>CM039678.1:179378539-180000759 GCA_022496015.1 Hordeum marinum | reverse complement strand
CTTATCTACCAAGTATCTAGGGTTGTCCCACTTCAGCGACCGCTCACCTCATAATAGAAGCACTTCGTCTCGGGTTTGGGTTCAACTTTGGGTTGCTTCACTGGAGCAACAACTGACTTGCCATCCATGAAGTTTTCCTCCTTGCCCTTGCCCTTCTCGAAACTAGTGGTTTTACTAACCATCAACACTTGCTGCTCCTTCTTTATTTCTACCTTCGCGGTGTCAAACATCGCGAACAACTCAGGGATCATTATTTCTATCCCTCGCATTTTATAGTTCATCACCAAGTTCTAGTAGCTTAGTGACAGTGAATTGGAGAACTATATCAATCACTATCTTATCTGGAAGACCAACTCCCACTCGATTCAAGCGATTGTAGAACCCAGACAATGTGAGCACATGCTTAACGATTGAGCTATTGTCCTTCATCTTGCAGGCAAAGAATCTTGTTGGAGATCTCATATCTCACAACATGGGAACGAGCGTGAGATCCCAATTTCAGCTCTTAGAACATCTCATATGTTCCGTGACGTTCAAAATGTCTTGGAGCCTCAATTCTAAGCTGTAATGCATGACACACTAAACTATCAAGTAGTCATCTGAACGTGCTTGTCAGATGTTCACAACATCTACAGACGATGCTAGAGGGGGTGGCATACCGAGCGGTGCATTAAGGACATAAGCCTTCTGTGCAGCAATGAGGAAAATCCTCAGATCACGGACCCAGTCTGCAATATTGCTACCATCATCTTTCAACTATATTTCTCTAGGAACATATAGAAATTCAAGGGAGCTACAACGTGAGCTAGTAATCTACAACATAATTTTGCAAAGACACTAGTGACTATGTTCATGATAATGAGTTCAATTAATCATATTACTTAAGAACTCCCACTCAAATTGACATCCCTCCGGTCATTCGAGTGATACATGATCCAAATTCACCATCTCAAGTCCGATCATCACGTGAGTTGAGGTGGTTCCAATGGTGAACATCATCATGCTGATCATATCTACTATATGACTCATGTTCGACCTTTCGGTCTCTTGTGTTCCAAGGCCATGTCTGTACATGCTAGGCTCGTCAAGTTTAACCCGAGTGTTCTGCATGTGCAACACTGGCTTGCACCCGTTGTATGTGAATGTAGAGTCTATCACACCCGATCATCACGTAGTGTCTCGACACGACGAACTTTCGCAACGGTGCACACTCGGGGAGAACACAATTTATCTTGAAATTAAGTGAGGGATCACCTTATAATGCTACCGTCTTCCTAAGCAAAACAAGGTGCATAAAAGGATTAACATCACATGCAAATCATAAGTGACATGATATGACCATGAACTTGTGCTTTTGATCTCCATTTTGAAAGCACCGGCATGATCTCCATCGTCACCGACATGACACCATGATCTCCATCATCTTGATCTCCATCAACGTGTCTCCATCGGGATTGTCGCGCCCACCATGCTTCTACTATTATTGCTACCGTTTAGCGATAAAGTAAAGCATTACATAGCGCTTAATGATTGACACGCAGGTCATACAATAATTAAAGACAACCCTATGGCTCCTGCCGGTTAACGTACTCATCGACATGCAAGTCGTGATATTCTATACAACACATGATCATCTCATACATCACATATATCTCATCATGTAATTGGCCATATCACATCACAACATACCCTGCAAAAACAAGTTAGACGTCCTCTAATTGTTGTTGCATGTTTTACGTGGCTGCTACGGGTATCTAGCAAGAATAATTAGCACCTATGCATAAACCACAACGGTGATACATAAGTTGCTTTTCAACCTTCTCAAGGACCGCCTTAGTCGGATCCGATCCAACTAAAGTAGGAGAAATAGACACCTGCCAGCCATCTTTGTGCAACGAAGTTACACGTCAGTCGATGGAACCGGTCTCTCATAAGCGTATGAGTAAGGTTGGTCCGAGCCGCTTCATCCCACAATACCGCTGAACCAAAACACGACCAAGGAAGGAAGCAATCTAAGCATCAACGCCCACAAACTCTTTGTGTTCTACTCGAGATCTCATCTACACATAGACCTAGCTCATGATGCCACTGTTGGGGAATGTTGCATGGGAAACAAAAAATTCCTACGCACACGCAAGATCTATCCATGGTTATGAGCATCTACGAGAGGGAGAGTGGATCTACATACCCTTGTAGATCGCTAAGCGGGAAGCGTTAAGAAACGCGGTTGGTGTAGTCGAACATCTTCGCGATTCAAATCGCCGAGCATCCCGCGATCTCATCACGATCCATCCCGCGAACCAATCACGATCCGTTCCGCGAACTCATCACGAACCGTCCCGCGATCTCATCATGATCCGTCTCGCGATCTTGATTACGGTCCTTCCGATCTAGCGCCGAACGGACGGCACCTCCGCGTTCAGCACACGTACAGCTCGATGACGATCTCCGCCTTCTTGATCTAGCAAGAGAGAGCGGAGAGGTAGATGAGTTCTCCGGCAGCGCGACGGCGTTGCGGCGATGGCGGTGGAGCTATTCCAGCAGGGCTTCGCCTAAGCACCGCTGAAAACCGATCTAGAGGAGAAACTGTGATCTAGAGGAGAGGTAGCACGTGGCTATTAGGGTAAGCTTTTTCCTCTAAATCCTCTAGTATATATAGGAGGGAGGGAGGGGAGGAGGCAGCCTCAAACCCTCAAGGTTTGGTCGAAATTGGAGGTGGAGGAGTCCTACTCCAATCCTATTAGGAGTAGGATTCCTCCTTTCCACTTGGAAACTCTTTCCACCTCTCCACCTTTGGATTTTTTCCTTCTCAAACCACTCCAGCCGCATGGGCCCTTAGAGGAGGCTTCCTACAACCCACCAGGGACTGGTTTACCTCCTCCCACAGCCCATGTAGCCTCTTGGGTCGAAATACCTCTCCTGATGGTCCCCCGGTACACTACCGGCACTCCCGGTACACTATCGATGAGCCCAAAACTTTTTCGGTGACCAAAACAGGACTTCTTATATATATCAATCTTTACCTCCGGACCATTCCGAATCTCCTCGTGACGTCCGGGATCTCATCCAGGACTCCAAACAACCTTCGGTAACCACCATACATAACTCTATACTATCGAAACGTCACCGAACCTTAAGTGTGCGGACCCTGCGGGTTCGAGAACTATGTAGACATGACCGAGACACCTCTATGGTCAATAAACAATAGCGGGACCTGGATGCCCATATCGGTTCCTACATATTCTACGAAGATCTTTATCGGTCGAACCTTTATGTCAAGGATTCAGTTAATCCTGTATGATGTTCCCTTTGTTCTTCGGTATGTTACTTGCCCGAGATTCGATCATCGGTATCTCCATACCTAGTTCAACCTCGTTACCGGCAAGTCTCTTTACTCGTTCCGTAATAGATCCCGTGACTAACACTTAGTCACATTGCTTGCAAGGCTTATTGTGATGTTGTATTACCGAGTGGGCCCTGAGATACCTCTCCGTCATACGGAGTAACAAATCCTAGTCCTGATCCATGCCAACCCAACAAACACCCTCGGAGATACCTGTAGAGCACCTTTATAGTCACCTAGTTATGTTGCGATGTTTGATACACACAAGGTACTCCTCCGATGTCGGTGAGTTGCATGATCTCATGGTCATAGGAACAAATACTTGACATGCAGAAAACAGTAGCAATAATCTGACACAATCATATGCTACGTTTGTAGTTTGGGTCTTGTCCATCATATCATTCTCCTAATGACGTGATTCCGTTATCAAATGACATCTCATGTCCATGACTAGGAAACCATAGCCATCTTTGATCAATGAGCTAGTCTATTAGAGGCATACTAGGGACATGGTGTTGTCTATGTATCCACACATGTATCTGAGTTTCCAATCAACACAATTATAGCATGGATAATAAACGATTATCATGAACAAGTAAATATGATAATAACCAATTTATTATTGCCTCTAGGGCATATTTCCAACAGTCCAGCGCTGCTCCACAAATGATGCTCCCAAGAGAGAAACGACACCACAATGCCACCATCGTCCGATCTAGAAGACCAGATCCTGCGGTTTCCCCCGGAGCAGCACAAGTGGGTCAACAACATGACTATTTCATCATCAAGGTAACGACGCAGAACGCCTCCATCGACCGTAGTAGGCTTGGTTTTCACCAACAAGTATGCATGCCTCCCCGGCTCGCAACCAAGACTAGATGATGGATCTCAAGATCCAACCACCCAGTTTTCAGGCCGACCACATCCAACAAAGGATATGACCACCGCCGCCAAGCCCAGGGTCACCGCCCCAGGCGTCCGTGTGACGACGGACGAGAACCGATCTTGGGTGGGAAACTCAAGACCCGTCGCCGCCATAGCCGGCTATAGGCCCCCCGGTAGTCGTGGTGGCCCATCCGTCGTCGGAATCCCATCGGACCATCGCCAAATCGAGCCAGCTCTGCCTCCATGCCAGACGCCCAGGGTCATGGCCCCAGGCGTCCGCATGACGACGGAAGAGAACCGATCTTGGGTGGGAAACTCAATATACGCCGCCGCCATGACCGGCTCCATGCCCCCATAGTCGTGGTGGCCCATCCGCCGTCGGAATCCCATCGGACCGCCGCCAAATCGATCCAACTCTGCCTCCATGCCAGACGCCCAGGGTCACCATCGCGTCTTGGCCAAAGATCCCCTCATGGAGAGAGGAGGAGAGCTCGCCGTCCACCGGGCGAGCTTCGCTTACCAACCTCCCCCGATGGCGGCGGGAAGCAGGGAGAGAGGGAGGATCGGGGGAGGGGGGCTAGGGTTTGCCCGAACCGCCCCTAGAGGCAACACGAGCGACGTGATGGAATCAAACGTACGTGCATATGCTCATGGGGTGAGTGTATACACGTGTTCCTCGGTATCTGCGATTGTTATGTGTTAGAAAAAAATAAGCGAGACAATCATTCGTATGTGTTATTAGAACAACAGAGACAAGTAAGATTTGAACTGCCAGCAATTTCATGTGATCGCGTTAGATCCAAAACTAAAATTCCACCCTAATTTTTTATTAGGTGTAATACTACATATGATGTTCAATTGACTATTTGTACATATTCAAGCTGCTTGATAGTTGAACGATTCATGTTTAGGTGATCCATTAGTAGTTAAGGGTTCACGTAGGGTTGTGTACATCTCGCTATGCAGATGTACCTGATTTACACTTGGTACTGCTGTATCACCTTCCTTTTATCGATAAGATGGCATAGTGATATCTAGATACAATTACCAAGATATATTAACAGTAGTTTACTATATAAAATCCACATGGTTAATGGTGAGATGTTTTACTTTATTATGATATTTTCTATATGGTTTCTATTGTTCCAGGTAGATATAAATATCTATTGTTGAGCTGGTATTGTCATAAGTATTTCTACTTGAACATTGTTTCATGAGTAATAGTCACACTTAATTGGAATATTACTATACCATCTTCATTGGAGTAATCTATTTTGTTCTTGAATGATCCAATTAAGTTAACTTATAAAGATATGTCAAAATTTGGACCATTGTTAACAACGGGGCTACTAGATGAATTGGCAGTGATACTCCCTCCGTATTAATTTACTTCACTTATTAGTTTTATTTTAAGCAAAATTTATGTTAAAAAAATTAGTATCTATAATACAAAAGAAATACAAGGTAAAAATAATTGCCTCATTGAATGAATTGATTTGATATTGTGGATGTTGATATTTTTTTTATAAATTTGATCAAACTTAACAAAGTTTGACATAAGACAAAACAAAACTGTGAATTACTTTGAACCAATGTCTAAGAAGACCTATTGAATGCATTACTAATATCCACATAATTACCGGTGAGATATTTTCACCTTTTAAAATATTTTGCAGTATATGTTTTATTTTCATTAATATCTCCATATTTAGATAGAATTTCCACTAGATTAATATCCACATAATGTATTTGGATGGAATTTATAACAGAATGAAAAGTTTTAATACATTCTTTATATACGTCACACATACATAGTGATGTCCCCATGCACACTAAAATAATATGGAAGCTCAAATACCCCTTCAAGTGAAGATTTTCCTTTGGTTTTAAAATTGGGGGTTGGCTTGAATATATATAACCTTACACGCCGAAATTAGAGGATAGTCAGCATGTTTTTTGCCACCATGACAAGTCAATTGAACACCTATTTTGGGGTGTTAGTTTGCTCGTATGATGTGGTTTAGTGTAGCTTCTAACATGTGCCCACCCAAGGTGTGCAATATTTGTGGCAACCGGTTGAGGGGGTTCATAGAAAAAAAATCTTCACATATCCTTGTGGAGTGAAAACCTTATGTTGGGTTCTACCGCTTTCCAGAAATGATATGGTTTTTACTAAAGAGTGTTTTCAGTCTCCTATGCATGTACATATTAGCTCGGTACTTGAACTATATTGCATAGGCTGACAGACATAGACTTTTTTATATTGACACATGCCTTGTTAGAGCATATGGCGAGAAAAGTTTTCCAACATTATGGATGGTGCCCCCGCAAAAAAAAAACATTATGGGTGGGTGCAAAGTTTCAATAGGACCTCCTACATCTTAGGTAACTCTTATTTACAGTTTTTGTAAACACACTTTTTTAATATATTTTCTTTTTCTTTCTGGCTTGTTGCTTGTATGCATCTTGTTTTGCGGAGGATGAGTATTCACTCATTATAATTGTATCAACTCGACATTTAGCAAAAATATATGATTTTTCCCATGCAACAATGATATAAATAATTGTTTTTCTGAGAGTGATATAAATAAGTGTTAATTAGCCGATGTTGTTATAAACATGCGGAGTAAGTTAAATTCCAATATAACTATCCGAAGTGTATGAGAGTAATGTAATTTTTCTGTTAACAAACAAAGTACAACTGAGACAGAAAATGTCCTGACAGACACAGTTTTTTGAAGGAAACACGACATATGTTAGAAAGTTGATGAAAAACAAGACAGAAAGTTAAACCTTAACACTTAAATGTATAGTCTATAGTACAATCTCTAAAAGGTCTTATATTTACGAACGGAAGGAGTACTAAAGATAACGATATGCTAATATATGGGCGCGGCATGTCTCCGTTCTGCGGTTCTAGGCAACCTCTATGTTTTTTCTTGTATTTGCTTATCTTGGGATGCGCGCAAATATAATTTCCGATATTTATTTGCTTCGTGTTATGCATTTTGATATACGATAGTAACATGGTGCACGTATGCTTAAGGGGCTCTGTGTTCGATCAGCGGCGGTGGTGCCATTAGAGTGCAGCATGCACATGCACATGTGCATGCACGGGGCTTAATGACACCGGAGGCGGAGGTCAACCCAGAGCACGCAGCGGGATATGAGAATCGTGGACTAAACTAATCTCGCGCATTAAAGCGCGTTTGAAAAGGAGAGATCACACACGTAGGTAGATCATGCTTCACTTGTAAGAAGAAGAGCACGCCCATATAGCTCCGCAGCAACCAGCTCGCCAGCCAGTTGATGAGAAGATCTTCCAATGGAGCTGGCGAAGATCGGAGCCAGCACGAGAGCGGCGGCCGGATGCGAGATGAACCCGGCCGGGAGGAACGAGGGCAGCAAGAAGGTCGTGAGCGGAGGGGCGCTCGCGGTGTGGCTCCTGCTCCCTCTCGTCGTCCTCGTCGTGCTCAAGACCGATTGCCTGCCGCAGGCTACAGTACGACAACTCTGTAAGTTCTCCAAGTTATAGTATTACAGTACGATAACTCTCTTGATCTGGCAGGCTGATTTATATGCGTTCTTCTTCGATTCATCGTCGATGTTTTTGGTTTTCTGTTCTCAATTCTGTGAGTTTCACGTGACCTAGCTACGGGCTTGTATGCAGCTCTCTGTGGGGTTGGATCTTTCCACATTAACTGTGTTTTCTCTGGAGAATATATGGCTCTTAATTTCCTGGAGGCAATTGATATACTACCTTAATTTCGTCTGATACGCGTATGAATGAGTGGAATTTCGTGTGTGAATTGGCCTTTATTGGTTTATTTGATGATTGTTACGCATACGTGCTGCAGGGTTTGTGTGTTAGCTTGATGCAAAATCAATGTTTTAAATAGCGGGCTATGACAAATAGCGGCGGGCCTTCAAAAAGGCTATACCGGAGCTATAGCGGGCTATAGCAAGCTATAGCGGGCATTTTGTACATGACTTCATTTAGCGGCATCCTGCTGAATAGGCTATAGCAAAGCTATAGCGGGCTATTTAAAACTATGCGTAAAATAGAAAAAAGCATGTTAAAAACACTTTCGTCAAAATCTTGATCCATATGATAATTGAGCCGTAAGCCCGTAACAAATGAGAATTGAGCCGTAACAATGATTTGTACGAGTGCCATATCTGTTGCAGCACGTAGCTCTCGAGGAGTAGAGACTAGTTACTACTATGAATCGATCCCTCCCTCACTTTGAGGTTCGATCGCAATATCGATCAGGGATCAGCATTACATTAGTGATACTTTAAGCGCATCTCTCTAGAAATTGGGTTTGACCTCGTTTTACTTCATTCGTCCTGCAGCGCGTAGGTCGCAAGACTCTTTCAATCAATAATTAATATATTTGTGATCACAAACGTAAAATCACCATGTTTTTGCAGTTACACAGTTCAGCATTACCGAACTTGCAGCAGATGGATCGACTCACAAGGTCCCGTCTTCAGGTAAGCCTGCATGCATGCATTACTAGCTTTTAACCCTCGTGCATGGCAGGCACGTCTAATTAAGCTGAAGAAATCCTGGGAATTAACTTGGCCGCTACGTCCTCTTTCCTTGTCTCAGGTACAGAGAGTGCAACGCAGCAAGAAGCAGTTGACGTAGCCAGGTTAAAAACCGCGCATGGTATGCCACAAAATTCACATTGTTTATTTATCCTAGCTAGAGAAGCTTCATTTCTCTAATGAGATCATCGATTGGTGTTAACAACAATATGCGCCATGTGGTCGAACTTTCATCGAATTCAGATCCGATCGTCGGAGCGCCACCTCGTCCCGCATCAAGTAACGAGACGGCCGCCGGCGTCGCCGATGCCA
Source organism: Hordeum marinum (assembly GCA_022496015.1). Classification (NCBI taxonomy): domain Eukaryota; kingdom Viridiplantae; phylum Streptophyta; class Magnoliopsida; order Poales; family Poaceae; genus Hordeum; species Hordeum marinum. The sequence continues at coordinate 179,991,665 of CM039678.1, read as the reverse complement.
ACGGAGGTAATTAATTGACTTTCCCTGCAGATCGGAGGTTAAACTAGCGTGTTCGGGAGCCAGGTTTGGCTCATGTGCAATGCACGCGCCTGCTACGCACACTACTACTACGTACTACTCCAAGTTAGCTTATAAAAACGTCTTACGAACGGAGGAAGTACTTTACAAAGCTGTAGCTAAGGAGTCAACGGTGATCCGGATACACCGCCACGTCAAATTGGACTTCCGATTCCTGCCACTAGTACTCCTCGCTGAACTTCAAACCGTCCTACATGATCTGCCGTTTTGTGCACATGTCAACCGTGTTAAGCTCAACCATTTCTTCTTGGGGTCGTTTTACTAGCATTTACAGCATTATTTCCTTATGTTTTAATTAAGGTACGGTGTTGTAGTGAAGTTACTGAAGCAGAGCCCCACCAACAACTGATGGTGAAGTAGTGCCTAGCTTTCTGAAAGCTGATATGGATCAAATGTAATTTGTTGCAGTTGTCAAAAACCAAACGGAAATGCTTGCCGTGAACGGAGAGAGAGACGGCTTTTGGGTAAATTCAGGTAACAAATTAAGCACTGCCTATTCAAGCACGATTTGCATTCATGATTTGGTTGGGGCACTCTGGCAGACAACGAAAGAGAGGTTTCAAATTGACTGTGTCCATGATACGTACGTACGCAGATGTGGCGGCGCCAAGAAGCAAGTTAAGTTGCAATTTCAGCTTTTATCGCATGAACATCTGCGCCATGGAAGGCGACGTCCGTATGCACGGCAAGACCGGCACCGTCTACGTAGTCTCGGCGTCGGACGACAGCTACCAGCCGGAGAATGGGACGGTCACGATCCGCCCGTACCCGCGCAAGTGGGAGAAACCGACGATGCAGATGGCCCGAGAGGTGACCATCCGCTCGAGCGGCCCGGGCGCCACGGACATGGCCCCGCCACGGTGCACGGCGACGCACGACGTCCCCGCGGTGGTCTTCTCCACCGGCGGCTACAGCAGCAACTTCTTCCACGCCGTGACGGACATCGTCATCCCTCTCTACAACACGGCGCGGGAGTACGACGGCCGCGTCCAGCTCGTGGTCACCGACTACAGCCGCAAGTGGGTCGACAAGTACCGGCACGTCCTCGCCGCGCTCTCCGCCTACCCGGTCATCGACTTCGACGCCGACGACAGCGTGCTCTGCTTCCCGAAGGTGCACGTCGGCATCGAGAGCCATAAGGAGCTAGGGATCATCCCTGTTCTCTCCCACAAGGGCTACACTCTGATGGACTTCCGGGACTTCCTCCGGTCCGCCTACTCGCTGAAGCGTGCGTGGTCGACCCCCGTCAACCGGACCTCCGGTGGTAGGCCTCGCCTCGTCATGCTGCTGCGGCGCCACTCGAGGGCGTTCACGAACGAGGCGGAGGCCGTCACGGCTGCCACGGAGGTCGGCTTCGAGGTGGTGGCCGCGGGGCCGGAGGCCGTGCGCGACATGGTCCAGTTCGCGGAGGTGGTGAACTCGTGCGACGTGATGGTGGGCGTGCACGGCGCCGGACTCACCAACATGGTCTTCCTCCCGCACAACGGCACCGCCATGCAGATCATCCCGTGGGGCGAGATGAAGTGGGCGTGCTGGAGCATCTTCGGCGAGACGGTGCCCGACATGGGGCTCCGCTACGTCGAGTACGAGGCGACCGCCGAGGAGACGACGCTCAAGGACGTGTACCCGAGGGACCACCCCGTCTTCACCAACCCAATCTCCATACACAAGCAGGGATTCGACCAGCTGTGGAAGATTTTCCTCGATGGCCAGAATGTCACTCTTGACATCAATCGCTTCAGAGGGGTCATGCAGCAAATCTACCAGGACGTCACCATTACATAGATGTATAGAGTACGTATGTCCACTGGCCCTCATGTTATGCGCATCCGTGTGTAATTTTTTGATTCGCTGCTTTGTTTCTAGTATTACTTTTCAACTGAACATGATGAATAGTAACATAAAATAGTAATTAATTCACTCGCAAAAAAATGGTAATTAATTAGGTGAGACAAAATGGCAAAGGTTTGTGTGAATAACAAAATTATTGGACCTACCGGTGATTTACTGAAACCCCCTCCTAAATTCAACCGGGTCGGTCCCCTCTCCTGATTTCCATCCAACCAAACAATGTCATCTAAGGGCATCTACAGTCGGACTGGGCAAATCCGGCTCCCTATATGCCCACGGATGCGCCCGGCCAGTCCCTCATATTTCGCTTCGTGTATCCACATATTTTATATCCGGACTCTCAAATTCATGCACGTCGATCATTCGATATAAATTGTTTGAATTCAACAGTTTTAAACAAAAGATCATAGTTCAACCAAAAAGACATGCCAAAATGAAATCAATGTTCGACCGACAAGTGCTGCTTGTCGGATCACTGGCCGGAAGAGTTTGTCCATGCGTCCCGCTTCGCCTGGGCATCCATCTCCGCCTGCATCCGGGCTGCCTCCTCCGCCTGCATCCGGGCAATGGTCGCCGCATGCATCCGGACTGCCTCTTCCGCCTGCATCATGGCCGCCTGCTCCTCTGCCGCAGCCGCCCTGGCCGCCTCCAACACTCTACGGTCATTGATCTCCTTCTTCTTCTTCTTCTTCTTCTTCTCCACAAGCCATTTCTTGGCATGTTCATCCAAGGTGGAGTCATCCACGAACATGATCTCCGCATCCTCCGCGTCGTGTGAGAGTTGCAACCTCTCCTTCTCAAGCTCAATCTCTCCAAATATCTTGGCCTTCTGGAGTTCCCATTTGATCGCCACCTCTTGCTTGTCCAACTCGATCTTCTCCCTCTCAATTTAAAGCCTCCTCTCTATCCTCGTTCGATCCCACTCCATCTCTCCCTTTGCACCTCTAACATAAGCTTATACCTCTCCTCTTTCTCGCTCTCCCTTGCCGACAAAATGTTCGTCCATGTGGACGACATTTTTGTACCGACGGCATCACGGGAGAACCTTGCCTTCTCCTACTTTTTCCCATGATTTGCCGGTTAACATTTGGCACGGTAGCTCTTCCATTGGTGACGAGAATTTCATCGTCGTCATCGTCCAACCCAATGGATTAGTGGGAGCTTGAGCCATCATTCCTTTTCTTGCTGGCCTTGAGATCATCCACAACTTGTTACCACTTTGGCTTGCCATCCAATAAGTGCCAACATTGGCTAAAAGAAAATGGCATCTTCTCGGTCTCGTGATACAAAGTGGCCGCCACCGCCGCCTAGCATACAACATATGTATGCGCACAAGAATGAAAAGCACACAAACATATTGAAATGACAATAGCATGAGGCAATCGAGCTTACACGAGTTGCCACTCCCATCCCACTTTGAGGCCATTTGGTCACTAGTGAGTAGTAACCAGGGTACTTGTTCACTTCTCCTTGAATGATACCCCATCGATGTTGGAGAGATGTCACATTCCGGGTTCTCACGATAGGATGCGGCTCCACATACTCCTTTCATTCATAATAGTCCTTCCAAATCTTCTCCCAATACGTGGCCCCCTTTTGCTCGGTGCTGCTTATTGGATCCAATGTTGTGCCCAACCAAGATTTGACCAACAAGATGTCCACATATCTTGAGAAAGTAAGACCTCTTGCCTTCGTCGTCTTTCCCTTCTTCTTCTTGGTAGGATTGGGATCAGATGTTGCCTAATTGTCGGTGTCAAATCCGGCATATCTCGTAGTAGGGGTCCTAAGCTAGGCATCTTGGAGTGATGGTAACAGGGACACAGGATTTTACCCAGGTTCGGGCTCTCTCAAGGAGATAATACCCTACGTCCTGCTTTTGATTGTATTCATATGGGGGATAGTACATAGTATAGGTATCTACTATCACTACTGGAATTTAGTTATTTGCTGTCTGCCAAATCTTTGCCGTCTTTTAGCGGACGACAAAGAAAGCCTTTGCCATCAGCTTACAGAAAACGGACGACAAAGGACGGGCAGACCGCAAAGAAAGTCTTTGCCATCAGCCCTCCCTTTGCCGTCGGCTAGCGGACGACAAATATTGGGTAGGAAGATGGCAAAAGGTCATGGGCAGGCCCCACCGCACCCTAGGTATATCGTTGCCGTCTGGTAAGATTTGCCATCTGCCTCCCCCTCTTTGTCGTCCGCTAGCGGACGGCAAAGAGGACATCCCCCTAATGGTCATGGCGCCCCCACCCCCCCCCTCGCTCTTTGTCGTCTGCTAGTAGACGGCAAAGAGCCCCCCATAATGACCAGATCCACCTCCACCCCCTCACTCACTCGCGTCTCCATCCCGCCCCATCACCGCCTCGCCAGCCTTTCTCTCCCTCTGTCCGCTCCCGCCCCGACCCAACGCTCACAGGAAACCGCCCCCATCCACCGCCCGCTCCCCCCACCTGCCGCCCCGCCGCCCTGCGGTGAGCCCCTCCTCCCCGTGGCTCCCCCTCTCTCTCCCTCCCTCTCCCTCCCTCCCGCCGCTCCTCGATGCCCACCGGCCGCCGCTCCCACCCACCGGCCGCCCCGCGACGAGCCCCCCTCCCCGTGGCCCCGCGGTGAGCCCCCCTCCCCACGGCCCCCACCCACCGGCCACCCTGCCATCCCGCCGCCCTTGCAGCGAGCGCCCCCTTCCTACGGCGCCCCACCTCCTCCCTCCCAGTCCACTCCACCGCCCCCTCCTTCACCGACACCTTCAAAGGTAATTTTTTTTCTATTTTTTATTTATTTTAATTTTTTAGTTAGCTAATTCAGGTTAGTTAGTTAGTTAGGTGTGTTTAGGTTAGTTAGTTAGTTAGTTTAGTTTAGGTTAGTTAGTTAGGTTAGCTTAGGTTAGTTTAGGTTAGTTAGTTAGGTTAGAAGAAAAAGAAGAAGAAAAGAAGAAGGAAGAAAATAAAAAGGAAAGAAGAAGAAGAAGAAGAAGAAAAGAAGAAGAAGAAAAGAAGAAGAAAAGAAGAAGAAAAGAAGAAGAAGAAGAAGAAGAAGAAGAAGAAAAAGAAAAGGAAAAAATAAGAAGAGGAAGAAGAAGCCACTGACCCCTACTACTTCTCGAGCATGTGTTGGTTTCCCGTGAAGAGGAACGGTTTGATACAACAAAGTAGATAAGTATTTCCCTCAGTTTTTGAGAACCAAGGTATCAATCCAGTAGGAGATACAAGCGAGTCACCAATAGATGTACCTACACAAAGAATCAAACTCTTGCACCCAACGCTATAAAGGGGTTGGCAATCCCTTCACGGTTACTTGCAAGGATGAGATCTAATAGAGATAGATATAACAGGATGCTTGAACGGAAAGTAAAACTAAAAGTAAAAATAGGGCAACAAGTATTTTTGGTATTTTTGGTTTTAGATTTGAAAGTATAATATGGAAATAGACCCGGGGGCCATAGGTTTCACTAGATGGCATCTCTCATGATGACAAGTATTACGGTGGGTGAACAAATTACTGTGGAGCAATTGATAGAAAAGCGAATACTTATGAAGATATCCAAGGCAATGATTATTCATATAGGCATCACGTCCGTGACAAGTAGAACAAAATGATTCTGCATCTACTACTATTACTCCACACATCGACCGACTCCTGCCTACATCTAGAGTATTAAGTTCATGAAGAACAGAGTAACACATTAAGTAAGATGACATGATGTAGAGGGATAAACTGAAGCAATATCATGAAAACCCCATCTTTTTACCCTTGATGGTAAAAATACAATACGTGCCTCGCTACCCCTACTTTGTCACTGGGTGAGGACATCGCAAGATTGAACCCAAAACTAAGCACTTCTCCCATTGCAAGAATTACCAATCTAGTTGGCCAAACCAAACCAATAACTTGAAGAGACTTGTAAAGATATGAAATTATGCATATAAGAATTCAGGAAAGACTCAACTAATATTCATGGATAATTTGAACATAAACCCACAATTCATCAGATCTCGACAAACACATCGCAAAAGAGTATTACATCGGATAGATCTCCATGAAGATCATGAAGAACATGGTATTGAGAAGCAAAGAGAGAGAAGAAGCCATCTAGCTACTAACTATGGACCCGTAGGTCTATGGTGAACTACTCACGCATCATCGGAGAGGCAATTGAGTTGATGTAGATGCCCTCCGTGATCGAATCCCCCTCCGGCAGATTACCGGAAAAGGCTCCAAGATTGGATTTCTCGGGAACGGAGGCTTCTGGCGGCGGAAAAGTGTTTTCGTGGCTATTTCTCATAATGATGGAATATTTGGGAATTTATAGGCCGAAGATTAGGGTCAGGGGAGTTGTCGTGGGCCCACAAGCCTGCCCGGCGCGACCTACCCCCCTGGCCGCGCCCCTAGGGCTCATGGCCCCATGGTGGCTCCTCTGCCTTGGTTCTTAAGTCTCGTAGTTTCCTTTCGTTCCAGAAAAAATCATTCCGAAGGTTTTATTCCGTTTGGACTCCGTTTAATATTCCTTATCTGCGAAACTCAAAAACAAGGAAAAAAACAGAAACTGGCACTAGGATCTAGATTAATAGGTTAGTACCAAAAATAAATATAAAATGGCATACTAATGCATATAAGACATCCAAAACAGATAATATAATAGCATGGAACAATCAAAAATTATAGATACGTTGGAGAAGTATCAGCATCCCCAAGCTTAATTCCTGCTCGTCCTCGAGTAGGTAAATGATAAAAATGGAATTTTTGATGTGGAATGGTACCTAACATATTTATCCATGAAATATTATTTATTGTGGCATGAATATTCAGATCCGTAAGATTCAAAAGAATAGTCTAATATTGACATAAAAACAGTAATACTTCGAGCACACCACACGGTAGTCGTGCCCTTTCGAAATAACATGGCCTTAGAAACTCATCCCTACAAAATCATATGGTCTGGCTATGCTCCATCTTCCCCACACAAAGTATCTAAATCATGCACAACCCCGATGAAAAAGTCAAGCAATTGTTTCACACTTCTGGTGTTTTCAAACCTTTTCTACTCTCACGCAATACATGAGCGTGAGCCATGGATATAGCATTATAGGTGGAATAGAATATGGAGGAGGTCCAAGGAAAAAAAGGAGAAGATAGTCTCACATCAACTAGGCGTATCAACGGGCTATGGAGATGCCTGTCAATAGATATCAATGTGAGTGAGTAGGGATTGCCATGCAAGAAATGCCCTTAGAGCTATAAGAGTATGAAATCTCAAGAAGAAAACTAACTGGTCGTGCATAATGAATATCCACTAGTTATATGAAAGTGACAAAATAGGAGACTCTCTATCATGAAGATCATGGCGCTACTTTGAAGTACAAGTGTGGAAAAAGGCAGTAGCAATTGTCCCTTCTCTCTTTCTCTAATTTTTTGATATTTTTTTGGTGGGCTTCTTTGGCCTCTTTATTACTTTTTTGTTTGGGCTTCGCTGCCCTATTTTATTTTTTGTAAAGTCCAGATACTCATCCCAACTTCTGAGGGTGTCATAGCCTCCATCATCCTTTTCTCTCACGGGACAATGCTCTATTAATGAATAATAATCACACTTTTATTTACTTATAACTCTAATAAAAAGAAATTACAACTCGATTCCTATGACAAAATATGACTCTATATGCAATATGAAGTGATGATGCACATGATGGAAGTTGCATGGCAATATATCTTGGAATGGCTATGGAAATGCCATAATAGGTAGGTATGGTGGCTGTTTTGAGGAATATATGGTGGCTGTTTTGAGGAAGGAGGGTTTGGTGTACTGGTGAAAGTTGCGTGGTATTAAAGAGGCTAGCAAAGGTGGAAGGGTGAGAGTGCGTATAATTCATGGACTCAACATTAGTGATAAAGGACTCACATACTTATTGCAAAAGTCTATTAGTTATCAAACAAAGCATTAGACGCATGCTCCTAGGGGAGAGGTTGGTAGGAGTTAACCATTGCGCGCTCTCGACCCTCACACAAAGGTCGATAATCATTAAACAAATCATGCTCCGACTTCATTACATAATGGTTCACCATACGTGCATGCTATGGGAATCACAAGATTTAACACATGTATCTCTTCCAATTCACAACTACTCACTAGCATGACTCTCATATTACTATCCCTATTATCTCAAAACTATATGCAACGAATCAAACTTCTCATAGTTTTTAATGCACTTAATATGATTTTTTTATTATATCCCTCTTGGATGCCCATTATATTAGGACTAAATTCATAACCTAAACAAATTACCATGCTGTTTTAAGAAACTCTCAAAATAATATAAGTGAGTAGCGAGAGGTCAATAATTTCTATAAAATATATGACACCACCATGCTCTATAAAGATATAAGTGAAGAACTAGAGCAACATTGCCTATCTCAAAAGATATAAGTGAAGCACATAGAGTATTCTAACAAATTCACGATTTAGCGTGTCTCTCTCAAAAGATGTGTGCAGCAAGGATGATTGTCGCAAACTAAAAAGCAAAGACTCATATCGTACAAGACACTCCAAGCAAAACACATATCATGTGGTGAATAAAAATATAGCCTCAAGTAAATTTACCGATGGATTGAAGACGGAAGAGGGGATCCCTTCCGGGGCATCGTGAGGCTTTTTGTTTTCCTTGAATATGACTTGGGGTGCCATGGGCATCCCCAAGCTTAGGATCTTGCCACTCTTTATTCCATAGTCCATCAAATCTTCACCCAAAACTTGAAAACTTCACAACACAAAACTCAACAGAAAACTCATGAGATCCGTTAGTATAAAAACATAAATCACCACTTTAGGTACTGTTGTGAACTCCTTATTTAGTTGTATTTGTGTAATAATTACTGTATTCTAACTTTTCCATGACTCATACCCCCCGATACGACCCATAGATGCATCAAAATAAGCAAACAACACAAAGAAAACATAATCTGTCAAAAACAGAACAGTCTGTAGCAATCTGTAAACTTCGAATACTTATGGAACTCTACAAATTCCGAAAGATTAGTAAAATCAGGTAAATTTGTATATCAATCTTGTGTAAAAATTTCAGATCAATTCGATGCTTTGAAACATTTAGACAATTCCTGGACTGAGTGCAAAACTTTCTGGTTTTCAGCAAGATCAAATCAACAACTACCATAGATCACCCCAAAGGTTTCACTTGGATCAAACACTAATCAAAACACAAAAACACAATTACTACAGAAGTAATAATGTGCCAAACACACCAAAACAGAAGCAAAAAATAGAAAGCAAAAATAAAATTGGGTTGCCTCCCAACAAGCTCTATTGTTTAACGGCCCTAGCTAGGCATAACGATTTCAATGATGCTCACATAAAAAGTAGTAGTTGAGATATGCAAGAAAGCATCATGCATCTCATTAAAAGCCCATTTAAGTCTAACCCACTTCCTATGCATAGGGATTTTGTGAGCAAACAATTTATGGGAACAAGAGTCAACTAGCATAGGAAGTCCAAACAAGCATAACATCAAAACTTTGAACACGTAGAGAGGAAACTTGATATCATTAGCCAAAGTCATGACCTCTCCAAACCCACTTTTATCAAAAAATTCATAAGATTGAACACTCTCCAAAATAGTGGGATCAATAATGACTAAAGTTGTCACTCTTCCAAACCCACCTTCAATATCATATTCATCATGAGTATTAAATAAATTATCAAGATCATAAGAAGCATTATCACCCCAATCATGATCACTGCAATAAGTAGTGGTCATGGCAAACTCATCAAATGTAGCATCCCCAAGCTTGTAGTTTTGCATATCATTAACATAATTGACATTAATTAAATTTATAACAATATCATTGCAATCATGTTTTTCATTCAAGGAAACACCGTGAATCACTTCATCACTATTTTTAGATTCATGAATATCAAGCAAAACTTCATAGAGATAATCAAGTACACTCAACTCACTAGCAATTGGTTCATCATAATTTGGTCTTTTGAAAAGATTAGCAAGTGGATGAGGATCCATAACAATAGATTTTTAGCAAGCGAAGATGCAAGCAAATAGGAAGCACATGGCAACACAAGCAAACAAAAGAGATCCCGCAAGAAAAAGGCAAACAACAAAGAGGGCGAATAAAACGGCAAATTGGTGAAGTGGGGGAGAGGAAATTGAGAGGCAAAAGGCAAATAATGTAAATGAAAGAGATGATTTTGAGATGGGTACTTGGTAGGCTTGATGTAGATCTCCCCGCAACCAAACCGAAAATTGGCAAGTTGATGAGAGAGTTCTTATCTTGACTTGCTATGTATCTCCCCGGCAACGGCGCCAGAAATCCTTCTTGCTACTTCTTGAGCATGCGTTGGTTTCCCGTGAAGAGGAATGGTTTGATGCAGCAAAGTAGATAAGTATTTCCCTCAGTTTTTGAGAACCAAGGTATCAATCTAGTAGGAGATACAAGCGAGTCCCCAATAGATGTACCTACACAAAGAATCGAACTCTTGCACCCAACGCTATAAAGGGGTTGTCAATCCCTTCATGGTTACTTGCAAGGATGAGATCTAATAGAGATAGATATAATATAATGGTTGAATGGAAAGTAAAACTAAAAGTAAAAATAATGCAGAAATTATTTTTGGTATTTTTAGTTTTAGATCTGAAAGTATAATATGGAAAATAGACCCGGGGGGCATAGGTTTCACTAGATGGCTTCTCTCATGATGGCAAGTATTACGGTGGGTGAACAAATTACTGTCGAGCAATTGATAGAAAAGCAAATAATTATGAAGATATCCAAGGCGATGATTATGCATATAGGCATCACATCCGTGAAAAGTAGACCGAAACGATTCTGCATCTACTACTATTACTCCACACATCGACCGACTCCTGCCTGCTACTACTTCTCAAGCATGCGTTAGTTTCCTGTGAAGAGGAACGGTTTGATGCATCAAAGTAGATAAGTATTTCCCTCAGTTTTCAAGAACCAAGGTATCAATCCAGTAGGAGATGCAAGAAAGTCACCAATAGATGTACCTGCACAAACAATCAAACTCTTGCACCCAACGCTATAAAGGGGTTGTCAATCCCTTCATGGTTACTTGCAAGCATGAGATCTAATAGAGATAGATATAATAGGATGCTTGAACGGAAAATAAACCTAAAAGTAAAAATAGGGCAACAAGTATTTTTGGTTTTAGATCTGAAAGTATAATATGGAAAATAGACCCGGGGGCCATAGGTTTCACTAGATGGCTTCTCTCATGATGGCAAGTATTACGGTGGGTGAACAAATTACTGTCGAGCAATTGATAGAAAAGCGGATAATTATGAAGATATCCAAGGCAATGAATATGCATATAGGCATCATGTCCGTGACAAGTAGACCGAAATGATTCTGCATCTAGTACTATTATTCCACACATCGACCGACTCCTGCCTGCATTTAGAGTATTAAGTTCATGAAGAACAGAGTAATGCATTGAGTAAGATGACATGATGTAGTGGGATAAACTCAAGAAATATGATGAAAACCCCATCTTGTTACCCTTGATGGCAACAATACAATATGTGCCTCGCTATGCCTACTTTGTCATTGGGTGAGGACACCACAAGATTGAACCCAAAACTAAGCACTTCTCCCATTGCAAGAATTACCAATCTAGTTGGCCAAACCAAACCAATAACTCGAAGAGACTTGCAAATATATGAAATCATGCATATAAGAATTCAGGAAGGACTCAAATAATATTCATGGATAATCTGAACATAAACCCACAATTCATCGGATCTCGACAAACACACCGCAAAATAGTATTACATCAGATAGATCTCCATGAAGATCATGAAGAACATGGTATTGAAAAGAAAAGAGAGAGAAGCCATCTAGATACTAGCTATGGACCCGTAGGTCTGTGGTGAACTACTCACGCATCATCGGAGGGGCAATGGAGTTGATGTAGATGCCCTCCGTGATCGAATCCCCCTCCGGCAGATTACCAAAAAAGACTCCAAGATTGGATCTCTCGGGAACGGAGGCTTCTGGTGGCGGAAAAATGTTTTCGTGGCTCGTTCTGATAATGATGGAATATTTGGGAATTTATAGGCCAAAGGTTAGGGTTAGGGGAGCTTCTGTGGGCCCACAAGCCTGCCTGGCGTGGCCTACCCCCTGGCCGCGCCCCTAGGGCTTGCGGCCCCATAGTGGCTCCTCTCCCTTGGTTCTCAAGTCTCATAGTTTCCTTTCGTTCCAGAAAAAATCATTCCGAAGGTTTTATCCCGTTTGGACTCCGTTTAATATTCTGTATCTGCGAAACTCAAAAACAAGGAAAAAACAGAAACTGGCACTAGGCTCTAGATTAATAGGTTAGACCCAAAAATAATATAAAATAGCATATTAATGCATATAAAACATCCAAAACAGATAATATAATAGCATGGAACAACCAAAAATTATAGATACGTTTGAGACGTATCAGCATCCCCAAGCTTAATTCATGCTCGTCCTCGAGTAGGTAAATGATAAAAATAGAATTTTTGATGTGGAATGCTACCTAACATATTTATCCATGCAATATTCTTTATTGTGTCATAAATATTTAGATCCACAAGATTCAAAACAATAGTCTAATATTGACATAAAAACAATAATACTTCGAGCACACCAACAAGTTAGTCGTGTCCTTTCGAAATAACATGGCCTTAGAAAGTCATCCCTACAAAATCATATGGTCTGGTTATGCTCCATCTTCCCCACACAAAGTATCTAAATCATGCACAACCCCGATGAAAAAGTCAAGCAATTGTTTCACACTTTTGATGTTCTCAAACCTTTTCAACTCTCACGCAATACATGAACGTGAGCCATGGATATAGCAATATAGGTGGAATAGAATATGGAGGAGGTGCAAGGGGAAAAAGGAGAATATAGTCTCACATCAACTAGGCGTATCAACGGGCTATGGAGATGCCCGTCAACAGATATCAATGTGAATGACTAGTGATTTCCATGCAACAAATGCACTTAGAGCTATAAGTGTATAAAAGCTCAAAAAGAAAACTAAGTGGTCGTGCATAATGAATATCCACTAGTTATATGAAAGTGATAAAATATGAGACTCTCTATCATGAAGATCATGGTGCTACTTTGAAGCACAAGTGTGGAAAAAGGTAGTAGCAATCGTCCCTTCTCTCTTTCTCTCATATATATATATATATATATGTATATATATATATATGGTGGGCTTCTTTGGTCTCTTTTATTATTTTTTGGTTGGGCTTCGTTGGCCTCTTTTATTTTTTGTAAAGTCCGGATACTCATCTCAACATGTGAGGGAGTCATAGCCGCCATCATCCTTTTCTCTCACGGGACAATGCTCTATTAATGAAAATCATCACACTTTTATTTACTTATAACTCAAAGATAAAGAAATTACAACTCGATTCCTATGACAAGATATAACTCTATATGCAATATGAAGTGATGATGCAAGTCATAGAAAAAAACTACATGGTGGAAGTTGCATGGCAATATATCTCGAAATGGCTATGGAAATGTCATAATAGGTAGGTATGGTGGCTGTTTTGAGGAATATATGGTGGCTGTTTTGAGGAAGGAGGGTTTGGTGTATTGGCAAAAGTTGCGCGGTACTAGAGAGGCTAGCAAAGGTGGAAGGGTGAGAGTGCGTATAATCCATGGACTCAACATTAGTCATAAAGAACTAACATACTTATTGTAAAAGTCTATTAGTTATCAAACAAAACATTAGACGCATGCTCCTGGGGGAGAGGTTGGTAGGAGTTAACCATCGCGCGCTCCTGACCCTCACACAAAGGTCGACAATCATTAAACAAATCATGCTCCGACTTCATTACATAACGGTTCACCATACGTGCATGCTACGGGAATCACAAGCTTTAACACACGTATCTCTTCCAATTCACAACTACTCCGTATCATCACTCTCATATTACCATCCCTATTATCTCAAAACTATATGCAAGGAATCAAACTTCTCATAGTTTGTAATGCACTTAATATGAAAGTTTTTATTATATCCCTCTTGGATGCCCATTATATTAGGACTAAATTCATAACCTAAACAAATTACCATGCTGTTTTAAGAAACTCTCAAAATAATATAAGTGAGGAACGAGAGTTCAATAATTTCTATAAAATATAACACCACCATGCTCTATAAAGATATAAGTGAAGCACTAGAGCAACATTGCCTAGCTCAAAAGATAAGTGAAGCACATAGAGTATTCTAACAAATTCACGATTCAGCGTGTCTCTTTCAAAAGATGTGTGCAGCCAGGATGATTGTGGCGAACTAACAAGCAAAGAATCATATCATACAAGACGCTCCAAGCAAAACACATATCATGTGGTGAATAAAAATATAGCCTCAAGTAAATTTACCGATGGATTGAAGACGAAGGAGGGGATGCCTTCCGGGGCATCCCCAAGCTTAGGATTTTTGGAATCCTTGAATATGAGTTGGGGTGCCTTGGGTATCCCCAATCTTAGGCTCTTTCCACTCTTTATTCCATAGTCCATCAAATCTTCATCCAAAACTTGAAAACTTCATAACACAAAACTCAACGGAAAAACTCATGAGATCCGTTAGTATAAGAAAAATAAATCACCACTTTAGGTAATGTTGTGAACTCATTCTTTATTTATATTTGTATAATACTTACTGTATTCTAACTTTTCCATGACTCATACCCCCCGATACGACCCATAGATACATCAAAATATGCAAACAGCACAAAGAAAACAAAATCTGTCAAAAAGAGAAGAGTGTGTAGCATTCTGTAAACTTCGAATAATTATGGAACTCTAAAATTCTGAAAAAATAGGAAAATCTGGGAAATTTATATATATATATATATATATCTTTTTGTAAAAATTTCAGTTCAATTTGACTCTCTGAAAAAATTGGTAAATTCCTGGACAGAGCGCAAAAGTTTCTGTTTTTCAGCAGGATCAAATCAACAACTATCATAGATCACCCCAAAGGTTTTACTTGTCTCAAACACTAATAAAAACACAAAGACACAATTACTATAGAAGTAATAATGTGCCAGACACACCAAAACAGAAGAAAAAATCAGAAAGCAAAATAAAATTGGGTTGCCTCCCAACAAGCGCTATTGTTTAACGCCCCTATCTAGGCAAAACGTAATAGATCTAGGTATTGTCATCTTTGGTATTGGCAACTTTTGTGAGGACCTTCTCAAATCCAGGAGGTTCTTTCCTCTTCCCCCCACTTGTAGGGGGAGGATCCATCTTGGTGTCCAAAATGTCCAAACGCTAATTGCAAAGGGTGATCAAAGTATTCAAGCGATTAAGGTTCCCGTTAATATGTTTGAGGGGTTCATGATGTTGTTGTTACTCGACCAAGTGCTTATGTAAGTCACCCAATTTTTTGAGAACTTGAACTCCCTCTTGAGAGAAATCAAACCCCCTTTTTGGCGGAGGAACCCCCAAAATCCCTTCTAAAACTTGATAGGCTGCATTCGTGTCAAGCTCAATAAAATTTCCTTTTGAGGCGAAATCTAAAAGCTCCCTATGATGCAAAGCTAAACCAATGTAAATATTTCTAAGAAAATCTTTTGCATCCCCTTTTAGATTGGAAACACGATAAGATTCCATTAGCCTATACCAAGCATCCTTCAAAATTTCCCCTTGTTTTTGTTTGAAGTAAAGAACTTCAAAGTCTGGTGACAAGGGGGATGTGTTGATGTTCGACATAGTTCAGGTAATCAAAAGGGCAAGTGAAAGAAGGGAAAATAAAAAAGGCAAATCTTTTTGGTAATTTCTGAAAATCATTTTATAAGTGGGGGAGAGGGAAACAAGAGGCAAATGGCAAATAATGTAAATGCAAGAGATGAGTTTGTCATGGGTACTTGGTAGGCTTGACGTAGATTTCCCCGCAACCAAACCAGAAATTGGCAAGTTGTCGAAAGAGTTCTTATCTTGACTTGCTATGTATCTCCCCGGCAATGGCGCCAGAAATCCTTCTTGCTACTTCTCGAGCATGCATTGGTTTCCCGTGAAGAGGAACGGTTTGATGCAGCAAAGTAGATAAGTATTCCCTTCAGTTTTTGAGAACCAAGGTATCAATCCAGTAGGAGATACAAGCGAGTCACCAATAGATGTACCTACACAAAGAATCAAACTCTTGCACCCAACGCTATAAAGGGGTTGTCAATCCCTTCACGGTTACTTGCAAGGATGAGATCTAATAGAGATAGATATAATAGGATGGTTGAACGAAAAGTAAAACTAAAAGAAAAAATAGGGAAGTAAGTATTTTTGGTATTTTTGGTTTTAGATCTGAAAGTATAATATGGAAAATAGACCCAGGGCCATAGGTTTCACTAGATGGCTTCTCTCATGATGGCAAGTATTACGGTGGGTGAACAAATTACTGTCAAGCAATTGATAGAAAAGCGAATACTGGTGAAGATATGCAAGGTAATGATTATGAATATAGGTATCACGTCCGTGACAAGTAGACCGAAACGATTCTGCATCTACTACTATTACTCCACACATTGGCCGACTCCTGCCTGCATTTAGAGTATTAAGTTCATGAAGAACAGAGTAACGCATTAAGTAAGATGACATGATGTAGAGAGATAAACTCAAGCAATATGATGAAAACCCCATCTTTTTACCCTTGATGGCAACAATAAAATACATGCCTCGCTACCCCTACTTTGTCACTGGGTGAGGGCACCGCAAGATTGAACCCAAAACTAAGCACTTCCCCCATTGCAAGAATTACCAATCTAGTTGGCCAAACTAAACCAATATCTCGAAGAGACTTGCAAAGATATGAAATCATGCATATAAGAATTCAGGAAAGACTCAAATAATATTCATGCATAATCTGAACATAAACCCACAATGCATCGGATCTCGACAAACACACCGCAAAAGAGTATTACATCGGATAGATCTCCATGAAGATCATGAAGAACATGGTATTGAGAAGCAAAGAGAGAGAAGAAGCCATCTAGATACTAGGTATGGACCCGTAGGTCTGTGGTGAACTACTCACGCATCATCGGAGGGGCAATGGAGTTGATGTAGATGCCCTCCTTGATCGAATCCCCCTCTGGCAGATTACCGGAAAAGGCTCCAAGATTGGATCTCTCGAGAACGGAGGCTTGTGGCAGTAGAAAAGTGTTTTCGTGGATCGTTCTGATAATTATGGAATATTTGGGAATTTATAGGCCGAAGATTAGGGTTAGGGGAGCTGCCATGGGCCCACAAGCCTGCCCGGTGCGGCCTACCCCCCTGGCCGTGCCCCTAGGGCTTGTGGCCCCACGGTGGCTCCTCTGCATTGGTTCTCAAGTCTCGTACTTTCCTTTCGTTCCACAAAAAATCATTCTGAAGGTTCTATTCCGTTTGGACCCCGTTTAATATTCCTTATCTGTGAAACTCAGAAACAAGGAAAAAACAAAAACTGGCACTAGGCTCTATATTAATAGGTTAGTCCCAAAAATAATATAAAATAGCATATTAATGCATATAAAACATCCAAAACAGATAATATAATAGCATGGAACAATCAAAAATTATAGATACGTTGGACACGTATCAACCCCCGACGCCACTGACCCCGACCCGCGGGGTCAGTGACCCCCGATCCTCGATGCCACTGACCCTCGACCCTCGATGCCACTGACCCCTAGACCCTCGATGTAAATTATGAGTTAGGTCATATATATATATTCCGATTCTAGCTGTTATGAAAAACATCATATTTTTGTTGATCGAGTTTTATTTCAATGTGCAGTTGTTTGGTCGCTGTGAGGGTCGGTTATTCGACGACCTCCCCTTGCGTTGGACGAGCTCCCCTACTGCGTTTGTGGGTGAGCACAAATGACATATCCTCTCCCGCCCCCCTTAATTTGCTCAGTTCTGGTCTTCGTGCTGACGAAACTTGCTAGCTATAGGTGTCTTCAATCATCAGTATGTGTGACCAGTATGTGTCTCCCGTTCGAAAGGGCGGCATCTATAAATATGCTTGTCTTTGCATATTTATAACCACCATCCTTTCGAATTGTCCAACGTTATCCATGGACAGCCCGAGTATGTGTAGATTGGGTTTGTTTTCCCGTATGCTCTGCTCCGGATCCGATGCGGAATTTCGTCAGTGCCTCCCTGTTGTTCTCCGGGTACACATCCTCTCTCTTATTGCCGAGATGTGTATCAGGAGAACAGCGTGGAGGTGCTGCCAAAATTCTACGTCGGATCTGGAGCAGACCATGGGAAAACGAACCCAATCTACACATACTCGGGTGGGATTAGGACCTATCTCTACCTATTAGCATGTAGGTGCATGGACGTAATAAAACTGACAAACTTGATTAACGGATGAATATAGATGATGAATTATATATATATATATATTTCTTGTGTGTTTAGTAGGTAGGCAAGATGAGTGATCGTGCTTGGATGTACACCGGTCACCCTAGTCAGAAAGAAATGACCATCGAATGGTTAACAAAAACCAAGGGGTTTCTGAGTGTCGCATTTGCAAATGGCGAGGAAATAACCTGGTGCCCCTGTGTCCGGTGCGACAACCATAGAAAGTGGACACGGAATGAAAAGGGTAAACACTTGCAGAAGTGGGGTTTTATGCTTGATTATACGGTGTGGAGATTTCATGGCGAGTCTGCCCAACGTGCTAGAGGTGAGGTTGTTCATCGTCGCACTGACGAGCATGGTACCGGGATCGAAGACATGGTGCAAGACTTTGATGATGCTCGAGATTCGTATGATGACATGGAGGAATCTGCAAAGGCCTTCTATGAAATGTTGGAGTCTTCAAAACGTCCTCTCCACGAGCACACTGAGCTTTGTCAGCTGGATGCCATCACGCAAGTAATGGCTCTGAAGGCTCAGTTCAACCTAGGCAGAGAATGCTACGACACGATGATGACGAAATTTGGACGATTTCTACCCAAAGGCCATGTATTGCCAGAAAACATGTACCAGTGTGACAAAATCCTACGTGCACTTAAGATGCCCTATGAGAAGATAGATGCCTGTGAGCATGTATGTGCCTTATTTAGACTTGAGTATGTGGGCTTGAACTATTGTCCCATTTGCATGTCTTCTAGGTATGTTGTGGTAGACAACAGTATGGGTGAGAAGAGTCATACCAAAATCCCAGTTAATGTTCTTCGGTATCTGCTAATCATACCAAGACTTCAACATCTTTTCATGGTCGAAGAGACAGCTAGACAAATGACGTGGCATAAATTGGGCAAAAGAACCGAACTACATGCAGATGGGAATCCGATGTTGGGACACACTTCAGACGCTTTTGCGTGGAAGCACTTCGATGCATTACATAAGGATAAAGCGGCAGATCCAAGGCATCCTCGAGTCGCCATCAGCACGGATGGGTTCCAAGTGTTTGGTATGGTGGCAAACCAATACAGTTGCTGGCATGTATTTGTCATTCCACTCAATCTCCCCTAGAGAGATTATGAATAGAAAGAACATTTTCTTGACGTTGATAATTCCAGGGCCCAACTATCCGGGGAAGAGTATGAATGTGTACATGTAGCCGCTTAAGGATGGGTTGCAAGCAGCTTGGATAATAGGATCAAGACATATGGCACCTCTTCCAAAAAAACTTCAAAATGCATGTGTGGTACATGTACTCGACTCATGACTTGCCGGCGTATGTGTTATTCATTGGCTGGTGTGTGCATGGAAGGTTCCCGTGCCCCACATGCAAGGCAGCTCTTGAGTTCCGTTGGCTATAGGCGGGTTGCAAGTATTCTTGCTTTGACTTGCATAGACAGTTCCTGGATCCTCGCCATAAGTTTAGAAAAGACAAGAAGAATTTCATGAAAGGTCAAGTTGTCAAAAACTCTGCACCACCTGCATTGACAGGCCAACTGACGGGGGGATGACCCCGGGGTAGCCTCAAGCGCCCCCTTTCCCCCGCCTCCTAACGCAACCAAAGGGCGGGCTGCCTCCCCCTGCGGCCCAGCTGCGCCCTGCCGAAAGTGACCCGCCGGCTACGCCCCGCCAATTACGGCGTATCGGTCGGCTAGGGGGCGTTGCCGCCTGCCCCCCCAGCCGGCTGCGCATTGGATACCGTCTTCAAGGCGTGCGTGGCAACAGTGGCCCCCATCCCATCAGGGGTCAGCGTCGGTATGGCCACATTGAAGACGTCAGGGCCTCTGACCCTGGCGGATGGTGACCGGGCTTCCAACAGTGCCGACACGCCTCCAACCACTCCTTTACCTGCCCCGGCATGGCTACAGGGTGGCCGGCCGTACCGCTGACCCCGGCCGGCCGCCGCAAGACGCCGCCGCGAGGGGCGGCCCGTGCCGCGATGCGACCGGCGTCGGGGCCCGCCACGCGGGCCCCACCGGTTCCTGACGGGACCTCTCAGCCGGCGGGACCTACCGATGACAAGACCCCACGGCCGGGCCCCCACAGCCAGCCAGAGAGGCTGCCGGCTGGGGCCCCCTTTGACCTTGTATTTGTATTGTATTCCGGGGGGTTGGCCTATAAACCCCCCTGGGCCACCCCATGCAGGGGACGACCGACAGACGATCGATCGGCTGCTCTCTAAGTTCCCTCCATATACACTCCACACACATGCACATAGAGAGGCGGAAGAACAGGCTAGCTCCTTCTTCCTCCTCGATCCATACAGCTCAAGGAGCACCATTGTAACCTGACCATTGTCTCAACCAGACCGAGCAGGACTAGGGGTATTACCTCCCACGGAGGGCCCCAAACCTGGGTACATCGTGTGTCCGCCACCGCTTGTGCCTAATCCCGCTCCCGGAGCCCGCCGGCGTCCTTCGGCCCCTCTCGATAAGCCTACCTATGGCATCTGCCATGACGAAACCACGACAGTTGGCGCCCACCATGGGGATGATCTGGAGGGCGCTAGCCGGAAGATGGCTCTGCGTGCCGAAGCGTTGGCAGCCCTCACACTTGTCAACCAGTTCCTTGGCCGCCTCCAGAGCAGTCGGCCAGTAAAAATTGTGATGGAATGCTTTGGACACTAGGGACCTGGAGGCGGCATGATGCCCGCACTCACCCTGGTGGATGTCGAGGAGGATTTCTTGCCCTTTCTTCGGCTCGACGCAGCGTTGGAAGACGCCGGTGGTGCCGCGATGAACCAACTCGTGGTTGATGATGCTGTAGGCCGGGGCCTGGCGCTGAATTTGCCTTGCAATGGCCTCATCGGAGGGGAGCTCGCTGCGCTGGAGGAAAGCCAAGATGGGTTGGGCCGACGAGGGAGCCGAGACAGGGGCTGGCCCAGCCCCCGGGACTGGCTCGCCAGCCCCCGGGAGCGAGGCGGTAGTGAGAGCGTTGACCGTTGTCATGATGGCGATGAGGCCGGTGCCGGCGTGGGTAGGCGTGGCCGGCTCGATTGCCATGGCGGACGGCGGCGGACTGGCGGCTGGTGGTGGCGGAACCGGCAGAGCTGCCATAGCCGGCGGGGCCGGTTGGGCGGCCGGTTCCCCCGTTAAGAATAAATATGTATCCAGTTTGCGACTTAGAGTCATCCGGATCAGTGTCAAAGCTTGCATCGACGTAACCCTTTACGACGAGCTCTTCATCACCTCCATGAACGAGAAACATTTCATGACAGATCTTCGAGTAGTGCCCAGTGCACTGAATCCAATGAGCCTGTTCTGTGACAACACTGGTGCCATTGCTCTAGCCAAGGAACCAAGGTTTCACAAGAGGACCAGACATATAAAGCGACGCTTTAACTCCATCCGATATTACATCAAGGAGAAGGACATAAATATTTGCAAAGTGCACACGGATCTGAATGTTGCAGACCCGTTGACTAAACCTCTTCCAAGAGCTAAACATGATCAACACCAGAACTGCATGGGTGTTCGATTCATTACAATGTAAATCACATGGTGATGTGAGCTAGATTATTGACTCTAGTGCAAGTGGGAGACTATTTGAAATATGCCCTAGAGGCAATAAATAAAGTGTTTATTATTATATTCCTTGTTCATGATAATTGTTTATTATCCATGCTAGAATTGTATTAATTGGAAACATGGATACATGTGTGGATACATAGACAAACACAATGTCCCTAGTATGCCTCTAGTGAACTAGCTCGTTGATCAAAAGATGGTTAAGGTTTCCTAGCCATGGACATGAGATGTCATTTGATAACGGGATCACATCATTAGGAGAATGATGTGGTGGACAAGACCCAAACTACAAACGTAGCATATGATCGTGTCAGTTTATTGTTACTGTTTTCCGCATGTCAAGTATATGTTCCTATGACCATGAGATCATGCAACTCACTAACACCGTAGGAATGCTTTGTGTGTATCAAACGTCGCAACATAACTGGGTGACTATAAAGGTACTCTACAGGTATCTCCGAGGGTGTCTGTTGGGTTGGCATGGATCAAGACTGGGATTTGTTACTCCGTGTGACGAAGAGGTATCTCAGGGCCCACTCGGTAATGCAACATCACAACAAGCCTTGCAAGCAATGTGACTAAGTGTTAGCCACGGGATCTTGTATTACGGAATGAGTAAAGAGAATTTCCGGTAACGAGGTTGAACTAGGTATGGAGATAGCGACGATCAAATCTTGGGCCAGTAACATACCGAAGAACAAAGGGAACGTTATACGGGATTAACTGAATCCTTGACATAGAGGTTAGACCGATAAAGATCTTCGTAGAATATGTAGGAACCAATATGGTCATCCAGGTCCCGCTATTGGTTATTGGCCGTAGAGGTGTCTCGGTCATGTCTACATAGTTCTCGAACCCGCAGGGTCTGCACGCTTAAGGATTGGTGACATTTCGGTAGTATAGAGTTATGTGTGGTGGTGACCGAAGGTTGTTCGGAGTCCCGGATGAGATCCCGGACTTCAGGAGGAGCTTCGGAATGGTCCGGAGGTAAATATTCATATATAGGAAGTCCTATTTTGGTCGCTAAAAAAGTTTCGGGCTCATCGGTAGTGTACCGGGAGTGCCGGTAGTGTACCGGGGGACCATCGGGAGAGGTATTTCGACCCAAGAGGTACATGGTCTGTGGGAGGGTGGAAACCAGCCCTTAGTGGGCTGGTGGAAGTCCTCTAAGAGGCCCATGTGGCTGGAGTTGAAAGAGAAAGAAAAAACGCAAGGTGGAAATAGATTCCAAGTAGGAAAGGAGGAATCCTAGTCCTACTAGGATTGGAGGAGGATTCCTCCTCTGCTCCTTGCGCAAGGGCAGCCTTGGTGCGCCAGCCCTCATCCTCCCTCCCTCTTATATATATTGGTGGTATTGGGTGTTTTGCACTAGATTTTACGGCCACGTGCTACTCATTCCACCGGTGCTCCTCTAGATCGGATTTCCGCAGTGCTTAGGCGAAGCCCTGCCGGAATTGCTTCACCACCATCGCCGGAGCGCCGTCACGCTGCCGGTGAACTCTTCCTCCTCTCCACTTCCTCTTGATTGATCAATACGGTGGAGATCGTCATCAAGCTGCACGTGTGCTAAACGCGGAGGTGCCGTCCGTTCGGTGCTAGATCGGAAGGATCGTGATCAAGTTCGTGGGACGGATCGTGATCAAGTTCGTGGGACGGATCGTGATTGGATCGTGGGACGGATCGTGATTGGATCGCGGGACGCACGGCGATTTGGATCACGAAGACGTTCGACTACACCAACCGTGTTTCTTAACGCTTCCCGCTTAGCGATCTACAAGGGTACGTAGATCGACTCTCCCTCTCGTAGATGCTCATCACCATGGATAGATCTGCGTGTGCGTAGGAATTTTTTTGTTTCCCATGCAACGTTCCCCAACATGTTCATCCGGGAGCATATGCTCCCGGGGGCCAAAACGCCACTCTTGGGATGCAACCACATAACTACTGTTTTGAACCCACGGTCCAAGGGGTGACTACCCACACATCACCACTGAAGCAACAAATTTGAGGAAAAAGACGTCGGTGATGATTTCTCCCTTTGGGTAGAGTATTTTCAAAGTACTCCGGATTGAATCACATCGCATGGAAGCACTTCCCATAGTAAGGGCACTAGAGTTCCTATCTTTAGTTACTTTTAATTTATTTATGTTTTAGTTTTGTTTGCTAACATTTCAGATAAGAAAATAAAAAATATGAGAGATGTTGCATTGAAGAATCTTGTGGAATTCACTACCTGAAATTATGGCTATCTTGGTGCGCCTATCAATCAGTCGAACATTGAGTTTGAGCACTATGAGATGAAGCCTGTTGACCCAAAAGTATAGTGGATTAATCATAGTCCTTTCGATAATTAATAGTGTCAAACTCAACGAGAAGTAGAAGGAATTGATAAGCTGTTCTCGACAAGGTATTCTCTATAAATGTTGTAAGATAGTTTGATAGCAAGATAATTGGTAACAGGTGACAAATAAAAAGTAGCAAGTTGCAACAAGGTGGTCCAATCTTTATTATTGCTAAGGACAAACCAAAAATACTTCTTATAGTGATTAAAATGCTCTCAAGGACACACGGTAATCGTGTCTAGTTACTTTCAGCACGATTCATTGACTCGCGTTCATTGCTTTGGTAAGTTATCATGTGTTTGTACCGGTGCAAAGATGACGTTCTTACTTGAAGAAACAAACTACTAATGATTAACTTCTCCATGCAAGCATTTGCAACTACAAGAGAAATATTAAGATAAATCTAACCATATCATTAAACATACAGATCCAAACCAGGCACTTACGAAACATCTCATAAACTCGGGTTTAGGTTTATGTCACTCCGGCAATCCAGCATCTACAAAATAATTCCACAATGCCATCCCCTAGGCCCAAACATGGTGAAGTGACATGTAGTCAATGTTCACACGACACAACTAGAGGAGGAACAACATAACACATCATCAAAACATTGAAAACTAATTTCACATGATTATTTATAACAAACTTCTCCCATGTCCTTAAGAACAAACGGAACTACTCACAAATAATATTCATGTTCATGATGAGAGAATATAAATAAGTGATAAGTCTGAACATATAATTTTCCATCAAGTAAACCAACTAGCATCAACTACAAGATGTAATCAACACTACTAGCACCCCAGGTACCAATCTGTGGTTTGATACAAACATTGAAAGCAAGGGAAGAACTAGGGTTTATAGATGAGATGGTACTGGTGAATATGTTGATGGAGAAGAGTCCTCTCACGATGAGAGGAATGTTAGTGATGAAGATGTCTTCGATTTCCCCCTCCCAGAGGGAACTATCCCCGGCAGAATTGCTTCGCCGGGAGCAAAAGTTCTCCGCCTCTAGTTCCACCTCAAAACGGCGGCGGCTGCTCCAAAAAGTATTATCTTTACTTTATTCCTAGGGTAAATGTTTTCGTATAGCATGCAACGGACATCACTGGACCTTCGTGGGGCCGACAAGCTCACCTGGTTTGCCCCTAGGCTTTTGGGCCCATGGACGGTGTTCGTTGGTATATTTTTATTTCAGTATTTTTTTATATTCCAAAATAAATCCGTAAATTTTCAGGTAATTTGGAGCTCAAGAGAATAGCTATCTCTTTTGTAGATTTTTGAGGCTCAAAGTTCCAGCTGCCAACAATGTCTCTCTTGTGATATAACTTGCAATTTAAGAGAGAAAATGCATTATAGTTGCATCAGAAAGTGAAATATAACTCCAAAACATTATAAATAACAGTAAGAAAACATGATATAAAATGGACGTATCATTGTTGAAATTGGTTCAACAAAATCAATTTGGAAGCTCACACTATTGTAGACTCTTGTATGCATCTCCACGCATTTAATGATATATGCTACATGATACATAGTTAACTTGAGATTATTTCATTTTTCTCTAAGAGGAAGAGTGAAGGAATGCTTGCTTTCTCTACAAAAAGGCACCATTAGTACTTGCTAAGGTTGTTATCATTCATCCATAATTCCTCTCGCAAAAACATACATCTCTAAACTAAGATCACATGTTTTACACGAGAAGACCATGTGCCCCTAACATCGGTGTGGGAAAATAATGAAATAAGCCGTTAGGAATTGTCCTAATCACCGGCAACGCATACCAGAAAGGCTCATTCTTCAAACATTTCACAACGCTCTAAATCCTCTATCATAACGCATGCTAGACACTGATGCAGGAGGAGCCTTTATGGGACGTCCTATCACGGATGCTAAAAAAGTAGACACTAGACATATATTGAAAACCAAAATTCAACTTAAAACATATTAAACGTGTATACACAAATGTCTCTGATGTATACGAAAAATAAACATTCTGCTTCAAAAAAGTAGATATGTGTTAAAAAATAGAAAAAACTGGGGAAAATGCAAACAATAATGATGAAACCCGGAAAAAAAAGGAAAACCAACTAGAGGACAAATAAAAGAAAAAAAGTTGAAGAAAGAAAAAGAAAAATATACAAGAAAATGTTAGACTTCAAAACATATATTTGAGAAAATGTTAAATATTATAAAAGTAGACATGTATGAAAAAAATTATTGATGTATATGGAAAAAGTACAACGGGTATGAAAAAATTAGTCATTAAAAGGCATATCTAAAAATGTTTAAATTTATATAAAACATGTCAGACATGTATTAACAAAGTTCTTGGGGGTAAACCAAGAATGTACATTGTGTGTGACAAACAGGTGACACATGTCAAAAAATGAAAACGGAATAACAAAAAAGATTAAAAAAATAAAAACGGCAAAAGAAAATCAAATGGAAAGTGAAGAAAGAAAATGGGAAAAGTAAACATACTTGAACAAAAAATTAGAAATCAAAATATATATGCTTAAAAGAATGTTAATTATTGTATTTGAAAAGTGTAGACGTGTGTAAAAGGAAATCTTATTTTATACGAAAAATGAACAACTTTTATGAAACAAGTACACATAAACAAAATAAGGAAAAACTGTTAACAATATATTTAGAAAATGTTTACCTTGTATATGTTCATGTTTACCTTTATCTGAAGTCCATGTTTGAGGACGTGGCAACTCCGATTTTGCTCGAGACCTTCACATAAGAAAGCTGCGTATGTGTAATGTTTGGAAATAGGGTCCATGGTTCACCATGTCTTTAGTCAGATATGTCTTCACATGGGAAAGTTACACATATATCATTAGTCATGAGACTCTGTTTTATTTAGATGTTGAGAGTCGGCATATGTGTAATTCACCATCTATTTAAATACTGTTCACTTAATAACTAATATTTAAAAAGTTCACCAAGTATTAAAAAATGTTTGTCATATTTAATAATAATATCCACTCTTTCTATTAATGTTCAGCTTGTATTGGAAAATTTTCACTGTGTCCAGTAAAACTGCATTGTGTACTAAAAAGAGTTTGCCATGTATTAATTATTGTTGAGCATGTATTGAAAAATGTCCACTGTGTTCAATAAAAATGTTTGTTGCGTATTAGAAAAGTCCGCCATGTATTAAATAATTCGTCAGCGTGTATTAAAAGATGTTCGTCATGTTTAAAAAAATTATTTAATGTGTATTGGAAATGACAAGGAAGAATCAATAAAAAAAATACAAAACCAAAAGGAGAAAACAAAATAAACAGGAGATAAAGCACCGCAGAAATCCCCCAAAAATAATGCTGCAGCAGTGCAACAACACAGCAATGGAGAACCCCTAAAAAAAGCTAGAACATAAAAACGAAAAAAATATCATGCAACAGTGCTACAAACAAACATAGAAGGAAACAATCCGAATTGGAAACAACAACGAAAACCAAAAGCAAATGCTTGAACAGTCTAGCTTACGAAACAGGCAAAAACGCTGA
The DNA here is from genome assembly GCA_022496015.1 of Hordeum marinum. NCBI lineage: Eukaryota > Viridiplantae > Streptophyta > Magnoliopsida > Poales > Poaceae > Hordeum > Hordeum marinum. The sequence continues at coordinate 179,963,912 of CM039678.1, read as the reverse complement.
AATGCGCTGGCCATATTTGGCTGGTACGTGGGCGGAGAGCGCGCCAAGTAATGCGTCCAACCACCGTCACGTGTCATGCTTTTTTTTATTTCATATTTTTTTACTTTTCTGTACATGTTTCCAGGTTTCTGATGGTATTTGTTTTCAGGGTAGGGGGTCATTTTTTTTGGATATTCTGGGTTTCCCTAGGTTTTGAAAAGAAGAAGTGCATTTTTTTGTGCTTTCACTAGAAGCACTGTTTTTCGTGGAGCATATTTGCTTCCATGAAGAACACAACCAGGCTTCTCCAAAACCAAAAAAATGGGAACTTTTGCACAATTTTTCTTTGGATGCATAGATTTGCTTCTCTTGAAGACATAAATTTGCTTCCGCTAGAAACATAACTTCTCGAAAAGGGAGAAATGTGTTTTTTTATAAATGTTTTTCCTTCCACAGGAGGCACATATTTGCTTTTCGTGGAGACACAAATTTGATTCTGGGAAATGCGCTTCTCGAAAAGAAAAAAAATCATGATTTTCTTGTCTTGATGTTTTTGCTTCCATGACAGACACGGATTTGATTTTATGAGTTGCTTCTTCGGAATCTGAAAAAATCATGGATTTGTTTTCCCTATTTTTTTTCATGAGAATCACATATTTGCATCATGTGGAGGCACGATTATGTGCTTCTCGAAAGCTGAAAAGGTGAAGGAAAACAACCGTGCTTCCGGCTTAGGTTGTTTCATTTTTTTTTGCCAAAACCTATTAATGTGGTATCTGGTTTCAATGATATTGACGCAAGAAATCTAACGGTGAAAACAGTTCTGGATTTATACGTATGGTTCAAGAGAAAAAAAATTCAAAAAGAAAGAATCTATGGAAAAGAGAACTTCGAGGTTGCGACCAGTGACACGCATCAGTACACCATTTGTCGTCGCGTGAAAAGTTGAAAGTGACTAGTGCAAAAGATACCATTTTAACTAGCGATTTCGCGTGATGTAACTATAGTTTTATGTCACAGTTTGGTAACGTCCATCTTCAATGCGCAGCCTAGCCCGATGGTATTATGGTGCCGGCTCAGCCGAGTGATTTAACAGAAAATATCTCGGCAACATGGACTTACTGTGCCGTATCCTTGTCATGGGCCAACCGCGGGGATTCCCCAATCAGTTTTTCAATAAATTTTTATTTTTGGTTTACTTTTCTTGGGAGCTCCTATTGAACGCTCTTTGCGTCAAACTGGCGTCGCCACGCACAGGGAGACAGCCTGACTGGACCGGCCCATGGCGCTGTACCGCTGGAAGGGAAAAACAAAAAGGCAGACGCGATGGGAGGAATCAAACCGGCGACCAACAGCTTGCAAATGCATGCACCCAACCCCTCCAACTGACTAGCATTGCTTGTAGCAGAACAACGCGCATCTATAATAACTTAGCACAACCATAAAACTGGACTTGTCTACTTTATCGGAACGGAATTAGTTATTCTTGTGAACATCTTTTAGAAAATGTACATTCTTTTTTTCTATAAGGCACATATTTTGAAAAGGTGCGAACATTTTTTGAATTTAATGAAAAAAATTGGAGACCGGAACATTTTTTTGCATAGGTAAACAAAAACATTTATACTGTAGAAAATATTTTTGAAGAACGCAAAACATTTTTTGAAGTTCTGAAAAAATTATGAAATTCTGAATAAAATTTTAAAACATGAACATTTTTTAAATTTCTGAACAAATATTTTGGTAATAGAACATTTCATGAAATTACAAAAAGAAAATGCGGACATTTTTTGAATTTGTAAAAATATATATTTAAATGGAACTTAATGAAAAAAATAATAAATTTGAAACCATGTACATTTTTGAAATTCCTGAACTTCTTTTCAAACGCGATTTTTTTAATATCAAACCAAATTTTCTGGCCATGATTATTTTTGTTGCAATTCCAGAAGTTTTTTAAGTGTGAATTTTTTCTAAATTTGGTAGAAAATTTAGAAAAACCATAAACATTTTTTGAAGTTCCTGTACGTTTGTTAAATTTGTGAACATATTTTAAAAATTGGGAATTTTTTAAATATGAAAACAATTAAATTTTAAAAAAGACAAATAGTGACTAGAAAAGGAAAAAATGCAAAATAAAATAATAAATGAAACGAAACTAAATATACAACCAAAGGAATAGAAAAAAGAAGAAGAAGAAAAACAAAAACCTAAAAGAAATAGAAAAACCAGTTCCGGGAACCTTCTAGAAGGTTTCCAAAACCAGAAAAAACGGCTGGGAAACTCTAGAAGGTTCCCACGGCCGGGAAAGTTGCAACATTCTAATGGACCGGTCCAGGTTATCACTCCATCGTCAGGGTTTGTATAAAAAGTCGGGAGCCCCTAGTTAGCGAGCACTCCTGTGGGAGCCTCCCAGCGATCATTCCCATGCGTTGTCACTTGGCGCGTTCTCAGCCGCCGCCACATGTCGCGTTGTGAGTGTTTTCTTTAGATTTTATTTTTTTATTTTTTTTCGCACGCGTTTTCGGCCTTTTAAATTGATTTTTTTGTTTTTTTTGTGTGTTCCAGACTTTCTTAACTTTTGGAAGAAGAAAATTCAAAAAAATCGCGATTTTTTTTTGCAAGAAGCACGGGTTTAGTTTTGCGAGAGGCATAACTGTGCCACTCGGAAAGGGAAAAACACATATTTTGTTTTTTTTGTGAGAGGCATGGTTTTGCTTCCGTGTGAGGTACGGTTTTGCCTTTGCGAGAGGCATGGTTTTGCTTCCGCGAGAGGCACTATTTTCCCTTCGCGAGAGGCACGGTCGTGCCTCTCAAAATGGGAAAGATGTGTTTTTTTTCGCAAGAAGGACGGTTTTGCTTCTGTGAAAGGCACAATTTTCCCTTCGCGAAAGGCACGGCCGTGCCTCTCGAAAAGGAAAAAAATGTGTTTTTTTTCTCGCGAGAGGCACTGGTTTGCTTCCGTTGGGATGAGGAGTGATCTTTTAGAGGTGTACTCGCCAATTAGTGATTTCATCCTAGTCATGGCTACAGGCACCCGTTAATGATCCGACACCTGCAGCGTCTCTGGCATGACCCAGCCCACTAGCATGCTTGCTAGCTGCCCAGTTTTTTTTCCTGTTCATTCAGTATTAAAAAACGCTGCACATTTTTGTATTTGTTTCGAAAATGAAAATATGAAATCAAAATGGTTTACAAAATAAAAGAACAAGGTTAATATATTTGAAAAACGTTTATATGTTTAAGAAAGGTTCATCAATATTAAAAAAGGTTTATCAACTTGGAAAAAGGTTCATTGAAATTGGGAAAATAGTTCATCCAATTTGGAAATATATTATTATACTTCAAAAATTTCAAAACATTATAAAAATATATCATATATTTTGAATAAAAATCTTTGGACTGACAAAAGTTCATAAATCTGAAGAAAAGTTCATCCATTTTTTTACAAAAATAACCCATTTTCAAAAATATAATAATTAATTTTCAAGAAATTTCATCAATATTCAAAAATGTTCATAGTGTTTTCAAAAAAAATCGTCAACCTGCGCCTAGATGGCCTGTCCATTTACGAAAGCTGCAGGCGCCAGTTAAGCAAATGCACATTAAGTGGCGCCTGCAGCGCCAAATAGGAAATGTCCAAAAGGTCATCACTTTTACACAATGTGCGTCAAATAGGATATTCCTCTTTTATTTACCGGTTTTATTCGTATATTTTCCTTTCCCCTTTTTCTATTCTTTTACTTTTTAAGACATGTACATTTTCTTATATACTTACACTTTTGTCTACATCTGAAGAAGACATACACGTTGAAATTATATAATATATGATGCGTAGTTTTTCTAATACATGTTTTGATTTTTTTTCAAACACGTGCTGGACATTTTTTAATGATACATTTTTTAAACAATGAAACAGTTTTTACATAGTATAATTATTTTAAATGCAATTACGATATTTCAGAACTTGTAAACATTTTTAATTACGGTAATATGTTTTTTAAAATTTTATAAACACTTTCTTAAAATGCACGGCAGTTTGTTTTTAAAACGTGAACATTTCAATCATTTTTTGAATGATTTTTTTAAGTTACAGTATTTATTGAACGGGATATGAAATATTTTTAAATTTTAAATGTTGTGTTTTTCATTTTACAAATGTAAATAAAAGTCAAATAACAAAAAAGAGACAAAGGCAATAAGAAAAAAAAGAAGCCAGAGCTCCTCCATGGCGAGCCGGCTCAGCATGGAAGTCCTTCATGCCGAGGGGATGCGGTTGAGAAAAAGACCATTCCTCTTCCAATTATTTAAAAGCATCGGATATATTATAAAAATTCACCGGAAATGAAAATCATTTCAACCATAACAAAAATATATTGAGATTTCGAGACCATCAAACAACCAGTATTGCCGCCATAAGGAACCTCCGAGGTGTCCTTGTCACCACCTCCTTATCGGAGCCACCTTGACCTTGTCGATGGCAGCTGGGAAGTCTTCGTGCACGTGTCCCTAAGGACCAGCACTCTTGAGCTGCAGTTGTTGTCATGAACCCTTGCGTAGATCTGAAGCTTACACCAAATCTGGCCACATGACGATAAACCATAATCTCACCTCCTAAAAAAGACGACAGAAATCTTTGTCGAAACTCCATTGACTATGTCAGACATACAAGCTCGAGGAGGATTGAAGCCTAGGAAACAAACTCGGAGAAGAAGCATCGCCATCCGCCCGAGCACCGCATAGAGATTCCTTTCCCGCCATCGACTGTCGGAGTGGCAGATAGAGGGGAGGCGAATCCACTGGCTTGTCAAAAAAATCTAAAAGGAAGAGTTTGCCCTAACCGTCTAGAATTAGAAAGTTTTTTCACCATGATCGCAGCAACCACATTATGTAACCGAAATGATTACGCCTACACGTGTGACAGATTTGCAACTCGCCACACGCGTCGATCTACCAGGAGGTCACAAGCCAGGGAGGCGCGACCACCCTCCTAGCCATGCCTGGCAGGCTTGCCACCTCTTGACAGGCCTCCTAACCTTATTCTTCATTCTATAAATACACAAATATTCCCCCAATACCAAAAGGAGCGACGCAAATAATTTTCCGCCGACAAAAACCTCCATTCCCGAGAGATCCAATCTTGGAGCCTTTTCTGGTAATCTGCCGGAGGGGGATCCGATCACGGGGGGGGGGGGGCATCTACAGCAACTCCATTGCCCCTCCGATGATGTGTGAATAGTCTACCACAGACCTATGGGTCCATAGCTAGTAGCTATATGGCTTCTTCTCTCTCTTTGATCTTCAATACCATGTTCTTCATGATCTTCATGGAGATCTATCCGATGTAATACTCTTTTGCGGTGTGTTTGTCAAGATCCGATGAATTGTGGGTTTATGTTAAGATTATCCACGAATCTTATTTGAGTCTTTTCTGAATTCTTGTATGCATGATTTCATTATATTTGCAAGTCTCTTCGAGTTATTGGTTTGGTTTGGCCAACTAGATTGGTAATTCTTGCAATGGGAGAACTGCTTAGTTTTGGGTTCAATCTTGCAGTGTCCTCACCTAGTGACAAAGTAGGGATAGCGAGGCACGTACTGTATTGTTGCCATCAAGGGTAAAAAGATGGGGTTTTCATCATATTGCTTGAGTTTATACCTCTACATCATGTCATCTTACCTAATGCGTTACTCTGTTCTTCATGAACTTAATACTCTAGATGCAGGCAAGAGTCGGTCGATGTGTGGAGTAATAGTAGTAGATGCAGAATCGTTTCGGTCTACTTGACACTCCTATATGCATAAGAATTGCCTTAGATATCTACATGATTATTCGCTTTTCTAGCAATTGCTTGACAGTAATTTGTTTACCCACCGTGATACTTTCCTTCAAGAGAGAATCCTCTAGTGAAATCTATGGTCCTCGGGTCTACTTTCCATAATATATTTTCATATCTATAAACCAAAAATACCTTGCTGCAATTTATTTATCTTTTGCTTTCTGCAATCGTTTACATCTATCTCTATCAGATCTAATCCTTGCAAATAACCGTGAAGGGATTGACAACCCTTTTATAGCGTTGGGTGCAAGAGTTTGATTGTTTGTGTAGGTGCATCCATTGATGACTTTCTTGTTCCTCCTACGGGATTGATACCTTGGTTATCATCAACTGAGGGAAATACCTATCTACTTTGTTGCATCACCCTTTCCTCTTCAAGGGAAAACCAACGCAAGCTCAAGAGGTATCAAGAAGGATTTCCGGCGCCGTTGCCTGGGAGGATACACATCAAGCCTACCAAGTACCCATCACAAAATCATCTCTTGCATTTACATTATTTGCCTTTTCCTCTCGTTTTTCTCTCCCCCACTTCTAAAACGAATTTCAGAAAAAACCAAAAAGATTTTCCTTTTTATTCGCCCTCTCTTTCTTGTTTGCCTTTTTCTCGTCAGATCTCTTGTTTGCTATGTTTGCTTGGGTTGCCATGTGCCTTCTATTTGCTTGCATCTTCGCTTGCTAAAAATCTATTGATATGGATCCTCATCCACTTGCCAATCTTTTCAAAAGATCAAATTATGATGAACCAACTGCTAGTGAGTTGAGTGCACTTGATTATCTTTATGAAGTTTTGTTTGAAAATCATGAATCTGGAAATTTTGATGAAGTGTTGAAAGAAGAAATTTATAAGGTGATTCATGATAGTTCCTTGAATGAAAAGCATGATTGCCATGTTGTTAGTATGAATTCTCTAAATATCCATGATGCTAATGATATGGAAAACCACAAGCTTGGGGATGCTATGCTTGATGAAGATGATATTTTTCGTTCGCCAAGTTTTGGTGATGACACGTATGCTATAATTGGTCATGAAAAGAATCCTTTATGTGATAGTTATATTGTGAGATTCCTTCATGATTCTACTGAAAATTATTACGAGGGAGGAACATATGCTTGTAGGAATTTCAATAATATCAAGTTTCCTCTCTATGTGTTCAAAGTTTTGAAGTTATGCTTGTTTTGCCTTCCTATGCTAGTTGATTCTTTCTCCCATAAATTGTTTGCTCACAAAATCCCTATGCATAGGAAGTGGTTTAGAATTAAATGTGATTTTCATGATATTCATGATGCTTTCTTGCATATTTCAATTACTACTTTTTATGTGAGCATCGTTAAAATCATTATGCCTAGCTAGGGGCGTTAAAACAATAGCGCTTGTTGGGAGGCAACCCAATTTTATTTTTATGTTCTATTTTTGCTTATGTTTTTGAGTGTTTACCACATCATTACTTTTGTAGTAATTGTGTTTTGATGTTTTAATTAGTGTTTGAGCCAAGTAAGACCTTTGGGATGGTCTATGATGGTTGTTGATTTGATCTTGCTGAAAAACAGAAACTTTTGTGCTCAGTCCAGGAATTTTATAAAATTTTCACAGCGTCGAATGAGTATGAAATTTTTACACAAGATTGATATACAAATTTACCAGGTTTTCCTAATTTGTTCAGAATGTTTTGAGTTACATAAGTATATGAAGTTTTCAGATTACTACAGACTGTTCTGTTTTTGACAGATTCTGTTTTCTTTGAGTTGTTTATCTATTTTGATGAATCTATAGGTGTATCGTGGGGTATGAACCATGGAGAAGTTAGAATACAGTAGGTATTACACAAATATAAATAAATAATGAGTTTACAACAGTACCTAAAGTGGTGATTTATTTTCTTATACTAACGGATCTCACGAGTATTCTGTTAAGTTTTGTGTTGTGAAGTTTTCAAGTTTTGGGTAAAGATTTGATGGACTATGGAAAAAGGAGTGGCAAAATCCTAAGCTTGGGGATGACCAAGGCACCCCAAGTAATATTCAAGGATGACAAAGAGCCTAATCTTGGGGATGCCCCGGAAGGCATCCCCTCTTTCGTCTTCAATCCATCAGTAAATTTACTTGAGGCTATATTTTTATTCACCACATGATATGTGTTTTGCTTGGAGCGTCTTGTATGATATGAGTCTTTTATTTTTAGTTTGCCAAAATCATCCTTGCTGCACACATCTTTTGAGAGAGACACGCATTAATCGTGAATTTATTAGAATACTCTATGTGCTTCACTTATATCTTTTGAGATAGGCAATTTTGCTCTATGTGCTTCACTTATATTTTTTAGAGCACGGTGGTGTTCGTGTTTTATAGAAATAATTGATCTCTCATACCTCACTTATATTATTTTGAGAGTCTTTAAACAGCATGGTAACTGGTCTAGGTTATGAATTTAGTCCTAATATGATAGGCATCCAAGAGGGATATAATAAAAACTTCCATATTAAGTGCATTGAGTATTTTCGAGAAGTTTGATTCCTTGCATAAAGTTTTGAGATATAAAGATGGTAATGTTAAGAGTCATGTTAGGAAGTAATTTTGATCTGGTAAAAAATACTTGTGTAAAAGTTTGTGATTCCCGTAGCATGCACGTATGGTGAACCGTTATGTAAGGAAGTCGAAGCATGATTTTTTTCATAGATTGGCGACCATTGTGTGATGGTCGGGAGCGCATGATATTTCTACCAACCTCTCCCCTAGGAGCATGTGTCTAATAATTTGCTTTGATGACTAATAGACTTTTGCAATAAGTATGTGAGTTCTTTATGACTAATGTTGAGTCCATGGATTATACGCACTCTCACCCTTCCACCTTTGCTAGCCTCTCTAGTACCGTGCAAATTTTGCCGGTACAATAAACCCACCTTCCTCAAAACAGCCACCAAATATCTTTCCTCAAAACAGCCTCTCATATCCTTGCAAGTCTCTTCGAGTTATTGGTTTAGTTTGGCCAACTAGATTGGTAATTCTTGCAATGGGAGAAGTGCTTAGTTTTGGGTTCAATCTTGCGGTGTCCTCGCCCAGTCACAAAGTAGGGGTAGCAAGACACGTATTGTATTGTTGCCATCAAGGGTATCAAGATGGGGTTTTCATCATATTGCTTGAGTTTATCCCTCTACAGCATGTCATCTTACCTAATGAGTTACTCTGTTCTTCATGAACTTAATACTCTAGATGCAGGCAGGAGTCGGTCGATGTGTGGAGTAATAGTAGTAGATGCAGAATCATTTCGATCTACTTCACATAGACATGATGCATATATGCATAGTCATTGCCTTGGATATCTACATGATTAATCACTTTTCTATCAATTGCTTGACAGTAATTTGTTTACCTGTCATGATACTTTCCTTCAACAGATAAGCCTCTAGTGAAATCTATGGCCCCCAGGTCTACTTTCAATAATATATTTTCAGATCTATAAACCAAAAATGCCAAAAATACCTTGCTGCAATTTATTTATCTTTTAGTTTCCGCAATCGTTTACATCTATCTCTTTCAGATCTAATCCGTGCAAATAGCCATGAAGGGATTGACAACCCCTTTATAGCGTTGGGTGCAGGAGTTTGATTGTTTGTGTAGGTGCATCCATTGGTGACTTGCTTGTTCCTCCTACTGGATTGATACCTTGGTTCTCATCAACTGAGAGAAATACTTATCTACTTTGCTGCATCATCCTTTCCTCTTCAAGGGAAAACCAACGCAAGCTCAAGAGGTAGCAGTCCCTCTCCTTCTTTTCCTGCGCCCTCTATCGTGTCGTAGCCGTCGTCCCCGCGAGCACCCGTACCAGCTACCGCCATGGACGACGAGGCCTCGCCTCCGTGCACCTCGGCTGGACTTGAGTGCGCCAACGAGCTTCCAGGAGCTCGCACAGCCAATTGATCTGCTCGATAGCCATGCGTAGTGCCATGCTCACTGAAGCCGAGCGCTGGCCGCTGCTAGCCTTGCCGCCGAGCACGGTTTTGGCAACCCTAGGGCCTCCCACGGGTTCCCCTGGATGCGCACGGACGAGGGCTACGCCTTGGTGCCCTCAAAACGTCCAACCGCGTCCGCTAAGTGATTCCGGCATTCCTCCGCCACGTCGGACGGTCGCCGACGGTCTCTCACCGGCCGATGCTAACCTGGACGGGCCATCAGGGGCTACTTAGCCGCTAATTATACCCCATAGAGGCTAACAGTGGCCCCCCAAAGGGGGTCAAACCCCCGGTCATCGTGGGATTAGACCCTAGGTCACTAACCAATGGGTCCCACTGGTCAGGTTTGACCTGGGACCGACGTTGTTGACCTGCTAACGTCATGATGACGTCAAGCTGATGCAATTAATGATTTTATGCAATAAAGATAATCCAGGAAATTCCAGAAAATATCTAAAACTTCTAAAATTCATAGAAATTCAACCATAGCTCCAAATGAAATAATTTATTTATGAAGAATTATAAAAAATGCAAGCAATCCGATGGTACCATTTTCATGCATGTTTGAACAACGTAAAGTTGATGGATAAGACAATTCAATAAATGGCATTTGAAATGCCTTATGTGGAGTTTGATTTTGACCTATACTGGTCAAACAACTCCTATTTAATTTGTGGTCACTTGAATTAGCTCAAACTAGCAACATGTTAACATGTCATACTCATGCATCATTGTGAAGCATTTGCCGTGTTTAAATTATTTTTTGTTTGACTTTGTCGATAGACTTGCGAGACGTAGTTATCGATGCCATCAAAGAACAACTGAGTTCTTCTGGTCAACAGGCAAGCAACCCCCCTTTAGCATGTCGATATAATCCCACTCTTTCACTCTTGCTCTCATTTCAGTGCATTAGGACAAATGATTCAACTGTTACTTGTGTTCTGATAGATGAACCCACTCCTTCGCGCGACCTGTCATTGTCACACTAAATTGCTAAACTAAGCAACCTAGCATACCTGGTAGATGCTTGAGCCATCTTGTGCCATAACCTTGTTATGCTTGTTATGCTTAGAGTTGTGTCAGGTCTGATTCATCTAGGTGACGAACCGGAGTGAAATGGGTGTGTCCTGATGATGAGGGTTAAGTGTTGAACCTGTTTTGGTAAAGGTAGTGATGAGAGCCCATGTAGGAGTACATGGTGGGTTGTCTCATCGAAGCCGCTCATAGGAACTAAGTTTCGTGTTTGTGTTCCAAGACTACCTACTACCGCACATTGGGTTCCGGTAACTCGACCCCTCTCGGCCTATTAACCTACCCTGTTCTCAGTCCAGGAGTCGCAGTAGTTCGAAATGTTGATAGGTGTGGTAGGCATGCGAAGTGGATGAACGGCCCAATCGGGACCGGCTTGGGGCCCTGCTCACAACGTTTGAGGCCATGTTGTAAACCTCGACTGGACATCCATTATGGGTTCCAACTAGAATAGGCAGCTGCCTTGGATGTGAGTCCTTGTAAGTTAACGTCCGTGGCAGACTCCCTCATTGACCTTCCGCTTGAAGGTTGCCGAGGTGCCTTTTTACATGCACATGGCGATAAGTTGTGGGAGCATGTGTGATGAAGTACAATCCTGTAGGGTAAACTATCTATTCAAATAGTCGCATCCACGGATATGGACTACTTGGAGATTTTCATAGTTCATAGACAACTTTAACGGATACTGTAAAACGCTCTAGATAAGTATGAATGCTATGGATGGCCTTCTCGTAGGAATACGGGAGAGGATCCATATTGGTGTATTGATGCGGTGGATATGTAGACTCGTGTGTGCTCTCTTGTAGGGAGACGAGAGAGGAATGATACATTGGATACTTGTCATAATCTAGCTTAGCCAAAGGTCAAAGCTGGCATTCTGCAGTAAACCCCACAATCCCGTTCATGGATAGATGATGCATAAGTAGATAGTTTGGATGTAAGACTTGATGAGTACTTTCGTACTCACTATTGCTTATTTACATTTCTGTAGAGATAAACATTATTCACTTTATGCTTGTTCTTGACATTGACATCGACAGAATAGCTTGGAACCCAGACAGTAGTCTCGATCCTTTGGTAGGGTCGTTGTAGCTTTTCAAGCTCTTCTAGCCACTTTTAGTAGATGTCTCTACCCAAACATGTAACTTCTTCTTGTTGTTTATATGCTCTGAATGTTGGGTCATGTGAACCCCTCTGCTTGTAACATTATACTATGTTGGCTCTTAGGATCCTTCTAAATAAATGCTATGTTGTAGAGTTTTGTTGGGATGCCATGTTGTATCTACGTATATTGTGCATATTATGTGTATGTTTGAAATGCATTGGTATGTGTGGGATTCGACACCTAGTTGTGTGCCTATGGAAGCCTTCTTTATAGGAAAATGCCTCTTTGTGCTTCCACTGAGCCTTGGTAGCTTGCTACTGCCCCGGACACATTGATTGACCGACGTGTATCCTTATTTGCTGTTGTGTCTATAACTTTAGGGAAATGTCTCGTGGTGTAATGGAGTCCATGTAGCCTTCTATGACTCGTCTATGCACAGTTGATGAAAGAAATGTCTCACAGCGTAATGGAGTTTGTGTAGCTTGCTATGACTCGTCTACACATGCTGATGACCGACACCTGCATTGTTGGGTTACATATGCATGTTCCTGTACGGGTGTGCCACTTGGGTTCTACGACTATTCATGTCGACCTGGTTTCTCTGATATTGGAATGCTAGCGACATATTCACATACGTGAGCCAAAATAAGAAAACGGTCCTAGCTCGGGTAAGGTGGCAGCTATGGAGATAACCGTGCGTGAGGCCGCAAAGTGATGTGATGTGTTACATGCTAGATTCTTATGGCTTAGGATTGGGGTCCCGACAGCATTGGTATCAGAGCCGAGCTGTCTATAGAATTACCAAGCCAAACTAGTCAATGTTGAGTCTAGTAATGCTTTAGTTATATAAGGGAATTGATTGTGGAAGGGAATGTAAGGGTCTTTTCACTCCTTTCCTTGTGTCACTCTATTCTGAGTCACCCTCTTCTCTTCTATGGGGATTAAGGACTAGGCTCCTTACCTATTTTCTAGGATGACGATTTACTAGACCACGGACTCGTAGAATGGTCGTGTGACAAGTTTTGTTTCCATCAGAGTCGTGAGAAGTGATGCCTATGTTCTCTCTATGCCTTGACCCATCATGTTGAGTGGTTATGCTGCCCAAATCTTGTGCAGGTTGCCTCATATTTCATACCCATACAATGTTATGTTGTCCGAGTTCTTCTAGGTTTAGATATGTTTCAGTGCTCTTCCTTGATTCTGAATCCTAGTTGTTTCCTTCAGGATGTCGCTAGGAACCCGGAGTTCTGATAGTCATGGTTAGTACCATGGAGATGGTAGGGATGAAGAAGATCCTCCCAACCCGCCTTTGTTGGAAGAGATTATGCTAGAAGTTGAGAGGAACAAGCATGCCACCAACCTTCTGTTGGAGCACATCGAGCATAATACAACCCATCGCCACAATGAGCTAGTATCCATCAGATACTTCATCAAGTTGCAGCCACCCACCTTCCATCACTCCATTGAGCCACTGGATGCACATGATTGGCTCAAAAGTATCAATAACAAGCTGCCTTCCACAAACGTGGCTGGAGGAGATAAGGTTACCTATGTCGCATATCGCCTTGAAGGTTTCGCCAGCCTCTGGTGGGAGAACTTCGAGGCCATGCGACCTGCAAGCCAAGCTATTTCATGGCAGGAATTCTATGAGGCTTTTCGTGAGCATCATATTCCCCAGGCCCTGATAGATCGTAAGCAAGAGGAGTTTTGCAATCTAACCCAAGGCAAGATGGATGTGGATGCCTATAGTCGGGAGCAAGGTTGTCAGAATCACGATTCTTTTATACGATTGTATGACTTTACGATCCCAACTAACCCCTCTAATTCTACGATTTTGGTTCGTGGAATCTACATTTCTAAGATCCTGATAGTGAATATTCTACGATTTGTGATCCTACCATCGGAGTTCTGATCCGATTCAAAATCACGATTCTGACAACCTTGGTCGGGAGTTTGGACGCCTCACGTGTTATGCCCCGAAAAAAGTATCCACACATGCTAAGAATCAAGCTAGGTTCATAAAAGGTCTTAACCCAAAGCTTCGTCATGATCTCACTCTGCATGATTTCATCAGTTTCTAGGTTCTTGTGAACAAAGCCATCCAAGCGGAAACAAGCAGGATGACCTACGAGGAATCCCACAAGCGCAACCGTGATGTTGGGTCATCTTCAACATCTATATCCCAGAAGCATAGGATATGGATCCCGAATGCCGCTCTTCCTCTAAGATATGCACCGAGGCCATCCTATGTGTCGCCTTGTCTGCTGATGCCTTATTTCCCCCAGAAGAACCTCATCAATCAAGTGTTCAACATAGTTCTACGATACGTCTCCAAGGTATCTACTTTGCCTAACACTTTTGCTCTTGTTTTGGACCCTAATTTGCATAATTTGAATGGAACTAACCTGGACTGACGCTATTTTCAGCAGAACTACCATGGTGTTGTTTGCGTGTAGAAATAAAAGTTTTCGGAATGGAACGGAATTTTTTGGAGAATTATTTTGGAATATATGAGGAATTTTGGAGCCAGAAGCCACCCGAGAGGGGGCCTAGAGTGCCCACCCTCTACCAGGGCACGCTAGACCCCTCCTAACGCAGCCTAGTGGAGGGTGGCCACCTCATGCCCCCTGACCCAAATTCTAGTGCTATAAATTCACAAATTTCCCAAAAAAACAGGGAGAAAGTTTCATCGCGTTTCACAATACGGAGCCACCGCCACCTCATATTCTTCATCAGGAGGCCATATCTGGAGTCCGTTTCATGCTCCGGAGAGGGAAATCTTCGGTCTTCGTCATCATCAACCCTTCTCCATCGCCAATTCCATGATGCTCCCCATCGGGAGTGAGTAATTCCTTCGTAGGCTTGCTGGTCGGTGAGGAGTTGGATGAGATTCATCATGTAATCGAGTTAGTTTTGTTAGATCTTGATCCCTAGTATTCACTATGTTATATGATTGATGTTTCTATGACTTTGCCATGCTTAATTCTTGTCACTAGGGACTGAGTGTCATGATTTCTGATCTAAACCGTTTATGTTATATGATGAATATACGGAATATATGCCTACATTACATTGATGAACTGGAGCTAGTTCTGTGTCACCCTAGCTTATGATTGTTATATGATGAATATCATCCAACGAATACACCGATCCAGTGCCTACGAGTTTTCCACATATTGTTCTTGCTAAGTTACTACTACTGTTGTTACTGTTGCACTTGCTACAAAATCACTACTGCTATTGTTACCGTTACTGTTACTGCTACCACTACTATCAAACTATCATATTACTATGCTACTAATCACTTTGTTGTAGATATTTATCTCCAAGTGTGGTTGAATTGACAACTCAACTGCTAATACTCTCAAATATTCTTTGGCTCCCATTGTGTCGAATCTATAAATTTGGATTGAATACTCTACCCTCGAAAACGGTTGCGATCCCCTATACTTGTGGGTTATCAAGACCTTTTTCTGGCGCCGTTGCCAGGGAGCATAGCTATATTTGTTGAGTCACTTGGGATTTATATCAATTGATCACTATGAAGAATCTGAAGGATACTAAAACCAATATTTTCCCTCTGCTACGAGGGGAGGTAAGGGACTACCATCTAGCTCTGCACTTGATTCACCTTCTGTTATGAGTAAGTTTGCAACACCACCATATGCTATTAATCTAGATATTGATGATGCTACTTTTTCTACGAATGATGCTTAGGATGATACTAGTACCATGCTTGATGATAATGTGACACTAGGTGAATTTCTTGATGAACAAATTGCTAGAGCTAGAGAGAACGAAACCATTGAAACTGATGAATTTGCTGAAACTGATGAGATCCTTGAAACTGATGATTATGAAACACCTAATAGGCCTAGCTCTCCTAGATTTGAAATGCCTAAAATACCTGAAGGTTATGCTTTGGATGGAGAAATAGCTAGATAGATTCTTGCTTCTAAGGATATAGATGATCTTAAGAAGCTACTATGCGAGTATAAAGAAAAGACTTTGAATGCTAAAATGAAATGTGATCCTAAGTTTTCTAATTCACCTATCTTTGTTACCGATAAGGATTATGAATTCTCTAATGACCCAGAGTTAATTACTTTGGTTGAATCCGATCCTTTTCATGGCTATGAAACTGAAACTGTGGTAGTACACCTTACTAAGCTGAATGATATAGTCACCCTATTTGCTCATGATGAGAAGATTTGGTACTATTATATCATCAAATTATTTCCGTTCTCATTAAAGGGTGATGCTAAGATATGGTACAATACTCTTACTCCTAGTTGTGTGCGTAGTCCCCGGGATATGATTTACTACTTCTCTGAAAAATATTTTCCTGCTCATAAGAAACAAGCTTCCTTATAGGAAATATTTAACTTTGTGCAAATTGAAGAAGAGAGTCTCCCAGAAGCTTGGGGGAGGCTTCTCCTATTACTTAACGCTTTGCCTGATCATCCTCTTAAGAAAAATGAAATACTTGATATCTTCTATAATGGACTAACTGATGCTTCTAGGGACTTCCTAGATAGTTGTGCTCATTGTGTTTTCAAGGAACGAACTGTTGAACAGGCTAAGGAACTATTGAATAATATAATGAAGAATTATGATGATTGGACTCTTCATGAACCACCAATTGAACCAACTCCGAACAAGAGAGGTATCTTATTTCTCAGTCCTGAAGATATGCAAGAGGCAAAGAAATGTATGAAGGAAAAAGGTATTAAAGCTGAGAATGTTAAGAATTTACCACCTATTGAAGAAATACATGGACTCAACAAACCACCACCTCCATAGGTGGTAGAGGTAAATTCTTTTTTAAAGTTTGATGAAGGTGATATCCCTTACAATAAACATCCTAGTCAATGCTTATATGAGTTTGATAACTACATTATGAAGCAAGAGCACTTCAACACAAATGTTCCGAAACACTTGAAATATAATTCTGATATGATTGCCCGCTTGAATGACTTGCTATTTAGAATCAGTAATGATGTTATAGGTGTCGGGAAACATGCCTCTATGGTTCAAATTCAGTTAGAACAAGTTGCTAAATCTCAAAAAGAATTGCTCGATGAAATTAATAATAATGTGAATGATCATGCTATTAGAGTAGTAACTAGAGGAGGTAGAATGACCCAAGAACTTCTTTACCCTGAAGGTCATCCTAAAAGAATTGAACAAGACTCTCAAGGAACTAATGCTGATACACCTAGTCCTTCTAATAAGAAAAGGAAAAAGAAAAAGGATAGGACTTTGCATGCTTCTTGTGAAACTGAGATAGAAAAACCTCCTAATGATACTAATGATGTCTCTATTTCTGATGCTAAAACTCAATCTGGTAATGAACATCCACCTAGTGATAATGATAATGATAGTGAAAGCACAACATGGTCCCTTGGTGGTTTTGATAATTCATGACAACATACATTGTCTCTTGGACTAATACTTTTATCTAGTGTGTTTCAGATAATAGTCCATGGAGAGTTGGGTTGGCAAAGAGATTGTGGAATACCCCAAGATGCAAAGTAAATAGGTTGGCAAAGCTCCAAGCAAGAGGACTCTACATTTTATATTTGTGAGAAATCACTTTGGGTCCATAGGAAAGCCAATACTATTAAAAGGGGGGTAAGGTTTTGTTGGTGAACAAAATGCTCATACGTGCATAAGTGATAGTCACCAAAGACACCCACAAACTCTCCCACCAAAGTCTATCCCAAGCCAAACACTCAAAATCGGTGCAACCAACATTCTACATTTGGTGCCACCGATTACAAACCCTAGACACACTCAGCCAAACCCTAGCCACTTCGGTGCAACAGATTCCATACCGGTGCCACCGAGTTCAGTCTGCCAACTTTCTATTACGCAAGTTCACAGTTTCGGTCCCTCCGAGATTGTTGAATCGGCGTCACCGAGATTGAGCATTCTGACCGTTGGTCACGTTATCGGTGCAACCGAGATTCCTATATCGGTCTCATCGAGATTCAAAAGTTGCCACCTTTTGGTCACTTCGGTACCACCGAGATTAACATATCGGTGTCACCGAGTCTGACTTATTGTGTGTAACGATTGGATTTTTGGAGATGTGTGATAGCCCAAGTGTTGTCCCTACCTTATTTGGCATGTAACCCCATTGTTGAACCTTGTATGAACCTTGTGCCATGAGCTATGAGATGATTTGCACTGTGTTTGAAATGCATTCATGCATCACGGCATCCATCATTTCATCATCATGCCATTCTTCATGCTTGCTATGTTGTGTGTCTTGGATTGGAATCTTGTGTTGTGATGTGGTTGTGTGTTGAGGTGGCTTGTATGTGGTTGGTGCAAGTGAGCACTCCCTCTTCTACCTCTCTTCTTTCTCTTCCTTCTCAAAACCCTCTCATTGCCTTTTATTCCAATAGGAATTCTTGGCAGATTTTAAGATTGTTTTTAAAATTCTTTTAAAAATGTTCATGAGGTGGCCCTATTGTTCTTATGAATTTTGGAAGTGAAGTTCTTGATACTTGGATATGTTTGGTTTTTGAAAACTATTTAAACAAGGACTGTTTTATTAATATATTAATAAAATAACTTGTTCATAAAAACCAACCTAATATTTTATTTAATATGAGCATATTATCCTCTTCTCAAATGTATTTTTGTTTTGGCAAAAACCTTTAATAAAATGCCAGGGGGATTTAGTTGTTGTGGCTGTTTTATTTAAATGGAAAAAACCCTAGTTCTGGTGTGTGCGAGAGAGAGAGGAGCAGGTGGGCCGAGGCCCAGCCCAGGGCCACAGTGACGGCTACCTGCCCTGTCTCCCACCTTCGTCAGTGGGGTTCAGAGTGAGAGCGTGCGTCGCCGTCGCTTTCCTGACGCCGTCTCCGTCAGCCTGAGGCCATAAAGCCTCCCCTCGGCGTCCGTGTCGCTCCACTAGGGTTCCCTCTTCCTTCCTCTGCCGCCACAGCTCCTCCCTTCTCCTCTTTCTTCCTCCTCCCTCTCTGCTTTTCCCTCTGTTAGGAAGTTCAGAAAAGGGAGCAGGGAGCCGCCGATCGTCCTCGTCGGCGCCGCCTGTCTACGGTGAGTCTCCTCCGCGTCCAGGATGGTGTGGTGGACGTGGGGCATCCCCACGCCCCGTTCCCGGCCCTAGAAGGCCCCCAGAGGCCCTCTTCTTCCTCCTCGTCGCCGGAGCGGAGCCGGTCTTCTTCCTCTCCGTCGCCACCGCCTCCCCAAGCCGCTTCTTCCCCTTCGTCGCCGTTGCTCGCGCCCCCGCGGCTCCGAGAAGCCCTCGGTGAGCCGCCCGTCCCCGTGGTTACCTCTCCTCGCCGTAGCTCACCCCGCGGTCGCCGTAGTGCCTGTCGCCGCCGCTCGGAAGGCCCGAGCTTGCGCTCGTCGTAGATCCCCCTCTTTGCAAGATGAGGCGAGGGATGAGTACCCCGTGGTTTCCCCTTTCGATTCCGCCCATCGGTGTCGCCGCAGATGCCCTGCAGTCACTGTGAGGTCGCCGGAATGTCACCGCCGTATCTGTCGCGCGTGCTCTGTTTCGTTTTCAGTGTTGTCAGGTTCAGACTTGTGCGTGTGTATTAGAGGGCAGCAGCTCTTCCTCTGTTAGCATCCGGTCGAGTAGTGCAGTGGTGTGGTGCGCTGGGTATGACCAGGGTGGCTGGGGTTCGAATCCCCCTTCTCCCCCCTTTTGTTTCTTTTATTTTTATTTTTCTTTTCTTTCATTTCTTGGGGGTGTGTAGTTCACATAGGTGTATGTATGTTGTAGTGTGAGTGTATGTTATGTGTATGTGTACGCATACACTTATGGGTATATGCACTCATGTGCATGTGTGGTGGTGTGTGGTGTTGTGAGTGGAGTGTGTGTACGTATGCCTTACATACACCACTTGAGTGTTTGTAAGTGTGAGTGTATGTGAGTGTGGGGTGTGATGTGTGTATATGCTTGGTGCATGCACATGCATGAGTGTGTGCGTGTTGGTGTGTGTGTGTTTGTTGTAGGTGAAGTGAAGAGCACTACATGGCGTGGCGCCATGTATGTTTATGTGTGTGTGTTTCACACACACATACATGTGTAGGTGTGCTAGAGTGTGTGTGTGTGTGTGTGTGTTGGGTGTGTGATGCACCTTGTAGGTGAGTACTTGTGCATGTGTGTGAGTTAGGGATGCATGAGTGTAGAGTGTTTGTGTAAGTGTGGCCTAGTGTGTGTCCTAGTGAGTGTGTGTGTATGTGTTGCATACACACATGCATATATTGTAGGGTTTTTGTGTATTGTGATGGCTTTCCCTTCATATTTAAGCATGTGTGAATGTATGTGCAAGATGAGCTCCATGTGTAGGTCTCTCCATGTGCATTAGGAGCATAGTTACTCTTCTAGTTAGTTTCATCCTTGATATTGTTGCTATGCCATGTGTATCATGTCCCTAACATGGTAATTAACCACTTCAAACATGTATCTATGGAGCACATAGCATTTTGTGGCATTTACATCAAGTTTGGTGAGTGGCATAAGTCACCATGGCCTAGGGAGGCCCAATTTCGACCCCCCCCCTTTGCTCCCTTTTGTTCCATTCAAGCATATAGGTATGAGTAATGATTTTGGGATAGCATCAACCCATGTATGCACCTGTGAAGTCAGATTTGACTTTGGGGCAACTTGACAAAACTGCATTTTTATGATGTGATGCCCTTTTGTCTTTTTCATATGAATTAATCTATGCATGCTTTTAAGATCTTGCCAACATGAATTTGTTAGTAAAAGTTGTTGGGAATGTCCCAATATTTTTTTATTCATGATAAGTCACTAGATAAGTGGGAACCATGCTGTTAAGTTGCCTACTTTCTGTTTCTGCCAACCTGTCTAGAAAATGGCTGTCTGGAGTTTCCGCTGTTATTGTTTTGCCATGTACAGTGGGTTGTAGCTATCGATATGTTGTGAATTTGAGCATGCTCAGTGTTAGGTATTTGTAGTAGTTATTTTCATCTACCATCCTATTAATTTTCATGTCAATAGGAGCTCTCTAGCATATTTAACCAGTGCTTCCAACTTGCTACTTTATTAACCCAGATTCCAGAAAACTGGAATTTTCACTAAGTCCCTGAAAAACTGATTCATCATGCCAACTTGATTGCTCCATGCATATTGATGTATGCCTTTTTTGCTGATTTCATAATTGGATGAATGTATGTGGGTGCCAAGTATATTCTGTTCATGTCTTGTTTGTGGCTGTAGGATTTCTGTAACTCTAGTTGTAAGCTTTCCAAGTTGCTATGTTGCTGTTTTGTGGCAGATTGGGTGCTATTTTGTTATGGGAGTTGTGGGAGCTATACTCAATGGAATTGAGTGATTCTTGAGTATATTGTGATTGGTTTTTCACCACCTGTCCAGTGGCTACCTTGGAATGCCAAGAATTAGCCCAGGTATTTGGTGATCTTGTGTTTTGCCTCCGTACCTTGTCGTGAGCGTATCTCGAGAACCGTAGCTCCGTTTCTTGCGGCCCTTATATGCATTTCCATAGATTTTGCATGATACATCCATAATTTCCATGTTCATGCATGCCTAAATAACTTTACATGAGGTTCTGTCTAGATTCATTAATAAACAACTTTGCATGTGAAACATGAATAGTTTTGGATTGCCATGTTATAATTCTTCATAAATGATCATGCATCATTTTGATTGTGCATTGCACCTAGGTTGGATGTTTATTGTTGTTGTTTCCCTTGGGTAGAAGCAAGTGTTGATACTGAGTACGAGGACCCAGGAGAGTACCACTATGAGGATCCCGCTACTTGTTTCGCTGAAGAACCAACAGGCAAGATGATCGTACCCGGATCCCAATACTATCTTTGCTTGCTAGTTTCTCGTTCTTATCGTTACAATTGCGCTACCTACCACATGAATAACAGCCCCCATGTCACCATGACAGCCTCTAACATCCACATCCCAGCAAACCATTGATTGGCTAAGTTACCGCTGCTCAGCCCCTCTTATAGCGTTCTTAGTTGCAGGTGCAGGTTGTTCCATGTGGCAACATGGATTGGATATCACAATAATTCTGTTATTTAATTTAATGCACATATATATCTGGTATTGGAGGAAGGCTTGGCCTTTTGCTGAGTGTTTTGTTCCGCTGCTACCGCCATTAGTTCCTTGTTACCAGTGTTATGTTTTCCATACTTTGCGCTCCTAACATGCTCGGGGTTGTTATGGGGACCCCCTTGTTATTCGGTTGAGATTAAAACTTGTCTGGCAAGACCCAACATTGGTACTACATTTGTTTAACAACTCAATAAAATTGCATAGGGTCTTGCAAACCCGTGGATAATTTAACCAACTCCCGGGCCAGTGCTCCGCATGAGTGTTGGTCCAAACTAGAGCACTGTGCGGGGCCAACCCAGGGCAACATGGGATATTTCTATCAGGCCTCCGTACTCGTAGCTTATCCGTCGTGTCCTGAGACTGAGATACACGGCTCTTATCGGGTTCGTCGACACGTCGGGAGGTCTTGCTGGATTTGTTTTACCTTATCGAATGTCTTGCGTGTGGAGTCTGACTTTCTTCGGGTTTACTCAAGGTGTTGGCATCCTTTGGAATTTTCCTATGATGATCGCGAGATCCGCGTTCGAGGCTATTCCCATGGAGTGTGGATATTTGTGATAGACTAGTTGGAGCACCCGTGCACGGTTAAATCTTTCGGAAAGCCATGCCCGCGATTATGTGGCAACTTGGATATTTGTTTAACACCCGGTTTTAGAAAACTTGAAGTAAACTCTAATTAAAACACCCCAACTGTGTGAGTAACCGTGACCGTCTCTGCTCGTGGACATGATCTGAGAGAGAACACGGTGGGGTTATGATTGACGTAAGTAAGTGTTCAGGATCTCATAGAGATTACTCTAGATTCGGCCGCTTAACATAGACCACTCATTTTTTTACATTCTTGTTGCGTAAGTTAGCCACCACATAATGCTTAGTGCTGCTGCAAACCAAATACCCCCTTTCCTTCCTAAAGCTTAAATAGTCTTGGTACCCGAGCACTTGATAGCTGAGTCCTCTGTGGCTCACAGTTTACTACAACAATCCAGGTGCAGGTTCAGAGGAGTTCATGCAGGATGATCTTACTCAGCTCCAGTGGGAGTATGATGAGGAGAGAGGCAGGATGTACGTGACATACCCGGATGAGTAGAGGACCTGGTCGTGATCTTTGGGGTAGCTTGATAGTATCATTTGTAACTTCTTTTATCGTTTGATTTTGTCCGTAGTCAGACCCTGTGTTCAACTTGATGCTATGATTTGAGTGACATTGTAAGTTAGCATGTGGCGAGTGTAAGCCAACTTGTATACTCTTCTCATTCAGTATTGTATGTTGTGATGATACTATTCTTGCTAACGGCAAGATGCGCCTCTATCCCTTGCGAGGCCCTCGTGCCTTAAACGGATAGGCGCGCATCTTGGGCGTGACAAGATGCCTATATATACCCCTCCACCACCACCTACTCGAAAGAGAAGCACTCAGAACCATTCCATACCTATCCTATCAGTTTTTTGAGAGAGAACCACCTACCCTTGTATTGAGGTCAAGATCTTCCACTCCAACCATATGGATCTTGATTTCTAGCCTCCCCAAGTTGCTTTCCAGCAATCCCATCTCTTCTACTAAGCCATATATGTGAGAGAGTGATTGTGTGTTGAGGAGTCTATCATCTTGAAGCACAAGAGCAAGGAGTTCATCGTCATTATCGAGCTTATTACCTTTTGGAGGGTGGTTCCTCCTAGATTGGTTAGGTGTCGCTTGGGAGCCTCCTACTACGTGTTGTGGAGTGAACCAAGAAGTTTGTAAGGGCAAGGAGATCGCCTACTTCGTGAAGATCTACCACGAGTAAGGCTAGTCCTCCGTGGACATAGGCCGTCATGGTATAGTCAAGGTTGCTTCTTCGTGGAACCCTCCGTGGACTCTCGCAACCGTTACCCTCTGTGGGTTGAAGACTCCATGAACGTGGATGTACGATAGCACCACCTATTGGAACCACGGGAAAAATCCATGCATCTTCAATTGTGTTTGATCTCCATATCTCAACTCTTTACTTCATGTGCAATGTCTTTACTTTCCGCTGCTATATTTGTTGACATGCATGTGTAGGGTATATAGACTTGCTAGTCTTGCTAAAACTGTTAAAATCTGCCAACCAATTAACTTGGGAAAAGGTTAGGTTTTAATTTTCTGCTAGTAGTCTACTCATCCCCCTCTAGACACTCTTCTAGTGATCCCTCAATTGGTATCAGAGCATTGGTCTCCATTGCTTTGGTTTAATCACCGAGGAGGAAGATGGATGTGTCTAGTATAGAGAGTTTGTATTGTAGAGTGCCCATTCTTGATGGAGAGTACTATAGTCAATGGAAGAATGTCATGATTGATCTATTTGATAAATTCCATTTGAGAAAATATATTGAAAACCCCTATGTGCTCCCTATTGATGAATTGCATCCCACACACGAAGAGGAAATTAATATGTTTGGTAACCTAAGAACTGTCAATCTTATTGTTAGAGGTTTACCAAGATTCGTGCTTTTCTCAATTGAAGAACTTTGCATGTGCCTATACCTTGTGGACTGATTTGGAGAAACGATGTCCAAATCTTTCATTAGGAAATCTTGACGAAATTCTTCATAAAACTGTTGCTTTTCACAAAATGAAGCCTAGTGATCCAAACTTTGGTAAATGCATATTTGAGCTTCATGATCTTATGCGTGTTAAAGGAGATGTCACCACTATCAACAACATTATCTTTGAAGCCATTCACATTCATAAACTTGAACATTATCATGATCACAATTCTAACGAATCTCTTGTTCTTTATGACGAGGATTTCCCACTTGACGATGACAATGTGGAACATGACTACCTTGGAGAAGATGAGTTGTTCGACATCGAGCATGAAAAGATCATGAATAATCTAAGTCTAATGGCAAACTTCAAGGATTATATGTCTGGAGGAAAAGAGTGGATTCTCGACAGTGGATGTACGGATCACATGACTGGTGATAAAGACATGTTCCAAGAGATTACGCCTAATGAAGGTCCTCGAAGGTACGTGACCTTTGGAGACAACTCTAAGGGTAAGGTACTTGGCCTCAGTAAGGTGGCCATATCTCATGATAGCTCAATTCAAAATGTGATGCTTGTTGAATCCCTTGGCTACAATCTCCTTTCCGTATCTAGACTAGCAGACTTCGGTTTCAATGTGCTATTTACTAAAGTAGATTGCCAAGTTTTTCGATTTGATAATCATAAAATTGTCTTCACCGGTATTCGTAGAGGTGACCTATACATTGTTGATTTCACTAAAAAGGCCCAACCTCGTACTTGTTTAATTGCAAAATTTTCTAAAGTTTGGCTATGGCATAGAAGGCTTGGACATGTAGGCATGTGCAATCTAGATAAGCTAATCAAGGGCGATCACATTCTTGGTGTTAAAGATGTTATCTTTGACAAAGATAGACTTTGTAGTGCTTGTCAAGATGGAAAGCAAGTAGGCGGAAGTCATCCTGTTAAGAATATCACGACTACTAGGAGACCACTCGAGTTACTTCACATGGATCTTTTCGGTGCCAATGCTTACAAGAGTCTCGGTGGAAATTCCTATGGTCTAGGTATAGTTGATGATTTTTCTAGATTTATGTGGGTATTATTTCTTGATGATAAGTCACAGGTTCAAAAGATCTTCAAGAACTTTGTTCGCAAAGCGCAAAATCAGTTTAAAATGAAGATCAAGAAGGTTCAAAGCGATAACAGATCGGAGTTCAAGAACACCCATGTGGATACCTTTTTTGACGAAGAAGGTGTCTCACATGAGTTCTCAGCTACGTACACACCTCAACAAAATGGAGTTGTTGAGAGGAAGAACCGGACGCTTATTGAGATGGCTAGAACGATGCTTGACGAATACAAGATGCCAAGTAACTTTTGGGTGGAAACAACATGTCATGCCACAAACCGACTTTACTTGCACAAGCTTCTCGGTAAAACGGCATACAAACTACTCACCGGTAATAAACCCCAAGTTGGATACTTTCGGGTATTTCGGCTCCAAGTGCTACATTCTTGACAAGCATCGTCGTACTAAATTTGCTCCTAAATCTTATGAAGGATTCCTACTTGTTTATGGATCGAACTCTCACACTTACCGTGTCTACAATAGCTTCACTCGAAAAGTTGAAGAGACGGTAGATGTGATGTTTGATGAATCTAATGGTTCGCAAGTCGAACAATTGCCAAATGATGTAGGTGATAAGGACCCTTCGGAAGCTATCCTAGGTTTACCCATTGGCAAGATTCGTCCCATGGAGGTGAAGGAAAGTACTTCATCAACTGAAGTGGAAGCCCCTACTTCATGACAAGGTGAACCACAACATGACATGGAAGCATCCACAATCGGTACACGACAAGATGAAGAGGAGGAGGAATTACATCATGAAGATCCACCACAACCTCCTTCACCACCACCTTAAGGAGATGATCACGTTGACAACAACGATGACGAAGGAGATGATGATGAAGAATAAGCTCCACCATACAACAATCAGAAGCTGACCCGAGTTCGAGCACAAGTGACCAAGAACCATCGCCTAAACCAAATCTTTGGGGACATCCAAACTGGGAGAATCACTCGCTCTAAAACTCTTCTAGCTAACTTTTGTGAGCATTATTCTTTCGTATCTAGCATTGAGCCTTTGGAGGTAGAACAAGCTCTTGAAGACGCGGATTGGGTGAACGCTATGCATGCAGAACTTCACAACTTCGAAAGGAACGAAGTGTGGACACCCATGGAGAAGCCCGAAGATGAGCACAACATCATCGAAACCAAATGGGTGTTTCGGAACAAGCAAGACGAAGATGGTCAAGTCATACACAACAAGGCACGTCTCGTGGCCCAAGGATATACTCAAGTCGAAGGTATGGACTATGGTGAGACTTATGCCCTTGTTGCTAGACTAGAAGCTATTCGAATTCTTCTTGCCTATGCTAATCACCATGATATCACACTTTATCAAATGGACATTAAAAGTGCCTTTTTAAATGGTGAAATTGAAGAACAGGTTTATGTCAAGCATTACCTGGTTTTGTGAATCCTAAGAAACCTAATCATGTTTACAAGTTTCGTAAAACCATTTATGGTCTTAATCAAGCCCCTCGTGCTTGGTACAATGCTTAACAAAGTTTCTCATCGAAAAAGGTTTTGAAATTGGAAAAATTTATGCAACCTTGTTCACTAAGAGAGTTAATGGAGAATTATTTGTGTGCCAAATCTATGTGGGTGATATTATCTTTGGTTCCACTAACCCTCAATTTGGTGAAAGATTTGGAAGATTGATGTCCGAGAAGTATGAGATATCTATGACGTGTGAGCTGAAATTCTTTCTTGGATTGCAAATTAAGCAATCAAGAGAAGGAACTTTCATCTCTCAAACTAAGTATACCAAGGACTTGATCAAGAAGATCAACATGCAAGAGTGCAAAGATATGAAAACTCCCATGCCAACTACTGGACAGGTTGATCTTACCAAGGAAGATGAACCGTAGATCAAAAATTTTATCGATCTATGATTGGTTCATTGCTATATATATGTCCATCTCGTTCCGATATTATGCTTAGTGTTTGCATGTGTGCTAGATATCAAGTTGCACCTAAGGAGTGTCATCTTTTGGTAGTGAAACGTATTGTGAGGTACTTGATACAAACACCAAACTTTGACATTTGGTATCCCAAGGGATCTTCTTTTAACCTTGTTGGCTATTCCGATTCGGACTATGCCGGTGACAAGGTTTATAGAACATCCACCTCAGGTCCTCCAAGAAACAAAACACGGTATCTCTATCTACTGCCGAAGCTGAGTATATTGCTGCTGGATCTTGCTGTGCGCAGTTACTATGGATGACACAAACACTTAAGTATTATGGAATCCATGTTAAAAAAAATTCCATTGCTTTGTGACAATTAAAGTGCTATTAAGATTGGTCGTAATCCTGTGCAACATTCTCGAACTAAACATATTCAAGTTCGACATCATTTCATTTGCGATCATGTTGCCAAAGGAGATATTAATCTTAAGCATATTCCCACTAAAAAGCAATTGGCCGATATCTTTACTAAACCACTTGATGAGAAAACTTGGTCACTTGAGGAGTGAGTTAAACATCATTGATGCTTCAAACTTGAGCTAGACTCACTCGGATGCTTGCAAGGGCATGAGCTTTCTTGATAGTCCCATGATATTGCTAACGTGTTATCTTATACCATGGAATTGTATGCTCCCTTATATTGCATCTAACCCCTTGTAGGTACTTGGAAGAACTTCATTCCATGAGATTGCAACCAACTCCAATTATAAGCAATCTTTTATTGACCAAGTATCCACAACCCCTCTTGATGATGGAAGGAAGAAGACAACAAAAACATATCCTTGACATATATCCCTTTATTGCAAAATCTTAGTTGGTATCATGTCAAATGGATATACCTATTGTTCTTCCTTGCATGACTAACCCTTGTAGGTAACAAGTGTACTAGAACAAGAAGGATTGCTCCCAACTCAAGATGTTCTTCATCAACCTCGAGCATCCTCAACAAGTTCACCTACAAGCAACGTCATCAACATCACTCAAAGGTATGCTCTCATATCCTTGAATAGGATTTACTCCAAGTCATGAGCTAAAGCAACTCAAGTGATATGAAGACATTAAAATGCTTAATCGAAAAATGGTAACCCCATTTTGAGCTTAACGTAGAGTATGACCTATGATCAAGTATTCTTGCTTGGCTCCTAAGTCAATATACTCTAATATAGGTGACCTAGTCACAACCCATCACTAGTTAAGAATCTCGTGTGGTTTGTTCTCTATTTGCATGATCTCTAAGTAACCACTCAAATCTTCTCTGGATGATGCCCTTCACTTTTTCTTTTTGAAATTTTTTCGTTTGACTCTTTGAAAATAGAAGCTTGGTCTCTTATTCTTTTCTTTCTGATTTACCTCGGAGCCTCCGACTCAAATATCTCGGTTCTACCGAAATTGCAGACAAGCTGCACTACAAAATCTCGGTACCACCGATCTATCTGCCTGGGAGTCACCGATTTGTTTTTCTTATCTTATTGGTCCTTCTTCTGTTACTTCAGTGATCCCTCTTTAAAAAAATTAGGGGGAGAATAACAAGCAAACCTTAGGGGGAGAAATTATTTATTCAAGGATCCCTAGCTCATAGGAGGAGAAGACTAATATTTGTCAAGAAGAGAAGTTACATTCAATGATTCCCTCAGTTCTTTTCTATGAACCTTACTTTCAATGACCCTTGTTCTCAAGGATCTCTTCCTTGTCAATGATCCCTGTACCTACTCCTAAATTTGACCTTTTTGGAACTTAATGCCAAAGGGGGAGAATACCAAAGATTCATGCTAAAGGGAGAGATACATGCTTATGCAAAGGGGGAGATATGATTTAGGGGGAGAGGGGAATATCAAAAGTTCACACTTATATAAACAAGGTGAGAATACCCAAGTAAGTGGGAGAAAATTCTAAGCTCAATAATATTCTTGCTTATTTTATTTGACTATTCACTTTAGACTTTTCTCACCCTATCCAATCCCAATATATACATGCTGAGATTCAGGGGGAGAGGATGAACTACTACTTTCATATCTAAGGGGAGAAAGCTCTAAAGGATTAATGCCAAAGGGGGAGACCTGTCAATTCTTGAGGAATACTATCTTCTATATGTTCTCCATATCTTGGTATCTTTGAATTCTATTGCTTTTGATTGGTAGAATACTCTTGTGTTTCCTAACATTGTTTTCTCAAGTGCATTTCTATTGCCCAAATGATCAAGAACTCAAGGTAAGTATATGCATCACATCTTTGATCAAGATGGTCTCTTGCTTCTTGCACATATTATTTGCAAGAGCGAAGTCTTGAATAAGGATACGCCTCATTCATATACATTTGATGCATATAGCCAAGATACACATGAATTATCTTATCCCTTCTACTACAGGTGTGTCCATGCATTCCAAAGCAACTATCCTTTAGAGGGATTGCACACATTTAGGGGGAGCAAATCTAAGTCATGTGTCTCTCAAAGTCTTCATTATATCCACGCATATCTTTATTTGAAGCTTTGACTGTATGTTGTCATCAATTACCAAAAAGGGAGAGATTGAAAGCACAACATGCTACCTTGGTGGTTTTGATAATTCATGACAACATACATTGTCTCTTGGACTAATACTTTTATCTAGTGTGTTTCAGATAATAGTCCATGGAGAGTTGGTATGGCAAAGAGATTGTGGAATACCCCAAGATGCAAAGGAAATAGGTTGGCAAAGCTTCAAGCAAGAGGACACTACATTTTATATTTGTGAGAAATCACTTTGAGTCCATAGGAAAGCCAATACTATTAAAAGGGGGTAAGGTTTTGTTGGTGAACAAAATGCTCATACATGCACAAGTGATAGTCACCCAAGACACCCACAAACTCTCCCACCAAAGTCTGTCCCAAGCCAAACACTCAAAATTGATGCAACCAACATTCTACATTTGGTGCCACCGATTACAAACCCTAGACACACTCACCCAAACCCTAGCCACTTCGGTGCAACCGATTCCATACCGGTGCCACCGAGTTCAGGCTGCCAACTTTCTATTACGCAAGTTCATAGTTTCGGTCCCTCTGAGATTTTGAATCGGCATCACCGAGATTGAGCATTCTGACCATTGGTCACGTTATCGGTGCAACCGAGATTCCTATATTGGTCTCACCGAGATTCAAAAGTTGCCACCTTCTGGTCACTTCGGTACCACCGAGATTAACATATCAGTGTCACCGAGTCTGACTTATTGTGTGTAATGGTTGGATTTTTGGAGATGCCTATATATACCCCTCCACCACCACCTACTCGAAAGAGAAGCACTCAGAACCATTCGATACCTATCCTATCAGTTTTCTGAGAGAGAACCACCTACCCCTGTGTTGAGGTCAAGATCTTCCACTCCAACCATATGGATCTTGATTTCTAGCCTCCCCAAGTTGCTTTCCACCAATCCCATCTCTTCTACCAAGCCATATCTATGAGAGAGTGATTGTGTGTTGAGGAGTCCATCATCTTGAAGCACAAGAGCAAGGAGTTCATCGACATTATCGAGCATATTACCTTTTGGAGGGTGGTGCCTCCTAGATTGGTTCGGTGTCTCTTGGGAGCCTCCTACTACGTGTTGTGGAGTGAACCAAGAAGTTTGTAAGGGCAAGGAGATCGCCTACTTCGTGAAGATCTACCCCGAGTAAGGTTAGTCCTCCGTGGACGTAGGCCGTCATGGTATAGTCAAGGTTTCTTCTTCGTGGAACCCTCCATGGGTAGAGCCCTCCATGGACTCTCGCGGCTGTTACCCTCTATGGGTTGAAGACTCCATGAACGTGGATGTACGATAGCACCACCTATCGGAACCATGGGAAAAATCCTTGCGTCTCCAATTGTGTTTGATCTCCATATCTCAACTCTTTACTTCATGTGCAATGTCTGTACTTTCCGCTGATATATTTGTAGGGTATATAGACTTGCTAGTCTTTTTAAAACTATTAAAATCTTCCAACCAATTAACTTGGGAAAAGTTTAGGATTTAATTTTCTACTAGTAGTCTATTCACCCCCCCTCTAGACACTCTTCTAGTGATCCCCTAGATAGTGATGTTCATGGGGATACCCAACCTAGTAATGATAAAGAACCATATAATGATGTAGAAATAGAACCTATTGCTGATCTTGATAACTAGAACCTAAAAATAAACGGTATGATAAAAAAAGACTTTGTGGATAGAAAACATGGTAAAGAAAGAGAACCATGGGTTCAGAAACCCATGCCCTTTCCACCTAAACCATCTATGAAAAAGGATGATGAAGAATTTGAACGCTTTGCTGAAATGATTAGGTCACTCTTTTTGCGTACCCGTTTAACGGATATTTTAAAGATGCCTCCTTATGCTAAGTACATGAAAGACATCATCACTAATAAAAGAAAGATACCTGAAGTTGAAATCTCCACTATGCTTGCTAATTATTCTTTTAAGGGTGGAGTGCCTAAGAAACTTGAAGATCCTGGAATACGAACTATACCTTGCTCCATTAAAAGAAATTATGTCAAAACTGCTTTGTGTGATTTGGGAGCTCGTGTTAGTGTTATGCCTTTCTCTTTATATAAAAGACTTGATTTGAATAAACTCACACATACTAAAATACCATTGCAAATAGCTGACAAATCAATAGCCATACCTATCGGTATTTGTGAGGATGTGCCTGTTGTTGTTACAAATGTTACTATCTTAACGGACTTTGTTATTCTTGAGATGCCCGATAACGACAACATGTCGATTATCCTTGGTAGACCCTTTTTGAATACTGCATGGGCTCTTATTGATTGCAATAAAAGCAAGGTCACTTTTCATATCAACGGTAATGAGCATAAGGTACACTTTCCTAAGAAACAATTCCGAGTGAATGGTGTGAATGTTATTGAAAATTCTCTGACACTCGTTATTGGAAGCTTTCAATTACCTCTACCTACTGTCAAAAAGAGATATGATATTATTATGGTTGGGGATATACCTATTCCCATTGAGGTAACCTAGTGTTTTATGAAAATTCTTCGGTTTCATGCTAACTGAAAGTGGTTGTTAATAAGACTCGATCAACCTTATTAATGAATCATTTTCGAGAGGTATGAAGTTGATGAATATAGTAGACACAACTCTTTGTATCCACCTTATGTTTTTTGTTTTTCCTAGGTAAATAAAATAAAACGCCATGTTTATCCAGTTTTGTGTTTTTCTCGTGCAATAAAAAATGACCCAAAATAAAAGTTCTCAGAATACCGTGACAATTTAACATGTTTTTTCTGATTATTTATTAATTTCTGGGACAAATAACTCAGGGTGTGCATTCGGTTTTTTCAGTTTGATTCGGTTCAGTTTATACGGTTTATGGTTTATACGGTTTTTATACTTCAGTTTATATGGTTTTATACATAGATACGATTCGGTTTCGGTAATAACCATTTAATTTCGGTTTGGTTTCGGTAATAACCAAAATAACCAAAGTTGACGCGAATTTTTGAATGAACAACAATGAATTTTTATACATAGACATTATAGCAGATATGAGTATTAGGCAAGTTTTATATTACGTGAGGGAGCAAGCAAAAAAAGGAAAGAATCAATTGTGTTCATTTTTTAGGGGTAGTTAATTATATTTGTGTGCATCTGACAGTCTGACACACGACCATGAGCCACTACCCTCTCTAGTCCGATCCTAATCGTGAATAAAATCAGCCGGTTGGCCCTTTATTAGGCAAGCGATCGACTTTCTTTTTTTAGGCGAGGCAAGTGATCAGCTGCCTGAGCCACTCAACACAAGAGCTATATGGGCTGGATAATTCGAGGCCCAAGTAAGCACTACATGTGCCAGGTGCCCAGGTAGTTCGCTCAAGCTGCAACGTTTAGTACCACCTCATGTATGGAGCTGCAACGCGGTGGGCAGAAGGTTATAAAAGGAGGGGTGGCTGTGGCTTCAACTAAATATTTTCATACTGCGGAGGTACTTTCGGTTTAATTCGGTTTAACAGAAAACCATCAGTTTCTAACCAAAAAACCAAAGGTTATATGGTTTTCAAAATTGAAAACTGAAATTGAAACCATAACCTGAAAAAATCAAAATTTGGTTTGGTTTGGTTTTTTCGGTTCGGATTTTGGTTTCCAGTTCGGGTTTGCACACCACGACAAATAACACCAGAGGGGGTGCACCTAGTGGCCACCCCTCCACCAGGGTGTGACAAACCCCCCTGGCGCGGCCTGGTAGAGGGTGGGCCCTAGGTGGGTCTCCCACTTATCCCTTTAGCCCATGTCATCTCTTACCTCGAGAAAAAAATTCACTATTGCTCTCTCCCTCGTGTTCTTGCTCAAGAACCCATGGATTTCGATCTCTTTGATCAAAGCTCTATTTCCGAAAGTGTTTTAGGGGATTGCTTCTTGGTATGTAACTCCCCCATTTCTCCAATTAGTTTTCATTTAGTAGTTTTCTTTTAGAATAATTAGATGCTCTTGGTGCTGCTGTAGATGAGCTTGCATGTTGAATTCTTAGAGTTCTAAGTAGTTTGAATGCTTGATATGGCCTCTATGCATCCCTAGGAGTAGTTGTTATCAATCTTATTTAGTTTTGTTAACCAAATTTTGTGTCACAATTTTTTCAGAAATTGTTGCAAATAAAATGAAATTCTTCAAGAGTTCTTCGAGGAGGAGATCCTCGGGGGCATCATCAAGTGAAAGTTCCATAAGGCAATCTTATGTTGAGCCTAGTGCAAGCTCGATATGGGATGCTGAAACTAAATCATGCCTTTGGCCATGTAATACCTTCATGGAAAGTGCAGGTATTAAGGAAAAATTTGAACAGTATGTTCCAACGCCGATCTGGTTGCCTTCATCGAAGATAAGTGCAGTCAACACCTCACCCTCACGGAGATATTTACTAAGAAATTCATAATTTTCCTCGTGAGTCAAGAGATTCATTTAGTTTGTATAATAATGCTTTCGCCATGCCCTTAGAAGCATTTTGCGATGCGTGTAAAATTCCATATTGGGGTTTGCTAGACGAACCAACAAAACCTGAGTATGAGTCATTATTGAGAAACCTTTGTTGTGGTGAATTAGAGGGGTGACACGAGACAGAATAAAAAAAGCATTCATTTTCCGTCTATTCAATACCTTGCACTCTTTAATGGAAAATGCATTGTAGGCAAGCAGGATTGTAGCACATTTTGTGCTCATGATTTGAGTCTTATATACACTGCTTTAACTGGAACTAAAGACTACAACTTGGGAGCAATTGTTGCACGTTGACTGACTCTCAATGCTTATAATGGTAATTTCTATGGAGGGATTTATGCCTATCGCCTTGCTATGAGGTTGGGAGTGTCCCCTTGGCCTAATGATCCTATCTTACCTAACCAGTACTTAGACTTTGATGCCATGAAGCACCATAGATTTCTTACAAGCACAGTTAATAACTATACTTACAACTTGAGGTTTGATAACGGTCCCATTATGCCTATTGTATTGCCTGCTCCTACTCTCTTTGATTTTATCATCAAGGGAAGATACTACATCCTTGAGAGCAAGGCCCGCGCGTACAATACAAAGGTTGAAGCTTCCAGGAGGGCCGAGGTGGTTGCACCAAGAGCCTTGGCAGGCTATCAGTCAAGCCATTATCTGGGCCATAGATGGTAATTACCAAGTTAGGCCAAAAGCCTAAGCTTGGGGGAGTACGTATTCCCACCGACATTACATTCATGTTTACACATTTCATTTCACTCGTCGATGTCCATAGTCTTTCATTATATTATCCATGTTAGATTTATTTTTCTCATTTTCTTCTTGTGTGTTTGAAAAACTTTGAGAAAATCCAAAAATACTTCTTGCTTCTTTTCGGTTTTTATTTCCAGTTTAGTTAGTTGTACTATTAAAAGAAAACCCAAAAATATTTCTCATTTCTTCTTTTGCTTGTTGGGAGTTCTCCCATGTAGATAGTTTTTCTCATTTTTGTTTTTCTTCTCTTATTTGCTTCACCACAAAAAACTAGAAAGTCCAAAAATATTTTAGTGTGTTTATCTGAAATTCTCTTTCCTTTATTGAGTCATACCAAGGAGAAGACCATGATGAAAATGTTGAGTGGCTCTCATATGCATTGTTGTTGATCTAACACAGAGCCCATATTACTTTGTCTTCTCCTCTTGAATAAAATGTTTGCAGATTCCAACTTAGTCCATGACACTCTTGCACTATTATTATTTCCATATCATTCGATTGTGCAAGTGAAAGGCAACATAGACGATATTTGATGAATTGACTGTGGCGGAGAAAAGCGGGTATGAACTCAGCTTGTTCTTGTTTTTGTAAATACGTTTAACATGGTATCCATGATTCAACATATTATGATTGAACATGTTTGCAATGACAACTAGAGATTATAGTGGTTCATGTGATGCTCAAGTAGCTAGGAGTGGATAATGATTTATCTTGGATGCCAACATGCATTAAAATGGTTGTGATGTAGTATGATGATATGGTACCCTCCTCTGAATGTTTCAAGTGGCTTGACTTGGCACATGTTCATGCATGTACTTGAATCAAAATCAACATAGCCTTCATGATATTTATGTTCATGGTGTCCATATCCTACTCATGATAGCATTCAATGTTTATTATTCGTAATGCATGTTTATGACCGTATTTGCTCTCTAGCTGGCCTCTTCTCAATCTATTTGCTAGCCTTCACCTGTACTAAGCGGGAATACTGCTTGTGCATCCAAATCCTTAAACCAAAGTTATTTCAGATGAGTCCACCATATCTACCTATATGTGGTATTACCCTGCCATTCCAAGTAAATTTGCATATGCCACCTCTAATATTTCAAACGAACATCTGTTTTGTGTACCTGGAACGCTCATGGAGCGACAGGGGATGGTCAGTATCTTCCATGTTAAGCGGGTTACTCTCATGATGAGTATTTATTCACTCGTCCTTGCACAAGAAGGGCGGCAATAGGGATTCCCAGTCCTGAAATCAAAATAAATGCAAATAATTAAAAAACTCCCCCAGGAATGTTGTTGGTTTGGACGGTACCCATGGATTTGGCTCTCCGTGGAGTGTGTTTGTTGGTGGAGGGGGGAGTAAACCTTTACTTTTACTGCTTGGGAATCACAACTAATTTGTTTAACATGGAAGATATTGATAGCTCTTAGTCCTAACATTGACAGGAAGGGTGTACCTCTCAAAATTATACTTATCTCTTATTTAATCCTTGAGCTCTGGCACCTCTTCAAATTCCTGCTTTCCTCTACGAAGGGACTATCTATTTACTTTAAAGTTGAGTCATCACCTTCTAAAATAAGTGCTAAATCTGAGAGCACTATTGTCATCCTCATGCATTATGTATAGTGAATGTTGGATGCATCATGACTAGATCTTTTCTACCATGAATTGCAATGTTTAGTCGCTGCTTGAACTTTGGAGGTGCTCTTCATTTATGTTTTGCGGTCTCAGGAAGGGCTAGCGAGATACCATTGTTGTCATATTATATCATGATTGTTTGACAAATGTTTGCACTTGAGATATCTTATTATTGCTCACTAGTTGCTTGCGTCATTGATATGAGTTAATATAATCTTTAAGAGTTATTGTTGACATGGTTAGTCACAATCTTTGCCGAAGACCTAGGTGCTACTTAAGCATATGTATGTATACAAGAACAAAAGAGTTCGTAAAAGTTTTTTATTTCTCACTTTCAGTTTGTCAATTGAATTTCTTGAGGACAAGCAAGGGTTTAAGCTTGGGGGAGTTGATACGTCTCCAACTTATCTACTTTTCCTAATACTTCTGCTCTTGTTTTGGACCCTAATTTGCATAATTTGAATGTAACTAACCCGGACTGGCGTTGTTTTCAGCAGAACTACCATGGTGTTGTTTTTGTGCAGAAAAAAAAGTTCTCAGAATGGAACGATTTTTTTAGAGATTTTTTTGGAATATATGAGGAATTTTGGAGCTAGAAGCTACCTAAGAGGGGGCCTGGGGTGCCCACCCTCTACCAGGGCATGCCAGACCCCCCTGGCATGACCTCGTGGAGGGTGGCCACCTCAAGGGCCCCTCGACCCTAATTCTAGCACTATAAATTCACAAATTTCCAGAAAAAACCCATGGAGAAAGTTTCATCACGTTTCACGTTACGGAGCCATCGTCACCTCATGTTCTTCATCGGGAGGGCGGGTCTGGAGTCCGTTTGGGGCTCTGGAGAGGGGAATCTTCGGTCTTTGTCATCATCAACCCTTCTCCATTGCCAATTTCATGATGCTCCCCACCGGGAGTGAGTAATTCCTTCGTAGGCTTGTTGGTCGGTGAGGAGTTGGATGAGATTCATCATGTAATCAAGTTAGTTTTGTTAGGGCTTGATCCCTAGTATCCACTATGTTCTAAGATTGGTGTTTCTATGACTTTGCCATGCTTAATGCTCGTCACTAGGGCCTGAGTGCCATGATTTTAGATCCTGTTTATGTTATCATCATTATCTCTATGTTCTTGATCCGAT
This sequence comes from Hordeum marinum, assembly GCA_022496015.1. Lineage (NCBI taxonomy): Eukaryota > Viridiplantae > Streptophyta > Magnoliopsida > Poales > Poaceae > Hordeum > Hordeum marinum. Next base: position 179,925,842 of record CM039678.1, on the reverse strand, counting down.
CTTGCCTAGTCTTATGCACCTATTACGTGTTATGATCGGTCAACCCCATAGTGACAAATATTCGGATACTTCACGGTGGTGACCGTATTTTGAGGATTTCATGTATTCACTAAGTATTAATGCTTTGTTCCGGTTCTCTATTAAAAGGAGGCCTTAATATCCCTTAGTTTCCTTATGGACCCCGCTTCCACGGGAGGGTAGGACAAAAGATGACATGCAAGTTCTTTTCCATAAGCACGTATGGCTATATACGGAATACGTGCCCACATTACATTGACGAACTGGAGCTAGTTCTGTGTTGCCCTAGGTTATGACTGTTACATGATGAATATCATCCAACAAATACACTGATCCAGTGCCTACGAGTTTTCCACATATTGTTCTTGCTAAGTTACTACTACTATTATTGTTGCACTTTCTACAAAATAACTACTGTTACTGTTACCGTTACTGTTACTTCTACCACTACTATCAAACTATCATATTACTGTGCTACTAATCACTTTGCTGTAGATATTTATCTCCAGGTGTGGTTGAATTGACAACTCAACTGCTAATACTCTCAAATATTCTTTGGCTCCCCTTGTGTCGAATCTATAAATTTGGGTTGAATACTCTACCCTCTAAAACTGTTGCGATCCCCTATACTTGTGGGTTATCAATCTATGTCCCACTTATGGAGCATGCTTCAAATGTAGCCAGCTAGGGCATTACTCAAGAGATTGTCCTCTGTGTGGTTATGTTCCACCCCCTTCAGGAATGGGTGCTATTCGTTGCAAGCCGCCAACCAAGAAGCCTAATGTAATGTTAGTTTCTCTAACCCATGGATGTGTGCACCATGTAACCGCAAAAGAAGCTCAAGATGATGTTGGTGTCGTGCTTAAGACGCTTCTTGTCAATTCTCGTCCAGCTTCAGTTCTGTTTGAATCAGGAGCATCCCACTCCTTCATCTCTGAACGTTATGCCTCCTTTCATAACATTGTTTTTGAAGATATGCCCGCTCCATTAGTAATTCAAACTCCACGTTCCAAATGGAAAACTAATGCAGTAAGCCATGGGAACCAAATCCTTGTTGATGGTTTAGTATTTCTTGCCTCTCTGATTGCCCTCAAAACTTCGAACATCAATATCATTTTGGGGATGGACTGGATGACAGCTCATCATACAAAAATTTATTGCTTCACTAGGTTTGTTTTGCTTACCCATCCTTCTAGCCAGATAGTCAATGTCCAAACCCATATTCCAGAAGGTCGAATATATTCCCTCAATGTCAATCCTCTTCCAGACCTTGAAAACATCCCGGTAGTCCGTGACTTTTCGGATGCCTTTCCGGAAGAACTGCCAGGTGTTCCACCTAATAGAGAAGTAGAGTTTGTCATAGACCTCATTCCAGGAACCGCTCCAATTGCTAGGAGACCCTATAAGATGCCCCCAAGATCTAGCTGAGCTCAAGATCCAAATTGATGAATATTTGAATAAAGGTTTCATCCGTCCTAGTTCTTATCCATGGGCTTGTCATGTCCTCTTCGTCAAGAAGAAGGATGGTACGAATTGGATGGATGTTGATTATCGACCATTTAATCTGGTCACGATAAAGAACAAATATCCGCTCCCCAGGATCAATGATCTATATGATCAACTTGCTAGATCTGCAGTCTTTTCCAAGATGGATTTGATATTAGGTTATCATCAAATCAAAATCAGGAACGGGGACATTCCTAAGACGACATTTGTCACTAGTTATGGCCAATATGAGTACACCGTCATGTCCTTCGATCTAAACAATGCCCCAACCACCTTCTCTAGCTTAATGAATTCGATCTTCATGGAGTATTTGGATAATGTCGTGGTTTACCTCGATGATATCCTCATATACTCCAAGAACAAAGAAGAACATGTTGAGAATCTTAGGTTGGTATTGATGAAACTTCAAGAGCACCGCCTTTATGCCAAATTCTCTAAGTGTGAATTCTGGTTGCTAGAAGTGACCTATCTAGGTCACGTAATCTCTACGAAAGGTATTGTTGTCAATCCCGAGAGAGTTCGGGATGCTCTTGATTGGACTCCACATGAATTGGTTAAGCAAGTTAGGAGTTTTCTTGGCTTAGCGAGCTATTGTCGCTGCTTCATTGAGAACTTCTCCAAAGTTACCAAACCTCTAAGTGAACTCCTCAATAAAGATAAGAAGTTCAATTGGACCCCACAATGCCAGGAAAGCTTTAAGGACTTGAAAAAATGACTGACTACTGCGCCGATACTTGGGCCTGTGGATTTTATAAAGGACTTTTTTATCTACTGTGATGCATCGCGACAAGGTCTAGGTTGCATTCTTATGCAAGATCATCATGTGATTGCCTATGCATCTTGATAGTTGCATCCACATGAGGAGAATTATCCAACACACGATCTAGAACTTGCCGCACTAGTCCATGCACTTGTCACCTAGCGACATTACCTTCTGGGTAATCGTTGCGAAATATACACTGATCACCAGAGTCTCAAATATATATTCACCCAACTGGATTTGAATCTCAGGCAAAGATGATGGATTGAGTTGATTATGGATTATAACTTAGGGATATCTTACACCCTAGGCAAAGCCAATGTCATGGCTGATGCACCAAGTCGTAAATCCTATTGTAACAACCTCATGTTGCTGCAAGGTCAACCATTTCTCCATGAGGAATTTGTAAGCTTAATCTTCGCATTATTCCTCAAGGATTCCTTTCTACCTTCGTGGCGAAACTGACTCTTTAGAATCATATCGTAGAAGCCCAGAAGCATGATACGGGAATTTCCCGAATCAAGAGCAACATCGCTAGAGGAGGTGCTGGATGCTTCTCGGTAGATGGTCAAGGTGTTGTATTCTTTGAGGACTGCTTGGTGGTTCCCAAGAAGCAACAACTCCGAGAGCTGATCCTTACAGAAGATCATGAATCTCCTCTCATGATTCATCCCGGTAGTACCAAAATGTTTCAGGACCTATGCCGAATGTTCTGGTGGACCCGGATGAAGAGAGAAATCGCTCAGTTCATTGCTAACTATGACATTTGTCATCGCGTTAAAGCTGAGCATCAAAGGCCTGCCAGCACCCTTTAGCCCTTGGCTATCCTCGAGTGGAAATGGACAAGGTCGGTATGGATTTCATAACCGGCTTTCCAAAAACTAAGAAAGGGAATGATGCCATCTTTGTGGTCATCAATCGCCTTTGGAAAGTTGCTCATTTCCTTCCAGTTCGAGAAAGTATAACTGCTAGTCAGTTAGCAGATCTGTATATTTCTCGAATAGTTTCTCTTCATGGTGTTCCTCTAGAGATCAATTCAAACCTTGGAAGTCTTTTCACCTCCCGATTTTGGGGAAGTTTCCAAAATGCTATGGGAACCCATTGCTACTTCTCGAGCATGTGTTGGTTTCCCGTGAAGAGGAACGGTTTGATGCAGCAAAGTAGATAAGTATTTCCCTCGATTTTTGAGAACCAAGGTATCAATCCAATAGGAGATACAAGCGAGTCACCAGTAGATGTACCTACACAAAGAATCAAACTCTTGCACCCAACGCTATAAAGGGGTTGTCAATCCCTTCGCGATTACTTGCAAGGACGAGACTTAATAGAGATAGATATAGTAGGATGCTTGAACGGAAAGTAAAACTAAAAGTAAAAATAGGACAACAAGTATTTTTGGTATTATTGGTTTTAGATATGAAAGTATAATATGGAAAATAGACCCGAGGGCCATAAGTTTCACTAGATGGCTTCTCTCATGATGGCAAGTATTGTGGTCGGTGAACAAATTATTGTCGAGCAATTGATAGAAAAGCGAATAATTATGAAGATATCCAAGGCAATGATTATGCATATAGGCATCACGTACGTGACAAGTAAACCAAAACGATTCTACATCTACTACTATTACTCCACACATCGACTGACTCCTGCCTGCACCTAGCGTATTAAGTTCATGAAGAATAGAGTAACACATTAAGTAAGATGACATTATGTAGAGGGATAAACTCAAGCAATATGATGAAAATCCCATCTTTTTACCCTTGATGGCAACAATACAATATGTGCCTCGCTACCCCTACTTTGTCATTGGGTGAGGACACCGCAAGATTGAACCCAAAACTAAGCACTTCTCCCATTGCAAGAATTAACAATTTAGTTGGCCAAACCAATGACTCGAAGAGAGTTGCAAAGATATGAAATCATGCATATAATAATTCAGGAATGACTCAAATAATATTCATGGATAATCTTAACATAAACCCACAATTCAACGTATCTCGACAAACACACCGCAAAAGAGTATTACATCGGATAGATCCCCATGAAGATCATGAAGAACATGGTATTGAGAAGCAAAGAGAGAGAAGAAGACATCTAGATACTAGCTATGGACCCGTAGGTCTGTTGTGAACTACTCATCCATCATCGGAGGGGCAATGGAGTTGATGTAGATGCCCTTCATGATCGAATCCCCCTCCGGCAGATTACCGGAAAAGGCTCCAAGATTGGATCTCTCGGGAACGGAGGCTTCTGGCTGCGGAAAAGTGTTTTCATGGATCTCTTTGATAATGATGGAATATTGGCGAACTAATAGGCCAAAGATTAGGGTTAGGGGAGCTGTCGTGGCCCCACAAGCCTGGCCGGCGCGACCTACCCCCCTGGCCGCGCCCCTAGGGCTTGTGGCCCCACGGTGGCTCCTCTGCCTTGGTTCTCAAGTCTCGTAGATTCCTTTCGTTCCAAGAAAATCCTTCCGAAGGTTTTATTCCGTTTGGACTCCATTTCATATTCCTTATCTGCAAAATTCAAGAACAAGGAAAAAACAGAAACTGGCACTAGGCTCTAGATTAATAGGTTAGTCCCAAAAATAATATAAAATAGCATATAAAACATCCAAAACAGATAATATAATAGCATGGAACAATCAAAAATTATAGATACATTGGAGACATATCAGCATCCCCAAGCTTAATTACTGCTCGTCCTCGAGTAGCTAAATGATAAAAACAAATTTTTTGATGTGGAAGCTACCCAACATATTTATCTATGTAATATTCTTTATTGTGGCATGAATATTCAGATCCGTAAGATTCAAAAAAATAGTCTAATGTTGACATAAAAACAGTAATACTTTGAGCACACCGACAAGAAAGTCGTGTCCTCTCGAAATAACATGGCCTTAGAAAGTTATCCGTATAAAATCATATGGTCTAGCTATGCTCCATATTCCCCCACACAAAGTATCTAAATCATGCACAACCCCGATGAACAAGTCAAGCAATTGTTTCACACTTTTGGTGTTCTCAATCCTTTTCAACTCTCACGCAATACATGAGCGTGAGCCATGGATATAGCATTATAGGTGGAATAGAATATGGAGGAGGTGCAAAGGGAAAAAGGAGGAGATAGTCTCACATCAACTAGGCGTATCAACGGGCTATGGAGATGCCCGTCAATAGATATCAATGTGAGTGAGTAGGGATTGCCATGCAACAAATGCACTTAGATCTATAAGTGTATGAAATCTCAAAAAGAAAACTAAGTGGTCGTGCATAATAAATATCCACTAGTTATATGAAAGTGACAAAATAGGAGACTCTCTATCATGAAGATCATGGTGCTACTTTGAAGCACAAGTGTGGAAAAGGGTAGTAGCAATTGTCCCTTCTCTCTTTATCTCATTTTTTTGGTGGGCTTCTTTGGCCTCTATTATTATTATTTTTGTTTGGGATTCGCTGGCCTCTTTTATTTTTTGTAAAGTCCGGATACTCATCCCAACTTGTGAGGGAGTCATAGCCTCCATCATCCTTTTATCTCATGGGACAATGCTCTATTAATGAAAAATCATCATAGTTTATTTACTTATAACTCAAAGAAAAAGAAATTACAACTCGATTCCTATGACAAGATATAACTCTATATGCAATATGAAGTGATGATGCAAGTCATAGAAAAAAACTACATGGTGGAAGTTGCATGGCAATATATCTCGAAATGGCTATGGAAATGTCATAATAGGTAGGTATGGTGGCTGTTTTGAGGAATATATGGTGGCTGTTTTGAGGAAGGAGGGTTTGGTGTATTGGCAAAAGTTGCGCGGTACTAGAGAGGCTAGCAAAGGTGGAAGGGTGAGAGTGCGTATAATCCATGGACTCAACATTAGTCATAAAGAACTCACATACTTATTGCAAAAGTCTAATAGTTATCAAACAAAGCATTATACGCATGCTCCTAGGGGAGAGGTTGGTAGGAGTTAACCATCACGCGCTCCCGACCCTCACACAAAGGTCGACAATCATTAAACAAATCATGCTCCGACTTCGTTACATAATGGTTTACCATACGTGCATGCTATGGGAATCACAAGATTTAACACACGTATCTCTTCCAATTCACAACTACTCACTAGAATGACTCTCATATTACCATCCCTATTATCTCAAAACTATATGCAAGGAATCAAACTTCTCATAGTTTTTAATGCACTGAATATGAAAGTTTTTATCATATCCCTCTTGGATGCCATTATATTAGTACTAAATTCATAACCTAAACAAATTACCATACTATTTTAAGAATATCTCAAAATAATATAAGTGATTAACGAGAGTTTAATAATTTCTATAAAATATAACACCACCGTGCTCTATAAAGATATAAGTGTAGCACTAGAGCAACATTGCCTAGCTCAAAACATATAAGTGAAGCACATAGAGTATTCTAACAAATTCACGATTCAGCATGTCTATCTCAAAATATGTGTTCATCAAGGATTATTGTGGCAAACTAAAAATCAAAGACGCATATCATACAAGACAATCCAAGCAAAACACATATCATGTGGTGAATAAAAATATAGCCTCAAGTAAATTTACCGATGGATTGAAGACGAAAGAGGGGATGCCTTCTGGGGCATCCCCAAGCTTAGGATTTTTTCTATCCTTGAATATAACTTGGGGTGCCTTGGGCATAGCCAATATTAGGCTCTTGCCACTCTTTATTCCATAGTCCATCAAATCTTCACCCAAAACCTGAAAACATCACAACACAAAACTCAACAAAAAACTCATGAGATCCTTTAGTATAAGAAAAATAAATCACCATTTTAGGTAGTGTTGTGAACTAATTATTTATTTATATTTTTGCAATAACTACTGTATTCTAACTTATCCATGACTCATAATGGCCAATACGACCCATAGATACATCAAAATAAGCAAACAACACAAAGAAAACAGAATCTGTCAAAAAACAGAACAGTCTGTAGCAATATGTAAACTTAGAATAGTTCTGGAACTATAAAAATTCTGAAAAATTAGGAAAATAAGTGAAATTTGTATATAAATCTTGTGTAAAAATTTCAGATCAATTCGACGCTCTGATAAAATTGGACAATTCCTGGGCTGAGCGCAAAAGTTTCTGTTTTTCAGTAGGATCAAATCAACAACTACCATAGATCACCCAAAGGTTTTCTTGGATCAAACACTAATCAAAACACAAATACACAATTAATACATAATTAATAATGTTCCAAACACACCAAAAAAGAAGCAAAAATAAAATTGGGTTGCCTCCCAACAAGCGCTATTGTTTAACGCCCCTAGCTAGGCAAAACGCAATAGATCTAGGTATTGTCATCTTTGGTATGCAATCCATAAGTAGCTCTCATAGTAGATTCATAAGGTAATTTTATTTATTTATAGGAAAGTGTTTCATTCCCTTCCTTAATGGAAATTGGAATCTAATATTACCTTCCTTCATATCAATAATTGCACCAATCGTTCTAAGGAAAGGTATACCAAGAATAATGGGACATGTAGGATTGCAATCTATATCAAGAACAATAAAATCTACGGGCACATAACTCCTATTTGCAACAATAAGAACATAATTAATCCTTCCCATATGTTTATTTATAGTGGAATCTGCCAGATGCAAATTCAAGGAACAATCATCAAATTCACGGAAACCTAACACATCACATAAAGTTTTTGGAATCGTGGAAACACTAGCACCCAAATCACACAAAGCATGGCACTCATAATATTTAATCTTAGTCTTAATAGTAGGTTCCCACTCATCATATAGCTTTCTAGGTATAGAAACTCCCAACTCAAGTTTTTCTTCAAAAGCTTTCATCATGGCATCAACAATATGTTTAGTAAAAGCCTTGTTTTGATTAAAAGCATGAGGAGAGTTCAAAATGGATTGCAACAAGGAAATACAATCAATTAAGGAGCAGCTATCATGATTAAAGTCCTTTAAATCCAAAAGAGTGGGTTCATTACTATTTAAAGTTTTGACCTCTTCAATCCCGCTTTTGTCAATCTTAGTATCAAGATCTATAAACTCCGAATCATTGGGACGCCTTTTAACTAAAGTTGACTCATCTCCAGTCCCATACTTATCAAGATTAACATTGGAAAACAAAGATTCAACAGGAGTTACATCAATCACTTTAAGATCTTCATCAATATTATCACGAGAACATACTTTTTCAAGCCATTCATGCTTAGCACGAACTCTAGCGGTTCTGTCCTTACACTCATCAATAGAAATTCTCATAGCTTTTAAAGACTCATTAATATCATTATTGGGTGGAATAGATATAATTTTTAAAGAATCAATCTCAAAAGAAATTCTACCAACGTTCCTAGCCAAATCATCAATCTTAAGCAAAATTTCTTCAATCATAGCATTGAAACCTTTTTGCATACTAATGAATTCTTTAATATTACTCTCAAGATTAGAGGGCATATTATTATAATTTCCATAAGAATTGTTGTAGGAATTACCATAATTATTATAGGAATTACTCAGAAACGGCCTAGCGTTGAAATTACCTCTATAAGCGTTATTACCAAAATTGTTCCTACCAACAAAATTCACATCCATAGATTCATTATTATTTCCAATAAAAGAAGACAAAGGCATATCATTATGATCAATAGGAGAACTTTTACTAGAAAAAAATTCATCAATTCATCCATCTTTTCACTCAAAGTATTAATGTCTTCAATAGCATGCACTTTTTTACTAGTAGGAGATCTTTCGGTGTGCCATTGAGAGTAATTTGCCATAATGTTATCTAGGAGTTTAGTAGCTTCTCTTAATGTGATTTCCATAAAAGTGCCACCTGCGGTGGAATCTAAGAGATTCCTAGAAGCAAAATTCAATCCAGCATAGAAAATTTGTATAATCATCCATAAACTCAAACCATGCGCGGGGCAATTCCTAATCATAAGTTTCATCCTCTCCCAATATTGTGCAACATGTTCATGATCAAGTTTCTTAAAATTCATTATATCGTTCCCAAGGGAGATGATCTTAGCAGGCAGAAAGTACTTGGAAATAAAAGCATCTTTACACTTATTCCATGAATCAATACTATTTTTAGGCAAAGATGAAAACAAAGTTTTAGCACAATCTCGTAGTGAGAATGAGAATAGATTCAATTTAACAATATTATTGTCCACATCTTTATTTTTTGCATATCAGACAACTCAACAAAAGTATTTAGATGGGATGCGGCATCTTCATTAGCAAGGCCGGAAAATTGTTCTTTCATAACAAGATTGAGCAAATCAACATTAATTTCATAAGATTCCGCACTAGTGGCGGGAGCAATAGGAGTACTAATAAAATCATTATTATTAGTATTGTAAAAGTCACACAACTTGGTATTCTCTTGAGTCATCATGACAAAGCAAGCAATCAAGCACACAAGCAAGCAAAAAGGCAAACGAAAAGACAAACGAAAAAGGGCAAATAAAAAGGCAAATCTTTTTGGTATTTTCTGAAAATAGTTTTAGAAGTGGGGAAGAGGAAAACAAGAGGCAAATGGCAATTAATGTAAATACAAGAGATGAGTTTGTGATGGGTACTTGGTAGGCTTGATGTAGATCTCTCCGCAACCAAACCAGAAATTGGCAAGTTACCAAGAGAGTTCCTATCTTGACTTGGTATGTATCTCCCCCGCAATGGCACCACAAATCCTTCTTGCTACTTCTCGAGCATGCGTTGGTTTCCCATGAAGAGGAATGGTTTGATGCAGCAAAGTAGATAAGTATTTCCCTTAGTTTTTGAGAACCAAGGTATCAATCTAGTAGGAGATACAAGCGAGTCACCAATAGATGTACATGCACAAAGAATCAAACTCTTGCACCCAACGCTATAAAGGGGTTGTCAATCCCTTCGCGGTTACTTGCAAGGATGAGATCTAATAGAGATAGATATAATAGGATGCCTGAACGGAAAGTAAAACTAAAAGTAAAAATAGGGCAACAAGTATTTTTGGTATTTTTGGTTTTAGATCTGAAAGTATAATATGGAAAATAGACCCGGGGGGCATAGGTTTCACTAGATGGCTTCTCTCATGATGGCAAGTATTATGGTGGTTGAACAAATTATTGTCGAGCAATTGATAGAAAAGCGAATAATTATGAAGATATCCAAGGCAATGATTATGCATATAGGCATCACGTTCATGACAAGTAGACCGAAAGGATTCTGCATCTACTACTATTACTCCACACATCGACCGACTCCTGCGTGCATCTAGAGTATTAAGTTCATGAAGAACAGAGTAACGCATTAAATAAGATGACATGATGTAGATGGATAAACTCAAGCAATATGATGAAAACCCCATATTTTTACCCTTGATGGCAACAATACAATACGTGCCTCGCTACCCCTACTTTGTCACTGGGTGACGACATCGCAAGATTGAAACCAAAACTAAGCACTTCTCCCATTGCAAGAATTACCAATCTAGTTGGCCAAACCAAAACAATAACTCGAAGAGACTTGCAAAGATATGAAATCATGCATATAAGAATTCAGGAAAGACTCAAATAATATTCATGGATAATCTAAACATAAACCCACAATTCATCGTATCTCGACAAACATACCGCAAAAGAGTATTACATCAGATAGATCTCCATGAAGATCATGAAGAACATGGTATTGAGAAGCAAAGAGAGAGAAGAAGCCATCTAGCTACTAGCTATGGACCCGTAGGTCTGTGGTGAACTACTCACGCATCATCAGAGGGGCAATGGAGTTAATGTAGATGCCCTCCGTGATCGAATCCCCCTTTGGCAGATTACCGAAAAAGGCTCCAAGATTGGATCTCTCGGGAACGGAGGCTTCTGGCGGCGGAAAAGTGTTTTCGTGGCTCTCTTTGATAATGATGGCATATTTGGGAATTTATAGGCCGAATATTAGGGTTAGGGGAGTTGTCATGGGCCCACAAGCCTGCCCGATGCGGCCTACCCCCTGGTCGTGCCCCTAGGGCTTGTGGCCCCATGGTGGCTCCTCTGCATTGGTTCTCAAGTCTCATAGATTCCTTTTGTTCCAGAAAAATTCCTTCCGAAGGTTTTATTCCGTTTGGACTCCGTTTAATATTCCTTATCTGCGAAACTCAAAAACAAGGAAAAAACAGAAACTGGCACTAGGCTCTAGATTAATAGGTTAGTCCCAAAATAATATAAAATAGCATATAAATGCATATAAAACATCCAAAACAGATAATATAATAGCATGGAACAATCAAAAATTATAGATACTTTGGAGATGTATCACCCATATCTCCTTTAGCACCGCTTATCACCCTTAGTCAAGTGGTCAAGTAGAAAGAGTCAATAAAATTCTTGAAGATATGCTTAGAGCCTGTGTTATCTCATTCGGAATGAATTGGGAGAAATGTCCGCCATTCACCGAATTTTCTTATAACAACAGCTTCCAATGTAGTCTGAGCAAAGCTCCTTTCAAAGTTCTGTATGGACGAAGATGTCAAACGCCATTAAACTGGTCAGAAACTGGTGAAAGACAATTCTTTGAACCATATATGGTTCAGGACGTAGAAGAGAAAGTTCGCATCATTCGTGAAAATTTGAAAACCACCAATCTTGTCAAAAGAGTCAATATGACCATCGTCATAAGGATGTAAGTTATGAAGTTGACGAGAAGGCTTACCTTCGGGTTTCACCTCTGAAGGGTACCCATCGCTTCGGTATCAAAGGAAAATTGGCTCATCTTTACATTGGTCCTTTTTGCATTCTCGCTAAACGAGGAGAGGTTGCCTACCAGTTGGAACTACCCTTGCAACTTTCCAAAGTTCATGATGTGTTCCACGTTTCTCAACTCATGTGTTGCTTCAAGGATCCTATCCGCGAAGTAGACCACGAAACGCTTGATCTTTAGGATGGCCTTTCATATCGAGAATATCCTCTTCGTATTCTCGATGAATCCGAGCACAACACTCGACGTCGCAGCATCAAGTTTCTCAAGGTTTAGTGGTCTCATCATTCCGAGGATGAAGCAACCTGGGAGCGCAAAGATTGTCTTCGGCTTGAGTACCCAGCACCCCTCCCGACTACTCCTGAATGTCGGGACGAGATTCTTGTTTAGTGGGGGTGAGTTGTCACAACCCTAGTTTATCTTTGCTTGTTAATGTATTCATGCATGCATTTTTAATTTTCAGTGATTATGAAATGAGGAGTGATCAAGCCTCACTATGCAATTTTTTTGTCAAATAAGCAATATAAAAATTGTGTCAAAGTGAACCAACAAAATGTCCTTGGTATTCTAATAAAATATTGGGATGAGGTAAAATTGCCAACTAATATTTTGGAATCATAGAAACATTTTATATTGGCCATTTGAATTAATCAAACAATTATTTGCATTGGATTATATTTACTATATATATAATATAGATCCATATATTCTGAAATTTATTATGGGGCATTGGTTAATTCCATTTAGACCACATAATTAATTTCAGGATTTATTAAAATGGTTTCATAATATTGCAAACCAGAACAAATGTCAGCAAATAGAAAAGAAATAAAGAGATAAGGGCAGAAACTTACATGTAGTTTAATTGGCCCAGCAGAGAAGTGGCCCAACTCGCCCAATGCCTATCACCCCTAACCTCTCACCATGAGGACAGGGGCGTGTGGAAGAAGCGTGCAGCCATGCGCGAGGCCACCTCCTGCCTCCCTGCTTGCCTCCCTTTGCCCTGAGGTCACCACGCACGTCGACGAACCCATCCCGCACACTCTCGCTATCTCCCCCTCTCTAGTGCTCTCTTCCCGAGCGCAACCGTCGCCGTCGATCGCCACCACCGGCCTCGCCGAGCCCCCCCCCCACCGCCGTGCCCTAGATCTCCGACATTGAGAAGTTCTTCCCCGCGCCGAAGGAATCGAGCCCAAGGGCCCTTCACTGCCACCACCGTTGCCACTTCCACCGTCGAGCCCCGAAGGCCACCAGCCTCAAATTTGCCGCCATCCTCGCTTCCCCAAGATCGTCGTTAATGCCTTTGAGCCCAGTATGAGCTCGCCGTCCCTCTCCCTCTATTCCTGCACCCTCTATCGTGTTGTAGCCATCGTCCCTGCGAGCGCGGTCACTGCAAGATTCTGGCGTTCCTCCGCCGCGTCAAACGGTCACCGACGATCTCTCGTCGACCGGTGCTATCTTGGACGGGCCATCAGGGGCTACTTAGCCACTAATTAAGCTCCATAGAGGCTGACGGTGGGCCCTCAAAGGGGGTCAAACCCCCGATCAGCAGGGGATTAGCCCTTGGGCCACTGACGAGTGGGTCCCACTCGTCAGGTTTGACCTAGGACTGGCGTTGTTGACCTGCTAACGTCATGATGACGTGAGGCTGATGCCAATAATGATTTTTTGGAATAAAGACAATCCAGGAAATTCCAAAAAAATACCTAAAACTTCTAAAATTCATAGAAATTCAACCATATCTCCGAATAAAACAATTTATATATGAAAAATTATCAGAAAAATGCAAGAAATATGATGGTACCACTTTCATGCATGTTTGAACAACCTAAAGTTTCTGGATAAGACAATTCAATAAATGGCATTTGAAATGCCTTATGTGGAGTTTGATTTTGACCAATACTGATCAAACAACTCCCATTTAATTTGTGGTCACTTGCATTAGCTCAAACTAGCAACATGTTAACACGTCATACTCATGTGAAGCATTTGTCGTGTTTAAATTGTTCTTTATTTGACTTTGTCAATAGACTTGTGAGACGTAGTTATCGACGACATCAAAGAACAACTGAATTCTTCTGATCAACAAGCAAGCAACCCCCCTTGAGCATGTCGATATAATCCCACTCTCTCGCTCTTGCTCTCATTTAAATGCATTATGACAAACGATTCAACGATTACTTGTGTTCCGGTAGCAGAACCCACTCCTTTGCATGACCTGTCATTGTCATAGTAAATAGCTAAACCAAGCAACCTAACATACCTGGTAGATGTTTGAGCCATGTTGTGCCACAACCCCTATTATTCTTGCTATTCTTAGAGTTGTGTCTGGTCTGATTCATCTTGGTGATTAACCGGAGTGAAATGGGTGTGTCCTAATGATGAGGGTTAAGTGTTGAACCTGTTTTGGTAAAGGTAGCGATGAGAGGCCATGTAGGAGTACATGGTGTGTTGTCTCATCGAAGCTGCTCATAGGAACCGAGTTTCGTGTTTGTGTTCCAAGACTAGCTACTACCGCACATTGGGTTCTCGCAACCCGACCCCTCTCGGCCTATTAATCTACCATGTTCTCAGTCTAGGAGTTGCAGTAGTTTGAAACATTGATAGGTGTGGCACAACCTGGGAAGTGGATGAATGGCCCAGTCGGGACCGGCTTGGGGCCCTACTCACAACATTTGAGGCCATCTTGGAAACCTCGATCGGACTTCCATTATGGGTTCCAACTCAGATAGGCGACCGCCTTGGACGTGAGTCATTGTAAGTTAACGCTTGTGGCCAATTCCCTTGTTGGGCTTCTGCTTGAAGGTTGCTGAGGTGCCTTTTTACGTGCACATGGCGATAAGTGGTGGGACCATGTGTGACGAAGTACAACCCTGCAGGGTAAACTATTTATTCGAATAGCCGAGTCCGCGGATATGGACTACTTGGAGACTTGCATAGTTCATAGAAACTTTAATGGATACTCTAAAACGCTCCAGATAAGTGTGAGTGCTACGGATGGCCTTCTCGTAGGAAGACGGGAGAGGATCCATAGTGGTGTATTGATGTGGTGGATATGTGGACTCATGTGCGCTCTCTGGTAGGGAGACGAGAGAGGAATGATACATTCGATACTTTTTGTAATCTAGCTTAGCCAAAGGTCGAAGCTCGCATTTTGCAGTAAACCCCACAATCATGTTCATTGATACATGATGCATAAGTAGATAGTTTGGATGTAAGACTTGTTGAGTACTTTCGTACTCACTGTTGCTTATTTATGTTTCTATAGAGATAGACGTTGTTCACTTTCTATTTCTTCTTGATGTCGACGTTGATAGAATAGCTTGGAACCTAGACAGCAGTCTGGCTCCTTTTGTAGGGTACTTTCGTACTCACTGTTGCTTATTTATGTTTCTATAGAGATAGACGTTGTTAACTTTCTATTTCTTCTTGACGTTGACATTGACAGAATAGCTTGGAACCTAGACAGTAGTCTGGCTCCTTTGGTAGGGTCGTTGTAGCTTTTAAGGCTCTTCCAGCCGCTTTTAGTAGATGTCTGTATCCAGACATGTAACTTTCGCCTGTTGTTTGTATGCTCTAAATGTTGGTTCATGTGACCCCCTCTGCTTGTAACATTATACTATGTTGGCTCTTCAGCGCCTTCTAAACAAATGCTATGTTGTAAAGTTTTGTTGGGATGTCATGTTGTATCTAAGCATATCATGCATATTGTGTGTATGTTTGAAATGCATTAGTATGTGCGGGATTAGACACCTAGTTGTGTGCCTATGGTAGCCTTCTTTATAGGAAAATGCATCTTTGTGCTTCCACTAAGCCTTGGTAGCTTGCTACTGCTCCGGACACATTGATTGACCGACGTGTATCCTTGTTTGTTGTTGTGTCTGTCCCTTCAGGGAAATGTCTCGCCGTGTAATGGAGTCCATGTAGCTTGCTATGACTTGTCTAAGCATTGATGACAGAAATGTCTCACGGTGTAATGGAGTCTGTGTAGCTTTCTATGACTCGTCTACACATGCTGATGACCGACTGAGGGATCACTAGAAGAGTGTCTAGAGGGGGGTGAATAGACTACTAGCAGGAAATTAAAACCTAACCTTTTCCCAAGTTAATTGGTTGGCAGATTTTAACAGTTTTAGCAAGACTAGCAAGTCTATATACCCCAACACATGCATGTCAACAAATATGGCAGCGGAAAGTAAATACATTGCACAAGAAGTAAAGAGTTGAGATATGGAGATCAAACGCAGTTGGAGACGTAAAGATTTTTCCCGTGGTTCCGATAGGTGGTGCTATCGTACGTCCACATTTATAGTCTTCAACCCATGGAGGGTAACGGTCGAGAGAGTCCATGGAGGGCTCCACCCATAAGGGTCCACGAAGTAGAAACCTTGACTATTCCATAACGGCTTCCGTCCACGAAGGACTAGCCTCACTATGGGTAGATCTTCACGAAGTAGGCAATCTCCTTGCCCATACAAACTTCTTGGTTCAACTCCACAACACGAAGTAGGAGGCTACCAAGCGACACCTAACCAATCTAGGAGGCACCACCCTCCAAAAGGTAATAGGCTCGGTAATGACGATGAACTCCTTGCTCTTGTGCTTCAAGATGATAGACTCCTCAACACACAATCACTATCTCACATATTTGGCTTGGTGGAAGAGATGAGATTGGTGGAAAGCAAGTTGGGGAGGCTAGAAATCAAGATCCATATGGTTGGAGTGGAAGATCTTGACCTCAACACAAGGGTAGGTGGTTCTCTCTCAGAAAAACTGGATGGGGCAAGTATGGAATAGTTCTGAGTGCTTCTCTCTCGAGTAGGTGGTGGTGAAGGGGTATATATAGGCATCCCCAAGAATCCAACCGTTACACACAAAATGACCAACTCGGTGACACCAATGTGTTAATATCGGTGGTACCGAAGTGACCAAAAGGTGGCAACTTTTGAATCTCGGTAAGACCGATATAGGAAACTCGGTTGCACCGATAAGGTGACCAACTGTCAGAATGCCCAATCTCAGTGACGCCGATTCAACAATCTCGGAGGGACCAAAACTGTGAACTTGCGTAACAGAAAGTTGGCAGCCCAAATTGGTGGCATCGAATGCAGTATCGGTTGCACCGAAAAGCTAGGGTTTGGCGGTGTTTGTGTGGGGTTGAGAATCGGTGGCACCGGGATGAAAATGTTAGTTGCACCGATTTTGAATATTTGGCTTTGGACAGACTTTGGTGGGAGAGTTTGTGGGTGTTTTTGGTGACTATCACTTGTGCACGTATGAGCATTTTGTTCACCAACAAAACCTTACCCCTTTTTAATAGTATTAGCTTTCCTATGGACTCAAAGTGATTTCTCACAAATATAAAATGTAGAGTCCTCTTGCTTGAAACTTGGCCAACCTATTTCCTTGCATCTTGGGGTATCTCCATAATCCTTTTGCCAACCCAACTCTTCATGGACTATTATCTGAAATACACTAGATAAAAGTATTATTCCAAGAGACAATGTATGTTGTCACGAATTATCAAAACCACCAAGGGAGCATGTTGTGCTTTCAATCTCCCCCTTTTTGGTATTTGATAACAACATACAATCAAAGCTTCAAATAAAGATATGCGTGGATATAATGAAGACTTTGAGAGACACATGACTTAGATTTGCTCCCCCTAAATGTGTGCAATCCTTTAAAGGATAGTTGCTTTGGAATGCATGGACACACATATGGATGAAGGGATATAAGGAGTCATGTGTATCTTGGCTATATGCATTAAAATATATATGGATGAGATGTGTCCTTGTTCAAGACTTCACTCTTGCAAACAATATGTGCAAGAAGCAAGAGATCATCTTGACCAAGAGTATGATGCAAATACTTACCTTGAGTTCTTGATCATTCTAGTAGTAGAAACACACTTGAGAAAACAATGTTAGGAAACACAAGAGTATTCTACTAATATAAAGACAATAGAACTCAAAAGTACCAAGATATGGAGAACATATAAAAGATGATAATCCTTAAGATTAATATGTCTCCAAGATCATTTAGAACTTTCTCCCCTTAGATATGAAAGTAGTAGTTCATCCTCTTCCCCTGAATCTCAGCATGTAGATATTGGGATTGCATAGGGTGAGAAAAGTTCTAAAGTGAACATTTGAATAAAATAAGCTCAATAGTATTCTCCAAACATGTTTTTCTCCCCCGCTATGGCATTCTCACCTTGTTTATATAAGTAAAAGTTTGATATCTTCTCTACCCCTTAATCATATCTCCCCCTTTGCATAAGCATGTAACTCTACCTTTAGCATGAAGCTTTGTTATTCTCCCCCTTTGGCATTAATTTCCAAAAAGGTCAAATTTAGGAGTAGGTATAGGGATCATTGACGAGGAAGGGATCCTAGAGAACAAGGGTCATTGAAAGTAGGGTTCATAGAAAAGAACTGAGGGAATCATTGAAGGTAACTTCTCTCCCTGTGGCAAATATTAGTGAGGTCTTCTTAAGTCTTCTCCTCCATTGAGCTAGGGATCCTTGAATAATAATTTCTCCCCCTAAGTTTTGCTTGTTATTCTCCCCCTAAGGTTTTTTTAAGAAGGGATCATCGAAGTAACAGAAGAAGGATAGATAAGAGAAGAAAACAAATCGGTGACTTCGAGATAGATAGATCGCTGGTACCAAGATTTTGTAGTGCAGCTTGTCTGCAATTTCGGTAGAACCGAGATATCCGAGTCGGCGTCTCCGACGCTAAAATAGAAAGAAAGGAATAAGGGACCAAGTTTCTATTTTCAAAGAGTCAAAAGAAAATATTTTCAAAGGGAAAGAGAAGGACATCATCTAGAGAATATTTGAGTGGTTACAAGAGATCATGCAAATTGAGAACAAACCACACAAGATGATGGGTGGTGACTAGGTAACCTATATTAGAGTATATTGACTTAGGAGCCAAGCAAGAATACTTGATCATAGGTCATACTCTACGTTAAGCTCAAAATGGGGTTACCATTTTTTGACTAAGCATTTTAATGTCTTCATATCACTTGAGTTGCTTTAGCTCATGACTTGGTGTAAAGTCTTTTCAAGGATATGAGTGCATACCTTTCAGTTTTGTTGATGGCGTTGCTCATAGGTGAACTTGTTGAGGATGCTCGTGTTTGATGAAGAACATCTTGAGTTGGGAGCAATCCTTCTTTTTCTAGTAAACTTGTTACCTACAAAGGTTAGTCATGCAAGGAACAACAATAGGTATATCCATTTGACATGATACCAATTGAGATTTTGCAATAATGATCAAGTATATGTCAAGGATATGTTTTGTTGTCTTCTTACTTCCATCATCAAGAGGGGTTGTGGATACTTGGTCAAGACAAGATTACTTATGATTGGAGTTGGTTGCAATCTCGTAGAATGAAGTTCTTCCAAGTACCTACAAACGGTTAGATGCAATACAAGGGAGCATAGAATTCCATGGCATAAGATAACACGTTAGGAATATCATGGAAGTATCAAGAAGGCTAATGCCCTTGCAAGCATCCGAGTGAGTCTAGCTCAAGTTTTAAGCATCAATGACGTTCAAATCACTCCTGAAATGACAAAAAAATCTCATCAAGTGGCTTAGTAAAGATATCGGCCAATTGCTTGTTAGTGCGAACATGCTTAAGATTAATACCTCCTTTAGCAACATTATCACGAATGAAGTGATGTCTAACTTGAATATGTTTAGTTTGAGAATGTTGCACATGATTATGACCAATCTTAATAGCACTTTCATTGTCACTAAGAAATGGAACATTTTTAACATGGATTCCATAATACTTAAGTGTTTGTGTCATCCATAGTAACTGCGCACACCAAGATCCAACAGCAATATACTTAGCTTCGGCGGTAGATAGAGATACCGAGTTTTGTTTCTTGGAGGACCAAGACACAAGAGATCTACCTAAAAATTGACAAGTACCCGAGGTGGATTTTCTATCAACCTTATCACCGACATAGTCCGAATCGGAATAGCCAACAAGGTTAAAAGAAGATCCCTTGGGATACCAAATGCCAAAGTTTGGTGTTGGTATCAAGTATCTCACAATACATTTCATAGCCAAAACATGACACTCCTTAGGTGCAACTTGATATCTAGCACACATGAAAACACTAAGCATAATATCGGGACGAGATGCACATAGATATAGCAATGAACCAATCATAGATCGATAAACCTTTTGATCAACCGGTTCATCCTCCTTGGTAAGATCAACATGTCCACTAGTTGGCATGGGAGTTTTCATACCTTTGCACTCCTGCATGTTGAACTTCTTGATCACGTCCTTGGTATACTTAGTTTGGGAGATGAAAGTTCCTTATTTTGATTGCTTGATTTGCAATCCAAGAAAGAATTACAGCTCACACATCATGGACATCTCATACTTCTCGGACATCAACCTTCCAAATCTTTCACTAAATTCAGGGTTAGTGGAACCAAAGATAATATCATCCACATAGATTTGGCACACAAATAATTCACCATTAACTCTCTTAGTGAACAAGGTTGCATCAATTTTACCAATTTCAAAACCTTTTTCTATGAGAAACTTCGTTAAGCATTTGTACCAAGCACGAGGGGCTTGCTTAAGACCATAAAGGGCTTTACGAAGCTTATAAACATGATAGGTTTCTTAGGATTCACAAAACCATGTGGTTGCTTAACATAAACCTCTTCTTCAATTTCACCATTTAAAAAGGAACTTTTAATGTCCATTTGATAAAGCGTGATATCATAGTGATTAGCATAGGCAAGAAGAATGTGAATAGCTTCAAGTCTAGCGACAGGAGCATAAGTCTCACCATAGTCCATACCTTCAACTTGAGTATATCCTTGGTCCACAAGACGTGCCTTGTTGCGTACGACTTGACCGTCTTCGTGTTGCTTGTTCTAAAACACCCATTTGGTTTCGATGATGTTGTTCTCATCCCCGGGCTTCTCCACGAGGGTCCACACTTCGTTCCTTTCGAATTTGTGAAGCTCTTCATGCATGGCATTCACCCAATCTGCGTATTCAAGATCTTGTTCTACCTTCAAGGGCTCAATGCTAGAGAAAGTTAGCTAGACGAGTTTTAGAGCGAGTGATTCTCCCGGTTTGGATGACACCAAAGATTTGGTTTAGGGGATGGTTCTTGGTCACTTGTGCTCGAACTCGGGGTAGCTTGGGCTTGTTAGATGGTGGAGCTTATTCTTTATCATCATCATCATCTCCTTCATCTTCGTTGTTGTTGACGGTGTCGTTCCCTTGAGGTGGTGGTGAAGGAGGTTGTGGTGGATCTTCATGATGTACTTCCTCCTCTTCATCATCTTGCCGTGTACCACTTGTGGATGCCTTTATGTCATGTTGTGGTTCACCTTGTCGTGAAGTAGGGGCTTCCACTTGAGTTTATGAAGTACTTTCCTTCACCTCCATGGGACGAATCTTGCCGATAGGTAAATCTAGGATAACTTCCGAAGGGTCCTTATCACTTACATCATTTGGCAATTATTCGACTTGCGAACCACTAGATTCATCAAACTTCACATCTACCGTCTCTTCAACTTTTCGAGTGAAGTTGTTGTAGACACAGTAAGTGTGAGAATTCGATCTGTAACCAAGTAGGAATCCTTCATGAGATTTAGGAGCAAATTTAGAACGATGATGCTTGTCAAGAATGTAGCACTTGGAGCCGAATACCCGAAAGTATCCAACTTGGGGTTTGTTACCGGTGAGTAGTTTGTATGCCGTTTTACCGAGAAGCTTGTGCGAGTAAAGTCGGTTTGCGGCATGACATGTTGTTTCCACGGCTTCTGCCCAAAAGTGTCTTCGTGTCTTCTATTCGTCAAGCATCGTTCTAGCCATCTCAATAAGCGTACGGTTCTTCCTCTCAAAAACTCCATTTTGTTGAGGCATGTATGTAGCCGAGAACTCATGTGAGAGACCTTCTTCGTCAAGAAAGGTATCCACATGGGTGTTCTTGAACTCTGATCCGTTATCGCTCCAAACTTTCTTGATCTTCACTTCAAACTGATTTTGCGCTTTGCGAACGAAGTTCTTGAAGATCTTTTGAACCTGCGATTTATCATCAAGGAAGAATACCCACGTAAATTTGGAAAAATCATCAACTATAACTAGACCATAGGAATTTCCACTGAGACTCTTGTAAGTATTGGGACCGAAAAGATCCATGTGAAGTAACTCGAGTGGTCTCCTAGTAGTCATGATATTCTTAACAGGATGACTTCCACCTACTTGCTTTCCAGCTTGACAAGCACTACAAAGTCTATCTTTGTCAAAGATAACATCTTTAACACCAAGTATATGATCACCTTTGATAAGCTTGTCTAAATTATGCATGCCAACATGTCCTAATCTTCTATGCCAAAGCCAGCCTTTAGAAGATTTAGCAATTAAACAAGTGTGAGGCTTGGATCTCTTAGTGAAATCAACAATGTATAGATCACCTCTAAGGATACCGATAAAGACCATTTTATGATTATCTTGACGAAACACTTGGCAATCTACTTTCATGAATAACACATTGAAATCGAAGTCGGCAAGTCTAGATACGAAAAGAAGATTGTAGCCAAGAGATTCAACGAGCATAACATTTTGAACAGAGCTATCATGGGATATGGCCACCTTACCAAGACCAAGTACCTTACCCTTGGAGTTTTCTCCAGACGTTACGTACCTTCGCAGTCCATGGTTTGGTGTGATATCTTCAAACATTTCTCTATCTCCGGTCATATGATCGGTACATCCGCTATCGAGAATCCATTATTTTCCTCCGGACATGTAATCCTTGAAGTTTTCCATGAGACTTAGATTCTTCATGATCTTCTCATACTCGATGTCAAACAGCTCATCTTCGTCATAGTAGCCATGTTCCACATTTTCATCATCAAGTGGGAAATCCTCGTCATAAAGAACAAGAGATTCGTTAGGATGGTGATCATGACAATGTTTAAGTTTATGAATGCGAAGGGCCTCTATAATGATATTGTTGATAGTTGTGACATCTCCTTTAGCACACATGAGGTCTCTAAGCTCAAATAGACAATCATCAAACTTAGCATCACTAGGCGCCATTTTGTGAAAGGCAGTAGTTTTATGAAGAATTTCATAAAAATTATTCAATGAATAATTTGGATATCGTTTGTCCAAATCATTCCACAAAGTATAAGCACACGCAAAATTCTTCATTTGGTTGAGCACATTTCTAGGCAAAGCTCTAACAATAATATTAAAAGTTCTAAGATTGCATAGCATATCAATTTCCTCTTCGTGTGTGGGATGCAAGGGATCAATAGTAGGCTCATAGGGGTGCATAACAGATTTGCTCAATTGAAATTCATTAAACAGCTCAAGCATCAAAAATTTTCCATTGACTATAGTACTCTCCATCAATAATAGGCACTCTACAACTCAAACTCCCTATACTAGACACATCCATCTTCCTCCTCGGTGATTAAACCGAAACAATGGAGACCAATGCTCTGATACCAATTGAGGGATCACTAGAAGAGAGTCTAGAGGGAGGGTGAATAGACTACTAGCAGGAACTTAAAACCTAACCTTTTCCCAAGTTAATTGGTTGGCAGATTTTAACAGTTTTAGCAAGACTAGAAAGTCTATATACCCAACACATGCATGTCAACAAATGTGGTAGCGGAAAGTAAAAACATTGCACAAGAAGTAAAGAGTTGAGATATGGAGATCAAACGCAGTTGGAGACGCAAAGACTTCCTGTGGTTCCGATAGGTGGTGCTATCGTACGTCCACGTTTATGGAGTCTTCAACCCACAAAGGGTAACGGCCGCGAGAGTCCACGGAGGGCTCCACCCATAAGGGTCCACGAAGTAGCAACCTTGACTATTCCATAATGGCTTTCATCCACAAAGGACTAGCCTCACTATGGGCAGATCTTCACGAAGTAGGCGATCTCCTTGCTCGTACAAACTTCTTGGTTCAACTCCACAACACGAAGTAGGAGGCTACCAAGCGACACCTAACCAATCTAGGAGGCACCACCCTCCAAAAGGTAATAGGCTCGGTAATGATGATGAACTCCTTGCTCTTGTGCTTCAAGATGATAGACTCCTCAACACACAATCACTCTCTCACAGATTTGGCTTGGTGGAAGAGATGAGATTGGTGGAAAGCAAGTTGGGGAGGCTAGAAATCAAGATCCATATGGTTGGAGTGGAAGATCTTGACCTCAACACAAGGGTAGGTGGTTCTCTCTCAGAAAAACTGGATGGGGCAAGTATGGAATAGTTCTGAGTGCTTCTCTCTCGAGTAAGTGACCAAAGGGTGGCAACTTTTGAATCTCGGTGAGACCGATATAGGAAACTCGGTTGCACCAATAAGATCACCAGCGGTCAGAATGCCCAATCTCGGTGATGCCGATTCGACAATCTCGGAGGGACCGAAACTGTGAACTTGCATAACAGAAAGTTGGCAGCCCAACTCGGTGGCACCAAATGCAGTATCGGTTGCACCGAAAAGCTAGGGTTTTGCTGAGTATGTCTGAGGTTGAGAATCGGTGGCACCAAGATGGAAATGTTAGTTGCATCGATTTTGAATATTTGGCTTTGGACGGACTTTGGTGGGAGAGTTTGTGGGTATTTTTGGTGACTATCACTTGTGCATGTATGAGCATTTTGTTCACCAACAAAACCTTGCCCCCTTTTAGTAGTATTGGCTTTCCTATAGACTCAATGTGATTTCTCACAAATATAAAATGTAGAGTCCTCTTGCTTGAAGCTTGGCCAACCTATTTCCTTACATCTTGGGGTATCTCCACAATCCTTTTGGCAATCCAACTCTTCATGGACTATTATCTGAAATACACTAGATAAAAGTATTAGTCCAAGAGACAATGTATGTTGTCATGAATTATCAAAACCACCAAGGGAGCATGTTGTGCTTTCACCGACACCTGCATTGTTGGGTCACTTATGTTTGTTCCTGTACGGGTGTGCCACTTGGGTTCTACGACTTGTCATGTCCACTCGAGTTCTCTGACATTGGAATGCTAGCACCAAAAGACGCAAACGGTCCCGGCCCAGGTAAGGTGGCAGCCGTGGAGATAACCGTGCGCGAGGCCCTAAAGTGATGTGATGTGTTACATGCTACTCCCTGCGTCCCATAATATAAGATGTTTTTTAACACTACACTAGTGTTAAAAAACGTCTTACATTATGGGACGGAGGGAGTAGATTCTTATGGCTTAGGACCAGGGTCCCGACAACGGCAACTAGGTAAACACACATGGAAATTACGATTAACCATACATGACAACTATGGTTAGACTATACATGGCAACTAGGTAAACACACATGTCAACTATCCCCGGGTAACTAAAGTGTCATCCTGCGGATAACTATAGTTAACCAAAACAGAAAGACTTACCATGCTTTTACAACTACATTTGCGAGGTAACTAGAGTTGCCATCTCCAGGAATAACTAAAGTCGGGGACGGAGCTAGAATTTAAGCATAAGGGGGGGCGAAGAATATAATGATATAGTCCATCATATATAATTAAATCTTACATATAACACGCTGCATTTCTAAGTTTATGTGTACAATTACGAATTGCTAGCAGGGCCATCAAACTACTTGATTATGTAGTCTTCATGTTCGTTATTGAAAGATGATAAAATTGATACATGGTATATCTTTCATTTTCATAAATCAACTTGTTTTTGTTGTATATTTAAGCAACATACAGTAAGTGAAAATATAAAACAAAATGACGAAGCGATTCTTTTGCGACAAATAAATAAATTACATTTCCCATTGATCAGTTAATTAATTTTTCTCTAGTCAACAATTTGTAAATCCCTAACTACTAGTTTAGTTGTCGGTGGTGATACCTTGAGACTTGAGATTGGGGACACTACGCCGAGATGTTCGCATATCAACTGAACTGAGATTTGTGGACGACATTGTGTCTAGTAGGTTGGTCAGTGACACCTATCTCCCCGCTTGGATTTGCAGCTTCAACTGTAGAGTTGAGTTTGTTGCCATTGGCTTGAAAAAATTACTCATCCATGGTTTTTCCCTCTTCATAACCTACGCAATTCTCATATTAGTACAAAGAAATAAAATATGTGACCTGTAATTAATCAGACATGTTACAAAATATACTACCACGTACTAACTGCAAACAATTAATTAATTGGTGTCAAGGTTTGTGTAATCAAACTGAAAATACCTCCGCCTCTAGATCTCTGGTAGATTCTGTTCACGACTGCCCGACTGATCGTAGTCGTAGTATCTTACTCAGATTTGATGTGCAGCAATGGGCAGCTTCGCTTAGCACCGAGGGACGCCCGACGCGACGCGATAATGTAGCCCTAATGCCTACACGCGTGAGCAATTTTATTGTTTACTCACACACGAATCTGACGTATGCGTACGCTACATACATGTGTGGATGAATGTTTAACATGTCATATGTGTGATGAACATCGGGATCTTTCCGTAAACCCAACCTGTGAGAAACTTTCTGCAGATGCAGCGTTACTCCACACGTACCAAGCTCAGCGGACAGTCAACGCCGCTGACTGGGATACAAACAAAAGCCGGTCGACCTTATGCTTAGCAAACCCGTTCGCTGGCATGCCAACAGTTCCTGAACATGACCTGTCCGTGGGCACTGCTGTTACCCCGGAAACAGAAGCGGAGTATGATACCAGTCAGTAAACAAGGGCCAAGGAACCGCAAACCGGGTCGTCGTTAGGCCGCTGCTGTGCTGTGGCAACGAGGTCCACCGCGCGCAGGGAGACGTGCGGAATGGGAGAGCTAGCCAGCTCGCCAGCAACGCATGATAGTATGATGCCCCCTCTCGCCGCCAGCAGCACGTTCCGTGGAATAATCAAACCAGTTTTTTTTAGGTGCTAATCAAGCGAAATGGTTAGAAGAACCACATGGAAATCGCCGCTCGGCCTGGCCTGCCTGCCTGCCTGCATAAATACGTACGCGGCGCAGACATTACCCGTCGCATAAGGCGAGCCTCTTGCACGCAGACAAAAAGAAGGTAGGGCGGGCGGGCGGGCGGGCGAGAGGGAGAGAGACGACGGGAGCGCGAGCGCGAGCGCTTCGACGGCAGCATGACCGCCGACCCGTCCTCGTCGTCGACGGCCGCGGCGGCGTCGTTGAAGGGCGTGGCGAGGACGCTGTCCCAGCACCACCGGGCCGTGGTCGGCTTCCTCTTCGGCTTCTTCGTCATCCTCGTGCTCTACACCACGGCGTCCGGCCAGTTCGGGACGGCCAACACCATCGGTTAGTACCAGTGGCAACCTTCCTTCCATTCTACCATCAGTTACCTGCATGCGGTTCTCCGCGCTTGTTTACCGGGGCAACGTCCTCGACGTTTCTCTTGACCGTGGTTAATCATACTAGAGCGTACACTTTTTAGTTTTTATTACTGCTTGTTTTATGTACTCCACTATAGTTGAAGAATATTGCATCCGATTTCTGTGTCACAACTTGATGGCCAAACTCGGCCATGTCCTCCTATTCTGTTTCCCTCGACCCCACCGGTGGACTCGGTGACGTATGGAATTCTCCCTCGTGACTTGTCCCGCTCTACAAAATTAAGAGAACAGTGGAAAACCAGTCACCTTTCTTTTTCAGGAGAATGACGCTTCTTCCTCAGAAATATTCAGACGATGCGTATGCAACCATAGTTTCCATGCAAATTATTGTACTGCATTCATTGTTATATTAATTTCATTGAGAGTGCACCACATATGGCCACGCCGTTTTTTTTCCTGTAACAATTAATTTTCACACACCCTGCGAATCCGCTCCAAATCCATACTCACTAACTACATTAAATTTATACTAAAGAATAAAAAATACTAGTCTTTCTAGCAGACTCAGAAAAGGGAGCACACACATATCAAAACCCGTAACGCCTATACATATTTTCATTATTTGGTCATACTTCCCCGTCGCAAATACAAGACGTTTTAGATATTTTATTAACAATATGAACTGTGTATGGATCGAAATGAACGAACAAACACATTAAAACGTGTCTATATACATCCAATTCAAAATAAGAAGAAATACTTATATTCGTGAGCGGAGGAAGTACTGGCTATTCTAGCATGCATGTGGAATGTCAAAGCATGTGCTTGATTCTCCAGGTTGTCACGCTTACCATACAAGTACAACCAGCTAATTTTGCTTGTATACGTTCTTGCAGTCGCCCTGCGGTCCACGCCGGCCGAACAGAATGCCAGGACTTCTCCTCCTCCTCCTCCTCCATCGTCGTCGTCGGCGCCAAATAATAATTCCACTCAAGGTAAGTACGTACGTATATTAGGACGAACGCGTCCGGCCGGTGACACGTATCTTTATATTCTGATTTAGCGTGATCATCGCCGTCCTGTTATTGTTAATTAAATGTTGTGAAGTCGTTGTTAGCATGCTCTGGGGCTTGTTTTTTGTCTAAACTGTGCCCAGCTAGCGGTTGACGTAGATAGGCTAGGGTGCTGACAGAGGACGGAACCGAACTGCTTGGCCCACGGCGCGCACATGTACGTACGTAGATAGATAGGTTAGGGTGGAGCGTCGTGATCAGCGGCTTAATGATAATGGCTTAATAGTAAACGATGGGGATGTGTCTACTGTAGCACGGCTGGGCATTAGGTATAGCACATAGTATGTGTAGGTAGGATCGTGGTACATTCGTAGAGCGAGAGAATACGATTATACTAGTACCTACTAGTCTTAGAGAGAGAGAGAGAGTATGTGTACTTGACTACTTGTTAGTTGATGATTGTGTTAGGCGGTTTTGTGTGTGTACAACTTTTTGTCACGCTAAGCTATGCTTGAAAATATAGTAAGTTAGTACATACTCCTGGTTTGGCCAGTATATTAGAACGTTTAATATTGTAGCCAGTATGTTTTTTTTAATGTAATTCAGTGTCCATGGCCAAGTGATTACAGTTGGCAGCCGCAGTCCATGAAGTCATCCTGGGTTGGCTAGCATGCATGCTATATAATGTACACTACTCGAATATCAAAGCCAAGCAATTCTACATATTTTGCTTTTTTTTTTTAGAATCAGAACTTGCTTTCTTTTTTCTTTTTGAGGGGAAAGAACTTGCTTTTGTTGATGTATGTATACCTAACATTGACAGCTGCGGTACGTGACATGGAAAATGGGCAGAAGAAGGACGAGGCAGCCAAGACGGCGGGAGAAGTACGCATCGAAGACAAGAACGTCGCACCTGGAACCGACATCAACAACAAAACTGCAGGTAATACGACGACCTTTCACTGCCTAACTCAACCACTGTTTGTTTTGGCATACTGTAATTATTTTGTCGATCATCGTATACGTATACTCCAGTACTCTCTAAGTCTCTCTTAAGCTTGCGCTTAGTTTACTGATGATTGACTAGGTGTTAACTTAATTAATTCAGATAGCGTGCAAGCGAATAGGACAGGCCAGACAGTAAATGATGCTAGTGACAGGATGGAGGAAGAGCTCATTCGGCAGGAGCTAGGTCAAGACGGCGACAAGAATGAGAGCAACGTCAAGCATGGTTAGTTACCACAGAATTTTACTTCCATTAGTTCCATTCCTGTGTGCAATCGTTATTCGTGATCTGAATCAGTGAGACGGTAAAACGTCGGCCGCGTGCATGCAGGTGCCCCGCCCAAGCCCGTCTGCGACCTGTCCGACCCCCGGTACGACATCTGCGAGATCACCGGCGACGCCCGGGCCATCGGCGTCAACCGTACCGTCCTGTATGTACCGCCCGCGGGCGAGCGCGGCGCCGACGGCCAGGAATGGGCCATCAAGGACCAGTCCCGCAAGTACCTGGAGTACATCGACAAGGTGAAGGTCAAGACCCTGAGCGCCGCCGAGTCCCTAGTGGCGCCCGAGTGCACGTCCCGGCACGCCGTCCCGGCCGTCGTGTTCGCCATGAACGGGCTCACGTCCAACCCGTGGCACGACTTCAGCGACGTGATCGTCCCGCTCTTCATCACCGCCCGCGCCTACGACGGCGAGGTCCAGTTCCTCGTCACCGACCTCCAGCCGTGGTTCGTGGACAAGTACCGCCTCATCCTGTCGAATCTGTCCCGTTACGACGTCGTCGACTTCAACAAGGACGTCGGCGTCCGGTGCCACCCGCAGATCGTCGTGGGCCTCCGCAGTCACCGCGACCTGGGCATCGACCCGGCCCGCACGCGGCGTAACTACACGCTGCTGGACTTCCGCATGTACATCCGGGACATCTTCTCGCTGCCGCCCGACGACGTTGGCATCCCGTACAAGGAGGCCAATAGGGACGCGACCGGCGGCGTCGACGGCGGCACGGAGAAACGGAAGCCGCGCCTCATGCTCATCAACCGTGGCCGGAACAGGAAGTTCGTCAATATTCCGGAGATCTCCACGGCGGTGCAGGCTGCCGGGTTCGAGGTGGTGGTGGTGGAGCCGCGCCGTGACCTGAGGCTCGAGGAGTTCTCCAAGGCGGTGGACTCGTGCGACGTGCTGATGGGCGCGCACGGGGCCGGACTCACAAACTTCTTCTTCCTCCGCACCAACGCGACGATGCTGCAGGTGGTGCCGTGGGGCCACATGGAGCACTCGGCCATGATATTCTATGGTGTGCAGGCCAAGGAGATGAGACTGCGGGACGTCGAGTACAGCATCACCGCCGAGGAGAGCACGCTCTACGAGAAGTACGGCAAAGACCACCCGGCGATGAGTGACCCGGAGTCGATACATAAGCAGGGGTGGCAGCTGGGCATGAAGTACTACTGGCTGGAGCAGGACATCAGGCTCAACGTCACCAGATTTGCTCCCACGCTGCACCAGGTGCTTCGCACGCTCGAGGAATAGAGGATAGGAAATGTATACTCCCAGGTTACAAGAAGAACAGCACATATTTGTTCATTTAAAGAAAACTGTAACCTCTGCGTACTGCTAATGTGTTGGGGATCGGCGTAACGAGCTTGAAGCTTCCGCGGGGGGGGGGGGGGGGGGGCGGAAACCCTCGCCGCCAGCCTCGGCCCCCCTCCCTCCCTCGCCGTTGCCGGGCCACGCTGACGGGCTCCTTCACCCGGCACGCGGAAGAGGTTGGTGCGGGCCAGCGGCTTCCAACGACGCATCGTGCTGGTGAGGGGCGCGGTGGCGCGGCGGCGGGCTCTGGCGGCGGGGTCGCGAATGCTTGGTGGCGGCGCGGTGGGCTCCTCGGGACAGGCCCGTGCCCGAGGCTGCGGTAGCGGCCTGGTCTGGCGGGCTGGCCGTTGGAGGCGTGCGACAGCTCTCCGGCCTATTTGGTCTCGGCGCTGGGGGGTGCCCAGGGGTGCGAAAGATGGGACCTTTCCGTTTATCTCTTTGGTTAGGGTAGCGTCGGGTGTCGGGTGAGATGGTGTCAAAGGTCTGGGATGTCGGGGATGGTAGCGCGGTGCTCTTGGGCAGAGCCCGTGGCTCGGTGCTTTTCGGTGGCCATGGTTGTGTGGGCGGCATGGTAGCCGGGGTGTGGCGTTTGGTGGCGGTGTATGTTGGCTGGGGTGAAAACATGTGCTATCTTCAGACAGACGGACGGCGGCGAAGCTCGTTCCCTTCTTGAAGGCGTCGTCGCGGCTCTTATTGCCCGCCGTGTTGCTTCAGGGAAAACTTTGATCCTTGGATCGGGCGGTGACGGCGCTCCGGTGTCGCTTCCTTCCTGAAGGCACCGTCTTAGAGTACACGGTTTGTCGTATGTGGCTGCATCTCTTCGTGTTAGGGATGGTGTTGCTGCGCTCAGCGCCTATGTATCCAGCTTTGGATGTGTACGTGTATTTGTATCCAACTGTTGTTATTTGTTGCCTTATATATAAAGCGGGGCGAAAGTTTCTTTTCGAAAGTTTCCGAAACGAAGCACTCGGCAAAAGCAGTGCAGAAAATCAGGGAATGATATAGCATGAGAATGAACTTTACTGAAGATTTAAAGACTGTTTAATTTTAAGAGAAACACAATTTATATCCTTGAACTTATGGCCGAGGTTCAATGACGTCGTTTTGTACGGTTTTTACTTTTGATGATGTTGTCGTGGAGCTTAGGTGTCCTAGTATTCACAAGAAATAAAAACTTAGACCCCATTTGATAACAAAGTTTTTTCTCAGTATTTAGATAATACCATAGTTTTTTTAAATACTGTAGTTTTAATTCCTAAGAGCTGTTTGGCTATCAGCGAAAATTGTAGTATTAAAACTACAGTGTATTCAAAACCACAGTATTTTCTCTGTCTAATAAAAAACCTCGACCTCTTTTACTAAAACCGAGCACACGAAAGAAACGCTGCATCGTTGTCCTCCCGCTTGCACTCCTCTTACCTCTCCGCCAGCCCCTGCCTCCGCGTGGCCACATCGCCCCCCTTCCCGCTACCCAGTGCCAGCCGAAAGAAATGAAGCGTCATTGAAATTGTTGTACTGGTCGTGAAGTGGGGTGGCATGATACGTTTGATCTCCTACTATATAGGCTAGCACAAGGGATCTAATCCAATACAACAGGGAAAGCTTGCAGCAGGTGACATGACAAATGCCATCTTCAATCTAGTTAAGGACTAACCTGAGTCCACGACCACGCTCAGCAGCTGGCAGCTCCGTGTTGTGTTCAACTGCCTCCTTTTTGTTAAAATTCTAGCTTTGTGCATGATAGCTCAGTACTTAGTACATGCGGATGATTGTTATGCATGGCTGTTCAGTGCATGTGGCTAGCTGGTACTGCTAGCTAGCTGATCTACGTTCTTGCATATATGTGCTTGCCAAACAGGTCTCTATATTCTCAATACTTTAAATTACACTAATATATCAAAACTGTAGTATCGTGTACCTACAGGCTAAAATATTGTGGTTTTCGATACTTGGTTTTTTCAATTCTTTGCTACCAAACATAGCCTTAGGTTTCCTATGACATGGTGTGGCGTCGTCTTCGGACTTTCCTGTATTTTTTTCGGCAACATAGTCGCGTGCATTTGTGTTGTTCGCTTATTCCGGAATTTGCTTTGTAAGAGGGTTGTGCACTGTCTTTGTATCGTTCAGCCATGCACTTTGGTTTGTGTTTCACCTATAGAACGAGGCAAATGCCTTTTTCATAAACCTACGGATGAGTTCGGTTTGGAACCTGTGATATCAAAGTCGGTTCCTCCAAACTTCGATACTATTAATTCTTGCAGGAGGAAACAACATCCACGTCGCTATTAAGGTGGCTCATGGAAAAATCCTAGTTATTGTCGTCCCCACCACCTCCTCCCCGCATCTCCAGCACCCCCCTCCCCCCGCCCAACCCCTTGCTCAACGGCGAGCAGGTTGCCATATCGCATAAGGGGTGATCCGGTCAATGTGGCATGTCGTTATCGGTGGATCTCGGATTTCGAGCTAGCGGGCCAAAGAGCTCGCGGTGGTGGTCGTGTTGTGGTGGCTGTGTGGGTAGTTGATATGCCTCCAACACTCTACTTTTCTGAACGATTTTGCATATCTTTGTCCTCAAAACTTGCTCTAATGAATAAACTAATAAGGATTGTTGATGCTTTCAGGGGCTTTTCGTTTGTTATTTATTTGTGTACAAAGCCCTGAGAAAAATATATTATAAAAATAGTAGTCATATGGAGATCAAGTGGGCCATAGAGGACATGTAGGTAGGCTAGGAGAACCCACGGGTCTCAAGCGCCCGGTGACCTAGGAAACCTTGGTTAGGAGCCTAGGCCCATTTTCGAACCTCGGGCTCCCTCTCTGGTACCCCTAGTTATATATAAATGTGAAAACAGCCCTCATATTTATCAATGATTTTTTTTTCTCGAGGCGAAGATAACTGCCACTACTAATCTCTTCCCGGAGGGCTACTTGAGGACAAACCCTAGCCTCCGGAGAGGCAGAAACCTCACCATAGACTCCATCATCGACATCATGCTCTCCCCAACCATGTGCGAGTAATCTGTTCTAGGAACATGTAATGGATCAGAACTGAATGAGATCCATTATATAATAGACTTAAGATTGATGGTGGAATGTTCCTTAGTGACATGATTATTCGAGAGTTGATGTTGTTCTGACTTTGTTGTGCACAATGCTTACTAGGGGTGTGTTTGGTAGGCTAGTTTATCCCCCAACCAGACCTAGGTAACCAATTTTGGCTCATTTGGATGTCCCTGAGCATTGTTTGGTATGCATAGTACGAAACTTAAAACACCTTCATGTCAGGCCCTCGAGGAATGACCCAATCTGTCATTTTCACTTAGTCGGTCTCTCGACGTGCAGGGAGGTCCAGCATTGAGCTCGTGCGAGTGGGGAGATGGCATGAGCTCGCGCGTACCTCTAAAAACGGCGGGAAGTATTGTGTCACCTCCCGCCTATTGTGACGTGCTATTTAGCCCCCTTCTGCTCACCGCCCAAACCCCCGTTAGCCCCCCCCCACACGCGCGCGCGTGCTCACCTTCGAGATCTCTGTCACGGACGACTAGTTCCCCAACTAATAGGTAAGAGGCGCATCTTCTATGGTTCATGATGGTCAATGGAGGCGAACCTTCTTCATCCTCTTCTTAGAGGTGTTCCATGCATTCTCCTTGATCCTCCAATGGTTGTAAGTTCGACCTTAGATCTGTGAGCATGTGGTAGGAGTAGATCTTCAAGTAGTATGGTAGGCTATGCAAACATTGCTTCATAATATTGTGTGAGGATGTGGCAGATAACCTGATAGTGGTGTCATTTTGTAGCATGGTAGGTTGTTGTTGTCGGCATTGATGATGTTCATGTTGTTGTGGTATATGTAATTGTTTTCCATGTCGGTTTCATATCTAATATGGTAGATATGTGGTACTATGTTGATCTTGAAGATCAAAACATGTACTATGTTTAGCTCAAAACTATCAAAACTATCTTAAGATCAAATCCTCCTTAGATGGTTTGTTATCTACAAGTAAGTTAGAGAATTCATGTTGTGATATTAGTTATCATATATGTGACTTTTCTATAAGGCCTGCAAGCAGGTTCAAGTGGAAGCAGTAAAGTAATGTTCATCGATAAAATTAAGTAGATAGAATGTATGTGTAGCTATTACCCATCCAAGAGTCTGGACCTGTGTAAAACAATCGTGTGACCATCATCATTGATGAGATCCCTTTAGACACCACCTCTCCCTACTTTATTACACGACAAACTTCAGATCATAAGATCCATGACACAATATTCATGGATATTTGGTAAGGATCTTCTTCATCGAGTTGGATTTGATCGAACAATGTGTAGGCGGAGACTGTGTCGTCCCAACGATCAGGAGATTATGGCACAAATTGATGTGACTAAAGATGTCTTGGGTGATTCAATTCAATACCTTAACTCAATTAGTGTTTGTTCCCATGTCGTGACCCTTGGGCTCACCGTGCTTTCTCGTGGTTCAAATTAAAGCAAGTGCAACTTTTTCCACTCTCAGACTCGCACCCACTTCTTGAAGCCCCCCTCGAATTTGGAGAAGACCAAGCTCCACCCACCCCACACCCCTCCCCGACCCAATGACACCTTGAATATGAAGGGGGATATGGTGCATGCTACTTGTTAGATACGTTGGGTTTTTCCCCAAAGAGGAAGGGTGAAGCAATATATTGGCGATAAGTATTTCCCTCGGTGAGAACCAAGGTTATCGAACCAGTAGGAGAATCAAGGCAAACTCGTGTCGTCGGCACCTACACACACAAAACCAAAGACTTGCATCGAGCGTGGGCAAGAGGGTTGTCAAGCCCCTTTAATTCCTTACTTGCAAGGATTAATTTTGATAGTGAAAGATATATAAAAAGTAAAAGTAAATAAAAAGTGAATAATTGCCGCAAGGTATTTTTGTTTTATCAATATGATTAAATAGACTGGGGACCATACTTTTCACTATAGGCTTCTCTCTCGAACGCATAGCATACGGTGGGTAAAAAATTACCGTTGGGCAATTGATAGAAAAACACATATTTATGACGTTATTCATGGCAATGATCATGTATATAGGCATCACGTCCATGACAAGTAGACCGAAACGATCTTGCATCTACTACTATTACTCCACCAATCTATCGACTCCTGCATGCAACTATGGTATTAAGTTCATGACAAACAAAGTAACGCATTAAGCAAGATGACATGATGTACACAAAGTAAGACAAGGAATATGTTGAGACCATGTCTTTTTATCCTTAATGGCAACAATACAATGCAATACAATACAATATGTGTCTTGTCCCTTTCTGTCACTGGGATATAGAGCACCGCAAGATTGAACCTACTTCAATGCACTCCCCTCGCTAAAGATAAATCATTCTAGTTGGCCAAACCAAATAGATAGATTGTAGAGAATTGTAAAGCTATAACAATCATGCATAATAAAGTTCAAAAAAGACTTGATTACTTTCAATGAATAATCTGATCGTAAACCCAAAATTCATTGGATCCCAACAAACACACCGCAAAAGAAGATTACACCGGATAGATCTTCACGAGAATCATGAAGAACATGGTAGTGAAGGTCAAAGAGAGAGAAGAGACCATCTAGCTACTAGTATGGACCCGCAGGTCTGTGGTGAACTACTCACACATCATCATGGAGGCAGCAATGTTGATGTTGACGGTTTCAGTGATCGATTCCCCCTCCAGCAGAGTACCAAAAAAGGCCTACAGATGGGATCACGGAAGAATATAGGCTTGCGGCAGTGAAAAATTGTTTTGGGTGTCTCTTTGTTGGTTTTGAGGTAATTGTAAATATATAGAAGTGGAATTTGTTCAGGAGGACGTACGAGGGGCCCACGAGCTCGAGGGGCACGCCCTATAAGCTTGTGGTGTCCTCGTCGGTCTTTTGGCCACCTCTCAAAGCTTCTAGGGTCTCTTTATGTCCAAAAATAAACCTCGTAAAGTTTTGTCCAATTTGGACTCTGTTTGGTATTGGTTTGGTGAAAAGTCCAAAAATAGGCAAAAAATGGGAACTGGCATTGGGCATTGGGTTAATAGGTTAGTACCAAAAACTAATATAAATTAGCAAATAAAATATTCAAGATTGATAATAAAATAGCATGAAACAATCAAAAATTATAGATACGTTGGAGACGTATCAGCATCCCGAAGATTAATTCCTTGTCATCCTCGAGTAGGTAAATATAAAAACAGAATTTTTGATGTGACATGCTACCCAACATGTAATCTCTTTTAGGTATTATTATTGAAAAAGATGAATTAATTGATATCAACATAATAATATCCATGAATAGAAGAAGTATAATCACTACTGTTTCAAAATATACGATTCTTCAAGAATGTTATCCCTACTCATTTTATCATATTAGCATGGCATGACTCCGTCTTCACCTCATAAGTATAGATCATGAGCACCCTAGTGTTAAACCAGGCAATTGGATTGTACTTCTAACGCGCTTTAGCATTTTTAACTTCACACAAGACATGAGTGTGTGCCATGTATATAGCATATAGGTGGAATAGAGTATGGTGGTAAACATCAAAGGAGTCAAAAATAAAGAAAGTCTCGCATCAACCAGGCGGTTCAATGGGCTATGGAGATGACCATCAAACGATATCAATGCGAGGAGTAGGGATTGCCATGCAACGGATGTAGTAGATCTATAAGTGTATGAAAGCTTAAATGAAAGTTAGTGGACGTGCATCCAACTTGCTTGCTCATGAAGACCTCAGGCATTTGAGGAAGCCTGCCATCAGAATATACAAGCCAAGTTCTATAATAAAAAATCCCACTAGTATATTAAAGTGACAAATCATGAGACTCTCTATATGAAGAACATGGTGGCACTTGAGGCACAAGTGTGGTAAATGGATAGTAACATTGCCCCTTCTCTCCTTTTCTCTCACATTTTTCATGGTGGGCTTATTTGGCCTATCCCATTTTTTATCCTTTTTTAAATTTTCCGTCCAGAGTCTCATCCTGACTTGTGGGGGAATCATAGTATCCATCATCCTTTCATCACTCGGACAATGCTCTAATAATGATGATCATCACACTATTATTTACTTACAACTCAAAATTACAACTCGATAAAGAACAAGATGACTCTATATGAATACCTCTAGCAGTGTGAAAGTGCGTTATATCGACTAGAGGGGGGGTGAATAGGTGATTTTTACAAATTCATCACTTGAGGAATTTCAACTTTGAGGAATTTGAATGTGATGAATAACTAGCAGCAGAATAAGTACTCAAATGCATGAGGAACATAGTAACAACATAGTCTTCATGATGAAATGAAACATGCACTAATAGTAAGTAGCATGATACATGATAAGCAGTGATGAACAAGGTAACTTGAAGAATTTGGGGTGAGGAATTTGTGAAAGTCTTCAGTCAAATTCTTCAAACAGTAACAATCAATTTCATCAACAGGTATATGAGGAATAGAGGGGTTGAGGAAATAGAACCAGATGGCTCGATGAAGACAATGGTTTGATGACCCAGTTCCAACTGCTGTGATAGTCGTACGTCTGGTTTGGAGCGGCCTGGTATTTAAACCAGAGGACACACAGTCCTTACCGTATTCTCCTTGAGCTAAGGTCACACAATCCTCACCCAACACTCGTGGTAAGTCTTTAGGGTAGACTTCCAAAACCCTCACAAACTGGTCACCCGGCGATCCACAATTTACTGCTGGATGCTCTAGACCAAGGTCACTTTGTGATCCCCAATTGACTACAGGAGCACTAGACCATGACGCCTAACTGTCTGGAGGATGCATAGTCCTCAAAGGTAACAAGCATCGGATCCACACATGAATTTCTTCAGTGATGCTCAATCACTTTGGGTTTGGTGGTTTGGTTGTGGGTTTTTCCTCACTGATGATTTTCACTCAAAGTCCTCGGAGGATGGGTTGCTCTCAAATGATAAGTGTCAGTTCTATCTCGGAGCAGCCAACCAACTAGTGGTTATGGGGGGTGGCTATTTATAGCCAGAGTGCAACATGACATGATAAGACATAAATGCCCCCAATGATATGACTGTTATGTGGATGTTATGATTGGGGACAACTGGCGCTAAGCACAACAACGGTCGGAATTCCGAACTATGAAAGTCCTCAGGCTTATCATGTTCCTCACTTGTAGGCAATTCGCACTGGCGAAATCCTAACTCCTTAGTTGGATCAATTTCCTCAGAGACCAGAAGAACTTCGTCTCTGTCACTGAAGAACTTGTCTGAGCCGTAAGAGATTTCCAAAGGCTTCACTCGAAGGATTGTATAGGTTGAGGATTTTGGAGTTGAGCATGACTTGGAAATTTTCCTTAGTATTACCTCGGCCCCCTTTAACAGTACGGTGTTTCCTATGACGCAAATAAAGGAAATCAAACTACGAAAACAAAAGCCTTCACGCTTCATATTCCTCGTTCATATCTTCAAGGTCACACCAACTTCTTCATTTTCAAAGTCTTCACAAAGTCTTCACCAAAGTCTTCACAAAGTCTTCAGTTGAAGACATACATTTTTAGGGGTCGATAATCTCTGGATATATCAAATTCCTCAACGAGTTATAGAGCATGTGTACACTCACAAACACATTAGTACCTTAACCTATAAGTCTTAAATACACCAAAATCACTAAGGAGCACTAGATGCACTAACAATCTCCCCCTTTTTGGTGATTGATTACAAATAGGTTAAGTTTTCAACGGGGATAAACATATGAAGTGAAAGTACAGAGTTTGAGGAATTTGATTGCAAGATATAAAAGAACTCCCCCTGAAGATGTGCATATTTGAGGAATTTGCTTTGGACTGCAAATGCACATGGCAGGTTAGAACATGGAGAACTCCCCCTATATATTGTAATTCATAGACGCATATGAACATATGATATGAAGAATTTGAAATGCGTGAAGAAAATGGTGTCTGACGAAATTCAGCATGTATGCATTAAGGTACTTGAGGAAATAAACATGCGAGGCAATAGTTCAAAAGTGTCAGACCACCATCGGCCTTAAGTTTACAACTCAATCAACAAAAGCTTCAGAAGAGCGAGAGTTGTAACTTAAACAAAAATAGCCCATATATATAGAGACCCACTTGAAGACTAACTCAATTTTTCTCCCCCTTTGTCATCGAAGACCAAAAGGGACTAAAAAGTGAGGACTACGTCGATGCAGGGCCTGCCGCACTGTCGTCAATGTCTTCATCGTCATCACGCTCTCAAGATGAAGAAAATGAACTTGTGACCATCAGAGGAACTTGGACTTTATTGAATTTCTTCTGTGGTCAACGAGCCCAATCAGGATGTTCCTCAAGATCCAGCTCATTCAGTTCTTTAGAAGACATGAGGTGAGACAGTATG
Organism: Hordeum marinum; assembly: GCA_022496015.1. Taxonomy (NCBI): domain Eukaryota; kingdom Viridiplantae; phylum Streptophyta; class Magnoliopsida; order Poales; family Poaceae; genus Hordeum; species Hordeum marinum. Next base: position 179,885,469 of record CM039678.1, on the reverse strand, counting down.
ACCCAAGAGCGGTTGAGGTTTTCATGCGCATAGTAGTGATTCCTCTTCACAGTGTTGCGTCACAGTCATGTTCTGCACAATGTATCCAAGTTGACGCTTCACCCACTTGTGATTGCAATTGACCTTTTGATGAAGACTTATTAGAAGCTCGCGATCAGTCATCACACGAGGGGCAGACTCTTGAGATTTGTGAGCAAAGGCCTTTGCATCGGAGTCTTGAGTGGCAGTGGCATCATTGGTGGAGAAGGAAGCGGCTTCGCGAAACTGTCCATCCAATGGATGAGTGCCTTCATCCATGACAGCCTTGCCTTTTCCTTCAACTGAGGCAATTGTCCTCTTGATGACTTCAATTGGAGGCATGAAGCCAAAGTGGTTCTGGAAATCAGCCTTGAAGGGAACTGAGGACTTTGCCCTGATGAATTTCATTATCCAAGGCGCATAGGGCTTATGTTCAAATGGAGCTAAAGCAGCACTGGCCAAAGTCCTCATGAAGAAGTCGTGCAAGTCAATGGGAATCCCATGAATGATGTTGAAGAGCATATTCTTCATGACTCCTTCCACTTCTTCTTCTTCGGAATTGTGGCCCTTCTGAGGACATAGCGTATTTGTGAGTATACGGTAGACAGTCCTGGGCACATATAACAGATCCTTCACAAGGAAGGTTTTTCGTTGAGACTTTCCAGGAGACAATGTCTTCATCAACACTTGCATCAGCTGATTTGGAAGCGCAGGCTCATCAAACAGTTTGCGAGCTTCATTTGAGGGAATTGGAACTGGTACACACTGAAGCAATTCAGAAGCTCGAGAAGTGAAGTGTGTTGATCATGTCATCCAGTCCAATATCCAGGAGTTGACGTTTGAGGCATTTCCGCTGATATGCAATGTGCCATAGAACTGAAGAATGAGTTCTTCATTTCAGTTGCAGATGTCAACGCAGAATGGGAGAATGCCTGGATCATGAAGAACCTGGAGAACCGGTGTGAATGATGGAAGGGTTTCCATGTCAGCATGAGGAATTTGGTGGTGCTCGAAGACTTTCTTCTTCTCAAAAAGAACTGATGCATAGTAGTTGAGCTGTGTTGCCATCCAGAATCTGTTGCGATCGGCCCTTGCAAAGTCATAGGGATTTGGACCAGTGAAGAACATACGTTCGTTGAAGAAATTGCTCTTGAGGAATTAGGGGCGTACTGAGCCTTTGAATGGCATTCTTGGATTCGGTTGAAGATTTGGCTTGAAGCATCCCTTAATCTCCTTTGGCATGGGAGGAAACACCTTCAGACAGAATGATTTGGAGAGTTGGTTCCTCAGTTGCGGAGGGAGCATCAAGATCATCAGTCATTGTAGCTGGAATTTCTTCAGTGACTTGGGTGTTCAGATTGGCAGATTCTTCATGTATTTCTTCAGTCGGAGCAGGCGACTAAGGAATCTGTGTCACAAGAGTAGTCATTGGTGAATTTGGGTGTGCTGATTCACAATATTCATCATTGATGACACGTGTTGTATTGCCAATGTCTACGTCCTCATCAATTTCTTCAACTCCAGCCTCTTCAGCAGTGAACTGAGGCTGGGACGATGATACCTTTGGATTTGAAGCAATGTCTTCAACTTCAATTTCTTCATCAATCTGCTCTGTTGAAGCAGCAGAATGATCTTCATCTTCATCTGGGATGACATATTCCACCCCAAATGGTACAAGTTCGTAGGCAGGTGCTGAGGAAATAGGTGTAGCATCAATAGGTCCAGTTGAAGAACTTGGCATAGTCTTCAACTTCTTCACGGCTGAGGTTTCTGAATCTGATGTTTTTCTCTTGAGAGTCTTTTCCTCAGCAGTGTTAGTTTATTCAGGAATGACTGATGCAGCCGCCTTGGTGTGTTCAGTTTCTTCAGGCGCAGCAAAAGCTTCAACTGTCCTTTCAGTTTCTTCAGGCACAACAGCGGTGGTTGTCCTAGCATGGTCATCAATGGTCTGAGTTTCCTCAGCAGCACCAGCTGTTGCTTCTGGTGTAGAAGCATTCCCATCAGAGTCACATCGGGTTGAGCCAGCAGCCTGAGGAATTTCATCAGACTGAGGATTTTGTGGTTGCGATCGAGCTGCAACCCTAGTGTTATGATCCTTCACTGCAGCTTGAGCAGCCCTGACGAATCTCACCTTGGTTCCCTTCCATTCAGCATCATATCTCTCTTGATCCTCAGGGAGTATGCGAATTTCAGACTGAACAATGACGAGTTGATTTAGGGTCAAATTCATCACATTGTCTCTCTAGAACTTTTCCTTCCGAGCCTTGTTCCTCTTAGCTCTCAGAGCTTGCTCTCTCTTCCATTTTTCTTCAGAGATGAAGTGGGTGAGTACATGATCCACTCCAAGATGCAAATTTAGTGAAGAAAGTGGGGTGCTTGGGTCTTGATGCCATATATCGATGAAGTTGAGGATCATCTTGGGATCCAGCATGAGAGGAACAGAACTGCCCTTTGCTATAGCAACCCTTTGCTGACTTTGCCTGATGATTTCTTCCAATTCCTCATCATCAGCTTCATCATCATCATCATCCTCAGAACATGAGGGTATGGTCACCACAGCCTTGCTTGAGTGAGGACTTAGTCTTTGACCTCGTCCAATAGTTTTCTTCAGCTTCAATGCAGAAGGGCTAGTCGAAGACTTTGCTGTAGTAGAGGGGCTTGCTGAGATCTTTGGAACTCTTGAGAATCCCTCAGTCCTCTTACATGATGCTAGATGCACTGGGGTTGAGGACTTTGCAGCTCCCGCAAAAGACTGAGCAGCAACCATTCTAGCAGTTGAAGACTTTGTAGGCCGAGGCCTTTGACCTTGAGGAATCTGCTGTGAAGGTTTTGCGATTGAAGAACTTGTCTTCAATGCAGATTTCTTCATCATGATTTTCTTTGGAGCACTTACAGAGGCTCCAGCAGAGACAGCAGCAGCAAAATCTTCATTGAATTTCTTCACTTCCTCTTTGGCTTTCCTCGCCAGCTTGGCTTGCTGCTTGTCCCACATGTGAGGAAAGTCCTCACCAGTCTTGAGGCTAGTAGGATCAGCAATTTGATTTGGAGCAAGGGGAGGCCTACTGCAAGGAGGTTTTACTGCAAATTTTATCATGTATTTTGGAGTTACATAACGATACTCCTTCCATTCCCTTGCCCATCTCCTCTCAATTTTCTACAGACGAATTTTTCTATGCTTGGTCGTTTCCTTGCCATGAGTTTCTTCATCGGGTGCGTAGTATTCCTCATACACGTCATCTGAAATCTCAAAGGCAGTGTGCACATCTGGCTTCTTTCCACCTTTCTGAGGTTTCTTTCCGTCAGCCATTTTCTTCACTTGAGGAATTTGAACTCTTGAGGACTCTAAAGAAGTACACAGTTTTTTCTCAAGGAGCGCTGCAAATGAGTAAGTTGATGAGAACCTAGTGATTCATCAGCGGACATGTTGTACCTGTGAACAGAGTATAGGTGCGAGGAATTTGAAGAGGTCATATGCGTTCTCAGAATTTTTTTAAATAAAACAGGTGAGAGGAATTTGACCATGGGTGTCTTGAGGAATTTCACTAAGTGTTCTTTGTCTCAGGTTCTAGAGTTGTGCAAATTTTGAGGATTCACACAACTGAGGAATCTTGAAGAAAATCATTACTTAGGGAAAAAACATCAAGTATGTGAAGATGTAAGGTGCTTTTAGAATAAGGTTCATGAAGAATAAACACCTTTTGAGGAATATGAAGAGCATTTGAGGATCAAACAATGGTAGTAAAAATAAATTTTATTTACCTTGATGAAGAACACGACGAACAAGAGATGAGATTGGGAAGTTCGTCCGTTCAGATCCCCCATGCCCTAGCTTGGCAGAGGGAGACAGCTACAACGGCGGGGGATGAGGACTTCCGCGGCCGATGCGAGTACGACGACGACGAGGTCGAGGAAGTGAAGCTCTTCCTCACCGGCGACAATGACTTTAGCGGTGGTGCTAGGTTGGAGCTTGGGAGAGGGATGAGATGAGGAGTAACCGAGCACATTTGAAGGGAAGGGGGTATTTATAGAGGGAGTGAAAACCAATCTGCCCGAAGTTTTTGGGACAAGATTGCCCCTGACCCTTGCTCTCCATGCGACAGGTGTCACCCACGTACTTAGAGGTGGCGATAGTGGGGGGTCGTGGGTTATCCAGGCACGGGAATCGGAACCGTTTGAGCGGGAACCGCTGAAAATTTTGAGAGTGAAAATTTCAAATCTTCCGTTCGCAAATTCTTCAGCTATCAAGGACACAGTAAAGACTTTGAACGAGTTACAAAGTAGAACGCATATGAAGAATTTGTGAACAGACTGGGTTGAGTTTAGCATAGAGGGGGAAAGGGTTCGATCACATTCACTTAGATGAAAATCAACTTGAAGAATTAGCAATAAGTGAATGTTGTTGAGGACATTGAAAACTCATATATATATATATATATAGTCAATGAAGAACATGAGTTTCAAAGTTTGAAGAATTTGAAAAGTTGAGGAATTTGAAAAGATGAGGAATTTGCAAATTTCAGGAATTTGATAATTTGAAGAATTTGCAAAAATGATGAAAAACTCAATTTTGAAGAATTTCAACTTTGGTTGGTGGCGTGACCCACCGTATAAGAATGATGATTTCAGACATCGCGTACAATTGTCGTAGGGTTCTGAGGATCAAATTCTTCATTAATTTCTTCACACTTAGAGGGTTATTCTTCATTGATTGAAGAAAAACGTTAGTTCGTGTGTTGCACATCTAAGTCATCAATTTTGCATAAGTGTTAGGATGTGTGTCCTTTTTCAAAGAACATTCGAAGATTCTAAGATATTTAGCTCACACCGCAACTTGCAAAATCTCTTTTCATCCAAGGGCTTGGTGAAGATGTCGGCCAGTTGTTCTTCAGTGAGGATGAGGTCGATGGAGATGTCGCCCTTGAGTACATGATCTCGAAGAAAATGATGACGAATCTGGATGTGTTTGGTCTTGGAGTGCTGAACTGGGTTGTAAGCAATCTTGATGGCACTCTTGTTGTCACAGTAGAGAGGCACGTTCTTTAACTTGATGTCGTAGTCCTTGAGGGTTTCCTTCATCCATAGTAACTGAGCACAACATGAGCCAGCAGCAATGTACTCAGCTTCAGCAGTAGAGAGTGAGACGCAATTTTGCTTCTTCGAGGACCAACAGACTAGGGATCATCTGAGGAAATGACATGTGCCTGAGGTTGACTTGCGATCCACACGATCTCCAGCATAGTCAGCATTAGAGTATCCGACGAGGTGAAGATTTGAGCCCTTGGGATACCATAATCCAAGTGTTGGTGTGTGAGCTAAGTATCGAAGAATATGTTTCACAGCCTTATGGTGTGATTCCTTCGGTGTTGCTTAGAATCGGGCACACATGCAAACACTCAGCATAATATCAGGCCTAGATGCACATAGATACAATAATGAACTAATCATGGAGCGGTATACCTTCTAATAGAAATCTTTACCAGTTTCATCAGTGCAGAGGTGGCCTTTTGAAGGCATTGGAGTTTTGACGCCTTTGCAATCTTGCATGTAGAATTTCCTCAGAACATCATTGAGGTACTTCTCTTGGGGGATGAAGATGCCATTGTCTTGCTGACGAATTTGAAGACCTAAGAAGAATTCAACTCTCCCATCATAGACATTTGATATTCTTCACTCATCATATAGGCAAATTCATCACTATAACGTTTGTCAGTACAGCCAAAGATAATATCATCCACATATATTTGGCATATGAATAGTTCATTGTCATAGGATTTTGTGAAAAGAGTGGGGTCGAGTGAACCGGGTTTGAAGCCTTTCTTCATGAGGAATTCCTTCAGAGTGTCATACCACGCCCGAGGGGCCTGCTTCAGGCCATAGAGGGCCTTATTGAGTCTAAAGACTTTGTTAGGATGCTTATGGTCTTCAAAACCTGGGGGTTGAGCAACATATACTTCTTCCTCAAGCTTACCATTGAGGAATGCACTTTTCACATCCATTTTATATAAGATGATATTATGATGGTTAGCATAAGCAAGCAATATGAGAATAGCTTCAAGTCTAGCAACAGGTGCGAACGTTTCATCAAAGTCAATTCCTTCAACCTGTGTGTAGCCTTGAGCTACAAGACGAGCCTTATTCCTCACCACAAGGCCATTTTCATCTTGCTTGTTGCGGTAGATCCACTTGGTACCTATGATGTTATGTTTGCGAGGATCTGGCCGCTTGACAAGTTCCCACACGTTGTTAAGCTTGAACTGATGCAATTCCTCTTGCATAGCTTGAATCCACTCGGGCTCCTTGAATGCTTCATCAACTTTGGTGGGCTCTATGATAGAGACAAAGGCAAACTTCCCACAAAAGTTAGTTAAATGTGAAGCTTTTGAGCGAGTGAGGGGACCTGGTGCATTGATGTCATCGATGACTTTGTCAATCTGTACTTCATTTGCAACTCTAGGATGAGCACGTTGACGTGACTGAGGACTTCCTTCAGCATCATTTTCTTCAGGTGTATCAACATGAAATTCTTCATTCGTTGGAATGACTTCCTCAGTGGGTATGATATCTTCAGTTGCCTTCGGCTTAATGGATTCCTCAGGAGACTGTTCATCAAACACAGAAGGCAGGTGCTCTCTTTGCGAACCGTCAGTTTCATCGAACCGCACATCTACAGTTTCAACAACCTTGTGATGGTAGGTGTTGAAGACTTTGTAGGTGTGCGAGTCCTTTCCGTAACCAAGCATGAAACCTTCATGTGCTTTCGGTGCAAACTTAGAATTGTGGTGAGGATCTCTGATCCAGCATTTTGCACCAAAGACTTTGAGATAACTTACATTGGGTTTCTTGCTAGTCATAAGTTCATATGAAGTCTTCTTGAAGAATTTGTGAAGATATACCCTGTTGATGATGTGGCATGCAGTATCAATTGCCTTAGGCCAGAAGCGACGAGGAGTCTTGTATTCATCAAGCATGGTGCGAGCCATCTCAACTAGAGTCCCATTCTTGCGCTCCACGATGCCATTCTATTGAGGAGTATAAGGGGAAGATAACTCATGAGTAATACCAAGTTCATCAAGATATTCATCAAGATTAGTGTTCTTGAATTCAGTCCCATTATCACTCCTAATATGCTTGATCTTGACGCCGAAGTTGGTGGAAGCCCTTGAAGCAAATCGTCTGAAGACATCCTGCACTTCATTTTTGTACAGAATAATATGCACCCAAGTGTAACGAGAGTAATCATCAACAATGACGAAGCCATACAAACTTGAAGCATTTGTTAGTATGGAGTAATGAGTGGGGCCAAAGAGATCCATGTGAAGCAATTCAAAGGGTCGAGTCGTGGTCATGATTGTCTTTGAGGGATGCTTGGATCTGGTCATCTTCCCAGATTCACATGCACTGCAGAGGTGGTCCTTGAGGAATTTGACACCCTCGATGCCGATGAAGTGCTTTTTCTTCATGAGCGTGTGCAAGTTCCTCATACCCGCATGTCCAAGTCGTCGATGCCACAGCCAGCCTTCTGAAGACTTTGCAAGTAAGCATGTGGCAGGTTGAGGACCTGTAGAGAAATCAACAATATACAAGTCTCCTCTCCTAAAGCCTTCAAAGACTTTGGAATTGTCAGATTCCATGATGACAACACAACGATATTTTCGAAATACGACGATCATATCAAGATCACAAAGCATTGAGACAGACATAAGGTTGAACCAAGGGATTCAAAAAGCATCACCTTATCCATGGTTCGGTCCTTTGAGATACCAACCTTACCAAATCCCAATATCTTGCTTTCTCCTTTGTCTGCGTAGGTGATATGCTTCAGGGGAGATGGAGTGAGTGGAAAATTCATCAGTAGATTCTTGTCACCATTCATGTGGTTTGTGCATCCACTATCGAGGACCCACTCAGTAGCTTTTGGAGTATCATCCTGCAGATGAATTAGTACAACTTACGAACTCATATGCTTCAGAGTGAAGAATATGACATCAATTTCATCAGATAGGATTTCATCACACAAGATAGCAAGCAAGTAGTGTGAGGACGTGAGAAATGAGGAATTCATTTCATCATGGTTAGCTTGCGTCCTTTCAAGCATTTCCTCAGGTCTCCAGCAAGTTCATCAGATGTTCAATTTCATATAGAGACCTGACCCTGCATAAGAAATTAGTTCAATTTCTTCACCACCCACATCTGGAGGGGTGGAAAAGAGTTCATCATTCTGCGAGCACCATGTGAGAAAGGAGGCATTGAAGCAAGTGCACTTTGTTTCACAGGGCGAGGATTAGAGTACTCAAATGAATAAGCAGAGAAATTCTTCGAGGACTTATGAACATAATGGTTTCAAGAATAATGCACATATTCATAACTCTTAGATTTTTCCTGTGAAACAGAAGCATTAGCGCGAGAATGGTATTTTTGACCATTTGAGGAATTTGGTCCAAGTGAGGACTTTGGTTCATATGAGGAATTTGATCTGGGGTTCCTATTCTTCATGAGTGATGTCGTGAGGACATTCAATTGAAGATTTTGTAGGTAGCTCTTGGGAACCCATATTTTCTTCATAGGAGAACCGTTCCTGCAGTTAGTTCCAACAAATCTAGCAAATTCTTCACCTTCTTGATTTTTGAAGAATTTGTAGTTGGAGTCAAGTGAGTCATCAGAGGAATATGAAGTTTCACACGTAAAGCCAGATAAAGTGGATGGATCTACAGGAGGTCCTATCGCAGCAACCCATGAGGTTTTGGGGTACTACTTAGGTGTCCAGTAGGATCCATCAGCGTTGAGTTTCCTCACAAAGGCAATACCCTCTTTCTTAGGGTTCCTGTTCAGAATCTGCTTTTTGAGGACATCGCAAAGGGTTTGATGCCCTTTGAGACTTTTGTACATGCCTGTCACATACAATTCCTTCAACCCTGCATTGTCATCAGTGATACTTGTGGTATCCATAGATGAGGAATTTGAGACCATGGGAATAGTTGAAGAATTTGAACATTCAGGTGAAGAATTAGTAGTTTCACGTTCGATGCATTTCAAACAAGGTGGAACAAATTCTTCCTAAGCGGTACTGATCTGTTGAGCCAGTAAGGAATCGTTTTCCCTTGGGAGATCCTCAAGTGACACCCTCAGTTTCTCAAGATCTTCCTTTCTTTGAAGAAATTCATAAGAAAGATTCTCATGATCGGCTAAGAGGTCGTTATGATGACTCTGAAGGTTATCATACTTTGTCTGAAGACTTTTGGGATCGTCAGACAGAGTTTGAGTCCGATCCACTTCATAGTTCAACAGATCATCGCTTTTGTCTAGCATTTTCTGAAGCTTTTCAAGTGGACTTTGTTGCTTAGTGGCAATTTTAAAAAGTTTAGCATAGCTAGGTTTGACATATTCATCAGATTCACCTTCACTTGATTCAGATGAGGAATGATGTTTGTGTACCTTTGAGCCTTTTGCCATGAAGCAATAGGTGGGAGCATAATCATCATTGCTGATGTCAGAGTCGTTGGAGTAGTCATATTATTCATCGTTGAAGATGGACTTGCTGACGAAAGCAGTAGCGAGAGCAAGGCTAGCGACACCAGATTCTTATTCCTCCTCAGATTCTTCCTCTTCTTCATATTCTTCCTCAGAATCCATTTCCTTCCCGATGAATGCTCGAGCCTTTCTGGAACCATTCTTCTTGTGCTTTGAGGATTTTGAAGATGAGGACTTTGAAGATTTCTTATTTCTCTTCGAGTCATCAGAACTATCCTCCTTGTATTTTTTATTCTTCTTTGAATCTTTTTCCCAGAGAGGACAGTCAGAGATAAAGTGACCGGGCTTCTTGCAACGATGACAGGTTCTTTTCTTGTAGTCTACTGAGGAATATGATTTCCTCAAGCCACTTTTTGATGACTTTCCAAATCTGTTGGGGATATAACCCCGCAATATGACCTGCCCTTAAGGCTCCGGGTCATATTCATGGCTCGTGAGCCGGCCTGAGGGTGAGCCGTAAAGTCTACGGCCCAAGAAGATAGGCGGCTCATGGTGTGGGCCGTCAGGTAGCCCGGACGGAGACGACTCGGGCATGTAAGCCGCTCGGGGACAGCTTGGACAAGAAGATAGAGGAAGACTCGGATAGACAATGAGACTCGGTTAGACAATTGTAAAGGCCCGTGGTCCTGATCTCCTATATAAAGGCAGACCCGGGGCAACTTAGAAATCAGGTTATCGAGAACTAGGTCAAGCTTTAGCTCCCTTGTAATCGATACAACAAGCAATACAAGAACAAGCAGGACGTAGGCTATTACCTCGACTTGAGGGGCCGAACCTAGGTAAACTCGTGTCCTTCATCCCAATCAACCCCTTTGAGTCCATCACGTTAGCGATGGCCTCGAATCCAAGTCCGTTCACCCGGACATCTGCCGTGATAAATCCACGACAGTTGGCGCCCATAGTGGGGCTTACGCTTGCTGGTGTTGAGTTCTCAAAGGGCTCTCTCCCAGGGCTCGAGGGATATGTTGTCGGAAGGATGAGCAAGAGTCGCCGCGGCCGGTTCTACATCGACGATGCCGGCTGGGGGCTTGACGCCGAGTGTGTGGAGTATGGATTCTAGGTTCTGTTCGGCGAGATCCACGTTTTCATCGGAAAGGCTAGTGGATCTACACCCGGGGCGGACGTCTGCACCAACATCGTCGAGCCGTCTCGGCGTCTCCAATCTGCAAGTAACATGCGGCCTACCCGTGCCAATTCGGGTCAGAGGCATGTCTTTGTAGGCTTCACTCAAGGTATGGATCTGGAAGCATCCGGTTCACATGGAAACCCTTGTTTATTCAGAAGATGAATCTTCAAGTGGAGAAACAAAATCAGTGTACCAGCTCCGCAATGGTGGCCTTGGGGGCTACTATGATGCATACCCTGAGTCAGATGGCTTTGAGTCGGATGTTATGAAACCTCCGGTTCATGCGGCAGTGTTCATGACGGGATCAGTCCCTGCCGCAAGTAACGCAGCCGCGGGAGCCGCCACTTTGGGTGATAACCCGCCGCCGGCGGCTCAAGTTCTTGTGGAGTTGATGGATGAACTCGCAGCTCTCATGGCCACTGAAGTCACGCCAGATAATCAAGCAGCTCGAAATCTAGAGATTGCAAGGATCAAGGGCTGGATGGCAGAGGAACGACAAAGGATGGCTGAGCTGAAGGTCCAGATGGAAGAAGAGGCAGAACGTATCAAGACAGATGCTTTCCGTCTAGGGCTGGAGCAAATGTCAACAGCGGCGGTACACCGGAGGAGGCATCAGTCCCGTCTACCAGAGCGTTATGAAGTGAGGAACCTCTTTAATACCCCTGGCACGGGGCGAGCCGCGGGCGCGCCCAAGAGCCGCCCAACGGAACAGCCGACGAATCATCCGGCCCAACATAACCAAGCTTCACATGGGTGCTTTCCAACGCCGACGGGTCATTATTCTAACCCGGCCGAGAATATGGTAGCAGCTGCCACCCGGCTTGAGACGATCCCTATCCCGGATGAAGCACCCTTTGCAGAGGATGTGCGGAACACCATCGGGTACTTGCAGACGGCCATGGCCCAGTAGGAGAGATACGCTCATAGCCGGAGCCGCGTCCATTCAACCCCTTTTCCTAGCCGTAATTTTAGCTGGCACTGCGAGTCACCAGCAGGTTCCAGCAGGAACCATCACAGAGAGATTCCAACGGGTCACCGACCGCAAAGAGATACACAGGCATGTGTAAACCATGCGGGAAGCCCGCAAGAGGCGCCAGCTAGGCCGGCTTACCAAGAGCCCGGGCCTTCCGTTTCTGTAGGGGCAGGAGTAACCCCCAAGACGGGAGGGCTGCCGTGTCTATCGCCGTCTCTCCGGAGCGAGCGGTTGCCAAAAGACTTCAAAGGTCCCCGCAAGGTCCCAAACTACACCGCTGATTTACCCCAGAGGCCTGGGTGGAAAGCTATGAACTGGCCATGGAGATGTTGGATGTTAGTGAGGCAGTTTGTGCCAAGTATTTTGTCATGATGCTTGAAGGCCCGGCTTGTACATGGCTAAAGGGGTTACCACCTAATACCATCAATTCATGGGCAGAGCTCAGGGCTCGATTCATTAAAAACTTTCAAGGGACGTGCAACCAGCCTATGACTATTGTGGATCTTGATCACTGTGTCCAACAGGAGAGCGAGTCGGCTCATCATTGGGTACGGCGGGTCTCGACAATTATTCACTCATCAAAGCATATCACGGCGGCTCAAGCGGTGTTGATCTTAGAGAAGAACTGCCACTTTATTCCTCTAAAGCAGAAACTTGGCCGGCTCAAGCGTACGTGTCAGGACATGGGAGAGCTCATGACGGCTCTCACGAAGTACGCCGACTCAGACAGCATGAAGGATCCGGGTTCTGATGAGGAAAAGTCTAGTCAAGGCAAGAAGGGCAACCAAGGCAAGGGTGCGGCGAACAATGGTAGCCAGAGTAAGCGCAAGAATCCAGAAGCAGGATCAGAGCTGGTGGCCAACACAAATGCCCAGCAGAATCATCCTAAGGGCAACAGGAGGTTTGGACCACCCTCGGGCAGGGATAATTTTTCCTTGAACATGGAAGAGTTGCTTAAGCGACCTTGTCTGAATCACAGTTTGTCTGATAGGCCGGCAAATCATACATGGGAGAGTTGTTCTTTTATGCAGAAGTTCAAGCGGTATGTCACACAACCCAACCATCGCGGTGCCGCCAAGCGGCCCAGGACATGGCGGGTCAGGAGCCGGATTTGGTTCTGGCGGTTTAGCATCCGATCATCCGGGTCAGGATAATCACGGGGGACAGCAGCCGCACTCTGGTAATAATAATCAACAACAACAGCAACAGCGGAATCAGTCCGGTTTTCAGAGTAACCCGAAGCAGCTCAGCTCCGAGCAGTACCACGTCTTCATGACTAGCTTCAATAGACACGACCAGAAGTTGCAAAAACGGGCGGTCAATGCAGTTACGCCGACTCTTCCACAGTATCTAAAGTGGTCTGAATATGACATAACATGGAGCCATGAAGATCACCCGCCACGCGTTGATGACCCGGGGCAGCTGGCTTTGGTTGTAGCCCCCCAAGTGGGTGGGTATATGTTGAACAAGGTGCTCATGGATGGCAGCAGCAGCATAAACATCCTTTATTATGACACCTTTCGGCAGATGAAGTTGCTCGACAAGGACTTAAAACCTTCATCCACTGTTTTTCATGGTGTAGTGCCGGGTAAGTTGGCGCATCCGATGGGCAGGATTTCTTTGGAAGTGGCTTTCTGCGATGAATACAACTATAGAGTGGAGTCCTTATGGTTTGAGGTGGTTAAGATCAAGAGTCCTTATCATGGTTTCTTTGGACGGCTGGCTTATGCTAAGTTCATGGCTTGGCCCTGCTATGTTTACTTACAGCTCAAGATGCCCGGCTTAAACGGTACCATCACCGTTCATGGTAACCGAAACACGGCTATTGAGTGTGAAGAAGGAGATGCGGCTTACGCAGAGTCCAGTTGCGCCCAGGAGGAGCTTAAGTTTTATAAGGAGAATGGTGATCCAGAGGATATGACCCCCCTGAAAAAGCCAACCACGGAGGTTGAGCCGCCCCTCAAGCTTTCAGCAGATGATACCAAGGCAGTAGATTTCAATCCGGGCGACTCATCTAAGTAGTTCATCATTGGAGCTCATATGGATCACAAATAGGAAAGTGCGCTCATCGAATTCATCCGTGAGAATCGGGACATCTTTGCATGGAAGCCCTCTGACATGCCAGGTGTACTGAGAGAATTCGCTGAGCACAACCTTAATGTGGATCCAAAGTTTAAACCGATCAAATAGTTTCTGCGGTGGTTCAATGAGGAGAGACGCAAGGCTATTGGGGAAGAAGTTGCCCGGCTCTTGGCTGCGGGTTTTATTGTTGAAGTTTTTCATCCGGAATGGTTGGCTAACCCAGTGCTGGTGCTCAAAAAGAACAACACATGGCATATGTGTGTGGATTACACGGACCTTAACAAGGCTTGTCCGGCTGATCCCTTTGCCCTCCCACGTATTGATCAGATCATTGATGCTACAGCGGGAGGTGAAAGCTTATGCTTCCTGGATGCTTATTCCGGTTATCATCAGATCAAGATGGCAGTGAAAGACCAGGAGAAGACGACGTTCATTACACCCTTTGGGGCGTTCTGTTATGTCTCTATGCCTTTCGGGCTCAAGAGTGCCCAGGCGACTTATCAACGGTGCGTAAAGAACTGCCTTCACAGTCAAATTGGCTGTAATGGTCATGCTTATGTGGACGACATCGTAGTCAAATCTAGAAAGAAGGAGACTCTTTTGGAGGACCTAAAGGAAACCTTTGACAATCTTCGGGTCTACAAGATGATGCTTAACCCGACCAAGTGTGTCTTTGGGGTTCCAGCAGGAAAGCTTTTGGGTTTCTTGGTCTCTGAGCGTGGCATAGAGGCTAACCCAGATAAAATCAAAGATATTACTTCTCTAGGAGATCCAGCGTGCATTAATGATGTTTAGCGCCTGGCAGGGCGGATCGCTGCGTTGAGCCAGTTCATAAGCCACCTTCGAGAGAAGGCTATTCCTTTATATCAGATGATGAAGAAGACAGACAAGTTTGTCTGGAGCAAAGCGGCGGGTGAAGCACTTGAGGCGCTTAAGAAACAACTGACTGAGCCGCCAGTGTTAGCCGCTCCGGCTGAGAAAGAACCATTGCTCCTTTATGTGGGGGCTAACAACAGGGCAGTTAGCGTTGCAATTGTGGTCGAGCGCAAAGAGGCTAGGAAGGAGTATCCCGTACAAAGGCCGGTTTATTATATCAGTGAGGTCCTAGCAGAATCTAAGCAAAGATATCTGCATTGGCAGAAGCTGGTATACGGGGTTTTTATGGCCAACCGCAAGTTAAGGCACTACTTTCTAGGGCATCAGATAACTATGGTCAGTTCTGCTCCGTTGTGGGATATTATCCAGAACAGAGAAGCCACAGGGAGGATTGCTAAGTGGGCCTTAGAGCTGGGACCTCTTAATTTAAAGTATGTTCCTCGCACGACGATCAAATCCTAAGCTTTGGTGGATTTCATAAATGATTGGACAGAGTGTCAAGCTCCTGAAGAAAAGCCGGATAACACATACTGGACTATACACTTTGATGGATCCAAGCAGTTAGAGGGGTCCGGAGCGGGGGTTGTTCTGACATCCCCAAGGGTGATAAGTTTTGTTATGTGCTCCGGCTGATGTTCCCCTGCACTAAGAATGCGACTGAGTACGAGGCTTTGCTTCATGGTCTCAGATTAGCCAAGGAGATGAATTTGAGCCGGGTCAGGTGTTTGGGGACTCAGATCTTGTGGCTCACCAAGTTTCTGGCACTTGGGACTCCAAAGACCCGCGGATGGCGGCTTATAGGCAGGAGGTTGATATTATTGTGGGTCACTTCAAAGGGTATCAGGTAGATCATATTGATCGTCGCAAGAACGAGGCGGCTGACGCTTTATCACGGCTAGGTTCCCAATGTAAGCCGGTGCCGCCTAATGTCTTTCTGGATGTCTTACACCATCCGACTGTCACAATACCTTCAGAGGAAGATTTGGCTGTTCCTGACCCGGAGGCAAAATTGGTGGTGGCTTTGCACACTATCCCCGATTGGATGATTCCTTATTTGGCCTATTTGACCTGGGGCGAGTTACCTGAGGATGAAGACCTGGCCAAAGAGATCACCCGGCGCTCTAAGTCCATGACGATAGTTAATGGTGAGTTGCATAAATGCAGTGTAACAGGGGTTTTTCAACGTTGTGTTTCACCAGAGGAGGGCCGGCAGATCTTGAATGAAATTCATGCTGGTGATTGTGGACACCACGCCGGCTCGAAATCTTTGGTGGCCAAGGCCTTCCGACACAAGTTCTTCTGGTTAATGGCTCACAAGGATGCAGAGGATTTAGTCCGCAAGTGTGACGGCTGTCAGAAATTTGGCCGACGTGCTCATGTTCCAGCTCAAGAACTCAGGATGATACCAATCACTTGGCCATTTGCGGTCTGGGGGCTGTACATGGTAGGGCCCTTAAAGAGATCCAAGGATAAGAAAACGCACCTCCTGGTGGCGGTTGATAAATTTACCAAATGGGTAGAGGTAGAGCCGGTCAGCAAATGTGATGCAGCTACAGCGGTTCTGTTTATTAAGAAGCTAATCTACCGCTTTGGTTACCTGCACAGCATCATTACTGATAATGGTACAAATCTATCCAAGGGAGCTATGAAGAAATTCTGTGATGAAGAGCATATCCGGCTTGATATTTCAGCCGTGGCACATCCACAGTCCAACGGTCAGGCGGAGCACGCCAATCAGGAAATTTTAAGAGGGATCAAACCGTGGCTTATGGTTCCTTTACAGCTAACGCCCGGGTGTTGGGTCGAAGAATTACCCTTCGTCTTATGGAGCCTCAGAACAACCCCTAACAGGTCCATGGGTTTCACGCCCTTCTTTATGGTGTACGGTGCCGAGGCCGTCTTACCCAGTGACATCCGGCATGACTCGGCTAGGGTGGCGGCTTACGTTGAGACAGACAATGAGACGGCACGCCAAGACACATTGGATGCTTTGGAATAGGCACGAGAGTTAGCAGTAGCCTGATTGATGATTTATCAACAAGACCTGGGCCGCTATCAAAGTCACAGGGTCAAGACCCGGACATTCCAGGAGGGCGACTTGGTGCTCCGGCTGATTCAAGACCAGACAAATATGCATAAGCTGTCACCTCCATGGGAAGGACCCTTTGTGGTCAGCAGAAATCTCAACAACGGGTCATATTATCTCATTGATATTCGAAACAACTCAGATACGGCAGGTCAGGAGACCCGTCAGCCATGGAACATCGCGCATCTCCAGACCTATTTCACTTAAAGGGTATCGAGACCCACCATTGTACACTATCATTGTACATATCATACATGTATAAATAAAGAAGCATCTGCTATTTCACGCATCCTCATATGGGAAAGATTACACAGTATTTCGATTGATGCATCAACTGAGATTGGTAAACGGCAGTAGATGCCTATCAGCCAGGCTTTACACCACAAAAATACGGCTAAGGAAAATGAGCCGCGGTGAGGGTGGCTTCCTACCTTTAGCCGGCACAACTTCTAACGCCTATCCGCCGGCGCTTTGTGTCGTATCGCTGAACGGTGGTAGACACCTATTATGCCGGCATTTTTTGCCACAAAAAACCGACTAAGGTAAATTAGTCGTGGCGAGGGCGGCTTCTTACCTTCGGGTACAGCTTCTAATGCCTATCCACCGGTGGGTCATGCCGTATTGCTGAGGGGGGCTTCTTTCCGACGGGTATCGCTTCTAACACCCTATCAGCCGGCTTTATGCCATCTCTGGCTAACCAGTTTAGCTGTGGTTATGAGAGGTTTTTACCGACGGGTAGCTAACATCTCATGACCTGCGAACGACGGCTTCTTACCTTCGGGTAAAGCTTCTAATGCCTATTAGCCGGCCTAAGGCCATGTAAAAACAGCTAAGGTAAATTAATTGCGGTGAATGGTGGCTTCTTACCTTCGGGTACAGCTTCTAACGCCTATTAGATGTTCTTGTAAAAATATCTAAGGTAACTTAGCTGCGGTGAACGGCCGCTTCTTACTTTTGGGTACAACTTCCAACGCCTATTAGTTGTTCTTATGAAAATCCGGCTAAGGAAAATTAGCCGCGGCGAGGGCGGCTTCTTACCTTCGGGTATAGCTTCTAATGCTTATCCGCCGGCGTCTACGCCATATTATTACCTCCGAGTGTATCTTCTAAATGCCTTTTCGGCCAGGCTTTATGCCATATCCGGTTGACCAGATTAGCCGCAATCACCAAAAGGGAGTCACCGCCTCCGGGTGCAGTTTACCTACTCTCAGCTACAAGTGTATTCTATGTTGACAAGGCAAGTCTAAATGATTCAAAGCATATAGAGACAAATGGCAGCCACAAGCCGGATCATCTTATAGAAACATCATGACAAGTTTCAGACAAGTTTCATCTAGCTATTACACTCCCAGAGGAGATCAAAATTTCAGACAAGTTTTTCAACCGTCACACGGCGGGTTAAGCTGATACAAGTTCTTAAAGCAGAAGCTAATTAGCTGACGGGTCATCCTACGCCGGCTCTTCTGTGGCCCTGATCTGGAGGTTGTCCAAATCCCAATTGCAGTTCGTTAGAGCCGCAAAAGAGCCTTCGAAATAAGGTGACGGTTCAAGATCTAGAGCAAAGAGGTCCTTACTCCGAGCAGGCGTCAAGTCTTTGCACTCGTACAAAGGGCCGTGGACTCTCTTCTGCTCCGGGTCATAGGCTGCTTGATAAGTTGATAGATCAACCTCCTTCGCCAAGATAGAAGCTAACACCCGGGACTCCTTCATACACCGGTTGTAGTCAGCATCGGTAAACTCTAAGCCGTCATCTTTCCTTGAAGGGAAGCCCTCCATCACATCGGCGGCTGTTAGACCCGGAGCAAAGGCCAAAGCCCGACTGATGCCCGTAATTGCCCCTTGGCGGGCGGCTGACTTCTTGGCTCGGCGATCTGCTTCGGCATGATGGAGAAGAGCTCTAAGACACCCCTGAGAGTCGCCGGAATTTTATCCTTATATTGCACGGCCTTGATAGTGTAGATTGCACCACAGTACAACTGCTCAGTTAAGGTATAGATGACCTTCAATGGCAGCAGGCTATCAGAAGCCAACTGCCGGCTCCTAGGACCTATATAAACCGGACAATTCAGATGAGTCGCCAGTCTAAGTAAAGTTGTAGCCATTGGAAACACAAAGTTATCAGAAGCTTACCAAAGAGGGCGGCTGACATCTTGCTTATGTGGCGCTTCAAGCCTTGGAGTTCATCCGCCACAGCTATCAGCCGCTGGTCGGCGTCATCCGCTCATTGGGTCAAAGCAGTCTTCTCAGATTCAGTTGACTCCTTAAGAGCAGAAAAATCGGCCTTGATTGTGGCCATCTCCTCAGAGAGAAGCCGGTACTTTTCATCGGCGACGCTGCGGGCCTCTTGTTGAGCCGCCAGGTTGGTCTTCAGGTCCATCAACTGCGACCCGGCTTCATTTAAGGCTTCCTGTGACATATCAAAATACAGAATAAGTCACCAGAATGGAAATCATATCAAATGATGAAGGTTAAAGACAAAGTTATACAAGTCTCAAGCAGATTGCAAGCAATATGTTTGACACTTGGGGGCTAATGTATATTTGATCTTCGAGAAATCAATACAGTTCCAGCTCATCTTCATCAAAGTTAATCCGGAACTTGGGGGCTACAATATGGCTCTTCAAATTGACTTATAATAAAAGCTCCGACTCAACGTTATCAAGTTTGAGTCGGACCTTGGGGGATACAAGTGGTTCTTCATGCTATCTACATTAAAGTTCTGACTCAACTTTATCAAGTTTGAGTCAGCCCTTGGGGGCAATGGATTTGGATTTTCTACAGAGGATCAGAAAAGACCCGGTTCAACTCTTAAGCTAGAATTGAACTGGCCCTTGGGGGCTAAGTAAGGTTATAGAAAGAGGAGGAGTACCTCATATTTTAGCTTCATCAAGTTGACCAGCCGAAGTTCTAGATCTCGGCTGGTGGAAAGCCGGTTCGTATACCCGGCGTGGAGTTCTTCGGCCGTCATCTCCTCAAAAGAAGAGTCGAAGTCCAGCTTCTTGGAGGCCTTGGCTGACTCTTTATGCCTGGTTAGCACGTGAGCCGAAGGAGACTAAGGAGCAGAACCGGTGATCGCGACTTCCGGAGTTGCAGTGGTCTTGGCAGGACTTGGCGGTTTTGAAGGACCCCTTAGAGGGCTCTCCGGGATGATATCTTCAACAGCCGGCTCGGTGGAGGCAATTGGCGGATCTACATACGGTTGTGGCTTCTCCGTTTGTTCTTGCTCCGGCTCTTGAGCAGCAGGGCCGGGGGAGGGCTTGTTGGTCTTCTGACGCTTGGCTTGAGCACTGCAAGATAGAAAGATCAGAATCCAAAGGATGTTACTACCCTACAAAGAACTGGATGTTATAGTGGAAAACACTTACAACAGGTTGATCTTGGGAGGCGGCAGAGCGGTCGCCGAAGAGTCGCCGGAAGAGGGCGATTTCTTAGATGAAATTTAAGAAATATGAGACAACACCAAGGTTATAAAGAGAAATGAATCAAACAGGAGCACATACCTCTACGGGGCGTTTCTTTAGAGCTAGCGAGTTTGGCAAGCAGGACATAAGCTCAGTGGAGCCGACGCTCCGGGTCTGGCGACGTTTAGCCTGTTGTTGCTTTTTCAAAAGAAAGTCGGGAGCCAGATAAGCGAGAGGATGAGAAAGAGGAACTTTTCTGATAACCCGCCGCGGCTTTCGGGGGACAAAATACTCTTAGCCGGAAGAAACATAGTTTACCTCAAGGGCGTTGGCATGGCTGGTCTCCACGTCATCCTATGAGTAAAACAAGCATTGGTAAAATAGGAAGGCAAAGTATCAAACAGACAACTAAAATTTTACCTCTGAGCTAGATGACGGTGGCGGGTCGAACCATTCCTCTCGCGGGGCGTCTCTCTTTGGCTTCTTGGCTGGAGCCTTCTTCTTGAGCTTCTTCGGAGGAGGGACGTATTCCTTCTTCCAGAAATCAGAGTCGGCCTACGAAAATAAACCGGAGAAGACTAATAGATCAGCAAGGTACAAACAAAAATCCAAGAGACGGGTGGAAAGGAATTGACTTACATCTGGAGCCGGATTGTTGATGCTAAAAGGCGTCAGGCCAATGGCGCTGCATGAGCCGGAGGCTTCATGGACAAGGCTCCGGATGACAGTGGTGATGTCATCCTCTGTCAGGTTTGATTGACTGAAGCATAAGGAGCTGTCATACTTGCCTTCATATTCACACATAAGCCGGCTTCTATGGCTTAAGGGCATGATCCGCCACCAGCAGCGAATCAAATCTAATCTAGTTAAACCATTGGCCTTGAGTGCCTTGATCTTGGCATGAGCCGGCTCATACCTGGCACGTTACAAAGCTGAGAGCCGACCAGGAAGTTCTGAATCTGTCCTGAGCCGGGAGGGACGATAACCCGACAATGGGCGCTCATTCTCAGGAGAGGTGTCCTTGCAATAGAACCAAGTCTTGTTCCAATCCTTCAGATGACTCGGCATCTGCGCAACCGGAAAGATGATGTCTCTGCATCGTTGAATGGAAATACTGCCAAGCTCCAGAATCAGACCACCTTTCATTTTGGTTTGGCGGTTGGCGTAGAAAAACTCTCGAAACAAACCCACAGACGGCTTGATTTGCAGGTAGACTTCGCAGAGCACTTGGAAATTGCATATGTTTGAAACGGAGTTGGGGGCCAAGTCTTGAGGATGAAGCTTGTATAGGTGAAGAACATCACAGAAGAATTTAGAGCCGGGTGGCACGAATCCTCGCTCGATATGGTCAGAGAAAACTACTACCCCTCCTTTTTGGGGAGAGGGCCGTGTTTCATCACCTGGAATCCGCCAATGAAGGACCTCCTTGGAAGGAAGAGTGCCCGCACCAACAAAATCCGTTAAGTACTCTTCCGTGATGCAAGACCCGACCCAGTTGCATGAGTTGGAGGTGCGAGACATACTGGCGGCTTTAAAACTATGCAAAATTAAATACGCGACGAGTTAAGAGCAAGCAGATATCTGTGACGGCTCACAATTTTAAGGGCTCTACAAATACTATGCCATAGTCCGGCTGATGAGAGACGGAGAGGCCTGGCGGTTCAACAAGGAAAGGAGGAGCGAAAATCGACGAAGTCCTGAAAACAGGTTTCACAAACTACCGCTACAATTACAGATCTACAAAAGCAGGGAGAAATGTTCTTATTTTTGACCTAGCGACGAACAGGTGAAGCTGTAGAAAGAAAACAGAGCCGCGACGGATCTGCACATTGCGTACGGCCGCCTCGTAGGCGGTGACACGACAGGGACATGCGTTAAAGGCGTCAACTATGTCGGGAGTACACCGACGATGGTGCTGGCAAAGCCCGAGCGGCAACGGCGGAGCTTCCACAAACCCTACTACGGCGGCGATGGATCTAAGGAGGAGCTTGGGCTTACCGATGATGGAGCGGCGGACGCGGAAGAAACTCTGGATCGACACAGGTTGATGCAGCGGCCTGGTTGATGACGATGCGAAGACGGCGCCGGAGCAGGGAGTGCTGGAGCAGAGACGATGAGAGGAATACGATGAAGGGTGAGCGGGAGAAGGAAAGTTTCCACCCGCAACAGGTCTTATTTAAAGAGAAGACAAAGCGGGGGCGAAAATCTAGGCGACGGAAACCATTTGACCAAGGCGGATGCCTCGATTTTTGGGCTGACCATTTAATAAAAGATTAGGTGGTACGTCAACGGATATTTCTTGCAGGGACCACGTGACGTCACGCCGGGTCATCACTAGGCGACTCGCCAAAGAGCAGAAGAAAGGGATGAAGTGAGCAAGCTCAATTCAACCTGGGGCCTAATGTTGGGGATATAACCCCGCATATGACCCGCCCTTAAGGCTCCGGGTCATATTCATGGCTCGTGAGCCGGCCCGAGGGTGAGCCGTAAAGTCTACGGCCCAGGAAGATAGGCGGCTCATGGTGTGGGCCGTAAGGTAGCCCCGACGGAGATGACCCGGGCGTGTAAGCCGCTCGGGGACAGCTTGGACAAGAAGATAGAGGAAGACTCGGATAGACAATGAGACTCGGTTAGACAATTGTAAAGGCCCGTGGTCCTAACCTCCTATATAAAGGCAGACCCGGGGGTTATCGAGAACTAGGTTAAGCTTTAGCTCCCTTGTCATCGATACAACAAGCAATACAAGAACAAGCAGGACGTATGCTATTACCTTGACTTGAGGGGCCGAACCTGGGTAAACTCGTGTCCTTCATCCCAATCAACCCCTTTGAGTCCATCACGTTAGCGATGGCCTCAAATCCAAGTCCGTTCACCTCGACATCTGCCGTGATAAATCCACGACAAAATCCACCTCTCCTTGAGAACTTCTGGAATTTCCTCACGAGCATTGCTAGTTCCTGACTTAGTTCTTCAGGATCACCAAGGCCGCTGTCAGAATCTTCTTCTTCGGATGAGGAAATTGCTTTTGCCTTCAGAGCATGAGATCTTCCATAGCTTGGTCCGTAGAGGTCTCTCTTCTTAGCTTGTTGGAATTCATGAGTATTGAGTCTCTTAAGTATATCAGCAGGATCAAGTGACTTGTAGTCTCCACGTTCTTGAATCATCAAAGCCAGAATCGAATGAGGAGTCAAGAGATCTTAGAAGTTTCTTCACCACTTCATGGTCAGTGATATCGGTGGCACCAAGTGCTTGAAGCTCATTGGAGATATCATTGAGACGATCAAAAGTTTGCTGAACATTTTCATTGTCAAGTCTCTTGAAGCGGTTGAAGAGATTGCGAAGAACATCAACACGGGAGTCACGCTGAGTGGAAACACCTTCATTGACTTTGGACAACCTATCCCAGATAAGCTTAGCAGACTCCAAAGCACTCACTCTGCCATACTGACCTTTACTCAGATGGCCACAGATGATATTCTTCGCTTGAGAATCGATTTGCTTGAATCTCTTTACATCAGTAGTAGTAACAGTGGAAGTGATAGAGGGCACACCATTTTCCACAACGTACCAGAGATCGTTGTCAATAGCTTCAAGGTGCATACGCACCTTGTTCTTCCAGTAGAGGTAGTCCGTCCCGTCGAAGGTAGGACACCCTGCGGAAACCTTGATCATACCTATAGTCGACATAACTAGAACTCCAGGTGGTTAAACCAAAATCACACAGAGTGAGGGAGTACCAGCTCTGATACCAATTTAAAGTGCGTTATATCGACTAGAGGGGGGTGAATATGTGATTTTTACAAATTCATCACTTGAGGAATTTCAAATTTGAGGAATTTGACATATGATGAATAACTAGCAGTGGAATAAGTACTCAAATGCATGAGGAACATAGTAACAGCATAGTCTTCATGATGAAATGAAACATGCACTAATAGTAAGTAGTGTGATACAGGATAAGAAGTGATGAACAAGGTAACTTGAAGAATTTGAGGTGAGGAATTTGTGAAAGTCTTTAGTCAAATTCTTCAAACAGTAACAATCAATTTCATCAACAGGTATATGAGGGATAGAGGGGTTGAGGAAATAGAACCAGATGGCTCAATGAAGACAATGATTTGATGACCCAGTTCCAACTTCTGTGACAGTCGTACGTCTGGTTTGGAGCGGCCTGGTATTTAAACCAGAGGATACACAGTCCCAGGACACACAGTCCTTACCATATTCTCCTTGAGCTAAGGTCACACAGTCCTCGCCCAACTATCGTGGTAAGTCTTCAGGGTAGATTTCCAAAACCCTCACAAACTAGTCACCCGGCGATCCACAATTTACTGTTGGATGCTCTAGACCAAGGTCACTTCGTGATCCCCAATTGACTGTAGGAGCACTAGACCATGACGCCTAACTGTCTGGAGGATGCACAGTCCTCAAAGGTAACAAGCATCGGATCCACACAGGAATTTCTTCAATGATGCTCAATCACTTTGGGTTTGGTGGTTTGGTTGTGGGTTTTTCCTCACTAATGATTTTCACTCAAAGTCCTCGGAGGATGGGTTGCTCTCAAATGACAAGTGTCAGTTCTCTCTCGGAGCAGCCAACCAACTAGTGTTGTGGGGGGTGGATATTTATAGCCAGGGTGCAACCTGACATGATAAGACCTAAATGCCCCCAATGATATGGCCGTTATGTGGATGTTATGATTGGGGACAGCTGGCGCTAAGCTCAGCAACGGTCAGAATTCCGAACTATGAAAGTCCTCAGGCTTATCATGTTCCTTACTTATAGGCAATTCACCCTGGCGAAATCCTAACTCCTTAGTCAGATCAATTTCCTCAAAGACCAGAAGAACTTCGTCTCTGTCACTGAAGAACTTGTCTGAGCCGTAAGAGATTTCCAAAGGCTTCACTCGAAAGATTGTATAGGTTGAGGATTTTGGAGTTAAGCATCAGTTGGAAAATTTCCTTAGTATTACCTTGGTCCCCTTTAACAGTACGGTGTTTCCTATGACTCAAATAAAGGAAATAAAACTACGAAAACAAAAGTCTTCACGCTTCATATTCCTCGTTCATATCTTCAAGGTCACACCAACTTCTTCATTTTCAAAGTCTTCACAAAGTCTTCACCAAAGTCTTCACAAAGTCTTCAGCAAAGTCTTCAGTTGAAGACATACAATTTTAGGGGTCGATACTCTCCGGATATATCAAACTCCTCAACGACTTATAGAGCCTGTGTACACTCACAAACACATTAGTACCTTAACCTATAAGTCTTCAATACACCAAAATCACTAAGTAGCACTAGATGCACTAACACAGTGTACCAGGATGTGCGATGATCTAATGTAACATGTAATCGATGATGAATGGTGGCTTTGCCATAAATACTATGTTAGCTCTATATGATCATGCAAAGCAATATGATCATGAACAAACAAGTCATATGACAAAACGACTATGGAAATGACTATGAAAATGCCATAATAGGTAGGTATGATGGCTGTTTTGAGGAAGATACTAGGCATGAGGAGAGTCAGTAGCAAGGGCGTGAAGAAAATAGATCCATCTAAACACGACCGCACTACAATCGGCGCAATCCAATTGCTTATGAACTATTCAACAAAGTTCAGGTTAAACACATGTGATTTTTTTACGAATCATGTGTTCAATTTATAGTTACTTGGCATGCCTCTGCATTTTCCTTTTTTAAATCATGCTCCCAAACTCTAGTTACAATCGAATGCCTATATAGTCTGACTTTGCTTTGTTCCTTGCGAACCTTACTTCCAGTTAGATGCATAATGAGCTCACAAAAATAAAATAAAAATTCACGCTTGATAATTCTTTGTTTCCTGACTGTACCCACTCTGGGATAAGTGGTAACCAAAGAGGTATAAACATTTATGTATTCTTCTTATATCAAAACCTCCCCAATATATGTAGATTGCTTACATTATGTTCTTGTTCACTTGTTGAAAGGACGTGGATGTCGCCTAGAGGGGGGTGAATATGCGCTTTAAAATAATTATGGCTTAGGCTTGAACAAATGTGGAATAAAACTAACATATAATATGTCAAGCACAAAATATAAAACAACTAGGCTCACCTATGTGCACCAACAACTTATGCTAAGCAAGATGAACAACTAAGTTATAGCAAGATATATAACATGAAACAATATGGCTATCACAAAGTAAAGTGCATAAGTAAAGGGCTCTGAGATAACCGAGGCACGTGGAGCCGATGATGGATCCCGAAGTTCACACCCTTGCGGATGCTAATCTCCATTTGGACCGGTGTGGAGGCACAATGCTCCCCAAGAATCCACTAGGGCCATCGTAATCTCCTCATGCCCTCACACAATGCAAGATGTCGTGATTCCACTAAGGGACCCTTGAGGGTGGTACCGAACCCGTACAAACAAGGTTGGGGCAAACTCCACAAGTTAATTGGAGGCTCCCAACAACACCATGAAGATTCACCACATTGGATTATGGCTCCGAGGTGACCTCAAATGCTCGAGGAAATCTCCACAACCTAATTTGATACCCCAACGCTTTCCCAGAGCTTTGCACCACAATGATTGAGCTTCGAGACACCACAAACCGTCTAGTGTGCCAAAGGACCCAAGAGGAACAAGCTCTAGGGTCCTTAAACACCCAAGAGTAATAAGCTTCTCAAATTCTCACTTCCACGTATAACCATGGAGAACTCAAACCTATGCACGAATCCAATGGCAAGGGCACACGGAGTGCCCAAGTCCTTCTCTCCCAAATCCCACAACAACAACTAATGCTCTGGAGGAAAGTGAGAGTAAGAACGAAGAAGAACACGAAGAACTCCAAGATCTAGATCCAAGGGGTTCCCTCACATAGAAGAAAAAGTGATTGGTGGAAATGTGGATCTAGATCTCCTCTCTCTTTGCCCTCAAAAAGGAGCAAGAATAATGGGAGGGATTGAGAGTTAGAAAACTCTAAGAAGGTCAATAATGGGGGGGCAAAACTCGAGCTCAAAATATGGGGACCATTGGGGAAGAACACCACCTTAAATAGGTCCCGACGAATATGTCTGTTATGTGCGGAATAACAAAAGAGCGGTACATCCGCTATGAGCACCGGTACAACCGGTAGTACCGGTTATACCGGAACAACCGGTCTATAACCGTCCAAGAACCTCTCCAAAACAAAACCTAGACCTATGGTAGAGTGATACATGGCCGGTACAACCTTCGGACCAAGCGGTACAACCGCTTGAAACACCGGTTGTACCGGTTGACCGGTACAACCTCTGTTAGAACCGGTACAACCTCTCAGTGTAAAACACGTAAGATAAAAACAGCCATAACTTTTCTTTAACAATTTAGGCTTAGCAACAAATAGGTTGTCTAGATATGCAACTAGGTGAGCAACCTATGTTATGCTAATCACAACAACTAGCTAAGCAAGAAAGATAAAGCAATAAGTGTAGCTTGCACAAAGTAAAGGTAAGGAGTAACCACAAGAGGAACCGATGGAGATGAGGATGTGTTACCGAAGTTCCTTCCCGGTAAGGGGAAGTACGTCTCCATTGGAGTGGTGTGGAGGCACAATGCTCCCCAGGAAGCCACTAGGGCCACCATATTCTCCTCCTGCCCTCACACAATGTGAGTTGCCATGATTCCACTAGTGGTGCCCTTGAAGGCGACAACCGAACCTTTACGAACAAGGTTGGGGCTCTCTCCACAACTTAATTGGAGGCTCCCAATGATACCACGAAGCTTCACCATAATGGAATATGGCTTCGAGGTGACCTCTTCCGTCTAGGGTGCTCAAACACCCAAGAGTAACAAAATCCACACAAGAAACAATGGGGGAATCAATTTTCCTTTGGTGGAAGTGTAGATCTAGATCTCCTCCTTCAATCCCTAGCAAGACAACAAGTTTGGGTGGATAGAGAGAGAGATCAGGCAAGAAAGCTCAAGGGGCATCAATGGTGGAGAGAGAGAGAGGTAAGAGATAATAGAGAGGTGGAAGAAGCACGTCCTTATATATGCCCCCCTTTTCCAACCGTTACATCCAGATATGCATGGAAGCGGTACAATCGGAGTGGTGGGTGGTACAACCGGTAGAACCGGTTATATCGGTACAACTGGACAACCACCGCCCAACCACCGGACCACAACAAAATGGTGGCTCGGATATAGTAGCCAGGCTTGAGCCCCGAACCAGGCAAAGTCCTGAGCGGTTCAACCGCTCGGGACCCCGGTTGTACCGGGCTATATGAATATAGTGGTACAACCGGTCTAGGTCCGCCCAACAATCGGGGCTAAACGGAGCTAAGTCCGGTTGTAGCCCGGTGTTGGGCCGGTTTAACCGTCCAGAGCTTCCACCCTAGGTCACCCAGCCTTTGGCGGTACTACCGCCCGGGGGTAGTGGTACAACCGCTAGGGACAACTTAGTGGCAGCAACCCACAGGGTATAACCCCTAGAGTGGTGGTAGACCGGAATCTTAGAGCAAGTTGTGCATTAGGTCGAGACCGCGGAATACCTAGCAAGCAACTAAGAAAAGAGGGGCATCTCTCTTTATGATGGGGAGAGGAGAATTGGGTGAGGATGGATGTGCGAAAGAACTGATTCACCCAAGATTTTCCAATGTGGATTCCCTCTTAATAGTATGGGATCCCTACGACCAAAGAGAATAAACACATAGAGAATCCCATCTTTGTTCTTTTCCGTCTGTAGGGTCCACCTAACCGTCTTGCTTTCCACATACAATCCCTGTATAACTTGACACACGGTTAGATCATAGTGAGTTGTCATCATCGCCAAAACACCAAGATAAGATAATGCCCTTACAATCTCCCCCTTTTTGGTGGATGATGACAACAACACGATTTGTATTGATGATCTGTAAAAAAAAATTGGAGCTCCCCCTCAATGTGTGCAACAGATGAGACCTGTGCAAGAATTGGAGCTCTCCCTTGATTTTATAGACCAACCAATGGGAACAGATAGGATGAAACATTTAGGAGCAATTATGAACGAGATAATAAGTAGAGCTTTAAAAGTAAAGGTATGATTAATCTCAGACTCTACTTAAACACACATAGTTTCCACCCACCGATAAAAAGCAACTAAGAGTTCAACTGGAAGATGCAACAAAGAGACCAATAAACAACCATGCAACACCCATGCAAATCCCGATAAAATGTACTTTCTCCCCCTTTGGCATCAAGACACCAAAAAGGAAAAGAGTGATGCTAGCGCCCCCGAACACAGTAGATCTCCTCGCTGGTAGCATACTCCTTGGAATCATCATCTCTAGAGCCATCCCCATCATTAGCATCATCATCAGCAGAAAAAGAAGAGGAGGAGGCAGCAGGCTGGTTCGAGATCTCATCATCACTCCAAATGCTATGCTCATAGATCCACTGTTCCTCAGGAGTGTTGTTCTTCTTAAAACCACTAGCGGCCTCAAGATGGAGAGCCCACATAATCTAAATCTATCTGCGTCGAGCATGCTTCTCGTTGACATGGGCTTCATAGAGCTTCTTCTGAACATGAGTCTGGAGGCAGAAGGTCTTCTTAATCTTGTCAGAGAGCTTGGAGTCCCAAGATGGCTTGGCACCTGCAGGAAGCTCAAAATCACTGTCACTGGAAGTAGCAAAGACATCCTTAGGGTTGGCATCAGGGTAGCGAGGTGCAGCATGTTTCTTCTTCCGGAGTTGCTTGATCTCATGCACAATGAGGTTGTCTGGAGAAGTGAGAAGCTCGCCCGACCGACGAATTGCCCACACAGAATTAAGGAAACTCATGATATAAGGAGCATGGATGGGAACCTTCCGGTAGACGATCGTGGAGTACAACTCCTCCCACATCCATTTGGAAACATCAAAGGTAGCTCCAGAGCCAGCTTTAGTCTTCATGGCAACGAGCAGATCAACAAAGTACCCATGAATCTCATCCTGATTTCCAACCTTGGGCAGAAGAACATTCTGGAACACATGGTGTAAAATGTCAAAGACTTGTTGTGGGTCCTTAGTAGAGACCATAACCCCCCACCCGGGAATGTACAGGGGGGATAACCTGTTCTTATCCATAGATGAAGCCCGATCATGAGGATGAATGCCACCATTCCCAGTGAGTCCAGTATCATCATAGCCAAGGACATTGCAGAAGGCGTGCCACGGAACATGGAAGAATTCATCACGACACATGAAGGAAAGATGACGCTCGGCATCAGTGCCAAAGCGAACCGTGGCGTATAACTGGTGAATGAGCTCCACATCAAAGGCACAGTTGAAGATCATGAGCTTGATCAGGTCAAATTCTTCGCACAATGCCAAAGCCTCGCCAAAGTAATCCATGTTGTGCCTCCAATGCTCGATGTCAATTGTCCATTGCTTTGCATACTTGTTCTTGTGATGGTCATAGAGCTCATGCACGATCCGAAATTGCAACTCATTCCGAAACTGAGGTGTGGTCCACCTAGGAGCAAGTGGAACCTCATACGGATTTTGAAGACGGACCCTCTCCCAATCAGCTTGCTTCCAGGAATGCACGGGCTTGGCAGTTTTCTGCTTGGCAGTCAAGGACTTCTCACGATGAGTAGGATTGGTGGGGATCACAACTTCCTCATTCTCAGATTCCTCGACAATCCTGCACCAGTGGCCCTAGTGGCTTCTTGGGGAGAATTGTGCCTGCACACCGCTCCAACGGAGACGTACTTCCCCTTACCAGGAAGGAACTTCGGTAACACATCCTCGTCTCCATCGGTTCCTCTTGTGATTACTCCTTACCTTTACTTTGTGCAAGCTATGCTTATTGCTTTATCTTGCTTGCTTAGCTTGTTGTTGCAATTAGCATCATATAGGTTGCTCACCTAGTTGCATATCTAGCCAACCTATTTGTTGCTAAGCCTAAATTGTTAAAGAAAAGTTAAAAATTGTTAGTTGCCTATTCACCCCCCTAGTCAACCATATTGATCCTTTCAATTGGTATCAGAGCAACATCTCTTTATTAAGGGTTTCACCACCCGAAGAGTATGGCTGGTGAAGAGGAGCGGTTGGTAGACCTTCCCGGCCATGGGAGTGAACATGGTCTCTCGCGAGGATTTGAATGAGGCTATGTCCTTGCTTAAATCCTCCATGAAGACCGAGGTCAAATCCATGTTTAAAGATTTCCTTGATACTCTTAAACTTTCCACCGATGCAGTGCAAGTGGCTAATCCCACTAACTCAACATCGGATATCAACTCTGGTAAGGAGGGGGCTAGTGCTGATAAGGATGATCGTTCTCAAGGAATTAATTGGTCAGGGACTTTTGCCTTAGTTCCCCCTCCCTTGGTATATGGAGGACCGGTGCACCCACCTCATATAGTTAATCATGGTCCTCCTCCTAAACTTGTTAAAAATAATTTTGCTAATTGGGTTTTCTCTATCAAGTCTCATTTGGATCACATCTTAATTCATCTCATGAGAGTCATTGAAGAAGGATACTACCCTCGTGATCCATGCAACCTCACTCCAAGAGAAGAAGCGGATAAACAACTAAATTCTTCCACCTTGTTCATACTTCAAGTTGTTGTTTGCTACCTCTTGAGCTTGCGTTAGTTATCCCTTGAAGAGGAATGGGTGATGCAGAAAAGTAGATAAGTATTTCCCTCAGTTGTTGAGAACCAAGGTATAAATCCAGTAGGAGGAACAAGCAAGTCACCAATGGATGCACCTACACAAACAATCAAACTCTTGCACCCAACGCTATAAAGGGGTTTCACGGTTATTTGCAAGGATTATATCCGATAGAGATAGATGTAAACGAGAACGGAAAGTAAAAGGTAAATAAATTGCAACAAAGTATTTTTGGTATTTTTGGTTTATAGATCTAAAAGTATATTGTGGAAAGTAGACCCAGGGGGCATAGGTTTCACTAGAGGCTTCCCTCTCGAAGGAAAATATCATGGTGGGTAAACAAATTACTGTCAAGCAATTGACAGAAAAGGGAATAATCATGTAGTTATCCAAGGCAATGATCATGCATATAGGCATCACGTCTGTATCAAGTAGACCGAAACAATTCTGCATCTACTACTATTACTCCACACATCGACCGACTCCTACATGCATCTAGAGTATTAAGTTCATGAAAAACAGAGTAACGCATTAAGAATAATGACATGATGTAGAAGAATAAACTCAAGCAATGTGATGAAAACCCCATCTTGTTACCCTTGATGGCAATAATACAATATGTGCCTCGCTACCCCTACTGTGTCACTGGGTGAAGACACCGCAAGATTGAACCCAAAACCAAGCACTTCTCCCATTGCAAGAATTACCAATCTAGTTGGCCAAACCAAACCAATAAATCAAAGAGACTTAAAAGGATATGAAATCATGCAAATAACAATTCAGAGGAGATTCAAATAAGATTCATGGATAATTTGAACATAAACTCACAATTCATTGGATCTTGACAAACACACCACAAAAGATCATGAAGAACATGGTATTAAACAGCAAAGAGAGAGAATAAGCCATCTAGCTACTAGCTATGGACCCATAGGTCTATGGTGGACTACTCACGCATCATCGGAGGGGTAACGGACTTGATGTAGATGCCCTTCATGATCAAAAACCCCTCCAGTAGATTACCGGAAAAGGCTCCGAGATCAGATCTCTTAGGAACGGAGGCTTCTAGCGGCGTAAAAGTATTTACGTGGCTCGTTTTGATGTTGGCGGAATATTTGGGAATTTATAGGCCAAAGATTAGGGTTAGGAGACCTGCCAGAAGATGACAAGCCTGCTAGCCGTGGTCGGGGGGCGTGCCTAGCATGCTTGTGGCTCCCTGGTAGAAGTCCTGGCGTGCACTCCAAGCCTGGTTGATTTGTTTCCTTCCAGAAAAATTATTTCCGAAGGTTTTATTCCGTTTGGACTTCGTTTAATATTCCATATCTGCAAAACTCAAAAACAAGGGAAAAAACAGAAAGTGGCACTAGGCTCTAGATTAATAGGTTAGTCCCAAAAAATATATAAAATAGCATATTAATGCATATAAAACATCCAAAACAGATAATATAATAGCATGACACCATCAAAATTATAGATACGTTGGAGACGTATCAGCATCCCCAAGCTTAATTCATGCTTGTCCTCGAGTAGGTAAATGATAAAAATAGAATTTTTGATGTGGAGTGCTAGCTAACATATTTATCCATGTAATATTCTTTATTGTGGCATGAATATTCAGATTCGTAAGACTCAAAACAAAAGCTTAATATTGATATAGAAAGAATAATGTTTCAAGCATACTAGCAAAGCAATTGTATCTCTTCAAAATATAATGGCAAAAGAAAGTTATCCTTACAATATCATATGGTCTGGCTATGCTCCATCTTCCCCACACAAAGTATTCATATCATGCACAACCCCAATGAAAAGTCAAGCAATTGTTGTCACACCTTTATGTTCTCAAACTTTTTCAACTCTCACGCAATACATGAGCGTGAGCCATGGATATATCACTATAGGTGGCATAGAATATGGTGGAGGTTGTCAAAGAAAGGGGAAAGATGGTCTCACATCAACTAGGCATATCAAGGGGCTATGGAGATGCCCATTAATAGATATCAATGTGAGTGAGTAGGGATTGCCATGCAACGGATGGACTAGAGCTATAAGTATATGAAAGCATCAAAAAGGAACTAAGTGGACGTGCATCATGAAGGAAAATTCCACTAGTTATATGAAAGTGACAAAACAGGAGACTCTCTATCATGAAGATCATGGTGCTACTTTGAAGCACACGTGTGGAAAAAGGTAGTAGCAATGTCCCTTCTCTCTTTTCTCTCATTTTTTTGGTGGACAGCTAAGGCCTCTTTTATTTTTATTTTTTTTATTTGGGCTTCACTGGCCTCTTTTATTTATTTTTCATAAATTCCGGAATCGCATCCCCACTTGTGAGGGAATCATAGCTTCCATCATCTTTTCCTCACATGGGACATGCTCTGGTAATTATAATCATCACACTTTTATTTACTTACAACTCAAAATAAAATTACAACTCGATACCTATGACAAAATATGACTCTATATGCAATATGGAAGTGATGCTGCATGTCATAAAAGGAAACGATGGAAGTTGCATGGCAATATATCTCAGAATGGCTATGGAAATGCCATAATAGGTAGGTATGGTGGCTGTTTCGAGGAAAGATATGTGGTGGCTGTTTTATGAAAGGTATATGGTGGCTGTTTTGAGGAGGTGTTTGTTGCACCGGCGAAAGTTGCGCGGTACTAGAGAGGCTAGCAAATGTGGAAGGGTTAGAGTGTGTATAATACATGGACTCAACATTAGTCATAAAGAAATCACATACTTATTGCAAAAGTCTATTAGTCATTGAAGCAAAGTATTAAACGCATGCTCCTAGGGGAGAGGTTGGTAGGAGTTAACCACCGCGCGCTCCCGACCCTCACACAAAGGTCGACAATCTATAAACAAGTCATGCTCCGACTTCCTTACATAACGGTTCACCATACGTGCATGCTACGAGAAACACAAACCTTTACACAAGTATTTTTACCAAATCACAATTACTTCCTAACATGACTCTTAACATTACCATCTTTATATCTCAAAACTTTATGCAAGGAATCAAACTTCTCATAAATACTCAATGCACTTAATATGGAAGTTTTTATTATATCCCTCTTGGATGCCTATCATATTAGGACTAAATTCATAACCTAGAAAAATTACCATGTTGTTTAGAAACTCTCAACATAATATAAGTGAGGTATGATAGTTTAAGTATTTCTA
Source organism: Hordeum marinum (assembly GCA_022496015.1). NCBI lineage: Eukaryota > Viridiplantae > Streptophyta > Magnoliopsida > Poales > Poaceae > Hordeum > Hordeum marinum. The sequence goes on along the minus strand of CM039678.1, from coordinate 179,850,588 downwards.
TAAAACGCAAACACCACTGTGCTCTAAAAGATGTAAGTGAAGCACATAGAGCAAAATGGCCTAACTCAAAAGATATAAGTGAAGCACATAGAGAATTCTAACAAATTCACAATTCAGCGTGTCCTTCTCAAAAAAATGTGTGCAGCAAGGATTATTGTGGCAAACTAACAAGCAAAGACTCATGTCATACAAGATGCTCCAAGCAAAACACATATCATTTGGTGAATAAAAATATAGCCTCAAGTAAATTTAGCGATGGATTGAAGACGAAAGAGGGGATGCCTTCCAGGGCATCCCCAAGCTTAGGCACTTTGGCATCCTTGAATATGACTTAGGGTGACTTGGGCATCCCCGAGCTTAGGCTTTTGCCACTCCTTATTCCATAGTCCATCAAATCTTTACCCAAAACTTGAAAACTTCACAACACAAAACTTAACAGAAAACTCGTGAGATCCGTTAATATAAGAAAATAAATCACCAGTTTAGGTACTCTTATGAACTCATTATTTATTTATATTTGTGCTGTAAATACTGTATTCTAAATTATCCATGGTTCATACCCCATGATACAACCCAAAGATTCATCAAAATAGGAAAACAACTCAAAGAAAACAGAATCTGTCAAAAACAGAACAGTCTGTAGCAATCTGGAAACTTCGTATACTTATGTAACTCAAAGAATTCTAAAAAATAAGGAGAACCTGGGAAATTTATATATAAATATTGTGCAAAAATTTCAGACTTATTCGATGCTCTAAAAAAATTATAAAGTTCATGTACTGAGCGCAAAAGTTTCTGTTTTTCAGCAAGATCAAATCAACAACTACCATAGATCACCCCAAAGGTTTTACTTGACTCAAACACTAAGTAAAACACCAAAACACAATTACTACAGAAGTAATAATCTGGTAAACACTAAAAACATAACACAAAAATAGAATTGGGTTGCCTCCCAACAAGCGCTATTGTTTCCTAGCTAGGCAATACGCAATAGATCTAGCTATTGTCATAATAGTAAGGGAGATCATCCATGGTCATCTCATACTCCCTTCTTTCAGCAGAAAGTTTCCTTTGTGGAAACCAAAAATAATCAAAAGGGCTGAATTTAATAGGATAAGGATCCTTAAGATCAAGTGCGGGAGGGATAGGTTCCTCCTTTGGTCCCTTATAGTGTATAATCAATTCATCATTATAAGATTTTCTTTGGGTAAAGGTCATAAGCATTTTTCTAAGAATGAACTCTAATCCATTATTTTGTATAGAAAAATTATCATTGAGTTCAGAAATCTTATCAACCAAAACCTCGGTAGGGACCCTTTTTCTCAAATTTTCATTATAAGCAACATAATCCGGAGATTGCAATCTCATTATCTCTTCTTGATTAAAAAGGATCTCCTCAATGGGGGACATCCATCATTAATTTTATAATGAGCAAAAATTTCACTAGCTCTATTTCATGATAAATCTAAACTCGTGGGATAGGGATATAGTGGCAGCACACTTAACAGAAGAATGCTGAATATTAGAGAACTCAAGAAAAATCCTTTGTATCCAAGGGTGCATATGAACGAATTGCCTCTCAAGTTTAATTATTAACAGAGTTATAGCATCCGCAAGACTATTAGTTTTATTGAGAATGGAACCTCCTAAGGTAGGAAGTGTTCCTGCACAAGTAAACAAATCTTGAATAACACCTTTTCCAATGATATTACCACTACCTATGAGAATTTTTTTGTATGAATGATAGTAGGTTCTTCTTGAGGGTTATTATTAACAAGGTCATCAAAATTCCCCTAAAGATTATTACTATCCTTTTCATTGAAAGTCTCCCTAGATTCCGACATGGTGGCAACAAAGCAATCAAGCACACAGGCAAACGAAAGGCAAACGGAAGAAGGGCGAAGAAAAAGTCAAATATTTTTGGTATTTTCTGAAAATCGTTTTAGAAGTGGGGGAGGGAAAAACGAGAGGCAAATGGAAAATAAAGTAAATTCAAGAGATGAGTTTGTGATGGGTACTTGGTAGGCTTGATGTGTATCCTCCCTGGCAACGGCAACAGAAATTGGCAAGTTTACAGGAGAGTTCTTGTCTTGACTTGCTATGTATCCTCCCCGGCGACGGCACCAGAAATCCATTTGCTACCTCTTGAGCTTGCGTTGGTTTTCCCTTGAAGAGGAAAGGGTGATGATGAAGTAGATAAGTATTTCCCTCAGTTGTTGAGAACCAAGGTATCAATCCAGTAGGAGGAACAAGCAAGTCACCAATGGATGCACCTACACAAAAAATCAAACTCTTGCACCCAACGCTATAAAGAGGTTGTCAATCCCTTCACGATTATTTGCAAGGATTAGATCCGATAGAGATAGATGTAAAATAGAAAGGAAAGTAAAAGTTAAATAAATTCTAGCAAAGTATTTTTGGTATTTTTGGTTTATAGATCTGAAAGTATATTATGGAAAGTAGACTCGGGGGGCCATAGGTTTCACTAGAGGCTTCTCTCTTGAAGGAAAATATCATGGTGGGTAAACAAATTACTGTCAAGAAATTGATAGAAAAGAGATTAACCATGTAGTTATCCAAGGCAATGATCATGCATATAGGCATCACGTCCGTATCAATTAGACTAAAACGATTCTGCATCTACTACTGTTACTCCACACATCGACCGACTCCTGCCTGCATCTAGAGTATTAAGTTCATGAAGAACAGAGTAACGCATTAAGAAAGATGACATGATGTAGAGGGATAAACTCAAGCAATATGATGAAAACACCATCTTGTTACCCTTGATGGCAACAATACAATACGTACCTCGCTACCCCTACTATGTCACTGGGTAAGGACACCGCAAGATTGAACTCAAAACCAAGCACTTCTCCCATTGCAAGAATTACCAATCTAGTTGGCCAAACCAAACCAAACCAATAACTCAAAGAGACTTAAACTCACAATTCAGAGGAGATTCAAATAAGATTCATGGATAATCTGAACATAAACTCACAATTCATCGGATCTTGACAAACACACCACAAAACAGGGTTACATCGGATAGATCTCCATGAAGACCATGAAGATCAAAGAGAGAGAAGAATCCATCTAGATACTAGCTATGGACCCGTAGGTCTACGGTTTACTACTCACGCATCATCGGAGGGGTAACGGAGTTGATGTTGATGCCCTCCATGATCGAAACCCCCTCCGGCAAATTACCGGAAAAGACTCCAAGATTGGATCTCTCGGGAACGGAGGCTTCTGGCGATGGAAAAGTATATGTGTGGCTCGTTCTGATGTTGGGGGAATATTTGGGAATTTATAGGCCAAAGGTTAGGGTTAGGAGACCTGTCGGGAGACGACAAGCCTGCTAGGCGCGATCAGGGGGCGCACCTAGCAGGCTTGTGGCTCCCTGGTAGAAGTCCTGGCGTGCACTCCAAGCCTGGTTGATTTGTTTCCTTCCAGAAAAATTCTTTCCGAAGGTTTATTCCGTTTGGACTCCGTTTAATATTCCATATGTGCAAAACTCAAAAACAAGGAAAAACATAAATTGGCACTAGGCTCTAGATTAATAGGTTAGTCCCAAAAATAATATAAAATTGCATATTAATGCATATAAAACATCCAAAACAGATAATATAATAGCATGCTATCATCAAAAATTATAGATGAATTGGAGATGTATCACTGTTCCTACTGAAGAGCTACCTCACCTGCATCCCTTCACTGTTGCTAAAGAGTGTTGGGAACACATTGTCTCCATGTACAAGGGAAGCTCAAGCATTCAACGGTCAAACTATGAAGTTGTCCTTGATCAGTCATATGAATTTGTAATGGTAGAGGATGAGGAACCGCGTGAGCTCTATAGAAGGGTGACTACTCTCGCCGTTGCCCTCAAAGATCATGGCAGCAATGATGTGGATGATACTTGGATCAAGCGTAAGTTTCTAAAGGCCATCATGCCCTACAACAAGGCCAGGTCCGCTGTGATCCGTCAAAGACCGGACTTTCACACCTTGTCTTCTGGTGATGTGTTGGATGAATTTATTGCAATGAAGATCTTGAACACGACAGCTGACAATGCTCTCGCTCGCGTGCAACGGTCACAAAAATAATCCCCCAACCATTTTTTGAAGGCCAAAGTCATTCAAGAGGAAGAAGAAGAAGAAGGGGGTTGCCCTGAGGACACCAAATATGCTTATCATGAGCATATGGCTCTTGCGTCCAGGCAATTTTGGGGCAACAAGAGAAACACAAGGCCCAACTTCTCCAATAACAACTCAAATGGGTCAAAGGGTAAGAAACGTGTGAGGACCTACTACAACTATGGAAATGTGAGTCACTTTGTGGTGGATTGCCCATATGAGAAGAGGGAAGACAATGGTGGCAAGCTCATTCGCAAAGATAAGGCCAAGTCCTTCCCCGACAAGACAAACTTCACCAAGAAGGCTCCTCACAAGGTATTGGTGGCTCAAGAAGAGTATGCCTTGGATGATGATGTTGATGACAAAGACACAAGTGGTAAAGGAATGGCAATGGCATCTGTGGCAATTGCATCCTATACCCCAGCAAAGGTGTCCTTCTTCGACGCCCCCAATGAGAAACACATCGCGGGATGCCTCATGGCAAAAGGTATCACCAAGGTAACCTCCAACGCAAAAATCTCAAACATTAAGACTTCTATTTCTTTCACTCTGTCTTTGTTAGATTGTGTGGATGAACATGAGGAGGCAAAATAGGGTAAAAATGAGTTTGACAAGTTCTTGTGTAAACTCAAGGGAGAACCCAAGAAGCACTTCATTTCTCTCTTGGAACAACTTGGTGAGGCTAATGACACTATTGATTCTCAAGAAGAATTTCTTGAGGAATTGAGAGGACATAGTCATGATTATGCTGACGAGATAGCGGATCTATCTGTTGCTCTTAAGGAAGAGTGAGGTCTTCGTATGAATCTTGAGGAGTCACAAAATGATGACCTTGCTAAATTACGTAAAGATTATGATCATGCTATTGTTCTTAACCGTGTGCTCAAGTCTAAAAAGGTTGCACTTGGGGTTGGGCATGATCGACTCAAGGTTGAGCTTGACACACTTGACAATGCTCACAAGGCATTGAAGTTTGCTCATGCCTCTCTTAAGGATTCACATGATCAACTCCAAGTAAAACTCACTAAGGAAATTGCCATGTGTCCTCCTTTTGTTCTAATTGATAATGCATTTGTTACTAACCCGTGTTGTGAGCATGCACATCTTGTGGAGGAAAATGCTAAGCTGAAAGAGTAGCTTGAGAAAGGCCTTGTGACATGCATACAAGGTGAGAAGAATCTCAATGACCTTTTTAGCAATCAAAAGGAAGTGATTGCAAATTAAGGAGTTGGGTTTACACCCAAATCCAAAATAATAAGAAGAAAAAGACCACGTAGGTTCCTCTGCTCAAGGAAACCTTTGTCAAGACGGGGAACATTACTCATGATAAGAAGAAAGACAAGGTTGTGAGTGATAATGCTAAGAAGGGAAAGATCACTCCCTCCAATAGGGTCGGCGATTTTAACCCCTCGTGTGTTTTGTATCATGCTAATGATGGGCATGTTTATGCAAATTTGTTGGTTCTTCTTATGAGTATATTTAGTGGTCTATTTGGGTTCCTAAGACCCTTGTCTCTAACATGAATGGACCCATTCAAGAATGGATACCTAAATCCAAGCATTGTTCTATTGTAGGACTTTGCTTCCGGGGGAGTCTCATGGTTGCTCGATAGTGGAGCAACGAATCATATGACCGGAAGCAAGGACTTGGTGGTGTATGTTCGACCTGATGCATCCGTGGCCACCCAAGTCTCATTTGGCGATGATGCAATCTCAAAGGTATTGGGTCTTGGCAAGGTGGTTATCTCTCCGACCTTAACCATTGAGAGAGTCATGCTTGTTTAGACCCTTGCATACAATTTACTTTCCGTTCGTCAACTTGCACTCATGGGTTTTAGTACCTTCTTTGGCATTGATACCGTGACCCTTTTGTGGAGCAAGACTCTTAAAGTAGCCTTTCTTGGGCATGTCAAAAATGGTTTATATGTGATTAACTTCTCTAAGCGACCCACTAAGACCGCGACATGTCTAATGGCTAAAGTTGATGTGGGATGGCTTTGGCATCGCTAACTAGCCCATGTCAAAATGAGATCTTTGCAAAGTCTCCTCAAAGGGGATCAAATTCTTGGACTAACAAATGTGAGTTTTGCCGAAGATCATGCTTGCAGTGCATGTATCGAAGGAAAGTTACATGAAAAAGCTCATCGTCCAACTACTACAATCTACTCAAAGAGGACCTTAGAGCTCCTTCACATGGATCTCTTAGGGCCTCCCTCTTTTGACAGCCTTGGAGGAAGAAGATATTGCTTGGTGATTATTGATGATTATTCGAGATACACATGGGTATATTTCTTCAAGAGGAAGAGTGAGACCCATCAGACCGTCATCAAGTTTGTAGATGAAGTCCAACGTCAACATGAATCAAAGATTCTGATGATTAGAAGTGACAACAGCACTGAGTTCAAGAATTACACCCTAGATGAGTTTCTCAGTGATGAGGGAATAAAGCACCAATATTTCACACCTTACACCCCTCAACAAAATGGTGTTGCGGAGAGGAAGAACCGGACGTTGATGGATGCAGAAAGAGCCATGACGGATGAGTTTAAATCTCCGTACAACTTTTGGGCCGCAGCCATCAACACAGCGTGTCATGCATCGAATTGGCTCTATCTCTGCAAAGGCTTAAACAAGACTCCTTATGAGATTCTTACCGAGAACGAGCCCAACCTCAAATACTTCCGGGTGTTCGGTTGTAAGTGTTTCATTCTCCATAAAGGTGTTCGTTTGTCTAAATTTGATTCTAGATCCCATGAGGGCATATTTGTTGGTTATGTTGCAAACTCTCATGCTTACCATGTCCTCAACAAGTCCACCGGACTCATTGGGGAGACAAGTAACATAGAGTTTGATGAAAATAATGGCTCCCAAGTGGAGCAAAGTGGTCTTTGTGATATAGGTGATGAAATTCCTCCCCAATCCATAAGAAGAATGGTTGTGGGATATTTCCTACCCGTTGAGGAACCCCTTGTGGATGAAGGAGAAGGACAATGTTCCACCCAAGTGGAACCATGACCGACACACGACCCACACGCTTCCGAAGAACTAAGTGAAGGCCCTCAACCCAGTGATCGAGATCAAGGGCAAGATCAACTTGCTAGTGATATCTCTACTTCACATGATTCTCAAGATCTTGTTCACACCCCCGTGCAAGCTCAAGATCAATATGAAGCTCAGGACCAAGATCAACTTCAAGATCAAGGTCAAGCTAAAGATCAAGATTATTCTCAAGATCATGAGCAAGCCGGTACTAGTACCTAAGCTCGTCAAGTTACCAAGCCTCAACTTTCCATGGAGGAAATAATTGAAAGGATCGATATGGTTGACTAGAGAGGGATGAATACGCAACTAACAATTTTTAACTTTTCTTTAACAATTTAGGCTTAGCAACAAATAGGTTGTCTAGATACGCAAGTAGGTGAGCAACCTATATGATGCTAATCACAACAACAAGCTAAGCAAGCAAGATAAAGCAATAAGCGTAGATTGCACAAAGTGAAGGTAAGGAGTAACCACAAGCGGAACCGATGGAGACGAGGATGTGTTACCAAAGTTCTTTCCCGGTAAGGGGAAGTATGTCTCCGTTGGAGCGGTGTGGAGGCACAATGGTCCCCAAGAAGCCACTAGGGCCACCGTACTCTCCTCACGCCCTCACACAATGCGAGATGCCATGATTCCACTGGTGGTGCCCTTGAAGGCGGCAACCGGACCTTTACAAACAAGGTTGGGGATCTCTCCACAACTTAATTGGAGGCTCCCAACAATACCATGAAACTTCACCACAATGGAATATGGCTTTGAGGTGACCTCTTTCGTCTAGGGTGCAAACACCCAAGAGTAAACAAATCCACACAAGAAACTATGGGGGATCAATTTTCTTTGGTAATGTAGATCTAGATCTCCTCCTTCAATCCCTAGCAAGACAACAAGTTTGGGTGGCTAGAGAGAGAGATCGGGCAAGAAAGCTCAAGGGGCATCAATGGTGGAGAGAGAGAGAGAGGTAAGATATGAGAGAGAGGTGGAAGAAGCAACTCTTTATATAGCCCCCCCCCCTTTTCCAACCGTTACAGCCAGATATGCATGGGAGCGGTACAACTGGAGTGGTGGGTGGTACAACCGGTAGAACCAGTTATACCGGTTCAACCGGCCAACCACCGCCTAACCACTGGACCGCAACAGAATGGTGGCCTAGATACAGCAGCCAGGCCTGAGCCCCGAACCAGGCAAAGTCCTGAGCAGTTCAACCGCTCGGGACCTCGGTTGTACCGGGCTATATGAATATAGCGGTGCAACCGGTCTAGGTCCGCCCAACAACCGGGGCTAAACGGAACTAGTCTGGTTGTAGCCCGGTGTTGGGCCGGTTTAACCGCCCAGAGCTGCCACCCTGGGTCACCCAGCCTTTGGCGGTACTATCGCCTGGGGGCATCGGTACAACCGTTGGGGACAACTTAGTGGCAGCACCCCCAGGGTATAACCCCTAGAGTGGTGGTAGACCCGGAAGCTTAGAGCAAGTTGTGCATTAGGTCGAGACCATGGAATACCTGGCAAGCAACTAAGAAAAGAGGGGTCTCTCTCTCTATGATGCGGAGAGGAGAATTGGGTGAGGACGGATGTGCGAAATAACTGATTCACCCAACACTTTCCAATGTGGATTCCCTCTTAATAGTATGGGATCCCTGCGACCAAAGAGAATAAACACGTAGAGAATCCCATCTTCGATCTTTTCCATTTGGAGGGTCCACCTAACCGTCTTGCTTTTCACATACAATCCCTGTATAACTTGACAAACGGTTAGATCATAGTGAGTTTTCATCATCTCCAAAACACTAAGGTAAGAGAATGCCCTTACAAAATGGACGGCAAGCTTCAAGCATGATCTCTCTATGATGCTTCACTTGAACTTGCACACCACAACCTTGATGACAATCACCACTTGATGTCATCCTCCATGGGAATATACCTAACCCCACAAAGAACTCTCACATAGACCATGGGTTAGTACACAAAGCGCAATGGACAATGCTTACCATACCGTGGGATCATTTGATCCCTCTCGGTACATCTTGTACGCTTTGTGTGTTGATCAACTTGATTCACTCTTTGATTTAGTCTTGATCAACCTTGTATCTTATCTTATCTCTTCATACAGATGATATCTTGAGGGTAAACATGAATGTTCACACAATCTTCTTCTTCAAGACATGCTTGCAATAAGCTCAACTCTCACATGACCAATCTTTGGATAAATCCTTGAATACCACCTTGGTCACCATATAAACTCCTTGAAACCAACACATGTACTTCAAGAAGTGCCTATGGGAAAATCCTTCGAATATAACTCAAGGCAACCATTAGTCCATAGGGATTTTCTACAATTACCAAAACCACATATGGAGAAATATGCTCTAACAATCTCCCCCATTTTGGTAATTGATGGCAATCACTTTCAAGAGAGTTTATAAAAGGAAATAAGCACAACCAAGCACACCCATGGAAAGCAACAACCAATAATGCATATGCATGTGCATGATATGCAGATGCTTAAGAATCAAAAGAAAAACTCTCTAAACAACTCCAAACTAAACTCTCTTCACTTCTCCCCCATTGGCGTCGATTGCAAAAATGGGTTAAACTCCTAGAAAGCCAATATAATAGGTGTTCCTCCAAAACGTGCGTAGTTATCAAAATATGAGTGCAATGAGATACACATATCCAGTGATAAGAAGTTGGAGGAAAACAAACTATATTGAGAACCCAAAGATTGCAAAAAGGATCGTATGGCACAAAGACATACAACAAAGTGAAGCAAGCAATCAAAAGATACCAATTGGAGCACAAAATCACACGATCATACGAGTCACATGAATAAAAGATATTATGATATGGGCAAAGGAGTGTGTTGAAGAAACTAGAGAAGCTCTCCATTATTTATGCACTATTAAGAATTTTTGTATTTGGATACAAGTGCACAAGATCAGATCATGTCTCCCCCAAAATCAATAGAAACACACAACAAATGCAAGCAAGTAGATAAGACAATAAGCATAGTACTTGCACCAAACATATGGTTGGGCAACATTCAAAAGAGGTAACTTAAGAATAGGCTCAACCAAAATGATGTGTGTCAGTCATGGCAAAGCACTTCAGAAGACTAATATAAGGATGAGCATTAAGCATCAACATAGTCTTGATGAAATGAGACACCAAGTGCAAGACATATCCTTCACACACATAGACACACACACACACACACACTAGCAAATGGGTTCACAAGTTTACTAATAAACAAATTAAAAACCATAGCTTGTGACAACCCATGGTGAAGATAAGAAATAAAAGCCTTGTCAAGAGGAGGGATACCAATCGAAATGGCAAAACCCTCGTCAAGACATGCATGAGGAAAGATAATCTTCACCACCAATGAGTGCATCATGATGCAAGCATATAAGATCCGCACTCAAGACAAATCCTTTCACGAGACCACCAAGGAAATAAAAGGGAATGCAACGGTGGACGTGAAAGAAAGGAGGATATCAATTAGATATGTAACTTATCTCATGTGTATAAGATTCTAGGTAGAACAAAATCATGATGATATATATCCACAAAGAAGGATGTACACACGAAATAGTTACAAGAAAGAACGAACAAGATATCCAAAAGGAAGTCATAAATATACCAATAAGATCTTTGCTTGAAAGCATAGAAGTTGGCCTAATATTTTATTATTGTACATAAATGAACTCCCACCACACCAACATTAAAAACATCACAACTAGCAATGAGACATCATCGTTGGGATGCTTTGAGAAAGGAAACAAGTACCACAAGAATGAATCAAGAAAATCATGGCATGATGCAACCTACAAAAGGTTGAATGCAAGAAATGTATGAATGAAGTAGATACTTGTTACCAAGATAGCATCGGATTGATGTAGTAGATAATGGTTCATCGCTCATCCTAGCTTGGCTCCAATAAGCACATGGTGTCAACACCTTCCTTGTAAGTGAGCCGAGCATCCAATGCATCTCCAATTGTTCCTAGAACAATAACACAACAAAATGATACCCAAACTCATTAGGACCAAAGAGTTAGTGGACCAACAATACATAGGAAAAACTCCACATAACTATGTACATATAGATATGAAATTTAATTTCATGCACACTTTAGCCAATTTTTGACATAGTGGAGTTTCCCCTATATATTGGGTCAAAGAAATAAAGCATGCCAAAGAAAGTACATGTAGTAAATATGCATGCTCAAGGCTTTCAAGAATCAAATCAACACATAGTTGCTTAGATACCAAAAGACAAGGTATCAAGTGAAAATACGAGACCAAACAAAAAAATCACTTGAAGGATACCAATTAAAAGATAGATCAAGGAATGAGATATCCATTGACACATGCCAAAAAGAAGGAAACAAGATACCAATTGAAGGAAAAACAAACAAGAGGTATCAAGTTCCCAAAAGTGAGCTAGGTTTCAAACAAACCAAACCCTCGGCAAATTTTCATGATGACCCAAAGTATCAACAAGGAAAAGGCTTTGAATTCCACCACTCCGCACTTGATAAGGATCAAAAGGTTTTATGATAAACACACAAAGAGAGTGTTCTAAATAAAATAGGATAGCTCCCCCAAGATATGTGCATTATATAGAATTTGCATTTGAATACAAAATGCACAAGATGGGATCATCACGTTTCCTATATCTATAGATAAACTAGACATGCTCAAAAAGATCCATAAGAGGTAAGGAAGACAAATGGATAAACACAATCAAATGAAGATGATTACCAATTCCTACCACATAGAAGAATACCAATTGTCAAAGGACAAGAAGTATTTGGAAGAAATTCCATTGGTAGATTGCAAAGATATCCAGCATCATCTTCACACCAAATACATAAGCAAATGACACTTATAAAGCTAACATGCCACCTAGGAACAAGATAATTTACAATATCAATTCTAAGTGGAAATACCTAAAATGTACATATTTTCTAGGCTTGTAACATGCACATAGCATATTACTCCCCCATAATGTGATAACCCAAAAAATCAACAAGTGGCAAACTAAATCCAACAAGAGATAATTAATGGACCATTTAGAATTTGAATACTCATGAGAAGACATACAACATAGAAGCTAGATAATATTGTAATATCAATACTAAGTGGTATCCCTCATGTACACACATTTTTAGGATCGTGAAGTGCACAAAGCACATCACTCCCCAAAAAGGGATAATCCATTAATCCCTCAAAAGAGCCAACTAAGATACAAACAGAATCCAAAAAGGCTCTACACAAGACTCACAGATACATGATGTGCAACCCACCATACATACTTGATTTATCAAGATAAACAAATAGGAAGCACAACATGTACAAACACATGCAAGGTACGAAACCACAACATGCAAAGGGGATAGTAACTAACAATGTATTCAATTTAAGTGCAAGTTACCGCAATGAGGAACATTGGATATAATATAGAAACTTGGTGATCCAAATGACTTGGCTTGAGAAAATAAGAATGATGAAGACCCCTTAATTCTTCGTAATGTAGCAAAGTCTCCAATGCCCTCCATTAATACCTATTGATCAAGTTTGTGCTTGTTGGTCCCCAACCAAGTTGGGTCCTAAGAGGTTAGTCACAATAGGCTTGGCTACCCAAATGGTTCTTTTCTTGATACCACTTTGAGTACCAACACATTTGGCAAACACATTGTCAAGCTTATCCTTCCCAAGAGAATAGGTATCATCAATAATGATTGGGTTGGATAAGTTACCTTTCATGCAACAAGAAGCAAAGTGACCCTTCTCACGACATAAGTAGCAACATTTACCCTTTACTTTCTTCTCAATTGATTTCTCAACTTGAGGAGCGTTGACTTGGGTCTTCTTGGCAAGTGGACTTTCTTCAACTTGACGTTGAGCATGAGATTGAACTTGTGGTCGCTTCCCTTGTTGCTTGTCACTATGGAGCTTCTTCTTCAATGGGCAAGATCTAACATGGTGCCCTTCTATTTTGCACTTTCTTCTCAATTGATTTCTCAACTTGAGGAGTGATGTCTACTAAGCAACCTTCTTCTTCTAGACTCATGTTGGGCCTCCAAGCGTAGAGTTTTGTAGGACAGTAGCAAATTTCCGTCAAGTGGATGTGCTGGAAATATGCCCTAGAGGCAATAATAAATTGTTTATTATCATATTTACTTGTTCATGATAATCGTTTATTATCCATGCTATAATTGTATTGATCGGAAACTGAGATACATGTGTCGATACATAGACAACACCATGTCCCTAGTATGCCTCTAATAGACTAGCACGTTGATCAAAGATGGCTATGGTTTCCTAGTCATGGACATGAGATGTCATTTGATAACGGGATCACATCATTAGGAGAATGATGTGATGGACAAGACCCAAACTACAAACGTAGCATATGATCGTGTCAGTTTATTGCTACTGTTTTCTGCATGTCAAGTATTTGTTCCTATGACCATGATATCACGCAATCACTGACACCAGAGGAGTACATTGTGTGTATCAAACGTTGCAATGTAACTGGGTGACTATAAAGGTGCTCTACAGGTATCTCCGAGGGTGTCTGTTGGGTTGGCATGGATCAAGACTGGGATTTGTTACTCCGTGTGACGGAGAGGTATCTCAGGGCCCACTCGGTAATACAACATCACAATAAGACTTGCAAGAAATGTGACTAAGTATTAGCCACGGGATCTTGTATTATGGAACGAGTAAAGAGACTTGCCGATAACGAGGTTGAACTAGGTATGGAGATGCCGGCGATCGAATCTTTGGAAAGTAACATACCGAAGAACCAAGGGAACAGCATACGGGATTAACTAAATCCTTGATATAGAGGTTCGACCGATAAAGATCTTCGTAGAATATGTAGGAACCAATATGGGCATCTAGGTCCCGCTATTGGTTATTGATCGTAGAGGTGTCTCGGTCATGTCTACATAGTTCTCGAACCTGCAGGGTCTGCACACTTAAGGTTCGGTGACGTTTCAGTAGTATAGATTTAAGTATGGTGGTGACCGAAGGTTGTTCGGAGTCCCGGATGAGATCCCGGACATCACGAGGAGCTCCGTAATGGTCCGGAGGTAAAGATTGATATATAGGAAGTCCTGTTTTGGTCACCAGAAAAGTTTCGGGCTCATCGGTAGTGTACCGGGAGTGCCGGGAGGGTACCGGGGACCATCGGGAGGGGTGTCTCGACCCAAGAGGCTACATGGACTATGGGAGGAGGTAAACCAGCCTCTGGTGGGCTAGCCGAAGCCTCCTCTAAGGGCCCATGCGGTTGGAGTGGTTTGAGAAGGAAAAAATCCAAAGGTGGAGAGGTGGAAAGAGTTTCCAAGTGGAAAGAAGGAATCCTACTCCTAATAGGATTGGAGTAGGACTCCTCCACCTCCAATTTAGATCAAACCTTGAGGGTTTAAGGCTGCCTCCTCCCCTCCCTCCCTCCTATATATACTAAACGATTTAAAGGGAAAATCTAACCCTGATTGCCACGTGTTGCCCTCTTCTTCCTCTAGATCGGTTTTCAGCAATGCTTAGGTGAAGCCCTGCTGGAATTCCTCCACCACCATCGCCGCAATGCCGTCACGCTGCTAGAGAACTCTTCTACCTCTCCGCTCCCTCTTGCTGGATCAAGAAGGCGGAGATCGTCATCGAGCTATACGTGTGCTGAACATGGAGGTGTCGTCCGTTGGGCGCTAGATCGGAAGGACCGTGATCAAGATCGCGAGACGATTCGTGATTGGATCACGAGACAGATCGTGATGAGATCGTGAGACAGATCGTGATGAGATCGCAGGACGGATCGTGATGGGATCGCGGGACGCTCGGCGATTTGGATCACGAAGACGTTCGACTACACCAACCGCGTTTCTTAACGCTTCCCGCTTAGCGATCTACAAGGGTATGTAGATTCACTCTCCCTCTCGTAGAAGCTCATCACCATGGATAGATCTTGCGTGTTCGTAGGAAAAAATTTGTTTCCCATGCAACGTTCCCCAACAGTGGTATCAGAGCTAGGTCTATGTGTAGATGAGATCTCGAGTAGAACACAAAGAGTTTGTGGGCGTTGATGCTTAGATTGCTTCCTCCCTTGGTCGTGTTTTGGTTCAGCGGTATTGTGGGATGAGCGGCTCGGACCAACCTTACTCGTACGCTTACGAGAGACCGGTTCCATCGACTGACGTGTAACTTCGTTGCACAAAGATGGCTGGCAGGTGTCTGTTTCTCCTACTTTAGTTTGATCGGATTCGACAAAGGTGGTCCTTGAGAAGGTTGAAAAGCAACGTATGTATCACCGTTGTGGCTTTGCGTAGGTGAGAATTCTTCTTGCTAGATACCCATAGCAGCCACGTAAAACATGCAACAACAATTAGAGGACATCTAACTTGTTTTTGCAGGGTATGTTGTGATGTGATATGGCCAATTACATGATGAGATATATGTGATGTATGATATGATCATGTGTTGTATAGAATATCATGACTTGCATGTCGATGAGTACGGCAACCGGCAGGAGCCATAGGGTTGTCTTTAATTATTGTATGACATGCGTGTCTTTGATTATTGTATTACCTGAGTAGTAGAAGCATGGTGGGCGCGACAATCCAGATGGCGACATGTTGATGGAGATCAAGATGATGGAGATCATGGTGTCATGCCGGTGATGATGGAGATCATGCCGGTGCTTTCAAGATGGAGATCAAAAGCACAAGTTCATGGCCATATCATATCACTTATGATTTGCATGTGATGTTAATCCTTTCATGCACCTTGTTTTGCTTAGGACGACGGTAGCATTATAAGGTGATCCCTCACTAAAATTTCAAGATCAATTGTGTTCTCCCCGAGTGTGCACTGTTGCGAAAGTTTGTCGTGTCGAGACACCACGTGATGATCGGGTGTGATAGATTCTACATTCACATACAATGGGTGCAAGCTAGTGTTGCACATGCAGAAAACTCGGGTTAAACTTGATGAGCCTAGCATGTACAGACATGGCCTCAGAACACAAGAGATCGAAAGGTCGAACATGAGTCATATAGTAGATATGATCAACATGATGATGTTCACCATTGAAACCACCTCAACTCACATGATGATCGGACTTGAGTTGGTGAATTTGGATCATGTATCACTCCAATGACCGGAGGGATGTCAATTTGAGTGAGAGTTCTTAAGTAATATGATTAATTGAACTCATTATCATGAACATAGTCAGTAGTGTCTTTGCAAATTATGTTGTATCTCACGCTGTAGCTCCCTTGAATTTTTATATGTTCCTAGAGAAATAGAGTTGAAAGATGATGGTAGCAATATTGCGGACTAGGTGCGTGATCCAAGGATTGTCCTCATTGCTGCACAGAAGGCTTATGTCCTTAATGCGCCGCTCGGTGTGCCAACCCCTCTAGCGCCGTTTGTAGATGTTGTGAACATCTAACAGGCACGTTTCGATGACTACTTGATAGTTTAGTGCGTCATTCATTACGGCTTAGAATTGAGGCTCCGAAACGTTTTGAACGTCACGGAACATATGAGATGTTCTAGGAGCAGAGATTGTGATCTCAGGCTCATGCCTGTGTTGCGAGATATGAGATCTCCAACAAGATTCTTTGTCTGCAAGATGAAACAGAATAGCTCAATCGTTGAGCATGTGCTCAGATTGTCTAGGTGCTACAATTGCTTGAATCGAGTGGGAGTTTATCTTCCAGATAAGATAGTGATTGATATAGTTCTCCAAGTCACTATCACTAAGCTACTAGTACTTGGTGATGAACTATAAAATGCCAGGGATAGAAATAATGATCCCTGACACGTTCGCGATGTTTGACACCGTGAAGGTAGAAATCAAGAAGGAGCGTCAAGTGTTGATGGTTAGTAAAACCACTAGTTTCGATAAGGGCAAGGGCACGGAGGGAAACTTCATGGATGGCCAGTCAGTTGCTGCTCCAGTGAAGCAACCCAAAGTCGAACCCAAACCCGAGACTAAGTGCTTAGATTATGAGGAGAGCGGTCGCTGAAGCGGAACAACCCTAGATACATGGTAGATAAGAAAGCTAGCAACGTCGATAGAAGTATATTTGATATACGTGTTATTGATGTGTACCTTGATAGTACTCCTAGTAGCACCTGGGTATTGGATACCGGTTCGGTTGCTAAATGTTAGTAACTCGAAATATAAGCTACGGAATAAACGGAGAACTAGCTAAGGGTGAGGTGACGATGTGTGTTGGAAATGTTTCCAAGGTTTATGTGATCAACATCGCACGCTCTCTCTACCTTCGGGATTAGTGACGAACCTAAATAAATGTTATTTGGTGTTTTGCATTGAGCATGAACGTGATTAGATCGTGTTTATTGCAATACGGTTATTCATTTAAGTTAGAGAATAATGGTTATTCTGTTTACATGAATAATACCTTCAATGGTCATGCACCTAGTGAGAATGTTTGTTGAATCTTGATCGTAGTAATACACATGTTCATAACATTGATGCCAAAATATACAAAGTTAATAATGATAGTACTTGTGGCACTGCCGCTAAATGTCATATTGGTACAAAGCGCATGAAGAAACTCCATGTTGATGGATCTTTGGACTCATTCGATTTTGAATCGGTTGAGACATGCGAACCATGCCTCTTGGGTAAGATGACTAAGGACCCTGTTTTCTGGATTGATGGAGTGGGCAAGTGATTTATTGGAAATGATACATGTTGATGTATGCAATACAATGAGTCTTGTAGCGTGCGGTGGATATCGTAATTTTCTTAACTTCACTGATGATTTGAGTAGATATAGTGTATATTTACTTAACAAACACAAGTCTGAATCGTTTGAAAGGTTCAAGCAAATTCAGAGTGAAGTTTAAGATCATCGTGACAAGAAGATAAAAATGTCTGCGATATGATCGTGGAGGTGAATATCCGAGTTACGAGTTTGGCATACAACTTTAGACAATGTGAAATTTGTTTCACAACTCACGCCACCTGGAACACCATAGTGGGATGGTGTGTCCGAACGTCATAGCCGTGCTCTATTGGATATGGTGCGTGCTATGATGTCTCTTATCGTTTTGCTACTATAATTTTGGGGTTATGCATTAGAGACAACTACATTCACCTTAAATAGGTACCATCTAAATCCGTTGAGATGACACCGTGTGAATTATGGTTTGATAGAAACCTAAGCTGTCATTTCTTAATGTTTGGTGCTGCGACGCTTGTGTGGAAAAAGTTTTCACCTAATGAGCTAAAACCCAAAGCGCACAAATGCATCTTCATAGAATACCCTAAGAACAGTTGGGTGAACCTTCTATCTCAGATCCAAGCATAAAATGTTTGTTTCTAAAACTGGATCCTTTCTTGAGAAAAAGTTTCTCTCGAAAGAGTTGAGTGGGAGGAAGATAGAACTTGATGAGGTTATTGAACCTTTGTTTCAACGAGAGAGTAGCGCAGCGCAGGAAGATGTTTCTATGAAGCCTACGTTAGTTGAAGAGGAAGTTGATGATGATGATCATGAAGCTTCGCATCAAGTTACTATCGAACCTCGTAGGTCGACAAGGACATGTACTGCTCCTGACAGTTATGACAACCCTGTCTTAGAGGTCATGTTGTTGGACAACGATGAACCTACGAGCTATGGAGAAGCGATGATGGGCCCGGATTCCGACAAATGGTTAGAGGCCATGAAATCCGAGAACGGATCCATGTATGAAAACCAAGTATAGACTTTGGTAGACTTGCTCATTGGACGGCAGGTCGTCGAGTACAAATGGACTTTTAAAATGAAGATAGACGCTGATGGTAAATGTCACCATTTATAAAGCTCGACTTGTCGCAAAGAAGTTTCCGACAAAGTTCAAAGGAGTTGACTATGATGAGACTTTCTCACTCATAGCGATGCTAAAGTCTGTTGGAATTATGTTAGCAGTTGCTGCAGTTTTCAACTATGAAATCTGGCAGATGGATGTCAAAACATCGTTTCCTTAACGGTTTACTTGAGGAAAGGTTGTATATGATACAACCAGAAGGTTTTGTCAAGCCTAAAGGATGCTAAAAGGTGTGCGAGCTCCAGCAATCCTTCTATGGGCTGGAGCAAGCATCTCGGAGTTGGAATATATGCTTTGATGAGGTGATCAAAGTTTTTGAGTCTATACAAAGTTTATGAGAAACTTGTATTTACAATAAAGTGAGTGGGAGCACTATAGAGTTTTTGATAAGCATATGTGGTTGACATATTATTGATCGAAAATGATGTAGAATTTCTGGAAAGCATAAACGGTTGTTTGAAAGGAGTTTTTCAAAGGAAGACCTGGATAAAGCTACCTAATTGTTGAGCATCAAGATCTATAGAGATAGATCAAGATGCTTGATGAGAATTTCAATGAGTACATACCTTGACAAGATTTTGAAAGAGTTCAAAATGGATCAGTCAGAGAAAGAGTTCTTGCCTGATTTGTAAGGTGTGAAGTTGAGTAAGACTCAAAGCTCGACCATGGCAGAAGAAAGAGAAAGGATGAAGGTCGTCCCCTGTGCCTTATCCATAGGATTTGTATAGTATGTCATGCTGTGTACCACACCTATTTGTGCCTTGCCATGAGTCCGTCAAGGGGTACAAAAGTGATCCAGGAGTGGATCACTAGACAACGGTCAAAATTTATCCTTAGTAACTAGAGGACTAAGGAGATGTTTCTCGATTGTGGAGGTGATAAAGAGTTCATCGTAAAGAATTATGTTGATGCAAGCTTTAACACCAATCTGGATGAGTCTTATTAGCAATCCAGATACGTATAGTGGAGCAACCATTTGGAATAGCTCCAAGTGGAGTGTGGTAGCAATGTCTACATTATGACATAGAGATTTGCAAAGTACACACGGATCTGAATGTCGTAGACCCATTGACTAAAAGACCTCTCTCACATGCAAAGCATGATCAAGCCCCAGAACTCATTGGGTGTTAGATTCATAACAATGTGAATCACATGGTGATGTGAACTAGATTATTGACTCTAGTGCAAGTGGGAGACTGTTGGAAATATGCCCTAGAGGCAATAATAAATTGGTTATTATCATATTTCCTTGTTCATGATAATCGTTTATTATCCATGCTATAATTGTATTGATCGGAAACTCAGATACATGTGTGGATACATAGACAACACCATGTCCCTAGTATGCCTCTAATCGACTAGCACGTTGATCAAAGATGGCTATGGTTTCCTAGTCATGGACATGAGATGTCATTTGATAATGGGATCACATCATTAGGAGAATGATGTGATGGACAAGACCCAAACTACAAACGTAGCATCTGATCGTGTCAGTTTATTGCTACTGTTTTCTGCATGTCAAGTATCTGTTCCTATGACCATGAGATCATGCAACTCACTGACACTGAAGGAGTACCTTGTGTGTATCAAACATCACAACGTAACTGGGTGACTATAAGGGTGCTCTACAGGTATCTCTGAGGGTGTCTGTTGGGTTGGCATGAATCAAGACTGGGATTTGTTACTCCGTGTGACGGAGAGGTATCTCAGGACCCACTCGGTAATACAACATCACAATAAGCTTTGCAAGCAATATGACTAAGTGTTAGCCATGGGATCTTGTATTATGGAATGAGTAAAGAGACTTGCTGATAACGAGGTTGAACTAGGTATGGAGATGCCGACGATCGAATCTCGGGCAAGTAACATACCGAAGAACAAAGGGAACAACATACAGGATTAACTGAATCCTTGACATAGAGGTTCGACCGATAAAGATCTTCATAGAATGTGTAGGAACCAATATGGGCATCTAGGTCCCGCTATTTCTTATTGACCGTAGAGGTGTCTCGGTCATGTCAACATAGTGCTCGAACCCGCAGGGTCTGCACGCTTAAGGTTCGGTGACGTTTCGGTAGTATAGAGTTATGTATGGTGGTGACCGAAGGTTGTTCGGAGTCCTAGATGAGATCCCGGACATCACGAGGAGCTCCAAAATGGTTCAGAGGTAAATATTGATATATAGGAAGTCCTGTTTTGGTCACCGGAAAAGTTTTGGGCTCATCGGTAGTGTACCGAGAGTGCCGGGAGGGTACCGGGACCATCGGGAGGGGTGTCTCGCCCCAAGAGGCTACATGGGATGTGGGAGGAGGTAAACAAGCCCCTGGTGGGCTGTCCAAAGCCTCCTCTAAGGGCCCATGCGGCTGGAGTGGTTTGAGAAGGAAAAAATCCAAAGGTGGAGAGGTGGAAAGAGTTTCCAAGTGGAAAGAAGGAATCCTACTCCTAATAGGATTGGAGTAGGAATCCTCCACCTCCAATTTCGACCAAACCTTGAGGGTTTGAGGCTGCCTCCTCCCCTCCCTCCCTCCTATATAAACTAGAGGATTTAAAGGGAAAAGCTAACCCTAATTGCCACGTGCTGCCCTCTTCTTCCTCTAGATCGTTTTCTCCTCAAGATCGGTTTTCAGCAATGCTTAGGCGAAGCCCTGCTGGAATTCCTCCACCACTATCGCCACAACGCCATCGCGCTGCCGGAGAACTCGTCTACCTCTCTCCCTCTTGTTGGATCAAGAAGGAGAAGATCGTCATCGAGCTGTATGTGTGCTGAACACGGAGGTGTCATCCGTTCGGCGCTAGATCGGAAGGACCATGATCAAGATCGCGAGACAATTCGTGATTGGATCACTGGACGGATCGCGATGAGATTGCAAGACAGATCGTGATGAGATCGTGGGACGGATCATGATGGGATCGCGGGACGCTCGGCGATTTGGATCGCGAAGACGTTCGACTACACCAACTGTGTTTCTTAACGCTTCCCGCTTAGCAATCTACAAGGGTATGTAGATTCACTCTCCCTCTCGTAGATGCTCATCACCATGGATAGATCTTGCATGTGCGTAGGAAATTTTTTGTTTCCCATGCAACGTTCCCCAACAGGATGACCTAAGGTTTATCAATCTGTGGTAGGCATAGGATGAAGATGGTCTCTATCAAACAACCCTACAACCAAATAACAAAGAGTCTCTGGTGTCCCCAACACACCCAATACAATTGTAAATTGTATAGGTGCACTAGTTCGGTGAAGAGATGGTGATACAAGTGCAATATGTATGGCAGATATAGGTTTTTGTAATCTGAAAATATAAAAACAACAAGGTAGCAAGTAACAAAAGTGAGCAAAAATGGTATTGCAATGCTTAGAAACAAGTCCTAGGGTTCATACTTTCACTAGTGCAAGTTATCTCAACAATACTAACAAGTTGAATCATATGTAAATCCCTCACGTGCGACAAAGAGTTCACTCCAAAGTCACAAATAGTTGAGAACTAACAAAGAAATTATTGTAGGGCACGAAACCACCGCAAAGTTATGTTTTTCGATCAATCTTATGAGCTATCCCTATAAGTGTCACGAACAGCCCTAAAGTTCGTACTAAAATAACACCTTAAGATACACATCAACCAAAACCCTAATGTCACCTAGATACCCCAATGTCACCTCGAGTACCCGTGGGCTTGATTATACAATATGCATCACATAATTTCAGATTCATCTTGTTCAATCCAACACAAAGAACTTCAAAGAGCACCCCCAAAGTTTCTACCGGAAAGTCAAGACGAAAACATGTGCCAACCCCTATGCATAGATTCCCAAGGTTACGGAACCCGCAAGTTGATCATCAAAACATACATCAAGTGTATCAATAGAACATCCCATTGTCACCACCGATATCCCATCGCAAGACATACATCAAGTGTTCTCAAATCCTTAAAGACTTAATCCGATAAGTAAACTTCAAAGGTAAAACTCAATTCATCACAACTAGATAGAGAGGGGAAACACTCCATATGATTCATCTATATTAATAAAGCTCGTTGTACATCAAGATTGTGCCATCTCAAGAACAAGAGAGAGAGAGAGAGAGAGATCAAACACATAACTACTGGTACATACCCTCAACCCCGAGGGTGAACTACTCCCTCCTCGTCATGGAGACCTCTGGGATGATGAAGATGGCCTCCGGTGATGGTTTCCCCCTCCGACAGGGTGCCAGAACGGGCTCCTGATTGGTTTTTCGTGGCCCTGGAGGCTTGCGGCGGCGGAACTCCTGATCTAGGTTTCTTTTCGGGGGTTTCTCTATTTATAGGAGTTTGTGGCAGCGGAAACAAGTCCAGGGGGTCCACGAGGAAGTCACAAGCCAAGGGGGCACACTCGGCCTTCCTCTATGATGACTCTTCGCTCCAGTATTTTTTATATTTTCCAAAAATATTCTCCGGAAATTTTCACCTCATTCCGAGAACTTTTATTTCTGCACAAAAACAACACCATGGTAGTTCTGCTGAAAACAGCGTTAGTCCGGGTTAATTCTAATAAAATCATACCAAAATCATATAGAATTATTGTAAACATGGCCTGAATACTTAATAAATTATAGATACGTTGGAGATGTATCAGCATCCCCAAGCTTAATTCCTGCTCGTCCTCGAGTAGGTAAATGATAATAGAAAAAAATTATGAAGTGTGAATGCTACCCAACATGTTTATCATATTCTTTTCTTCTGTGTATAGCATGGACATTTGGACTTGTAAATGATTCAAAACAATAGTCTAGATTTAACATAATGACTTCAATACTCAAGCATGTCAACAAGCAACCATGTCTTTGAAATATCAACACCAAAGAAAGTTCTCCCTAGCCCGTCATGCTCAATCATTGATCCATTCATGAAACACACTCAAATATTAGCTATGCCCAACGCTCAAGTACGATCATAGTGCCCCCTAGTTGGTGCTTATAAGAGAAGATGGAGACTCAAAGCAAAGATAAAAATTGCATAAAGTAAATAGATAGGCCCTTCGCAGAGGGAAGTAGGGATTTGTAGAGGTGCCAGAACTCAAGGTTTAAATTGAGAGAGAGAAATATTTTTAGTGGCATGCTTTTCCTTTCAATGAAAACAACAAAGTAGCTCACAATACTTTCCATGCTAGATACATTATAGGCGGTTCCCAAACAGAATGGTAAAGTTTTTACTCCCCCTCCACCGATCAATCACATTCCATAGCGAGCCGAATCCACGGGTATCGTCCATACAAACAACAATCCTGGGGGAGTTTTGTTTCATTATTTTCTTGTTTTGATTTTTGAGCATGGGACTGGGCATCCCGAATACCAGCCACTTTCTCGTGAATGATAGTGAATCAACACATATCATGCGAATAACACACCTAGCATGGAAAAATATTGGATACTCCCCACCATTTCATGAGCAGTACGAGCACACAAAAGAGAAAAATTATTTTGAAAATTTAGAGATGGCACATACAAATTTGCTTGGAACGGCATGGAAATACCGCATATAGGTAGGTATGGTGGACTCAGAAGGCAAAACTTGGTTTTAAGGATTCTGGATGCACAAGTAGTATTTCTACTTAGTACAAATGAAGGCTAGCAAATAGATTGGGAAGCAACCAAACCAACGAACGAAAAATCACATAAGTGAGCATTGGATCATAACTAACATCAAATAATGCACCATAAATAGGATGTAAATTCATTGCATAACTATTGACTTTCGTACTTGCATAGGGAATCACAAACCTTAACACCGATTCCTACTAAAGCATAATTACTCACTAACATGACTCACATATTACTATCATCATGTTTCAAAACTATTACAAAGAATCAAGTTTAATTTGTCCAATGACCTTCATGAAAGTTTTTATTATATTCTCCTTGGATATCTATCACTTTGGGACTAGTTTCATATGTTGCTATTGTTGTTTGATAAGCTCAAACAATTTTAAATGAGGCATATGGGCATAAAAGATTTCATCCCTCAAAAAGGTATAAGTGAAGCATGAGAGGAAATGACAAGCTACTCACAAAAGATATAAGTGAAGATCAATGAGTAGTCAAACAATTAAGTAGCTATGTGAGGACTCTCTCTCCCTCATTTAATATTTTAGTACCTTAAGCATTTTATTAAACAGCGAGCGAAAGAAAAAATAGCACTCCAATAATAGCACATATCATGTGAACGAATAAAAATTTAGGCTCAACATAGGCTAACCAATAATTGTTGATGAAGAGACGTGGGATGCATAGCATACCCAAGCTTAGATGCTTGAGACTTCTTGAAATATTTACTTGGGGTGCCTTGGGCATCCCCAAGCTTTAGCTTTTGTATCTCGTTCAATCCTCTCATATCATGGTTTCACCTATTCTCAAAAACTTCATCCACACAAAACTCGAAAACAACTCGTGAGATAGGTTAGTACACATAATAATAAATCAGCTCTTGATGTACTGCCAAGACAAGTTGCATAATAATTTTCAAACATAGGTACTTTATAATATTATTTCCACAATTTATATATACCAATATAGGCTATGAAAACTATAGGATAAGTACATAACAAAACTATGACAGCAATCTGTCCAAACAGAAAAGTCTATACAAATTTATGAAAATAGTGTACTTCTGTAACTCAAAGAATAATAAAAATTTAGGAAATGCTATAAATTTATATGACATCAATGTGCAAAAATTTCAGAAACTTTACACATTCCAGTAAAATATGAAAATTCAAACACTACAGAAGAAGTTTCTGTTTTTACACAGCACACATCAAACATGCAATGCAAGCATCCTAAGGCAATTCTTGGAACTTCTTATTGAAAAACAAGATTATAAATAACATCTAACAGAGAGAGAAAAATGACGCTCCAAGTAAAACTCATATTATGTGATGAATAAAAATATAGCCTGACAAGGATATGTACCTAGGGTAGGGTCCTAGACAAGGCCTACATACCCTACCTAAGGACACTGCATGGGAGGACTTGAAGATCAAGCATGAACTTCTGAGTGTATTCCTGGAGACATTCAAAGTCACTCGACAGATATCCACTCGGAGACTCCTTCCTTCACTCGGCAGTCACGTGTCACTCAAAAGACCTCACGCTCACTCGACGTCAGAAGACCAGGAGCCGTCATCAAGAGCCCAACGGGCAGACGTTGGTTCAATGGTCATTAGTAGCTTTTATTTCGTACGTTACCAATAATAGCAGACTTTAACCCCATGATTGGACCCTTAGATGCTGGGAAATTAGGAGGGGCAGCGAACTCTATATAAGCTGCCACTCCCCTCCTGCACAAGGGTTCGCAACCATTGTAATCCATATATTCCACACGACATAAGCTCCTGAGCACTAAGACGTAGGGATGTTACCTCCACGAGAGGGGCATGAACTCATACATCCGTGTGTACATCGTCGTCATAGCTAGGACTCTGCCCTCTCCTTTCGTACCCCTACCTTCTACTGCCAGGCTCATTCCCATGATAGTTGGCGCCCACCATGGGGCAGGCGTCTAAGCGACTTTCGGCGAGGTTGTATTTTTCATCCTTCGACATGTCTTCTGGCAGTGTTTTTGCTATGGGCCACGAGATCCGGTTCGGTGCACTCACTTTCATCACCGACCATTCGGCATGGCTCCAGGAAGCGCCTCTCGATGTCGAGGCGCTCGTGGTCCGTGGGGCCGCGCACTTCCGCGCGAGTTCCTGTGACGTGTTGCTGCGTCAGCCTTTGACTCCCTACACGTCAGCTCCCCTCGCTGTTCACGGTCACAAGCGGTCTGACCGCTCACGACTTTAGCGATGGGTTAAACACGCAGCGGCGCGTCAAACTTCTCCACAGATTGCAGCACTCGAGCCCGCCGAGTCCCTTCATGGCGTGTTCGAGTCGGATTCCGATCCATCTGACGTGCCTTTCGAGTGCGAAAGCTGCGATCCCGCAGCGGAGGTATTGATGGCAGGCTCTCATTAGAATTCGCCGCCTGGCTTTGGCCGTGGCAAACGCGAGGCTGGAGGTCTGTCGAAAGAGCAGTCACACAGCAAAGAGGAGGTTCTTCATACTCCCATCGTTGGCGCGACTGCCGAGGCCCAAGCTTTGGAGGCCGCGTGCATTCGTCTGGAAGAACTCCAGGCGGAGATTGACGAGCGCGCTCGCCAGCGCCCGCCACGCCCCAGTCGATGTCATCGACAACTATTTCCGACTGGATCTCACGACGACGTTGAAGTATATCAAACTCCTGTGCTAAATGTTGTTGTTGCTGCTAGGATAGCGGATTCCATTCAGCCATCCCGGTCAGAGGCTAGAAGAGGGCTGATGCAGATCAGAGCACTCTTAGATGCGGTGCAGCGTCAGAATTCAGTAGTTTCTCAGTCCCGCAAAAGGATACATAGCAATTCACCCAGGGCGGAGACTGTTAAGTCGGCACATAGCCCTGGATCGCCCTTGCACCGTCAGGGCGGCGGTTTCCATGAAGGGCAAGACAGAGATTAGTTTCACCGCGACGACCACCGTCGAGTGCCCACTCCTCCGCGGAGTGGTCTGTACGCGCCCCAGAGCCAGGACGACAGGCGCTCCTTCGGTGATGAGCGGGATGCGGGCTTTGACGCCCGCACCTACCTTGTTCAGAAGCGAATTGACAAGGGCAGAGCCTACAGAGAAGGACACGATAGAGATGTTCCGAGTGGAAGCTCAGCCGTGGTGTCTGGTCCCGAGTGTTTCAGTAGAGCCATACGTTCTGCAGAGATCCCCCAACTTCAGAATGGCGGCGGGAATCGGAAAGTTTTCTGGCGAAACAAAGCCAGAGACTTGGTTAGATGATTACCGAGTGGTTGTGAAAATTGGTGGCGGAAATGACAATGTTGCAATGAAACACCTGCCCTTGATGTTGGATGGTTCAGCTCGAGCTTGGCTGAATCGCCTAGCTCCTTCCAGTATACATTGCTGGGAGGATCTTGCCCGAGTGTTTGTCCGAACCTTTGAGGGCACTTGCAAGCGTCCAGCAGGTCTGGTCGACTTACAGCACTGTGTCCAGAAGCTTACTGAAACTTTAAGGGATTATATTCAGCGATGGTCCACTCTGCATCATACAGTGGACAATGTGTCGGAACACCAGGCTGTTTGTGCTTTCAAGGCCGGTGTGAGATACAGAGAACTATACCTGAAGTTTGGGCGGATGGGTGATATGTCACTCGGCAAGATGATGGAAATTTCCACTCGGTACGCCAATGGCGAGGAAGAAGACCGCCTCTGTAGCGGCAAAGCAAAGGCAGTTGTCAATGAGGCTGGCGGCAGCAACAATCGGAAACAGAAGCGAAAGGCTGAAGATCCGGTTCAGGCGGAAGCAGCAGCACTGGCGACTCAGCCGAAGAACAAGGGCAAAGCTAAAGCACAGTATGCCCCCAAGAAAGGGAAAATCAGTCAGGAACTGATATCACGGATCAACCATGTGTAATACACACGAGGACAGATGCGGAAGGCAATCTGATTTTGCCCAAGCACACCACTCGACAGTGTCGAACCCTTATTCAGCAATTCAAGGGAGACCGGTTGAGTGATAAAACTCCTGAGAAGGGAGATGAAGATGAGGAAAAGGAAACATTCCCGGATGTCATTGCTACACTGGTGATCTTTGCTGATGTTGAGAACAAGAGCCGTCTGAAAGTCATCAATAGAGAAATGAACATGGTTGTACCAGGCACCCCCACCTACCTCAAATGGTCCCAATATGCTATCACATTCGACCAGACAGACCATCCTGCTCATGTGGCCACTCTCGGTCGATAGGCTCTGGTAGTTGATTCGGTGGGGGGGACTCGACTTAGAAAGGTCCTCATGGACGATGGCAGCGGCCTCAACATTCTCTATGCGGATACCCTGACAGGGATGGGCATTCTGATGTCCCGTCTGAGTGAGAGAAGCATGCAGTTTCACGGAGTCATCCCAGGAAACAAGGCCAAGTCACTCGGCCAGATAGCATTGGATGTGACATTCGGGAATGACAAAAAATTCCGAAAAGAAAAGTTGACATTTGAAGTCGTGGATTTCAAGAGTGCTTACCACGCCATTCTGGGTCGACCCGCGTATGCATGTTTCATGGCCCGACCATGTTATGTGTATCTCAAGTTGAAAATGCCAGGCCCTAAGGGCATGATTACGGTCACGGGAAATCGACAATGGGCTGAAGAATGCCTCCAGCAAGGCTCCAAGATCGCTGATCAACAGATGGCTATGGTAGAGTTGGAGGAGTACAAGAAAACCGCTGACCCTGCCGATTTGCTCCGTGCAAAGAAACCGACTTCTGAGTCGGCATTTCAGTCAGCAGGGGAGGTGAAGAAGGTACACATCCACCCAATGAATCCAACCACTGCCCCGAGGAATATCTCAACAACACTCGATAGTAAATAGGAAGACGAGCTCATCCAGTTCCTCCGTGAGAACTGGGATATCTTCGCATGGAAGCCTGCTGACATGTCGGGGATTCCTAGGTAGCTGGCTGAGCATCGTCTGCGAGTGGATCCGAAAGCCAAACCCGTCAGGGAGCATTTGTGTCGCTCAACAGCGGAGAAGCGCAAGGCAATCGGAGAAGAAGTGGCCCGTCTCTTGCAAGCCAAGTTCATTCAGGAGATTTACCACTCCGAGTGGCTCTCGAATGTTGTGATGGTGCCAAAGAAAGATAAGTCATTGCGCATGTGCATTAACTTCAAACAACTCAACAAGGTGTACCCAAAAGATCATTTTCTGCTCCCCCGCATAGATCAAATTGTTGACTCGACAGCAGGGTGTGAGCGTTTATCATTTTTGGATGCTTATTATGGGTACCATCAGATCCGTCTGTATGGACCGGATGAAATAAACACAACCTTCATCACCCCATTCGGGTGTTTTTGTTACATCACCATGCCTTTTGGTCTCAAGAATGTCGGCGCTACTTTTATGCGCATGATTCAGAAATGTTTACTCGACCAGATCCCTCGGAATGTTGAGGCATACATGGACGATATAGTGGTCAAGTCCCGCAAAGGTTCCGACTTGCTGGCTGACTTGGCCGAGACATTCGCCAATCTGAGGCGATTCGACATAAAGCTGAATCCGGCCAAATGTACTTTTGGTGTCCCTGGCAGCAAGTTGCTCGGTTTTCTCGTTTCCGAGTGAGGGATTGATGTCAACCCTGAGAAAATCAGTGTCATCACCCGTATGAAGACTCCCGTGCGAGTGCACGACATTCATAAGCTCACAGGTTGCTTGGCAGCATTGAGTCGATTCATTTCTCGTCTTGGTGAGAAGGCTCTGCCCTTATATTAGTTGATGAAGAAGTCCGACATGTTTGACTGGACTCCCGAAGCCGAAGCAGTGTTTGTTGAGCTCAAAGCCCTGCTCTCCACCCAGCCGGTGATTGCCGCTCCTGCCAGGAAAGAGCCCTTGCTCCTGTACATCACGGCCACAAATCAGGTCGTCGGTACAGTACTGACTGTCGAGCGAGAAGAGGAGGGCAAAGCTTATAAAGTTCAGTGGCCAGTTTATTATGTCTCAGAAGTATTTTCCCCCTCAAAGCAAAGATATCCACACTATCAGAAGTTGGTTTATGGTATTTACCTATTAGCAAAGAAGGTGGCGCATTATTTCCAAGACCACTCGATTTCAGTCATCAGTGATGCTCCCTTGTGTGAAATTTTCAATAATCGAGACGCATCAGGTCGAGTGGCTAAATGGGCAATCGAGCTTGGACACTTTGACATCAGATTCGAAGCCAAGAAAGCAATCAAGTCCCAAGCATTGGCAAATTTCATGGCCGAGTGGATTGAGCAGCAATAGCCTATCCAAGTTCACTCGACGCATTGGACAATGTTCTTTGATGGCTCCAAAATGTTGAATGGGTCCAGTGCTGGGGTTGTCTTGATATCTCCCAGGGGTGACAAGCTCAGCTATGTCTTGCAAATTCACTTTAACTCCTCCAACAATGAGCCAGAGTATGAAGCACTTTTGTATGGGTTGCGCATGGCTATCTCACTCGACGTCAAGCGCCTGATGGTTTATGGCGACTCAGATTTGGTGGTGAATCAAGTGATGAAAGAGTGGGATGTTCGAAACCCCGCTATGACTGGATACTGCAAGGCAGTCCGGAAGTTGGAGAAGAAATTTGAAGGCCTAGAACTTCATCATGTTCCCCGATTGAAAAATCAAGCGGATGATGAGTTGTCCAAGATTGGTTCCACTCGACGGCCTGTCCCCAGTGGTGTGTTCTTGGAGCACTTGCACAGTCCTTCGATTCAAGAAGATCCATTCACCGAAGATCCCCCACAAGCTTTGAGTTCCACTGACTCGACTGAAGTCGATGTCCCTGCAGTGATTGACCTGGTCATGGAAATTCTGGTTATCATTCCCAATTGGACTGTGCCTTATATTGCGTATATCCTCAGACAAGAGCTCCCTGAAGATGAAACAAAGGCTCGACAGATTGTGTGCAGGTCCAAGGATTTCATTGTAATGGGAGATCAACTGTTCAGAGAGAGTGCGACTGGTGTCACACAGCGCTGTATTTCCCCCGAGGAAGGTCGAATGATTCTAGACGAGATTCACTCGGGTACTTGTGGCCACCATGCGTCTTCAAGGACGATTGTCACTAAAGCATATCAAGCTGGTTTTTACTGGCCACGAGCTAATGAGATGGCTAAAGACATCGTTGATCATTGCGATGGTTGCCAGTTCTATGCGAACCTGTCACACAAGAGGCGTCTACTCTAAAGACAATCCCTCTCGCCTGGCCGTTTGCGGTTTGGGGACTCGACATGGTTGGCTCCTTTCGACCCGGAAAAGGAGGATTCACTCACTTTTTGGTAGCAGTCGACAAATTTACCAAGTGGATAGAAGCCAAGCCAATCAAGAAGTTGAACTCCCGTATGGCGGTCACGTTCATGAGAGAGGTCATTATTCGATACGGCATTCCGCACAGCATCATCACAGACAACGGCACTAATTTTGACTCGAGGAACTTCTGTAACTCCCAAGGCACCCGAGTGGATTATGCATCTGTTACGCATCCTCAAACCAATGGGCAAGTCGAGCGGGCTAATGGTCTCATCCTGCAAGATCTGAAGCCTCGTCTCATGCGCGATTTGGATCATGCCGCCAGAGCCTGGGTAACTGAGTTGCCGTTTGTTTTGTGGGGTCTGAGGACAACGCCTAATCGGTCGACTGGACGAACTCCTTTCTTCCTTGTCTATGGTGTTGAAGCCGTATTGCCGAGTGACTTGGCCCACAACTCTCCTCAAGTAGAGCTGTATTTTGAGGCTGAAGCTGAACAGGCCAGACAGGACGGGGTAGATCTTCTCGAGGAGGAGCGAGAGATGGCTCTGATCTGGACTACTGCCTATCAGCAAGACCTATGGCGCTTTCATGCGAAGAATGTCAAGAGTCGAGCGTTCATGAGGGAGACTTAGTGCTTCGAGTGAATCAACACCGACCTCACAAGCTTGCTCCTGCATGGGAAGGCCCTTTTGTCGTCACTAAGGTGCTAAACAATGGAGCCTATCACATGTACAATCTCATGAAGCAGATAGACGAGCCACGAGCCTGGAATGCAGATCTGCTCCGGCGTTTTTATACTTGAGACAACAATCTTCTGATGTAATAAGAATACTTCATCAATGCAATTCACATTTCTGCAATATATATCGTCGGTTCCAATCGTAGAGTTACATTCTTGGGGATACTCCGAGTAAAGAGCACCCTCACACTCGGGGGCTTAGTCGGGTGGATAGCAGTCCATTCACTCGACATCTTGGTTGCGAATCGACATTCGCCTAAGTTTGAAAATACTCCGAGTGATGAGAAATCCTCACACTCGGGGGCTTATCTGCGAAACACGTTTCGCCTAAGTAAAAAACCTCGTCGGGTGGATAGTAATCCATCCACTCGACAGCTTAGCTGTGAATCGACATGCGCCTAAGTTCGAAAATACTCCGAGTGATGAGCAATCCTCACACTTGGGGGCTTAGCTGCAAAACACGTTTCGCCTAAGTAAAAAACCTCGTCGGTTGGATAGTAATCCATTCACTCGACAACTTAGCTGTGAATCGACATTCGCCTAAGTTCGAAAATACTTCGAGTGATGAGCAATCCTCACACTCGGGGGCTTAGCTGCGAAACACGTTTCACCTAAGTTAAAAACCTCGTCAGGTGGATAGTAATCCATTCACTCGACAGCTTAGCTACGAGTCGACATTCGCCTAAGTTCGAAAATACCCTGAGTGATAAGAAATCCTCACACTCGGAGGATTAGTTGTGAAACACGTTTCGCCTAAGTAAAAACCTCGTCGGGTGGATAGTAATCCGCTCACTCGACAGCTTAGCTGCGAATCGACATTTGCCTAAGTTCGAAAATACTTCGAGTGATGAGCAATCCTCACAGGGGGCTTAACTGCGAAACACGTTTCGCCTAAGTTAAAAACCTCGTCGGGTGGATAGTAATCCATTCACTCGACAACTTAGCTGCGAATCGACATTCGACTAAGTTCGAAAATACTCCGAGTGATGAGCAATCCTCACACTCGAGGGCTTAGCTGCGAAACACGTTTTGCCTAAGTAAAAAACCTCATTGGGTGGATAGTAATCCATTCACTCGACAACTTAGCCGCGAATTGACATTCGCCTAAGTTAGAAAATACTCCAAGTGATGAGCAATCTTCGCCTAAGTTAAAAAACTCGTCGGGTGGATAGTAATCCATTCACTTGACAGCTTAGCTGTGAATCGACATTCGCCTCAGTTTGAAAATACTCCGAGTGATAAGCAATCCTCACACTCGGGGGCTTAGCTGCGAAACACGTTTCGCCAAAGTAAAAAAACCTTGTCGGGTGCATAGTAATCCATTCACTCGACAACTTAGACGCGAATCGACATTCGCCTAGGTTCGAAAATACTCCGAGTGATGAGCAATCCTCACACTCAGGGGCTTAGCTGCGAAACACATTTCGCCTAAGTTAAAAACCTCGTCTGGTGGATAGTAATCCATTCACTCGACAGCTTAGCTACGAATCGACATTCGCCTAAGTTCGAAAATACTCCGAGTGATGAGCAATCCTCACACTTGGGGGCTTAGCTGCGAAACACGTTTCGCCTAAGTAAAAAACCTCATCGGGTGGATAGTAATCCATTCACTCGACAACTTAGATGCGAATCGACATTCGCCTAAGTTCGAAAATACTTCGAGTGATGAGCAATCCTCACACTCAGGGGCTTAGCTGCGAACACGCTTCGCCTAAGTTAAAAACAAACTCAGTCGAATAGACAATTGAAAGCCAAATATGAATAAAATCCAAAGGGTAAACCGCGGATAAATGTTTCATATGGAAGCAAATGGGCTCAGGCCTAAGGCCTGAATGAAGTTTTAAAGGATACAATTCCACTCGGCATACCGAGGCAAATATAAGTGTTTCTTCCAAAGACCAAGTTTTTTAAACAGGTGACGGGCTGGCGGGCTCGACAAAAGTGTCCAAGTCGATGTCGTTAGCGATCCTGGTGGCTGCCTCGATGAAGGTTTCCATGAAGTCCTCAAACTGGAGTTTCTTCGTGTTTACCACCTGGAGCTCCTTCAGCTTCTCCTCCCTCACGTCCCTGCAATGGACCCTGCAAGTGATAACTCCACATCGGCCCCACAACGAGCAGCAGATTTCTTCCAAGCCTACACTGGACTGGGAAGTTCATTCAGGCGAACCATTATAGATTTGAGGTCGAGCTAAAGAGTGTCCTCGGGCCATAGCTCCTTGTCAATTCTCTCCATGGCAGATTTCAATCGGGTGATAGGCCTGGACGCCTTGGAGTCGGAAGTTGAGTCCCAGCATGTTCATCGCCACTGCATCAGCAACTGGTGACTTCGTGGGATCCAGATTGGGCTCAACCTCCTCTGTCTCCTTCTCAAAGTCTTGGCAGAATTCTGTTGAAGAATGGGGAATGGGAGGAGAATCGGTGAACTACGACCCTCAAAGATTTTACAAAGCTCAATCGACAAGAAACACTCACCGTCGAGCAGAATATACATCTTCCTCGAGAATTCGCCCAAATGCTTCTCCTGGCCCTTACTCCTCTTGGTCAGTTGCTCGGCCTTCTTGACGAGGTCCGCACGCTCCTGCAAAGCAAAAGAAGTCAAGCTGACTCATCCCTCAGAAGACGTGATTATTTTCGCAGCTCGCGATGACACAATCCGTCTCTTTGCTCTTAATGAGAAGGGTGAAATCTCGGCGATTTCTCAAATTCCGGTGGTCTGTGAGTATGAAGACGTCTTTCCAGAAGAATTGCCAGGAATGCCTCCGCACCGGCCAGTTGAGTTCGTGATTGATCTTGAGCCTGGAACTGAACCGGTCTGCAAGCGCCCGTATAAACTTGGCCCTGAAGAGCTGAAAGAGTTGAAGAAGCAGTTAGATGAGCAAGAACGTCTGGGTCTGATCAGACCAAGTTCTTCTCCGTGGGGTTGTGGTGTTTTGTTTGTCAAGAAGAAAGATGGCACGGATCGTCTTGGTGTTGATTACAGGCCATTGAACAAGAAGACAATCAGAAACAAGTACCCACTTCCCAACATCAATGAGTTGTTTGAGCAACTGAAGGGTGCCAAAGTTTTCTCCAAGTTGGATCTTCGAATGGGTTATCATCAAATCCGCATTCGCGAAGAAGACATTCCCAAGACCGCGTTCAGGACGAGTTTTGGCTCGTATGAGTACACCGTTATGTCATTTGGTCTTGCGAATGCTCCTCCAACCTTCTCAAGGATGATGAATTTCATCTTCTCTCCCTTCAAGAATGAGTTTGTCTTGGTTTATCTTGATGATATTCTGGTGTTCTCAGAGACAGAAGAAGATCATGCAGAGCATCTCCGCCTCGTGCTCGACAAGTTAAGGGAACATCAGTTCTATGCCAAGTTTTCCAAGTGTGAGTTCTCGCTTAATGAAGTGGTGTACCTCGGGCATGTCATCTCTGCCGAGGGAATTAAAGTGCACCCTGAGAAAGTCGAGGCTATATTGAAGTGGGAACCTCCTCAGAATGTGAAGTAGCTTCGGAGTTTCCTCGGGCTTGCTAGCTATTGCAGAAGATTCGTGGAGAACTTCTCTCAAATTGCTAAGCCTCTGTCCAATCTCCTCCAGAAGAGTGTCAAGTATGTTTGGTCTCCTGAATGTGATGCAACTTTCAATACGCTCAAGCAGAGACTGACTTCAGCTTCAGTTCTTGTTCCTCTGGAGCAGTCCAAGCCTTTGCAAGTTTTCTGTGATGCTTCTCTCCAAGGCCTTGGTGGTGTTCTTATGCAAGACAAGAATATTGTGGCCTATACCTCGCGTCAGTTGAAGCCTGCCGAGAAGAACTACCCCACTCATGATCTTGAGTTGGTGGCAGTTGTCCATGCTCTTATGACTTGGAGGCATTTGTTGTTGGGTAGACCAGTTGAGGTGTACACTGATCACAAGAGCCTGAAGTACATTTTCACTCAACCCAATCTCAATCTTCGGCAATCTCGTTGGGTGGAAATGCTCGAAGACTTCAACCCAAGCATTGAGTATACTCCAGGGAAAGCAAATGTCATTGCAGACGCGCTCAGCCGTAAGGCGTACTGCAATAGTCTGATCTTGAAGCCTCTTCAACCCGAGCTTTGTGAAGCTTTCCGCAAGCTCAACCTTCAAATGATTCCGCAAGGATTTCTTGCCAATCTTCAAGTCTCTCCAACTCTGGAAGATCAGGTTCGCCAAGCGCAGCTGCTAGAAGCTATGGTGAAGAAAGTGAAGGAAGGTGTGGCCAAGAGCATTCCAAAGTATAAGTGCTTTCGTGTTGATGACAAAGATACCTTGTTCTTTGAGGATCGTCTTGTGGTTCCAAAAGGTGATCTCAGAAAGGTTATCATGGATGAAGCACACAATTCCCTTCTGTCCATTCATCCAGGCAGTTCCAAGATGTATCAGGACCTCAAGCAAACCTTCTGGTGGACTCGCATGAAACGTGAAATTGCTCAGTTCGTGAATGAGTGTGATGTTTGTCGCAGAGTGAAGGCAGAGCATCAGCGTCTAGCATGTCTTCTTCAGCTTTTGCCTATCCCAGAGTGGAAATTCGATCATGTGGAGATGGATTTCGTAACTGGGTTTCCTAAGTCCAAGAGGGGCAACGATGCCATCTTTGTGGTTATCGACAAGCTGTCAAAAGTTGCTCATTTCTTGCCAGTCAAAGAATCGATCTCGGCAGCTCAGCTTGCAGAGTTGTATACGTCAAGGATAGTCTCTTTGCATGGTATTCCTCAGCTCATCTCTTCTGACCGTGGAAGCCTCTTCACTTCCAAGTTTTGGGAGTCCTTCCAGACTACTATGGGTACTAAGATCTGTTTCAGCACGGCTTTCCATCCGTAGACTAGTGGTCAAGTGGAGAGGGTCAATCAGATTCTTGAAGATATGCTCAGAGCCTGTGTGATATCGTTCGGCATGAAGTGGGAAGACTGCCTCCAATATGCTGAATTCTCATACAACAATAGCTTCCAAGCTAATTCAGGCAAGGCCCCGTTCGAGATTCTCTACGGCAGAAAGTGTCGTACCCCGCTTAACTGGTCTGAAACCGGTGAGCGTTAGATATTGGGCAATGACATGATCACTGAAGCAGAAGAAATGTGCCATGTCATTCATGAGAACCTCAAAGCAGCTCAGTCCCGTCAGAAGAGCTATTATGATAGAAAACATCGGGATGTTTCCTTCCAAGTGGATGATCTTATCTATCTTAAAGTTTCTCCCATGAGAGGAACGCAGCGATTTGGAATCAAAGGGAAGTTGGCTCCTCGTTTCGTTGGTCCATTTAAAGTTGTTGAAAAGAGAGGTGGTCTTGCATATCAACTTGAGCTTCCTCCAAATTTCGTGAACATGCACGATGTCTTCCATGTTTCTCAGCTCCGAAAATGCTTCAAGACTCCAGAGCGAACCATTGACCTCCAAGACATCGATGTTCAAGATGATCTTTCTTATCGTGAGCAGCCAGTTCCTATTCTTGAAGAAACTGAGCGTAAGACTCGCAACAAGTCTATCAAGTTCCTCAAGGTGAAGTGGTCTCATCATTCCGACAAAGAAGCTACTTGGGAACGTGAGGACCTGCTTCGTTTCGAATTTCTAGACTTCTTCCGTTCCTAGATCTCGGGTGGAGATCCTCTTGTAGTGTGGGAGAGTTGTGACATCCCAAGGGCTGTCCCTACCTTATTGGGCATGTAATCCATATGTATGGTCTTGTGTCATGAGCTATGTTTGGAGTTGAACCTTGTCATTCATGTGTTGGTGGCATTCATGCATCATATCATCCATCTTCATCATGCATCATTCTCATTTCATTGTTTGTGCCATGTTGGTTCTTGTGCTTGCTTTGATGTATGGTAGTGAGTGTGTGGTATGTGGTGCTTGTATGTGGTGGAGCCATGTGTGCAACCCTCTTCCTTCCCCCTCTCTTTTCCCTTTGCAAGTTTCCTCCCAAAAATCCCTTCTTCCTATTTAATTTTTATCATCAGTTTCAAGTTGTTTAAAAAACCCTTTAAAAATGTTCAAGTGCTAGCCCAATGTGCCTTAAAATTGTATGTGTGTTCCTTTTAGATGTTTTGGGCTTTATGTGTTTGTGGTCTTAAATAGCAGGGGGCTGCCATTTTTAAAATTAATAAAATTACTTGTCCTAAAAATCCTTTTCATATTTTTATTAATTAGAGCATATTATTTTCCCTGCAAAACTATTTTTATTTCACCCTAAAAAATCTTTAAAATGCTCGGGGGTTATCCTTTTGTGTGGTTGTTTAATTTAAAGGGAAAATCCCTGTCTGTGAGTGAGAGAGACACCGAGTGGGCCTCCTCCTTTGCGGCCCAGGTGCCCCGCTGGCCCATCTCCTCCTTCCCCCTCCCTTCTTCTCTGTCAGTACGGCAGGGCATCGGAGCTGTCCACGTCAAAAGGTGGCGCGATTAGACGGCCTCCAGCGTGTCCTCATGGCCATAAGAGGTGCCTAGCCCTAGCCCCAGCATCCCTCTTCCTATTCCCCCTCCTTCCTCCATCGCGCTGCCGCTCCTCCCCCTTCTTCTTCCTGCCGAGAGATGGTTCAGGTAAGGTGCAGTAGTTGCAGAGTGTGAGCGTCAGAGAGAGACTCGTCGCCGGTGCCTTCCTCCGTCGTCGTAG
Organism: Hordeum marinum; assembly: GCA_022496015.1. Classification (NCBI taxonomy): domain Eukaryota; kingdom Viridiplantae; phylum Streptophyta; class Magnoliopsida; order Poales; family Poaceae; genus Hordeum; species Hordeum marinum. Next base: position 179,811,388 of record CM039678.1, on the reverse strand, counting down.
GGTCCTCGACGTCATGTCCAAGGCCGAGCTGGAGGTGCCCGCATCCCGTTCCCGGGGCTAGGGACGCGGAAGGCCCTCGGCATCGACGCCTTCTTCGTCTTCTTACTCCGGTGTGGAAGCTCCGCCCCGAGCTCGTCTTCTCCCTTCCGAGCAAGTATTCTTCTCCTCGCCGGCTCAGGCACCTTCAGCGACCCCCCCCCCTAGGTGAGCAGACGTTGATCCCGAGCCCCGCTTGCCTTCCTCCATCGGCGTTGCGCTTCCATGGTCGTAGCTCCGCTTCTGCAGAGGAGCTCGTGCTCGAGCCCCCGTAGGTCCCCCTCGTCGCGAGATGTGTGCGTGATGGAGCCCCCGTTGTCTCCTCGTTCGATTCCGCCGCTCCCCGTTGCCGGAGACCTCCTGCATCACCGGGAATCGCCGCCGGTGATACCCTGTCGTCGCGGCCTCTGTCCGTTTTCAGTTTCGTCAGTAGCTGGGTGTTCGCTCACTATAAGTGCCGTGATTCCCCTATACTAGTAAGAATCGGCGTCGTAGTGCAGTGGTCTGGTGCGGGGGGAACGACCGCAAGGTCGAGGGATCGAATCCCAGCTTCCCCGCCCCCTTTTCTTTTTTTTAGTGGCTGTGGCGTGTGTTGCGCGTGCAGATCCGGGGTGAGACCCGGATCCCATGTGCTGGCGTGCGGTGTGTGTGTGCAGGCGCGACAGGATCCGCTGTGGTGGCAGATCCGTGTGTATGTGTGTGTTGCGTGTGTGTGATGAGGCATGTGTGTGTGCCTTATACACACATATGTGTATGTATGTATACATTTAGAGTATGGATGGGTGTATGTGCTTGTGTTGCACCCACATAGGTGTATGTTAGTGTATGTGTGTTGTGTATGTGTGTGTATATGCACCTTGTGCATATACCCACATATGGGTTATGTGTGTTAGTGTTGTGCAAGTGAGAGTGTATGTGTGTGCTTATGGACATGCACTTGGTTGTGTGTGTGGGGTGGGTGTGTATGCACTAGGTGTATATATATGTATATGTGAGTGTATGTAGGATTGCATGTGTATGTGTTGGCATGTGTGGTTGTGAGAGCATATGTGTGTATGTGCCTTGCACATACTCACATGTGAGTGGTGAGGGTGTGATCCACTTACCTCTCTTTCATGAGCATAGTGGTTCCATGTGTAGATTTTACCCTATATGATCATATGAGCATGGTTTCTTCTCTAGCTAATCCATACTTGCATTTTGATGCTATGCCATGCAAACATGTTCCTAGGTTGCTATCTAAGCATTCCCAACTTGTATGCATAGGTCTCATGTCATTTTAGTGCATTTCCATCATGTCACTTAATTGCCATAAGTCATACATGGGAGTAAGGGTCAAAATTCGACCCCCCATTAATCCATCATATTCCATGCAGCCCCTCTATGCATCTGTGAAGTCAGATTTGACTTTGGGGCAACTTGACAAAACTGCATTTTTATGCTGTGATGCCATTTTGTCTTTTTCATATGAATTAATCCATGCATGCTTTGGGGTTCTTGTCAACATGAGATTACTAGTCAAAGTTGCTTTGAACATCCATGTATTTTTGTTATTAGTGCTAAGTCTCTATATCAGTGTGAACCATGTTGTTTATCAAGCTACTTTCTGTTTCTGCCAACCTGCTCTAAAATGGCTTAAGTCTGGAGAGTCTGTTGTTATTGTTTTGCCATGTTAAGTGGGGTGTAGCAAGTGATGTGTTGTGAATTTGACCATGTTCAGTGTTATTTATTTGTAGTAGATATTGTCATATATCATCATGTAATTTTTCATGCCATTTGGAGCTTCCTAGCATATTTAACCAGTGTTGTTAACTTGTTACTTTATTAACCCAGATTCCAGAAAACTGGAATTTTCACGAAGTCCCTAAAAACCTGTTTCATCATGCCTACTTGACAGCTCTATGCATAGTGATGTGTAGCTATTTTGCTAGTTGCATAGTTGGATGAATTTGTGTGTTTGTGGTCTAGTTTATGTACATGTCCTGTTTGTGGCTGTAGAGTTCTTGTAGCAATAGTTGTGAGCTTGTCAAATTGCTATGTTGCTGTTTTGTGGCAGATTGAGTGCTATGTTGTTTTGTGTGTTGTGGGAGCTATACTCCATGGAATTGAGTGATTCTTGGGTCTATTGTGATTGGTTTTTCATCACCTGTCCATTGGCTACCTTGGAATGCCAAGAATTAGCCCAGGTATTGGTGGTCTTGTGTTTTGCCTTCGAACCTTGTCGTGAGCGTATCTCGAGAACCGTAGCTCTGTTCCTCGCGATCTTTATATGCATTTTTGTCGATTTTGCTTGATGCATCCATATTTGCCATGTTTATGCATGTCTAAATAACTTAACATGAGGTTCTGTCCAGATTCATTAATCTACCACCTTTGCATGTGAGATTTGACTAGTTTAGGATGGCCATGTTAAATTCTTCATTAAAATGATCATGCATCATCTTGGTTGTGCATTGCACCTTGTTTGGTTATTTATTTGCTGATTCTCTTGGGTAGACGCGAGTATCGAATCTGAGTTCGAGGAACCTGGAGAGTACCACTATGAGGATCCCGCTACTTGTTCCGCTGAAGAACCAATAGGCAAGATGATCGTACCTGGATCCCAATACTATATTTGCTTTCTAGTTTCTCGTTCTTATCGTTACAATTGCGCTACCTACCACATGATACCAGCCCCCATGTTTTCCATGACAGCCTCTAACCTCCACATCCAAGCAAACCGTTGATTGGCTAAGTTACCGTTGCTCAGCCCCTCTTATAGCGTTCTTAGTTGCAGGTTGTTCCACGTGATAACATGGATTGGATATCACCATAAATTATGTTATTTAATTTAATGCACTTATATATCTGGTATTGGTGGAAGGCTTGGCCTTTTGCTAAGTGATTTGTTCCACCCGTGCCACCATTAGTTCCTTGTTACCGGTGTTATGATTTCCATATTTTGCGCTCCTAACACGCTTGGGGTGGTTATGGGGACCCCCTTGATTATTCGGTTGAGATTAAAACTTGTCTGGCAAGACCCAACTTTGGTACTACATTTGCTAATAACTAATGAACTTGCATAGGGCTTTGCAACCCCGTGGATAATTTAATCAACCCCCGGGCCAGTGCTCCTCATGAGTGTTGGTCCAAACTAAAGCACTGTGCGGGGCCAACCCAGGGCAACTTGGGAGATTTCTATCAGGCCTCCGTGTGTGTAGCTTATCCATCGTGTCCTGAGACTGAGATACGCGGCTCTTATCGGATTCGTCGACACGTCGGGTGGTCTTGCTGGATTTGTTTTACCTTTATCGAATGTCTTGCGTGTGGGCTCTGACTTTCTTCGGGTTTACTCGAGGTGTTGGCTTCCTTTGGAATTGTCTATGATGATCGCGAGAACCGCGTTCGAGACCATTCCCGCGTAGTGTGGTTATTTGTGATGGACTGGTTGGAGCACCCCTGCAGGGTTAAATCTTTCGGAAAGTCGTGCCCATGGTTATGTGGCAACTTGGATATTTGTTTAACACCCTGTTATAGAAAACTTGAAGTAAACTCTATTTAAAATACACCAACTGTGTGAGTAACCGTGATCGTCTCTGCTCGTGACCATGAACCGAGAGAGAACACGGTGGGGTTATGATTGACGCAAGTAAGTGTTCAGGATCTCTTAGAGATCATTCTAGATTCGAACGTCTTCGTAGGCCACTCATATTTATTTAATATTGCGTAAGCTAGCCGCCATAAAATGCTTAGTGCTGCTGTAAACTAAACATCACCCTTCCTTCCTAAAGCTTAAATAGTCTTGGTACCCTGGGCACATGATAGCTGAGTCCCCTGTGGCTCACAGTTTACTACAACAATCCAGGTGCAGGTTCAGATGAGTTCGTGCAGGATGATCCGACTCAGCTCCAGTGGGAGTATGATGAGGAGAGAGGCAGGATGTATGTGACGTATCCGGATGAATAGAGGACCTGGTCGTGATCTTTGGGATAGCTTGATAGTATCTTTTGCAACTTCTTTTATCGTTTGATTTCGTCCGTAGTCAGACCCTGTGTTCAACTTGATGCTATGAATTGAGTGACTTTGTAAGTTAGTATGTGGCGAGTGTAAGCCAACTTGTATACTCTTCTCATTCAGTATTGTATGTTGTAATGATACTATTCTTGCTAACGGCAAGATGCGCCTCTATCCCTTGTGAGGCCTCGTGCCTTAAACGGATAGGCGCACATCTTGGGCGTGAAACAGCACGCGCTCGCTCCAAAACATTGTTGGAGACCGCCAGATCCACTCGCAGCCGGTTCCTTTCATCCTCCACGTCCTTGTACTGCGTCCCAAGTTCGCAAGCTGTCTGGAACCAACAAAAGACAGGAATTCAATCGGCAAGTGGTTCCTGGACAGTCGACTGAGTTATGAACACCAGCGAATGACCATCTTACAACCTTGGAACAACCTAAGAAGAATTCAAGCAAAAAGTCCACTCGACATGTCGAGTGGCCCTGGCGCTCCGCGCGCCGTAAACAAATTTAAAGATGTCTCTATTAAGACCCCTGCCGATGCAAGCACTCGACAGCGGTCTCGGGGACTACACCCAGTGGATGCACTAAGAGTGCCCCCACTGAGGCGGTTAACTCTCGATCCGTCAAGTAACTCGTCAGGAAAAAAATGCACTCGACATGTCGAGTGACTCTAGTACCACGCGTACGACAAGTTTTCAAGCCTATTGCTTATCGTCTGCAATTAACAGTAGCCTCAGGGACTACACCCAGTGGGTGCACTTAGCGTGCCCCCACTTGTTATTAAAACATTCGACAAGGTCAGCCATGTCAGAACACTCGACCCGTCGAGTGACGCGCGTCCTTGCTCTGTGAAGTTCAATCTATCCTTATGCAGCGTCATATCATGGTTTGTCAATAATATCCATGAAACCTACATAATAACTACGGAGTGATGGGTAAGACAAGCTCTAAGACCCCTGCCGACGCAATCACTCGACAGCGGTCTTGGGGACTACACCCAGTGGGTGCACTAAGAGTGCCCCCACTAAGACGGTTAACTCTCGATCCGTCGAGTAACTCATCAGAGAAAAAAAACACTCGACATGTCGAGTGACTCTAGTACCATGCATACTATCGATCCCAATCCTACTCGACTACGATCCAATCTATTCGAGTGGAGAAATTTCAAACATTCTATAGCAATCACCCAATGGGTGTGCAGAAGCCAAGAAAAGACAGGAATTCAATCGGAAATGTACTTACAATCAAACTTACTCGGACATTGGTGCGGAGGGCTACGCTGACATCGTAAGTCAGCTTGTTGGCCTCGTACGCCTCCTTGGTTCTCAGCATGATCTGCTCTGCCTGGATCATGGCCTCCTTCGTACCTCCAGTCTGATCTTCCGGAACGCGATTCAGAGTGAAGATCGTCATAGGCAGGATCGACGTGGTTGCTAGAGCAGCTAAGGCAGTTTGAGTGGGTCTGGTTGGAGTCGATGTCACAACGGTCGAGACAGCTGGACGAGCATGCGACAGAGGTGCTGCAGGTTCATTTCTGAGTTGCGTCGAGTTGCCTATCCCCTAGGGAGACTCCGTAGTCGGGCGCTGAGGCGCCTGCGCTGATGAGGCCCTTCGGATGTGAGTGCGCGAAGTGTCCAAGTGCTCCTCGTTGTCTTCCACCTGAATGACCTCTGCAACAACAAACGACAATGTTAACGTTTGCATATGTCAAGTCCCGTTCGGACAAATTAACAACTTACTAACCTCTATGAGAAGTGGCCGCATCAACAGTGTTGATATCCATCGCCTGTCCTCCGTCTCGATGAGGCGAGGTTACGGACGTAGCAGCTCTGACGGATTGAACAGCTTTCGGTCGGATACAACTCAAGACTTCAGTCGATAGAAAGAATTTAGAAATAAGTACTTACATGGATACGACAGGTACTGCCATCCTCATGCGAGGCAAAGCGTTGCGAGGTTTGGTCGTGACTTGCTTGGACTGTTTGGCCAGCCTCTCACTCGACTCAACAGTTGAAGGGCGACTCCGCTTCGGGTTTTTCTCGCTAGGGCCTGGAGCCCTGTCCTCAACAGCTGTCGGATCCTGATGGGACTTGGTGCGGCCTTCACGCCAAGGAGGTGACTCGACTTCTTCCTCTTCGTCGGAGTTTGCGTATTCATCTTCGGAGTCAGAGGGACCATCGCCATCCACGCTGCCGCCCTCGCTCACCACGCTGTCCTCAGCATGGTTCCCGTTGGGAACAGGTGAGTGCATGTTCGTCCACTCCTGCATGATTCAAGTGAGGAAGTCAGTTTATAAGTCAATGTATCACTCGATAGTACAAGTATATCAGTCGACACAACACAACTCACCAGATTCTTCGGCGGGTTTTCGGCCGAGTAAGGTCGGATCCTCTTGGCTCCCAAAGGATTGTCGCAAGCTCTAGTGATGCTACGAAGCCACTACTCGACAGTTTTCTGCGGAACTTCTTCGGGATGCGTCCTGGTCGAGTCCTTAGGGCCTGCGTAGTGCCACATGGTGTGGTCTCTGGCTTGGACCGGCTGAATACGTCGACCGAGAAACGTCTCCAATAGGTCCATAACAGTCACTCCATCTCGGATCAGCTGCAGCACCGCTTCAACTAAGATACCCACTTGGACGTGCTCCTCTTCGGTCACCTTCAGAGATTTGGGGACAGCTGGATGGTCGGGTGTATAAGGGGGAAGGCCAGTCGACATATTGGGCGATGTTGCATCTTTGCAGTAGAACCAGGTCGACTGCCAATCTCTGACAAACTCAGGAAAAGTCATGGCAGGAAAGGAACTACACGCTCTTTTCTGAACTCCTAAACCTCCACACAGCTGAAGCACATGAGTCTTCCCGTCAGTGGGGAGAGCTTTCTTCACGGTCTGACATCTGACCGTAAAGAGGTGCTTGAACAACCCCCAATGGGGAGAGCATCCCAGAAAGCACTCGCACAAAGTGACGAATGCAGACAGATATGCAATGGTATTTGGCGAGAGGTGATGCAGTTGGGCACCGAAGAAATTCAGAAATCCCCTAAAGAACGGGTGGGGTGGCATGAAGAAACCTCTTTCAATGTGGGAGAGCAGGAGGATCCGCTCCCTGTCGCGTGGCGCCAGCTCGCGCTCCTCCCCCGGCTGCCTCCAGGCGCTGTCCGCCACGAGCCCGTCAGCGACAAGGCCCTCCATGTCCTCGCGAGTGACTACAAAGGGGAGAAAGTCCCCCTGCATCCATCCTGCCGGCACGATGAATCGAGCACTCGAGGGCTTCTTGCCCTTGAGCTTCATCGCCCCCTTCTTAGCTCGCTCCAGCTTTTCGGTGGTGCCTTTCGTCATCTCAGTGGTAGCTCTCGTCAGAGAAGAACAAGATGGGGCGCTGGAGGCGGGGGAGGCGGAGGAAGAGAGGAAGAATGGGTGGAAGTACTGCGCAAGCCGCAGCGCGTGAGACTTTATACTCCGCCGAGTGTCCCACTAATTAGTGGGCCCGCAAGATCACCGTGCACGCCAACCGCTGACGACGCCCAGTACGTGGCGATATGACCGGTGCGAGAATCGAGGCACCGTGCCTCCACTTGCCCTGATCGTGGCGTCATCATCGCGCGTGCGCGCGCTTCCCAAATTTTCGTATCCCGCAAAATCCAGGTTTGCCAGACCAACCCGTCACCTTCCAAGATACCTTCAGTTCACTCGGAGCAAAATAAGTGTTGAACATGCACTCGGGCACTTTTAAGGCTGAATGGATCCGGGCGAACAGAGAAGAATTCAATCGACGCAAGTTTCGTTGAAGCCCCGAATATCATTCGGAAGACTTTGCGTGCCGATCCTGAATGGACGTTAATACTCAGAGTCCAATCGACGCAAGTTTTATTGAAACCCCAAATATCATTCAGAGGATTTCATGCCCTAACTCAAGGTTGACGTTGATACCTCATTTCACCACTCAAACCCCGACCCATTCGGGGGCTAATGACGAGGATATGTACCTAGGGTAGGGTCCTAGACAAGGCCTACATACCCTACCTAAGGACACTGCATGGGAGGACTTGAAGATCAAGCATGAACTTCCGAGTGTATTCCTGGAGACGTTCAAAGTCACTCGATAGATATCCACTCGAAGACTCCTTCCTTCACTCAGCATTCGTGTGTCACTCGGAAGACCTCACACTCACTCGACGTCAGAAGACCAGGAGCCATCATCAAGAGCCCAATGGGCAGAAGTTGGTTCAATGGTCATTAGTAGCTTTTATTTCGTACGTTACCAGTAACGGCAGACTTTAACCCCATGATCGGACCCTTAGATGCTGGGCAATTATGAGGGGCAGCAAACTCTATATAAGCTGCACCTCCCCTCCTGCACAAGGGTTCACAACCATTGTAATCCATATATTCCACATGACATAAGCTCTCGAGCACTGAGACATAGGGTTGTTACCTCCATGAGAGGGGCCTGAACTCATACATCTGTGTGTACATCCTCATCATAGCTAGGACTCTGCCCTCTCCTTTCGTACCCCTACCTTCTACTGTCAGGCTCGTTCCCACGACATAGCCCAAGTGAGATATACCGATAGTGTTGAAGACGAAAGAGGGGATGCCTTCCGGGGCATCCCCTAGCTTAGACGCTTGAGTATTCCTTGAATATTACCTTGGGGGTGCCTTGGGCATCCCCAAGCTTAGGTTCTTGTCACTACTTATTCTCCTCATATCGGTGTCTCACCCAAAACTTGAAAACTTCAATCACACAAAACTTAACGTAACTTTATGAGAAGGGTTAGTGTAATAAAGATAGATCATTCACTTAGGTACTGTCAAGACAAGATTCATAATTATTCCCACATGATACCTACTATATTTCATCTTCCCCACAATTTATATTACTTAATATAAGCTATAGGAACACTTGAAATAAGCAAACTATGCATGCAAAACAGAATCTATCAAAAACAGAACAGTCTGTAAAGATCCGAATGATCACCATACTTCCCTGCATGTAAAAATTCTAAAACATTAGGAAAACTCAAGAAATTTTCATATAATGTTGTGTAAACGTTTCAGAATTTTTTGAATCTCCACTAAAATAAGATAATTCATATACTGGACGCAAAACTTTCTATTTTTGCACAGAATCAAACAAGCAAGTAACCACACTATCCCAAAGGCTTTACTTGGAACTTTATTCAAATAAAAGACACAAAACATGATTACTACAGTAGCTTAATCATGTTAACACATGAAAACAGAAGGTAAAAGTGTTGGTTTGTCTCCCAACAAGCACTTTTCTTTAATGCCTTTTAGCTAGGCATGATGATTTCAATGATGCTCACATAGGAATAGTAATTGAGACATGCAAAAGAGCATCATGAATCTCATGACAAGCACATTTATGTCTAACCCACTTCCTATGCATAGGGATTTTGTGATTAAACAATTTATGGGAACAAGAATCGTCTAGCATAGGAAGGCAAAACAAGCATAACTTTGAAACTTTGAACACATAGAGAGGAAACTTGATATTATTGCAATTCCTACAAGCATATGTTCCTCCCTCATAATAATTTTCAGTAGCATCATGAAGAAATTCCACAATATAACCAGCACATAAATCATTGTTTTTGATGATGCACAAGCATAGAAAATTTGTCACTCTCCACATAAGCAATTTTCTTCTCATTCAAAATAGTGGGAGCAAACTCAACAAAATAACTATCATGACATACTTGATTGACATAACCACTTTGAATATTAAAATCCTCATGACAAGTTTCATGGTTACCATTACTCTTTATAGCATATGTGTCATCACAATAATCATCATAGATAGGAGGCATGGCATAATCATAATAGTTCTGCTCGTCAAAACTTGGGGGGCTAAAAATATCATTTTCATCAAACATAGCATCCCCAAGCTTGTGGCTTTGCATATCATTAGCATCATGAATATTCAGAGAATTCATACTAACAATATCACTATCATGCTCATCATTCAAATATTTAGTGCCAAAAATTTTAATAACTTCTTCTTCTAACACTTGAGCACAATTTTCTTTTCCATCATTTTCACGAAAGACATTAAAAAGATGAAGCATATGAGGCAACCTCAATTCCATTTTTTTGTAGTTTTCTTTTATAAAACCAAACTAGTGAAAAACAAGAAACTAAAAGATTTGATTGTATGATCTAAAGAAATACCTTCAAGCACTCACCTCCCCGGCAACGGCTCCAGAAAAGACCTTCGTTGACGGGATGTGAGTGCCACTTACCTAGCCTACTCGGCAACGGTGCCAGAAAAGAGCTTGATGTCTACTATGCAACCTTCTTCTTGTCGACTCGTGTTGGGCCTCCAAGCGCAAAGTTTTGTAGGACAGTAGAAAATTTCCCTCGAGTGGATGACCTAAGGTTTATCAATCCATGGGAGGCATAGGATGAAGATGGTCTCTCTCAAACAACCCTGCAACCAAATAACAAAGAGTCTCTTGTGTCCCCAACACACCCAATAGAATGGTAACTTGTATAGGTGGACTAGTTCGGTGAAGAGATGGTGATACAAGTGCGATATGGGTGGTAGATATAGGTTTTTCTAATCTGAAAATATAAAAACAGTAAGGTAGCAAGTAACAAAAGTGAGCAAAAACGGCATTGCAATGCTTAGAAACAAAGCCTAGGGTTCATACTTTCACTAGTGCAAGTTCTCTCAACAATACTAACATAGTGTAATCATATGTAAATCCCTCACGTGCGACAAAGAGTTCACTCCAAAGTCACAAATAGCGGAGAACTAACGAAGAAATTATTGTAGGGTACGAAACCACCTCAAAGTTATCTTTTCTGATCAATCTTATGAGCTATATCCCTATAAGTGTCACGAACGGCCCTAGAGTTCATACTAAAATAACACCTTAAGATACACATCAACCAAAACCCTAATGTCACCTAGATACCCCAATGTCACCTCGAGTACACGTGGGCTTCATTATACAATATGCATCACATAATTTCAGATTCATCATGTTCAATCCAACACAAAGAACTTCAAAGAGTGCCCCAAAGTTTCTACCAGAAAGTCAAGACAAAAACATGTGCACCCCTATGCATAGATTCCCAAGGTCACGGAACCCGCAAGTTGATCACCCAAAACATACATCAAGTGTATCAATAGAACATCCCATTGTCACCACAGATATCCCATCGCAATACATACATCAAGTGTTCTCAAATCCTTAAAGACTCAATCCGATAAGTAAACTTCAAAGGGAAAACTCAATTCATCACAGCTAGATAGAGAGGGGAAACACTCCATATGATTCATCTATATTAATAAAGCTTGTGATACATCAAGATCGTGCCATCTCAAGAACAAGAAAGAGAGATCAAACAAATAGCGACCGGTACATATCCTCAGCCCCGAGGGTGAACTACTCCCTCCTCGTCATGGAGACCGCCGGGATGATGAAGATGGCCTACGGTGATGGTTTCCCCCTCCGGCAGGGTGTCGGAACGGGCTCCTGGTTGGTTTTTCGTGGCTCTGGACGCTTCCGGTGGCGGAACTCCCGATCTAGGTTTCTTTTCGGAGGTTTCTGTAGTTATAAGAGTTTGTGGCGGCGGAAACAAGTCGAGGGGGTCCACGAGGAAGTCACAAGCCAGGGACGCGCCCCTGTAGCTTGTGGCTTCCTCGGCCTTCCTCTCTGATGACTCTTCGCTCTAGTATTTTTATATTTTCCAAAAATATTCTCCGTAAATTTTCAGCTCATTCAGAGAACTTTTATTTCTACAAAAAAACAACACCACGGTAGTTCTAATTAAAACAGCGTCAACCCGGGTTAGTTCTAATAAAATCATACCAAAATCATATAGAATTATTGTAAACATGGCATGAATACTTCATAAATTATAGATACGTTGGAGACGTATCAAGGAGCGGTGACTTGGGTCTTCTTGGGAAGAGGCCTTTCTTCAACATGTGGTTGAGCATGAGATTGAACTTGTGGGTGCTTCCCTTGTTGCTTGTTACTTTGAGTCTTCTTCTTCAATGGGCAAGATCTTACATGGTGTCCTTCTGTTTTGCACTTGAAGCAAATAATCTTGATTTGTCCTTGGCCCTTCTTTTTGTTTCTCTTGGACTTCTTCTTCATATAGGAGTTGAATCCAAATCCACATTTGTCATTGGGAGATTGTTGCACACTCAATATGTTGTTGAGTGTGGACTTCCCTTCATGACTCTTTTTAAATTCTTTCTTCAAAGAAGTGACTTGGGCCTTGAGCTCTTTGATTTCCTCTACATGGTTAGTATCAACACAACTACTAAAGGAAGTATAAGCATCATTGTTAGAGCAAGAAGGCAAGGCAAGTAATTCATCACAAGATGTACCAATGTTATCAATAGATGAATTACAAGGGCTAGCACATGGCAATATAGCATTTGGACTAGAAGTGGTGCTAATGTTCATATGAGGCTCAATAGATGTTACCTTGGTAGTAATACCCCCGTTAGCTAACTTTAGCACATTATGGGATACTAGAAGATCATCATGAGATCTTGTGAGCATTACATGACTTTTTCCAATTTCCCATAATTGCTAGATAGCAACTCAAATTGAGGCCTTAGCTCAACATTCTCCTTTAATATGGACGCTTCACAAGAAATAAAGTTAGTTTCACAAGCATCATCATTAACAACAAGAGGAGATGGCAACTTGACAAGCTCTTTTACATAAGAATCTTTAAGTTGGGCATGAGACTCGGTGAGTTCGATGAGCGAACTCTTAATGACCCTCGAGCCATTTTCGAGGTGCTCAAAGTCCTCAAGGCATATAGCATGTGAAACTTCAAGCTTATCATTTTTAGTTCCAAAATCATTAGCCACCCGAGACCTCTATCATGGGATTCCTTTAATCTAGATAGTTCTAGAGCAAAGGTCTCCTCAAGAGATTCCTTGGAGGTTTGTTCATTTTCAAGAGCTTGAGATAGCTCCGCGATCTCATTAGCGTAATCATGCTCATGACCTTCCATTTTATCAATGGTGGCCACATGCTCCTTGAGATGAGCTACTAACTCCTCAATATATTTCTTGCCCTCAATGGCACTAGACATGATTTCCATGAAGTTGGAACGAGCAAGTTTATTCTTATGAAGAGCTTTAAAAATCATTTCTCCCTTAATTTTTCAGGAAGCAATATTATCACTCTTTTCATCATTATCCTCATCCTCATTATCGTCAACATCATCATCATGAGATATATTGGGATTCAAAGTAGGAGATACCTTTGAAGCCTTAGCCATAAGGCAAAAGTGAGAAAAAATAGATGATGAGGTAGGATCTCTTCAAGCACCATTCAATACCACATATTGTTCCATGGAGTGTTGGTTTCCTCTACATTGTTAGCACAACAACTGAAGGAAATCGATGCATTTTTATCATGACAACAAAACTTAGCAGGCATATCATCATGAGATTTAGTCAACCAATTTCTACATGATATGCAAGGACTATCAACACAAGCATGTGAAACATTTAGAGTGCTCGAAGTGTTAAATTCTAAAGATGAAGCATTTGTTGCAGATATGCCCTAGAGGCAATCATGTATGATGATATTTACTATGCGTTTATGAATAAAGATAGTCCTTGGACATTATCATTGATGTGTATTAACAAGTGACTTGTTTGTGGGACTATGCATTGTATGATAACTCTCCTAAATGGTCCCTAGTCCAAAGGGTTGTGTGCATGCACAACTAATCAGACTAGCATATGACACGGTGAATGGTTCGGTCTCACTGACCATGTAGCATTGGATGCTAGCCGGATAATATGGACTCGGAAAGGTCTGGTCAGATTCGACATAGTCGGATCCGAGTCAAGATAAGGTCTGAGTTGGATAGACCCAACTATGAGACACAGTGATAGGTTATCTGTGAATCTCTAGTACAACATACGGTCTATGTCCTAAGACCTGAGCTGACGCATGTACTCGGGATGGTGACAGACTTGCTTTGGGCCGACCAAACGCTACTCCGTGACTCGGTAGTTGCAAAGGTAGGTTTCGGGCTTGTCCAGACCCATGCTGCAAGACATGGTCGAGCAAGATGGGATTTTCCCCTCCGATCAGGAGAGATATACTCTGGGCCCCTCGAGTGATTTGACCTGGATAAGCATGGCCATGCGATGAGGATTATGAGATAATCCGAAGTGTTGGTTGGATTCACTAGAACGAGAAAGAGGCTGTGTTTCAACAAGGATGACCATTTCACCTTGTGCACGACAACATATATCGTGTGGCAAAGGGAACAGAAGTGTGAAGTACAGGTTTGCCTAACCAGCTTCATCGGACACTTGGAGTCAGCACGTTTCGCTAGAGGCCACTACCGACTGGTCGAGTCGGATGTGATCTGACTTGCGACCAAGTGAACGAGAACCTAAGGGGTCGCGCGCTTAAGGGAAGGAACACATGGGCTTTAGGATCCGTGTGAAGCCCAAGAGTTGAGCTCACGCCAGATGCCTATATATAGTGGAGGTGCGGCACACCCATCCGATTGATCGCTTCGGTGAAGTCATTAGTGTTTGCATGTGTTGAGAATAGACACCTCCACTCGCCGCCGACTGTGTGATCGGGCCTAGAAGTTTGCCGCACGGTGTGTTCCTCCTGCACGCGTGGATACCATTAGAGGCAGTGCACTTGTGCCGCTCGGGCGAACCTATATGCGGGATCCGGCGGACCGGTTGTTCTAGGGAGATCATACCGGATGCTCAAAGTAGAACGGACGAGGACGAGACGGACCATGCGGACGCGCTTCCCACCTCTACTTCCGCTGCACGGTACTGCGCGTCTAGTGGTAACGATCTATGATCCACCTCCATAGCATGTTCTTGGATGTTCTGTGCGTAGGAAAATTTTAATTCGCATGTGATGCACCTACGATAGAACCCAATAGTGGTATCAGAGCCTCTACTATAGGTTTTGGTTTCAGATCAGAAGCATATGTGATATGTGGTGGCGGCGGATGTGATCTGTCGTCGTTCATGAGATCGGCTATGTGCAGGGTTGATGAGATCAATTGCACATCGGGATAGATTGAGGCTATGTTTTCTATCAATCGGAATCGATGAGGTCGTGAGACAACCTACCCCTACCGGTCGGTATCCTCCATCGAGGTTAACCGTGAAACGTAAATCCGAATTGTGTTTGCGATGATCGATGAGATCGGTCAGATCAGAAAATTTGGCATGATCAGAGTACAACGATCTATGATTTCCGAAAACGTCGGGCGCTGCCCGCACCCGCGAGGGGTGCTAACCGGCTAGCGGGACCACCGTGTGCGTAGCACATTGTATTTCGTACACGATCACATGAACTAGTAGAATGCGATTTTGTGCATAAGTTTGTTTTACGGGTTTGATGTGAATAGTATGGCTCATATGTATGTGATGCATGTGTGTAATTTAACATGACCTGTGTGTCATGATTGTCAACCGGCAGGAGCCAAAGTGTTGTCATTATATTGTATAACGACCTACGTGTACTTGTGATTCTCTGTAAATTTGTTACTGGTTGTACTAGTTAGAGGATAGAGATCAAGTTCGGGGCTTTGGCGTCCTGGCGAGATGGACAAGATGGAGTTCTGCCCCGGTCATCGGAGTTGGAGCCAACCTGGAAGGATGTCCATGAAGGAGCCATACTATTTCACATATTTATGTTTATATGTGATTGATATTGCTTCTTGTTTCTATGCATGTTAGTATGGTAGAAAGGTACCTCATTAATATCAAGCACATTGCCATTCCGGATGTTGCACCTTCGCACGTCAAGTACGTCTAGTGGTGGGCTCATAAAATTGAGGTGCTACTGGGTGTCCTTGAACTGGAGGGTTCATGTCGGACACGGACATGCACTGCATCAGGTTAACTTGACAAGGCTATCAAAACAGTTTTGGGACTTGTGGCAAAGAAGGTTGGGAGCTGGGGTATAAGATACCTACCCGACCAACAGGAGTCGTATAGAGATACGATTAGCAAGGAGTTGCTTGCCGAATAGGCAAGTTGGCTAGCAGTGATGCTAAAGCTCACTAGTCGCTCGCGCTAGACGGGTCCTGGATCACTAAGAGTTTGCGGAGGGATGCTGACTTCACTGGGAGTAGTTCTATTTAAGGCTTGAATTACTCTACATAAACACATTACTTGGTGATTGCATATTTTCTATTGTAGATCAATGGCACCACCTACTCAAAACTTTGCATTGAAATCAATTCTGGAAAAGGATAAACTAAATGGAACAAACTTTATCACCTGGTATAGAAATCTAAGAATTGTTCTCAAGCACGATAAAAAGGAACATGTTCTAGAGGATCCACTTCCAGAGGCACCCGCCGATAATGCTAATGCCACAACCAAGAAGCCTACCAGAAACTCGTTGATGAATCGAATGAGATTAGCTACCTCATGCTGGCTTGTATGGAGCCCAATTTGCGACAGCATTTCGAACACATTGTGGCTTTTGATATGATCAAGGGTCTCAAGAGCATATTTCAGGTGCAGGCTAGGATTGAAAGATTCAACGTCTGGTGTTCCTTGATGGATTGTAAGCTGAAGGAAGGTGATCCACTGATCCCACATGTGATTAAAATGATCAGATACGTGCAAGCTTTGGATCGGTTGGGTTTCCCGCTCTTGGATGAGCTGGCGACTGATGCAGTTTTGGGTTCTCTTCCAGCTAGCTATGGGACGTTCATCTCGAACTATCATATGCATGGCATGGATAAGAAGCTCACTGAATTGCATGGGATTCTCAAGGTGGCAGAGCAGGATATTAAGAAAGGCACGCATCAAGTGTTGATGGTGCAGAACTCGGCAAAGTTCAAGAAGAGTTGGTCCAAGGAAAAGGGTAAGGCAAAGGGCATGAAGAAGGTTGTCTTCGTCGCTGAGCCAAAGTCCGGACCGAACTCAAAGACCATTTGCTTTCACTGCAAGGAAGCTGGTCATTGGAAGAGGAAGTATAGCAAGTGGCTTGCTGAGCACGGCAAGAAGGCCGGAGATGCTTCTTTAGGCAAAGGTACACTTGTTACATATGTTATAGACATTTACCTTGTTGACATACCTAGTAGCTCTTGGGTATTTGATACCGGATCCGTTGTTCATATTTGCAACTCGATGCAAGGGCTGGTAAGAACTAGGCATGTGGCACAAGGGGAGATTGACATCAGGGTCGGCAACAAAGCAAGAGTTGCTGCGTTGGAGGTCGACACGATGCAGCTCAAGCTTCCTTCTAGATTTATTTTGGAATTGAATAATTGTTATTACATTCCCACACTTAGTCGGAACATTATTTCTGCCTCATGCTTGATGAGTCAAGGTTATGAATTCAATATAAAGGACAATGGTTGTTCATTTTTTTGAATGGAATGTTCCATGGCTATGCACCCATTATAGATGGGTTATTTATTTCGAATCTAGAAATGGAGCCAGTCTATAATGTGAATGTCAAGAGGCATCAGCCTAATGAGATAAATCCGACATACTTCTGGCATTGCCGGCTTGGACACGTTAGTCTGAAACGCATGAAGAAGCTCCATGATGATGGACTCCTAACTTCATCCGACTTCGGGTCATTCGAGACATGTGAATCATTCTTACTAGGCAACATGACTAAGTCTCCTTTTGCAAAGAGTTGTGAGAGGGCGTCCGAGCTGTTGGAGCTTATACACAGTGATGTGTGTGGTCCAATGAGCACAATGGCCAGAGGTGGCTATCAGTACTTTGTGACTTTTACCGATGACTTGAGTAGATATGGATATATCTATTTGATGAGGCATAAGTCGGAAACTTTTGAAAAGTTCAAAGAGTTTTAGAACAAGGTTGAAAATCATCTCGGCAAGACGATAAACTTCTACGATCAAATCATGGAGGTGAGTACATGAGCCACGAGTTTGATAACCATCTGAAAAGCTGAGGTATAGTACCTCAGCTCACACCTCCAGGTACGCCGTAGAGAAACGGTGTGTCAGAACGGAGAAATCGAACCTTGTTGGACATGGTCCGGTCGATAATGAGCAAATCAGATTTACCCTTGTCATTCTGGGGATACGCTCTAGAAACTTCAGCTTTCACACTTAATAGGGTACCATCAAAATCCATTGACAAGACACCACATGATATGTGTACTGGGAAGACTCCTAGTTTGTCTTTTTTAAAGATTTGGGGTTGTGAGGCATTTGTCAAGCGACTCATGTCAGACAAGCTTACACCCAAGTCTGATAAATGCATATTTGTGGGATATCCGAGGGAAACCTTGGGAAACAGCTTCTACAACCGAGAAGAGAACAAAGTGTTTGTTGCTCGGAACGGGGTTTTCCTAGAGAAAGAGTTTCTCAATCGGGAGGCCAGTGGGAGAATGGTGCAACTCGAAGAAATTCGAGAGCCACTCGGGGATGACTCGGTTGGTGATGAGATCATACCAGAGTTGATTAGGGAACCCGTAGTGGAGTCGGCACCGGAACCACAGAGGTCAAAAGATTGCACAAAATGCGCAATGTATTGTTGCTGGAAAGCGACGAGCCGGCCACATATGCGGAAGCGATGGTGAGCCCAGATTCCGAGGCATGGCTCTAGGCCATGAGATCCGAGTTAAAGTCCATGGATGACAATCAAGTCTGGGACTTGGTTGATCCACCACTTGGCATAGTAGCCATTGGTTGTAAATGAGTCTTTAAGAAGAAAACCGACGTGGATAGAAATGTTCAGATCCACAAAGCTCGGCTTGTCGCTAAAGGTTATGGACAAGTTCAAGGAATTGACTATGACGAGACCTACTCGCTAGTAGCGATGCTAAAGTCGGTGAGGATCATACTAGCTATAGCTGCATATTTCGATTATGAGATATGGCAGATGGATGTCAAAACGTCTTTCCTTCATGGAAATTTAAAAGAGGATGTATACATGATACAACCCGAAGGTTTTGTTGATCCAACTAACGCTGGTAAAATATGCAAGCTCAAGAGATCCATTTATGGATTGAGGCAAGCAGCTCGGAGTTGGAACATTCATTTTGATGAAGTCATCGTTGACCTTGGTTTCATCAACAACGAAGAGGACTATTGTTTATACAAGAAGTCTAGTGGGAGCTCGGTAGTATTTTTGATCTTGTATGTGGATGACATACTGCTGATCGGAAATGATGTTTCGATACTAAACTCGGTCAAGGAATCATTGAATGGCAAGTTTTCGATGAAAGACCTTGGAGAGACTGTGTACATTTTAGGCATCAAGATCTATATACATAGATCGAGGAGGCTGCTCGGCTTAAGCCAGAGCATGTACATAGACAAAGTGTTGAAGAGGTTCAACATGAGTGAGGCCAAGAAAGGGTTCTTGCCCGTCTCACATGGTGTAAGGCTAAGCAAAACTCATAGTCCTACGACTTCTGATGAGCGAAACCGGATGAGTGGGATTCCATATGCCTCGGCAATTGGATCCATCATGTATGCCGTGCTATGTACATGGCCTGATGTTGCCTATGCAATAATCTTAACAAGCAGATACCAGGCCGACCCAAGTGAGAGACACTGGGTAGCGGTGAAAACTATCTTGAAGTACCTGAAAAGGACTAAAGAGATGTTCCTAGTTTATGGAGGTGAGGAGGAGCTCTGTGTAAAGGGTTACGCTGATGCTAGTTTCCAAACCGACAGGGATGATTGTCGATCGCAAACTGGATTCGTGTATGCCATGAATGGAGGAGGAGTGAGCTGGACGAGTTCCAAGCAAGATACGGTGGCCGATTCCACAACAGAGGCCAAATACATTGCGGCTTGTGAAGCCGCAAAGGAAGGTGTTTGGATTCGAAAGTTCCTGGAAGATGTTGGTGTGTTCCCGGGCTGGTCAAAACCGGTGGACCTTTATTGCGATAATTCAGGTGCCATCGCACAGGCCAAGGAGCCGAGACAACACCACAAGACCAGGCACATAGACCGAAGATATCACTTGATACTAAATCTTGTAGAGAAAGGTGATACCAATTTATGCAAGATTCATACAGATGCAAATGTTGTAGATCCATTGACTAAGCCGCTTCCACAACCCAAGCATGAGGGGCACGTTAGAGCTATGGGCATTCGATGTCTACTTGATTGACTCTAGTGCAAGTGGGAGACTGTTGGGGATACGCCCTAGAGTCAATCATGTATGATGATATTTACTATGTGTTTATGAATAAAGATAGTCCTTGGACATTATCATTGATGTGTATTAACAAGTACGTGACTTGTTTGTGAGGCTATGCATTGTATGATAACTGTCCTAAATGGTCCCTAGTCCAAAGGGTTGTGTGGACGCACAACTAATCAGACTAGCATATGACACGGTGGATGGTTTGGTCTCACTGACCATTTAGTACTGGATGCTAGCTGGATAATATGGACTCAAAAAGGTCTGGTCAGATTTGACATAGTCGGATTCGAGTCGAGATAAGGTCTGAGTTGGACAGACCCAACTATGAGACACGGCGATAGGTCATCTGTGAGTCTCTAGTACAACATGCATTCTATGCCCTAAGACCTGAGATGGCGCATGTACTCGGGATGGTGACAGACTTGCTTTGGGCCAACCAAATGCTACTCCGTGACTGGGTAGTTACAAATGTAGGTTTTCGGCTTGTCCAGACCCACGCTGCGAGACATGGTCGAGCAAGATGGGATTTTCCCCTCCGGTCAGGAGAGATATACTTTGGGCCCCTCGGGTGATCCGACCTGGATAAGCATGTCCATGCGATGAGGATTATGAGATAATTTGAAGTGTTGGTCAGATTCATCGGAACGAGAAAGAGGTCGTGCTGCAACAAGGCTGACCATGTCGCCTTGTGCACGACAACATATATCGTGTGGCAAAGGGAACAGAAGTGTGAAGTACAGGTTCGCCTAACCAGCTTCATCAGACACTTGGAGTCGGCATGTTTTGCTAGAGGCTGCTACCGACTGGTCGAGTCGGATGTGATCTGACTCACGACCAAGTGAACGAGAACCTAAGGGGTCGCGCGCTTAAGGGAAGGAACACGTGGGCTTTAGGATCCATGTGAGGCCCAAGATTTGAGCCCGTGCCGGATGCCTATATATAGTGGAGGTGCGGCACACCCATTCGGTTGATCGCTTCGGTGCCGTCATTAGGGTTTGCATGTGTTTAGAATAGCCACCTTCACTCGCCACCGACTGTGTTATCGGACCTAGCAGTTCGCCGCATGATGTGTTCCTCCTGCACGCGCGAATACCGTTGGAGGCGGTGCACTTGTGCCGCTCCGGCAAACCTGTACGTGAGATCCAGCGGATCGGCTGTTCGAGGGAGCTCAGACCGGCTGCTCGAGGGAGAACGGACGAGGAGTTGACGGACCATGCGGACGCGCTGCCCACCTCTACTTCTGCTGCATAGCACTGTGCGTCTAGTGGTAACGATCTGTGATCCACCTCCATAGCATGTTCTTGGATGTTCTGCGCATAGGAAAATTTTAATTCGCATGCAATGCACATACGATGGAACCCAACAGCATTGCAATAAGATAGTGATGAAGGATCATCAACAATAAGCCCACTATCATCATTACAATGATCGCCACTACTCACCATATCACTACCTTGTGGCAATCCACATGTAGGTGGAGTAGATGATGTTGAGAAGACAACACGACTGGAGGTGAAGGGAGAATAATCATCCCTACAAATCTTGGACACACCATATTTATCTTGAATCTTTGTCCACAACTCATGAGCATCCCGGAATGGCATGAGTTGAAATATAACTACATTGCTCAAAGCATTAAAAAGCACATTAGAAGCTTGAGCATTGAGATAAGAGTTTTTTTCATCCTCTAAAGATATGTTTTGAGAATCCTTTGGAGGAGAAAACCCATATCTACAATTCGCTCTAAATTTGGGTCCATGACCCTAAAGAGATTAAGCATGTGAATTACCCAAACATCAAAATTTGTGCCATCAAAACTAAGAGTGTGAGAGAATCCTAATCCCCTAGTCGACATCCTTACTCTCTAGGTGGTAAAACCTAATAACGAGAGACCTAGATCTGAAACCAATTGAAAGGGCGTGGATGTCGCCTGGAGGGGGGTGAATAGGCGCTTTAAAATAATTATGGTTTAGGTTTGAACAAATGCGGAATGAAACTAACATTTAATATGTCAAGCACAAAACCAAAAACAACTAGGATCACCTATGTGCACCAACAACTTATGCTAAGCAAGATGAACAACTAAGTGATAGCAAGATATATAACATGAAACAATATGGCTATCACAAAGTCAAGGGCTGAGGTAAGAGATAACTGAGGCACGTTGAGACGATGATGTATCCCTAAGTTCACACCCTTGCGGATGCTAATCTCCGTTTGGAGCGGTGTGGAGGCACAATGCACCCCAATAAGCCACTAGGGCCACCGTAATCTCCTCACGCCCTCGCACAATGCAAGATGTCGTGATTCCACTAAGGGACCCTTGAGGGCGGTCACCGAACCCGTACAAACAAGGTTGGGGCAAACTCCACAACTTAATTGGAGGCTCCCAACAACACCACGAATATTCACCACAATGGACTATGGCTCCGAGGTGACCTCAAATGCTCGGGGCAATCTCCACAGCTTAATTGGATACCCCGACACTTTCCCGGAGCTCTACGCCACAATGATTGAGCTTCGAGACACCACAAACCATCTAGGGTGCAAAGCACCCAAGAGGAACAAGCTCTAGGGTGCTCAAACACCCAAGAGTAATAAGCTTCTCAACTTCTCGCTTCCACATATCACCATGGAGAACTCAAACCTATGAACCAAATGCAATGGCAAGGGCACACGGAGTGCCCAAGTCCTTCTCTCCCAAATCCCACAACAACAACTAATGCTATGGAGGAAAGTGAGAGGAAGAACGAAGAAGAACATGAAGGACTCCAAGATCTAGATCCAAGGGGTTCCCCTCACATAGAAGAGAAAGTGATTGGTGGAAATGCGGATCTAGATCTCCTCTCTGTTTTCCCTCAAAAAGGAAGAAGAATCATGGGAGGGATTGAGAGTTAGCAAGCTCTAGGAAGGTCAACAATTGGGGGAAAACTTGAGCTCAAAAGATGGGGATCATTGGGGAAGAATACCCCCTTAAATAGGTCCCCACGAATCTGCCTATTATGTGCAGAATAGCATAGGAGCGGTACAGCCGCTATGAGCACCGATACAACCAGTAGTACCGATTATACCGGAACAACCGGCCTACAACTACCCAAGAACCTCTCCAAAACAAAATCTAGTCCGGTGGTAGAGCGGTACATGGCCGGTACAACCTCCGGGCCAATTCTGGAGTGGTACAACCGTTTCAAACACCGGTTGTACCGGTCGACCGATACAACCTCTGAGTGTAAAACAAGTAAGGCAAAAACAGCCATGAATTTCGCATACGAGCTCCGAATTGAGCAAACTCAAGCTTGTTGGATAGCAGACGACAAGTACTATCCAAACAACGAATGGTTATAGCAAGAAGAGGTAGTAGAAAAATGCCAATGATATAGAGATGTGAAACCTCTATGAATAAAGAACCGGCAAAAACTCCAACATCGAAAACATCATAGAAGATGCATATGGACTCCGTTTTCGATGAACTCGAGCTTGTCATGAAGATGACCACAAGCTCTAAAACTCACAAAGAGAAAATCCAACCAAGAACCAAGAAATATGATGATGCCAAGAATGCAATGGTTTGAGCTCTCAACGAACGATACGATCAAGCTACTCACTTGAGAGCCCCCCTTGATAGTACGGCTATCGATCCTATAACCCGGTCTCCCAACTACCACCATGAGACCGGTAAAATAGAAAACCCTATCAAGATCAAATCTCTGCCTTGCGCATAGTCCACTTGAGCTAGATGATGACGATCTTGTCCTCCTCAAGATGGAACACCTTGTTGGAAATATGCCCTAGAGGCAATAATAAATTAGTTATTATCATATTTCCTTGTTCATGATAATCGTTTATTATCCATGCTTTAATTGTATTGATCGGAGACTTAGATGCATGTGTGGATACATAGACAAAACTGTGTCCCTAGTATGCCTCTAATAGACTAGCTCGTTGATCAAAGATGGTTAAGGTTTCCTAGCCATGGACATGAGATGTCATTTGATAACGGGATCACATCATTAGGAGAATGGTGTGATGGACAAGACCCAAACTACAAACGTAGCATATGATTGTGTCAGTTTATTGCTACTGTTTTCTGCATGTCAAGTATATGTTCCTATGACCATGAGATCATGCAACTCACTGACACCGGAGGAGTGCCTTGTGTGTATCAAACGTCGCAACGTAACTGGGTGACTATAAAGGTACTCTACAGGTATCTCCGAGGGTGTCTGTTGAGTTGGTATGGATCAAGACTGGGATTTGTTACTCCGTGTGACGAAGAGGTATCTCAGGGCCCACTCGGTAATACAACATCACAACAAGCCTTGCAAGCAATGTGACTAAGTGTTAGTCACGGGATCTTGTATTAAGGAACGAGTAAAGAGACTTGCCGGTAACGAGGTTGAACTAGGTATGTAGATACCGACGATCGAATCTCGGGCAAGTAACATACCGAAGAACAAAGGGAACATCTTACGGGATTAACTGAATCCTTGACATAGGGGTTCGACCGATAAAGATCTTCATAGAATATGTAGGAATCAATATGGGCATCCAGGCCCTCTATTAGTTATTGACCATAGAGGTGTCTCAGTCATGTCTACATAGTTCTCGAACCCGTAGGGTCTGCACACTTAAGGTTTGGTGACGTTTCGATAGTATAGAGTTATGTATGGTGGTGATCAAAGGTTGTTCGGAGACCCAAATGAGATCCTGAACATCACGAGGAGCTCTGGAATGGTCCAGAGGTAAAGATCGATATATAGGAAGTCCTATTTTGGTCGCCGGAAAAATTTCGGGCTCATCGGTAATGTACCGGGAGACCATCAGGAGGGGTATTTCGACCCAAGAGGCTTGATGGGCCGTGGGAGAGTAAACACCAGCCTTTTGTGGGCTGGTGGAAGTATCACACAAGGCCCATGCGGTTAGGGAATAAAAGCCCAAAGATAAAAGGTGGAAAAAAGGCAAAAAGGCAAAAAAGGAAGAGTCCTAATCCTACTAGGATTGGAGCAGGAGGAGGACTCTCCTCCCTAGCTTCGGCCGAAACCTCCTAGTAGGATTTGCCCTTGCTCCAAGCCTCCTCTCTTCCTCTTATATATACTAGAGATTTTAGGGTTTTGGCACAGAATTTTTAGCCATGTGTTGCCCGTTCCTCCAGTGCATAGTTTCTCCTCTAGATCGGATTTCTGCAGTGCTTAGGCGAAGCCCTGCCGGAATAACTCCACCACCATCTCCGGAGCGCCGTCATGCTGCCGGAGAACTCTTCTACCTCTCCGCTCCCTCTTTCTGGATCAAGAAGGCGGAGATCGTCATTGAGATGTACGTGTGTTGAACGCGGAGGTGTCGTCCGTTCGTCGCTAGATCGGAAGGACCGTGATCAAGATCGCGAGACGGATCGTGATGAGTTCGCGGGACGGATCGTGACGAGTTCGCGGGACGGATCGTGATTGGATCGCGGGACGGATCGTGATGAGTTCGCGGGACGGATCGTGATTGGATCGCGGGACGGATCGTGATGAAATCGCGGGACGCTCGGCGATTTGGATCGCGAAGACCTTCGACTACACCAACCGCGTTTCTTAACGCTTCCCGCTTAGCGATCTACAAGGGTATGTAGATCCACTCTCCCTCTCGTAGATGATCATCACCATGGATAGATCTTGCGTGTGCGTAGGAAAATTTTTGTTTCCCATGCGATGTTCCCCAACAGTGGCATCATGAGCTAGGTCTATGTGTAGATGAGATCTCGAGTAGAACACAAAGAGTTTGTGGGCGTTGATGCTTAGATTGCTTCCTCCCTTGGTCGTGTTTTGGTTCAGCGGTATTGTGAGATGAAGCGGCCCGGACCAACATTACTCGTACGCTTACGAGAGACCGGTTCCCTCAACCGCAACTTGTTGCATAGATGGCTTGCGGGTGCCAGTTTCTCTCACTTTAGTTGGATCGGATTCGACAAAGGCGGTCCTTGAGAAGGTTGAAAAGCAACTAGTGTATCACCGTTGTGGTTTTTGCGTAGATGAGAATTGTTCTTGCTAGATACCCGTAGCAGCCACGTAAAACAAGCAACAACAATTAGAGGACGTCTAACTTGTTTTTGCAGGGTATGTTGTGATATGATATGGCCAATTACATGATGTGATATATGTGATGTATGAGATGATCATGTGATGTATAGATTATCACGACTTGCATGTCGATGAGTACGGCAACCGGCAAGAGCCATAGGGTTGCCTTTAATTATTGTATGACCTGCGTGTCAATCATTAAGCGCTATGTAATGCTTTACTTTATCGCTAAACAATAGCAATAGTAGTAGAAGCATGTTGGGCGCGACAACCCCGATGGCGACACCTTGATGGAGATCAAGATGATGGAGATCATGGTGTCTTGCTGGTGATGATGGAGATCATGTCGGTGCTTTCAAGATGGAGATCAAAAGCACAAGTTCATGGCCATATCATGTCACTTATGATTTGCATGTGATGTTAATACTTTTATGCACCTTATTTTTTTTAGGACGACGGTAGCATTATAAGGTGATCCCTCACTTAAATTTCAAGATGAATTGTGTTCTCCCCGAGTATGCACCGTTGTGAAAGTTCGTCGTGTTGAGACACCACGTGATGATCGGGTGTGATAGACTCTATGTTCACATAAAACGGATGCAAGCCAGTGTTGCACATGCAAAACACTCGGGTTAAACTTGACGAGCCTAGCATGTACAGACATGGCCTCGGAACACAAGAGATCGAAAGGTCGAACATGAGTCATATAGTAGATATGATCAACATGATGATGTTCACCATTGAAACCACCTCAACTCACGTGATGATCGGACTTGAGTTGGTGAATTTGGATCATGTATCACTCAAATGACTGAAGGGACGTCAATTTGAGTGGGAGTTCTTAAGTAATATGATTAATTGAACTCATTATCATGAACATAGTCAGTAGTGTCTTTGCAAACTGTGTTGTAGATTACTAGCTCACGTTGTAGCTCCCTTGAATTTTTATATGTTCCTAGAGAAATATAGTTGAAAGATGATGGTAGCAATATTGCGGACTGGCTCCGTGATCTGAGGATTGTCCTCATTGCTGCACAGAAGGCTTATGTCCTTAATGCACCGCTCGGTGCGCCAACCCCTCTAGCGTTGTTTGTAGATGTTGTGAACATCTGACAGGCACGTTCTGATAACTACTTGATAGTTTAGTGTGTCATGCATTACGGCTTAGAATTGAGGCTCCAAAACGTTTTGAACGTCACAGAACATATGAGATGTTCTGAGAGCTGAAATTAGGATCTCAGGCTCATGCCCGTGTTGCGAGATATGAGATCTCCAACAAGATTCTTTGCCTGTAATATGAAAGAGAATAGCTCAATCATTGAGCATGTGCTCAGATTGTCTGGGTGCTACAATCGCTTGAATCGAGTGGGAGTTGATCTTCCAGATAAGATAGTGATTGATATAGTTCTCCAAGTCACTGTCACTAAGCTACTAGAACTTGGTGATGAACTATAAAATGCCAGGGATATAAATAATGATCCTTGAGCTGTTCGCGATGTTTGACACCGCGAAGATAGAAATCAAGAAGGAGCGTCAAGTGTTGATGGTTAGTCAAACCACTAGTTTCGAGAAGGGCAGGAGCAAGGAGGGAAAACTTCATGGATAGCTAGTCAGTTGCTGCTCCAGTGAAGCAACCCAAAGTTGATCCCAAACCCGAGACTAAGTGCTTCGATTATGAGGAGAGCGGTCGCTGAAGCGGAACAACCCTAGATACTTGGTAGAAAAGAAGGCTGGCAACGTCGACGGAAGTATATTTGATATACGTGTTATTTATGTGTACCTTGCTAGTACTCCTAGTAGCACCTGGGTATTGGATACCGGTTCGGTTGCTAAATGTTAGTAACTCAAAATAAAAACTAAGAAATAAACGGAGCACTAGCTAAGGGTGAGGTGACGATGTGTGTTGGAAATGTTTCCAAGGTTGATGTGATCAACATCACACGCTCTCTCTACCTTCGGGATTAGTACGAACCTAAATAAATGTTATTTCGTGTTTTGCGTTGAGCATGAACGTGATTAGATCGTGTTTATTGCAACACAGTTATTCATTTAAGTTAAAGAATAATGGTTATTCTGTTTACATGAATAATACCTTCAATGGTCATGCACCCAGTGAGAATGGTTTGTTGAATATTGATCGTAGTAATACACATGTTCATAACATTGATGCCAAAAGATACAAAGTTAATAATGATAGTACCACATACTTGTGGCACTGCCGCTAAATGTTATATTGGTATAAAGCGCATGAAGAAACTCCATGCTGATGGATCTTTGGACTCATTTGATTTCGAATCGGTTGAGACATGCGAACCATGCCTCTTGCGCAAGATGACTAAGGACCCCCGTTTTCTGGTTTGATGGAGCGGGCAAGTGATTTATTGGAAATGATACATGTTGATGTATGCAATCCAATGAGTCTTGTAGCATGCGGTGGATATCGTTATTTTCTTACCTTCACTGATGATTTGAGTAGATAATAGTGTATATTTACTTAATGAAACGCAAGTCCGAATCGTTTGAAAAAGTTCAAGCAAATTCAGAGTGAAGTTTAAGATCATCGTGACAAGAAGATAAAATGTACGCGATATGATCGTGGAGGTGAATATCTGAGTTACGAGTTTGGTATACAACTTAAGACAATGTGAAAGTTGTTTCACAACTCACGCCACCTGGAACACCATAGTATGATGGTGTGTCTGAACGTCATAGTCGTGCTCTATTGGATATGGTGCGAATTATGATGTCTCTTGTCCTTTTACCACTATCGTTTTGGGGTTATGCATTAGAGACAACTACATTTACTTTAGATAGGGCACCATCTAAATCCGTTGAGATGACACCGTGTGAATTATGGTTTAATAGAAACCTAAGCTGTCATTTCTTAATGTTTGGGGCTGCAACACTTGTGTGGAAAATGTTTTCACCTAATGAGCTCGAATCCAAAGCGGACAAATGCATCTTCATAGAATACCCTAAGAACAGTTGGGTGAACCTTCTATCTCAGATCCAAGCATAAAATGTTTGTTGCTAAAACTGGGTCCTTTCTCGAGAAAAAGTTTCTCTTGAAAGAATTGAGTGGGAGGAAGATAGAACTTGATGAGGTTGTTGAACCTTTGTTCAACCAGAGAGTAGCGCAGCGTAGGAAGATGTTTCTCTGAAGCCTACGTTAGTTGAAGAGGAAGTTAATGATGATGATCATGAAGCTTCGGATCAAGTTACTATCAAACCTCGTGGGTTGACAAGGACGTGTACTGCTCCTGAGCGATATGACAACCCTGTCTTGGAGGTCATGTTGTTGGACAACAATGAACCTACGAGCTATGGAGAAGCGGTGATGGGCCCGGATTCTGACAAATGGTTAGAGGCCATGAAATCCGAGAAAGGATCCATATATGAAAACCAAGTATAGACTTTGGTAGACTTGCTCGTTGGGCGGCAGGTCGTTGAGTACAAATGGATCTTTAAAATGAAGACAGACGTTGATGGTGAATGTCACCATTTATAAAGCTCGACTTGTCGCAAAGAAGTTTCTGGCAAGTTCAAGGAGTTGACTACGATGAGACTTTCTCACTCGTAGCGATGCTAAAGTCTGTTGGAATTATGTTAGCAGTTGCTGCATTTTTCAATTATGAAATCTAGCAGATGGATGCCAAAACATCGTTTCCTTCCTTAAGGAAAGGTTGTATGAGATACAACCAGAAGGTTTTGTCAGTCCTAAGGATGCTAAAAGGTGAGCAAGCTTCAGTGATCCTTCTATGGACTGAAGCAAGCATCTCGGAGTTGGAATATACACTTTGATAAGGTGATCAAAGTTTTTAAATCTATACAAAGTTTATGAGAAACTTGTATTTGCAATAAAGTGAGTGGGAGCACTATAGAGTTTCTGATAAGTATATGTGGATGACATATTGCTATTTGGAAATGATGTAGAATTTCTGGAAAGCATAAACGGTTGTTTGAAAAGTGTTTTTCAAAGGAATACCTGGATAAAGCTACCTAATTGTTGAACATCAAGATCTATAGAGATAGATCAAGATGCTAGATGAGACTTTCAATGAGTACATACCTTGACAAGATTTTGAAAGAGTTCCAAATGGATCAGTCAGAGAAAGAGTTCTCGCCTGATTTGTAAGGTGTGAAGTTGAGTGAGACTCAAAGCTCGACAACGGCAGAAGAAAGAGAAAGGATGAACGTCGTCCCCTATGCCTTAGCCATAGGCTCTATATTATGCCATGCTGTGTACCGCACCTGGTGTGTGCCTTGCCATGAGTCAGTCAAGGGGTATAGAAGTGATCCAGGATTGGATCACTAGACAGCGGTCAAGATTATCCTTAGTGACTAAAAGACTAAGGAGATGTTTCTCGATTATGGAGGTGATAAAGAGTTCGCCGTAAAGAGTTACGTCGATGCAAGCTTTAACACCAATCCGGATGACTCGTAGTAGCAATCTGGATACGTATAGTGGAGCAGCCATTTGGAATAGTACCAAGTGGAGTGTGGTAGCAGTGTTTACGGTTTGACATAGAGATTTGCAAAGTACAGTCAGATCTGAATGTCGCAAACCTGTTGACTATAAGACCTCTCTCACATGCAAAGCATGATCGAGCCCCAGAACTCATTGGGTGTTAGATTCATAACAATGCGTATCACATGGTGATATGAACTAGATTATTGACTCTAGTGCAAGTGGGAGACTGTTGGAAATATGCCCTAGAGGAAATAATAAATTAGTTATTATCATATTTCCTTGTTCATGATAATCGTTTATTATCCATGCTTTAATTGTATTGATCGGAGACTTAGATGCATGTGTGGATACATAGACAAAACTGTGTCCCTAGTATGCCTCTAATAGAGTAGCTCGTTGATCAAAGATGGTTAAGGTTTCCTAGCCATGGACATGAGATGTCATTTGATAACGGGATCACATCATTAGGAGAATGGTGTGATGGACAAGACCTAAACTACAAACGTAGCATATGATCGTGTCAGTTTATTGCTACTGTTTTCTGCATGTCAAGTATATGTTCCTATGACCATGAGATCATGCAACTCACTGACACCGGAGGAGTGCCTTGTGTGTATCAAACGTCGCAACGTAACTGGGTGACTATAAAGGTACTCTACAGGTATCTCCGAGGGTGTGTGTTGAGTTGGTATGGATCAAGACTGGGATTTGTTACTCCGTGTGACGGAGAGGTATCTCAGGGCGCACTTAGTAATACAACATCACAACAAGCCTTGCAAGCAATGTGACTAAGTGTTAGTCATGGATCTTGTATTACGGAATGAGTAAAGAGAATTGCCGGTAATGAGGTTGAACTAGGTATGTAGATACCGATGATCGAATCTCGGGCAAGTAACATACCGAAGAACAAAGGGAACATCTTACGGGATTAACTGAATCCTTGACATAGGGGTTCGACCGATAAAGATCTTCGTAGAATATGTAGGAACCAATATGGGCATCCAGGTCCCGCTATTGGTTATTGACCGTAGAGGTGTCTCGGTCATGTCTACATAGTTCTCGAACCCGCAGGGTCTGCACACTTAAGGTTTGGTGACGTTTCGATAGTATAGAGTTATGTATGGTGGTGACCGAAGGTTGTTCGGAGTCCCGGATGAGATCTCGGACATCACGAGGAGCTCCAGAATGGTCCGGAGGTAAAGATTGATAAATAGGAAGTCCTATTTTGGTCGCCGGAAAAGTTTCGGGCTCATCGGTAATGTACCGGGAGTGCCGGTAGTGTACCGGGAGACCATCGGGAGGGGTATTTCGACCTAAGAGGCTTGATGAGCTGTGGGAGAGTAAAACCCAGCCTTTTGTGGTCTGGTGGAAGTCCCAAACAAGTCCCATGCGGTTAGGGAAGAAAAGCCCAAAGATAAAAGGTGGAAAAAAGGCAAAAAGGCAAAAAAAGGAAGAGTCCTAATCCTACTAGGATTGGAGGAGAAGGAGGACTCTCCTCCCTAACTTCGGCCGAAGCCTCCTAGTAGGATTTGCCCTTGCGCCAAGCCTTCTCTCTTCCTCTTATATATACTAGAGGTTTTAGGGTTTTGGCACAGAATTTTTAGCCACGTGCTGCCCGTTCCTCCAGTGCATAGTTTCTCCTCTAGATCGGATTTCTGCAGTGCTTAGGCGAAGCCCTGCCGAAATAACTCCACCACCATCTTCGGAGCACCGTCACGCTGCCGGAGAAATATTCTACCGCTCCGCTCCCTCTTGCTGGATCAAGAAGGCGAAGATCGTCATCGAGCTGTACGTGTGCTGAACGCGGAGGTGTCGTCCGTTCGGCGCTAGATCGGAAGGACCGTGATCAAGATCGCGAGACGGATCGTGATGAGTTCGCGGGACGGGTCGTGACGAGTTCGCGGGACGGATCGTGATTGGATCGCGGGACGGATCATGATGAGTTCGCGGGACGGATCGTGATTGGATCGCGGGACGGATCGTGATGAGATCGTGGGACGCTCGGCGATTTGGATCGCGAAGACGTTCGACTACACCAACCGCGTTTCTTAACGCTTCCCGCTTAGCGATCTACAAGGGTATGTAGATCCACTCTCCCTCTCGTAGATGCTCATCACCATGGATAGATCTTGCGTGTGCGTATGAAAATTTTTGTTTCCCATGCGACGTTCCCCAACACACCTTTCTTGATTGCGGCGGCTCGATGAAGACTAGTAGATTGCTCCCTCATATTCCACTATGGGCGAGCCACTCTTCGGCACATCTTCACAAGTCCACTATTACCACAATGGACGGCAAGCTTCAAGCATGATCTGTCTGTGATGTTT
This sequence comes from Hordeum marinum, assembly GCA_022496015.1. Lineage (NCBI taxonomy): Eukaryota > Viridiplantae > Streptophyta > Magnoliopsida > Poales > Poaceae > Hordeum > Hordeum marinum. The sequence goes on along the minus strand of CM039678.1, from coordinate 179,778,350 downwards.
CACTAGAACTTGCACACCGCAACCTTGATGGCGATCGCCACTTGATGTCATCCTCCATGGGAATATACCTAACCCCACAAAGAACTCTCACATAGACCATGGGTTGGTACACAAAGCGCAATGGACAATGCTTACCATACCATGGGATCACTTGATCCCTCTCGGTACATCTTGTACGCTTTGTGTGTTGATCAACTTGATTCACTCTTTGACTTAGTCTTGATCAACCTTGTATCTTATCTTATCTCTTCATAAAGATGATATCTTGATGGTAAACATGAATGTTCACACAATCTTATTCTTCGAGACATGCTTGCAATAAGCTCAACTCTCACATGACCAATCTTTGGATAAATCCTTGAATACCACCTTGGTCACCATATAAACTCCTTGAAACCAACACATGTACTTCAAGAAGTGCATATGGACAAATCCTTCGAATATAACTCAAGGCAACCATTAGTCCATAGGGATTGTCAACAATTACCAAAACCACATATGGATAAATATGCTCTAACACTTGTAATCATAAATTTGATATGTATTATATCCTTTTTTTCTTTCATTCTTGTTGTAGAAGTTGGTGAGGCATTGTCGCAAGCTGGTGGGCCTCCTTGGGTGCGTTGGCTCGACTACAGTTCACGATCCTGCAGGCCCACAGGGTACCATCGCTTCGTCGAGCCATGTTGTTGCCTCGTCCTCTAGGTTGGATGAGGAGGAGGACAAGGAGGACGATGAGGACAAGGAGGATGGTGAAGAATATGAAGAGGAAGAGAGCGGTGAGGAGGAGTAAGATGAGGATGGCGGACCTCCACCAACTCAGACAACTCAACTTGAGAAGAGGAATAAGCCGAAGAAGGATTAGCAGATTCATTTCCCATTCCAGAAACAACGTCCTCGCAAGAAAAAGCCTGATGAGAGTCGTTCAAAGAAAAACGAGGATCGTAACTCCAAGAGGGGTAGGCGCAAGTGGATTGCTTAGGTTTAACTATTTGTGATGGCGTGTCAAACTATTTGCTATTTGTCAAACTATGTGGAGTCATTTGCTACTATGGCTTGTCAAATTGTTTGGTATTTGTGCTGGCTTAGTTAAACTATTATTCATATCGAGTGTGATACATGTTATGTTATATTCAGTAAAATCTGCATATTTTCTGTTTTAAGTGTATAATGTTGCTATGATGTGCAAGTATTTTTGAAAAAAATGCAAACATGTCATGTGCAAAAAATGCACTGGGCGGCCTACCCTACCGCCAAGGTCCCTGGTGGTAGGGTGTGGAACCTGTAGGAAATATGACCTAGAGGCAATAATAAATTAGTTATTATCATATTTCCTTGTTCATGATAATCGTTTATTATCCATGCTATAATTGTATTGATCGGAGACTTAGATGCATGTGTGGATACAGAGACAAAACCATGTCCCTAGTATGCCTCTAATAGACTAGCTCGTTGATCAAAGATGGTTAAGGTTTCCTAGCCATGGACATGAGATGTCATTTGATAACGGGATCACATCATTAGGAGAATGGTGTGATGGACAAGACCCAAACTACAAACATAGCATATGATCGTGTCAGTTTATTACTACTGTTTTCTGCATGTCAAGTATCTGTTCCTATGACCATGAGATCATGCAACTCACTAACACCGTAGGAGTACCTTGTGTGTATCAAACGTCGCAACGTAACTGGATGACTATAAAGGTGCTCTACAGGTATCTCCGAGGGTGTCTGTTGGGTTGGCATGGATCAAGACTGGGATTTGTTACTCCGTGTGACGGAGAGGTATCTCAGGGCCCACTCGGTAATACAACATCACAACAAGCCTTGCAAGCAATGTGACTAAGTGTTAGTCACGGGATCTTATATTACGGAACGAGTAAAGAGACTTGCCGGTAACAAGGTTGAACTAGGTATGGAGATACCGACGATCAAATCTCGGGCAAGTAACATACCGAAGAACAAAGGGAACATCATACGGGATTAACTGAATCCTTGACATAGAGGTTCGACCGATAAAGATCTTCGTAGAATATGTAGGAACCAATATGGGCATCCAGGTCCCGCTATTGGTTATTGATCGTAGAGGTGTCTCGGTCATGTCTACATAGTTCTCGAACCCGCAGGGTCTGCACACTTAAGGTTCGGTGACGTTTCGGTAGTATAGAGTTATGTATGGTGGTGACCGAAGGTTGTTCGGAATCCCGTATGAGATCCCGGACATCACGAGGAGCTCCGAAATGGTCCGAAGGTAAAGATTGATATATAGGAAGTCCTGTTTTGGTCACCGGAAAAGTTTCAGGCTCATCGGTAGTGTACCGGGAGTGCTGGTAGTGTATCGGGGGACCATCGGGAGGGGTATTTCGACCCAAGAGGCTACATGGGCTGTGGGAGAATGAATACCAGCCCTTAGTGGGCTGGTGGAAGTCCCACAAAGGGCCCATGCAGCTGTGAAGAAAAACCCAAAGAGAAAAAGGTGGAAAAAGGCAAAAAGACTAAATAAGGAAGGAGTCCTAGTCCTAATAGGATTGGAGGAGGATTCCTCCTCTCCTCCTTGCGCAAGAGGCCAAAGGGCTGGCCCTTGTGCGCCAGCCTCCTCCCTCTCTCCTCCTATATATAGTAGAGGTTTTGAGGGTTTTGAGACACAGAAAAACAGCCACGTGATGCCTCTCCTCTAGATCGTAGTTCCTCCTCTAGATCGGTTTTCAGCGGTGCTTAGGCGAAGCCCTGCTGGAATTCCTCCACCACCATCGCCGCAACGCCGTCGCGCTGCCGGAGAACTCATCTACCTCTCCGCTCCCTCTTGACGGATCAAGAAGGCGGAGAACGTCATCGAGCTGTACGTATGCTGAACGGCGAAGGTGTCGTCCGTTCGGCGCTAGATCAGAAAGACCGTGATCAAGATCGCGAGACAGATCGTGATGAGATCGCGGGACGGATCGTGATGAGTTCGCGGGACGCTCGGCGATTTGGATCGCAAAGACGTTCGACTACACCAACCGTGTTTCTTAACGCTTCCCGCTTAGCGATCTATAAGGGTATATAGATCCACTCTCCCTCTCGTAGATGCTCATCACCATGAATAGATCTTGCGTGTGTGTAGAAAAAATGTATTTCCCATGCAACGTTTCCCAACAGAACCCTACAGTGCGGCTGCATCCATTCCAGGTTACAAAACTTGGCTGGGCTCCCAACAGCCATCCTACCGACGGAGGCCCTGGCGGAAAGGTCTCACCAGCTATCGCCTTAGGCCCTGACGGTAGGATGCTAAGCCGCATCAACGCACGCACTGCAGTTGACGATTGCTGTCGTTAAGTCTACCGTCGAAGGCCCTTGCAGTATGGTATGTAATGCTATCGTCGAGTGCCCTGGCAGTATCAAAATGAGTCAAATCTTAAACTTTTATCTAACCAGGTCAGATCTGGCTAAACTTAGCCAAAAGGGTCAAAACACGAAATTTGACTTCATGGGAGTCACCAAAATTCAATACAAAGTTGCGTGCACAGGCCAACATGACGTGAGAACAAAAGAAGTTGAAATTGTGATCATCCATCCCATCTGTCAAAGCGGATGTCACGGTCAAACACGTCTCGTGTTGGTGCGATTGACATAGCATGCCGCAACTCTCACAAAGGATGAAACAAAACTCCTGAAAAAAGGAACGGAACAAATTACTAGCATTAGGGGAATTCGTTTAGCTTTGGACATGGACAAAGGAGATTCAACTTAATAGCAAAGATGACACCATCATTTGGAAGCTCGCATCTGATGCTTGCTACTCCACCGCTTCGGCGTACGACGCCCAAATTCTTGGATTGACCTCATGCATGGTCAAGCCATGTATTTAGAAAGCTTGGGGACCCCTAAATTGCAATTTTTTTGCTTGGCTCATAATTTACAACATCAAGAGAGCGGATAGGTTCTGATGTATCGCCGGAGCGAAACATTTAGGAGCTACCGTCCCGGGAGAGTAATCCATTTAAGCTTCAGGCTTCGGCCTTGTATATGCTTTTCTCCTTGCTTATTTAATGAAAAGGCAAAGCTTTTGCCTTGTTTAAAAAGAAAAACAGCAACAAGCAGAGACGGCGCGCAAGGCCATGCAGCAAATTTCTTAATAACCGCTGGTGGGCTGCTGGCACATATCGAATACATGATGTTTGAGTGGCAGAATTTGACTGTCCAACTTCAGACTGGCACCGGTTATTTCCTGAAATAAATCCAACACAACGCACTTCAAGAGCCACAAACTGATCCTAGCTTTGCATGCTAACAAGACAATAATATCTCAATGTAGTCTTGATCCCCGTGAATGTTATTTTGAATTAAAGGAAACAAGCTAGGAGCACTTCGAAGGAGAAGAGTTCAGGCACCACTTACACAGCAAGTGACCTATAATAAGCCTAGTAGATGTTACTATCAGGGTTTGCTAATATTTCCCAGCTCTGAAGTGAGCTGGCCTATTCTGATTTGCTCACATTAGTGAAAATCCATCAATGTGGAAACTGAGGTCCTCATCCGGCATCAAAACCACACAACGAGATTAGTGTAATTTCCAATATGTTTGTGCTAACTCCATGCCTGAAGATTGGGAAACAAATCAAATCATCATCCAGTAAGCCTCTGGAATCTGGAGAGCCGTCTTAATGAAAAACGAGACTTTGCATTTCAGCATTTGTATTCTCACCACAGGTTAATTTTTTTTGCAAAAGGCAGATACCCATTTTGATTAACCTCCTGTGGTTCCCAGACGTTTGGATGAACCTCATGTCCAGTTCTGAACCTGGACGGATATAAAAGGTCCGGGCGGTGCTGCTGGTAAGAATCACATTTTCAAATTCACCAGACACAGATATGTACATCGTGATTTCGATGGCCCTCTTATCCAGATGAGTAGGAAGACAACTCACTTTTTGAAATTCCTGTAGAAAGACAATTCACTTTTTGAGACAACCATACTTAGCCAGTAGCATAATTAAAATTATTCATAACATCAACAAGGCAACCAAGTCCTAAAACATCTATATGCATCAAGGCAAAATATATTCATTAGTGACAGAAAATGTATATGAAAACTTCAGTCAACAGAAATACTCAGTATCAGTCCGTGAGCATGATGGTAGTATGCATGCAGTGTTAAAATTAATATCTACGGAGGGAAAACAAGATCGACATGATTTTTTACTGCTATCTAAAAAAATGATACTCTTTGTGACCAAGCAGTATAACAGGATAGCCAAATACCTAAAAATGCACACAAGGAAGATTCTGGGCCAGACCTACAGACTGCAGTCACAGCAAACGAGGCAATGGCTAGCAATTCCTTATGGCACTGATTGCTTTGTGCTTGCCCTTTTATCATCTTATCTGCATCCACTGTAATGCCATCCTGTCCAAGTGCAAACCCCATCAACGTCCTCACACCTTTGATGATACCACGTCATCTTCTCACCATGTGCTGCCTGCAAAGCGTGCATATAAGGTTCCCTCTTTACACCTTTTCTATGTGAAATTTATTTGGTAATAAAACTTTGCAACCGGCATATGTATCCAAACAAGGCTGCGCAGGTAAATCTTGTGTTGAATCATGCATACGAAATTGTAAAAACAGCCAATTTGCCAATCAAAAACAATCAACTGAGCAGAAATGACATGGTTTGGGTGTAGATGAGTCTCCACCTTTGGATTTGTGAAACGTGTGGCTGTGGAGGCGGCCCTTTCCTCGACCCTGACTATTTGCCAATCTGCACAGGAACCACACATAATCAAACAAGCTGGGCTAATAATGGAGGTAGCGACCATACTAATATGGCATAGGAGGAGATACCTAGGACTGGAAATGGCAGTGAGAAGCTGAGTTGCAGGAAGAAGACATGGCGACGAGCTGAATAGGAGGAAGGGAAAGTGGCGGGTGAATTTAGGGTTCACCATCAATTTGTTCGTTTAAGGACTTAGCACCCTCCAGGGTTACGTGCCAGTGCTCAAAACTGCAGAGGGGGGAAAGATGATAGAAGTATATAACATGACATACTACCAGTTCAAAGCAGGCACCAATTCCACTTACAATATACAGTACAGATTAAATATTATTGCAGATGAATGCATGTGTTACCCATATACTACATGTAATTTAAAAGATAGAATCATATTTAATGCTACTTTCCTAACAAACGGGGTCCCTAATATACATACTCATGCACCCAATAAGTTCAGCTGATAAATTTCATGAGAAACAAGTATATTGTGCGCATCACCATTTTTATTAGTTATCACACAATTATGGGTATTCAAAGCACACTGTCTCTACTCTCTACCACTGTTTTTAGTCAACGCACATATGGCATTACTTGATCCGATACAGTATATATTTCTTTAGCATAGGATAGTCAGGATTGCAACATTGGAGATAAGGATTGGTGAAGAAGATTAGGATCAACAGTTTTGAGTTTTGATACAACTGTACGGTTGTCCGAATTCCCGCAAACCGGTTTGGGGGGGGGGGGGGGGGGGGACTCCAACACCCCCGGCCCATTCAAATCCCCCTCGCGGTCCACTTTTTCCCACTCCGCCCCTGCTCCTCCCTTGCTTTACATCCGCACCCTCCTCCGTCGTTGTACCTTTCTGTCCGCTCTCCGCTGCCCAGGCATCCTCAAGCGTCCGCAGCCCCCACCCCCGTGCCTGCCCGCCTTGGACTACGCCGCCATCCACCAAGGATCCGTCCGCAGCCAGGTACCCTCCGCACCCCTGCCAACAGCGTCCATTTACCACGCCCAGTAGGTGTTCGGTCAAATGCCATAGGGCTTTTTTGTTGAACTTCTTGTTGTTTCCTAGAGTAAGCAAAACATGTGTTTCGTTTCTTGAGCAAAAGCACCTCATGCTCTATGACGCGCACGTGATCCATGATCGCTATGTGAAGTCGCTAGCCCAACAGTGGTACGCTATCTCCAACGCCGTCATGAAGTTCTGCTGTGCGGTTGCCATGAAGTTGAGACAATGTGGCCATCGCGATCGTCAACCATGGATATCATAAGTTTTGCTTCTTGTTGCTCTATATGTTGGTTCATTGATTCACTAAATGTTTCAACTTGATAATCATCAAGTTGTATAGCCCAGATGCGCTGCCTGGTGTCGTGATGTACCACAAGTCCAAGGGGAGGCAATTTACATTCATACATTGTTGGATGAAGCTCAAGGGCAACACTGCATAGGAGGGCTTGTGTCAATTCTGACTCGAGTATCGTTGAATTCTGAATCGATGTGTTGAACATCCAGTTCTCGGATGTAAAATTTACATTTCAACTATGTTATGCTAGGAATATTTGCAAGCTATTTATGGGTGAATTGTGCTAATTTTTTGTTATTATTTTGAGTGTTGTAGATAAAAAAGCAGGCGCAGGCGTTTAGGGGATAGGGTGCTCCCGTATCCACGTCCGCGGACAAATACCGTGGCCGTTTTAGGGGATAGCGTTGGAGATGCTTGAGCAACTCATCAATAAGTCAAGAGTAATCCTATATATAGAAGGACTAGTGAGTATCTACTACAGTTTAGAATTAAGCAAGAAAATAGTTGAGATCCTTCCTCGACCTCGCCTCGCAAGTAGAGAGCTGTCCCTCAGCCCCTCTCTCTAAAACCCTAGCACATACCATCGTAATCATGAATTAAGCATGACGAGTTTCTGAAATATGAAAACAAAGAAGGATCTTTTGTAAAGAGGCTTGCAGAAGCATGTGAAAATAGAAGCTACAGCTCCGGTATACTTGCTTGCTCCTGCCCCTACTTGTTGTTGCTTGCTTGCTGCTATTGCTATCTGCTTGCTGCTGCAGTGCTGCTACTGCTATCTTCTTGCTGCTGCTACTGCCTTGCTACTGCTGCTACTGCCTTGCTGCTGCTGCCTTGCTGCTGCTGCTGCTGCTACTACTAACTTGCTGCTTCTATTGTCCAATTTCTAGTTAGTTGGTGGAAGCTTTATGGAGGAGACACACCAAATTTGAAAGAAATGGCTATGAGAATCCTCTCTCTGACCTCTAGCTCTTCTGGTTGTGAAAGAAGCTGGAGTGCATTTGAATCGGTATATCTCTCCTCTCATTTTTATCTCCTCATTTTTTTTCTTGTAATGCTCATGTGATGTTTAATATGTAGATACATACCAAGAGAAGAAATAGGCTCGCAACGGAGCGATGCAACAATTTGGTCTTCATAAGGTTCAATAATAGAATGTTGTCTAGGAAACAGAAGCTCCTGGAGAAGAAATGGGATGTGCTCATCAGCACCGATGCTACCAAAGCTCAAGGATTTCTATTTGAAGGAGGGGATGATCATGCAAATGTTGTTTATCTTGATGAGGAAGATGGGGATGTCCATTCGTGTACGGGGATATCATGGGATCTACTTGGTGAAGCAATGGGAGCACAAGAGCAACTCCAACTTCATGCGAGTGCAAGAGTGAGAGACCTTGAGGAGTTTGAATCCCATGGTGATGATGAGATGGTGGAAGAAGATGAGATTGAGTATGAGGATGATTGAGAGGCATTGAGCTAGCGATCATTGCATGATGATTGGCATCATGCCATCAAGTGATCAAGTTATCATGCATTAGCATTTGCATTTGCATTCATGCATTTGTCTTTTGTTTGTTATTTGTTATGTAAGAGAATATGATGGAGTGGTGAGACTATCGTGGATCGTGGTCATGGTACTTTGGTTTGGTAGAACTAAGCAAGTTTAAGACTTTTATTTGTTATGTAATATGCTTGCTTGTGAAGTTGTGATATGATCTGCCTATTCCATTGCGTGTTTGCTACTTTGCTAGTTTGCTTTGATTGCTTATTCAATTTGGAGAAGCTGGGAAAGAGAGAAGGCTATGAGCCAACTAGATAAGCTTCTTTTTACAATTTACATATATGACAACTTGTTTGCTGCTAACATCTTGACATCTTCTCTTTTCTCTATGATGTATGTAGCTGCTGCCCGATGCACTGGAGGGAGAGGTTCAGAGGACAACACACAAAGAGGGAGGGTGCAAGGCCGTGGGTGGATGTGGCCATGTGGGCTAAGACGTATGGCACAGCAAGTGCCGCACAAGCGTAAATAAATGCACCAAAATAACTCCATGTAGTGCACCAAGTTGTGAGTGGCAATATTATTCCCTTCACCTTCGAGCCAAAGCCTTGTCATCAAGGTGTTTTATCCATCGTTGCCCATGTTCCAGACTGCTAAGCACTCAGCGCCCAGATACCCCTCGGGGAGGGTGACCAGCGGCGTCCTCATCTGAATCTACTCTCAATCCCTTTGCAATCCTCCTCTTCTCATTCCATTCTCCAAGGCTCTATTTTCTAGCCACCAGCACGCTGCCACTAGTCCACCACATAGCAATATAAGTGACATATGCCTACCATCTTGCTTGGTGTCTTTAAGCATGGTCAGTGCTTAATTTGGTTCCAGCATGAGCTCAGTAATCAGCTAGTCAGTGCAATGAAAATGTTTCATTGCAATCAAAACATGGTCAGTACATCATTTGGTCTGTACTTGTATCCATGTGATATGATGTTTTATTCGATTTAATAACCTAACCAAAATATTATGGAGTATGGTGAAGGGTGTTGACAAAATTCATGCCAATTTTGGATGGTGTCTATAGAAAACATAAAACTAAAAAACTAACCAAATTATCGTGTCAAACTGAATGGCCACCCTAGTTGAGATAACCATAGCAACTTCTCAGTAAAATCACGTGCACAGAGTTATTGCTGCATACATACATTGTTTTCATGAGAATGAGCTTGAAAGAAAGGGTCTAACTAACAAAAGTAAAAGGGGTCTGATGATATTTCCCTCCTATATACTATTTGTACATTATCTCTAGCTTTGGTTGGTGCTATTAGCATGTGTGCGCTATATATTTCTATGTTTCAAGTTTAATATGAATATGACTTCTTAAGTTTTATGTCATGCCAAGTACTCCTAAAACTAGTTTACAAGAATTTCTACCACAATGTAATTTCTATTTTCATAATAGAAATTACATTCCAACAGAAATCATGTGTAGTGAACTCCAATGCTTAATAAACATACAATGTCACATAATTTTAGCACCATCTACAAGCAGAACTCCAGTGCTTAAAACTTCATCTCAACCCACAGTTCCATGAATGCCTCGCTGGTATCTTCAACATTTAATGCTTCAACCATGTAATCACTTGTAAGAAAACAAGCCACTAAAATTTTAATATGTTGTTGGTTGCATGTAGCTGGCATGAAGTACTGCTACTGTTGACTCCTTCATGAAGCATCTCATTTGTCAAAACATCCTATAACTTCATTTGTATTTGCTAATTCACAGCCACAAAAAGTTCGTCTCAACCCAAAAAATCCGCTCATGCCTCACCAGTCACCACTGTCTTCAACAATTAATGTTGCTGAACCATGTAAGCAGTAAAAAACAGCTAGTACAATTTTAATATGTTATTGGTTGTTGATGGCATGTAGCTGGTATGAAGTACTGCTACTACTGATTCCTTCATGAAGCATCTCATTTGTCCGAACGTACCTATAACTTTGATTTAGTTACTATCAAAGTCACCAACAAGTTGCTAGCTTCAATCCTGTATTGCTGGATGCAAACTCTGTGATCGCGAATTACCTGTTACATCACAAGAAGCTCCATTGGTGTGACTGCAACAGCAAAGGGTAAAAAAGAACATGGCAGAGGTTCCTATCACCTTACAAAGGTTTAACAGCAATGTCAACGGTAATTTCTAGTAGTGCATGCAACTGTTCAAACACTTAAATGCCTGATAATACTGTGAGAAATGTCCTTGAATACTTGACTATCTTGCTGAACACAATACTTACAGGGTTAATCAACATACTAACAGAAGAACTTAATAAATCATTCATACTTATAAAGTTTTGGAGTTGGTGGTTTGGTCGCCCGTTCAGCCCTCCCTAATAATCCTACTTATAAAGCAGTGAACGGGGCTGAGAAGACGCGGCGACAACGGTGGAGCAGAGAAATTGTAGGTTATGGGAGGTTCCAATTACAGTTAAGGTGGGGGTGTCTGTATGGAGGCGGGGGGTACATGGATTACCTTATCTGACACAGAACAACTACACCTTGCTGCTACAAAGTGCTCATCGCTTGTGTCGAAGGAACTACTTCAACATGTTGTGCTAGATGTCGCTCTAGAGGCAAATAGGCCGATATGGCAGCAGGAGCTCAATCCAAAACTCCTAGAGCACAAGATCTTGTCCAAGATCAGAACACTAAGTTCTATTATAGGTAGTGGAATACATAGTATGCTTACAAACTAGAGTAAAGACCTATATTTATAGGCTTTGGGAAACCTTCACACCTCAACTTCTACGTATAGCTAGAACACTCTAGAAAACATTACTTAAGATTTAACATTCTACTCATAGCTAGAAGACTAGCAAACAGCAGCTAAAGCTAAGAGAACAAACAAATACTAGACTCGAGTAGAAGTATCTAGTAGTCGTCAAATGGATTTGACTTTTGATTTTATTTTTATTTTCCTTCTTTCTACTGTTCCTCAACATTATCTCAAGGCCGCACTACTAGACTTGCAACTTTGGATTTCAGCTTATCAAGATCGAATGTGGTTTGGGTAGATTGCAACTGCTGCACTGCACACGCTCCCAAACTCACATTCAAGAGAGTCAACACTCCTCTCCTACAAACATCAGGCCAGTCTATTGTCCTAAATTGCACTGCACATAACATGAGTCGTACCTATGCTATAAGTCTTCAATCCCAAAGTGAATTAACTCAACATATAACTTGACTAAACATATTTAAAAGACTGAGTTTGGTCGAGTCAAATATAAAATTTAATGTTAGTTACATTTTTTTTGTACTGAAGCATGGCACCGGCAACTTACTAGTGGTAATAGGAATCCACATGTGACATAATCACCATTTTCTTGTGATAATGATCTTTTCATTTGATTATTTCACTCTACCGATAGTCGATCCAATTTTGTAGCACATATTCGACTGGATGTTGTGAAACATGATTTGTATAACTACAATGCTGAAGGTACCAGTAGGCATGGTTACATGGTTACATGAGCGAATAATTGGGTGAGAATAGATCAGTTCTTCTTGCCTGGCTCAAACATAGATAGATGACATCCTTAAGAAGCACATGTTTATCCTTGACTTTTCCTAACACAACATGAACTCCTATGGAACCAACATCTTTTGATCTTAGACATCCTTTTATAACAATATTTCCCACAAGACTCTCACGCATCCATTTATCTACTGATGCAAGAACCTTCCAACAATCTCCTCTTGTGATACGACCATGACCTTGGCCTTCTTGATGGCAATTCTACCGCATTCAAATTTCAAACTACCAATGCACTAATGAAACACACTGGAATCCACAACACCTGAGGTAAATGACCAACAAAATGGGAAACAACAAAAGCAATGCCACTATTCGCTTGCAGTAACCGAAACACTCTACTCATCAGTTACGCTATAAGTGGTAAATCATTTTCAGATGGGCTTGCTCCCCGAACAGCTGAAGAGGAATAGGTTCAACAAATGCAAAAATGATCACCAAACAACAACAACAACAGCAACAACAACAAAGCCTTTAGTCCCAAACAAGTTGGAGTAGGCTAGAGGTGAAACCCATAAGATCTCGCGACCAACTCATAGTTCTGGCACATGGATAGCAAGCTTCCACGCACCCCTGTCCATGGCTAGTTCTTTGGTGATGCTCCAGTCCTTCAGATCTCTCTTTACAGACTCTTCCCATGTCAAGTTCGGTCTACCCCGGCCTCTTTTGACATTATCAGCATGCTTAAGCCGTCCGATGTGCACTGGGGCTTCTGGAGGCCTGCGCTGAATATGCCCAAACCATCTCAGACGATGTTGGACAAGCTTATCTTCAATTGGCGCAAAAATGATCACCGCTCTATGAAAATAAATGGACAGGGGGCTAAGGAGCCAGAGACACAAGGGAGCTTAGCCTTCTTACATATTCGAGTGTACAGGCATGTCCTAACTGATTCGCTGTTAGACGGAGCATCAGGCAGCACAAAATTCTACTTGACTAAGCTATGAGTTCCTCCAAAATGCGGGTCTGCTTACTGCTTCGTTTTTTACATACTAAGCTTTCTTGCATATCTTGATATGGACAAATATACCAACCACACAAACCAGTCAACTACTGAACAGTATGAATTCCTAGTTTATTTAGCTAGCATCGGCGCACCATATTTGCAATGGCATTTTGAAGCGTACATGCCTTTTCAATAGCAAATAAATAACTTATGCTTTGGCTACCAACAAAGCAGTAGATGATGTCTGCCTACAACTGAAACAACAATGTAGAGGACAGCACAGGATACAGTTACTGAAAACTAATATATAACTGTAGTTACGATCGGTGCAAAAAATCTTAGTACCTCCAAAAAGAAGCGGCGGTCTATGTCATTGGAGTTATATGCCCTCACCACCTTCACCAACATCTATGTCCTTTCCATTGGGCAAGGTCTTGTTTCCAGTGCTTTCAACATGTGTCTGCTTACTTGACTTCCTCTTGCTATACTTCTTCTCATACCGATCCACCTTATACTCCACCAAACTATTATGTTGTTTAGTCTCAGGAGGACCTTTCCTTTTATCTCTCGTACTCTCCTGAGGGGGTTTACCTTTACACTCCAGTGCAAGAACCACAGGGACTGTGGGATCAGATCCTAAAGCCTCAGATCCTAGAGCCTGACTAGCATTCCAGTTGCTTCCCATCTCTTCTCCGGTCTCAAGATAGTCCAGATGATCCATCATATTGGTTACACAAAGCCCCAGATCCTCTTTAACCACCTTCCTCCCATAAACCAATCCGTTCTGCCTCTTGCCCTGCCTCTTGCCCTGCCCAGACGAGACAACCAGAGATGCACTGCCAGAACGTGAAATCCTCGGTGACCCGTTGATCGCCAAATGCAGCTGCAGAGCCAATGCCTCGTCTGGCAGGTCCAGATCACTGGGACCCTTGCTGTCTGACCCCTCGCCTACAGGAACGAGGGCCATCGCATCCTTCCAAGCTGGCCTCACCTCCTCCACCACCTTCCTTGGCGAATTCAACTTGGCAGCAGCGACAGGCTCCCCCTTCGTCTGCACTGCAGAACTAGGCTCTCTGATGACCAACTCCAGATTAGGAACAGATTTCCTGCTACCCACCTTCACTGTGGGGCAGCAATCGACGCAGACGAAATTCTCCAAATCTACCGGCTGGATCATGGCAGTACGGTGCTCAACAGGGATGCAGTGGTGGTGGACGCAGAGATTGCAGCTGCGGCATGTGACCGAGTCCACGTGCGGGAGGTTGTCGAGGGAGAGGCAGTAGGAGCAAACGGCGCCAGAGCGAAGGAGGGAGAAACATTCAGAGCAGAGGAGGACGACGCGCCAGAGGGAGCGGAGGGGACGGAGTGGACGTCGCTTGGCACCCGGCGCCGGCGGCTGGAAGCGGGCGACGCAGCAGTGGCAGCGGTTCAGATCGGGCGGGCCGCGCGTGGGCGCGGGGGGCGGCAAGGTCGGGCGGGGGGGCGCTGCACGGCGTCGCGGGCGATGTTTCGAGAGGAGACGGGAAGGCGGGGTGGGATGGTCGGCGTCGGGGACGGCGGTGGCGGTGGCGGTGGGGGAGCTGGGTGCGGATTGCACCATGGGAAACCTAGGGTTTGGGATGGGTAAGTGGTGGGGAATCCGGCCCGCGGAATGGGTTTTGCTTGGGCGCGATGTATGTTGCCGGGTGGTGCGAGTGCGATGCTCCGGGGAACCCAAACTAGATTTTGGAAAAGGGATGCTTCTCATTTTGTTGGAATATAGTATAAATCCATTCGATGGCATGGCTGTGAGCATGTATCTTACAATCCCTATTTTCAAGTCCGTTTGATTTCTGTGGGTTTTTATTTATTTATTGCAGCCTTAAATCGATAAGTACACATCATTTATTTGGGATATGGTTACGGACGATTCCAGTTTTCTTGTGATTTGGTTTGCCAGTTGACTCTATGTATTGTCGAGCAGTGGGTTGTTGCTATATGTGGTGTGATCATGATGCATGTTATGGTTGTGTTTCATGTTCTCTAAAAGACCGCCTTGGTTGACAGTTCATATATTTTCTCTTTTTTCTCTTGATGTATCCCGTCGTTTTTGAAAGACTACCGCAAAAATTATATACATCATCATCATTGTACGAGCTTATAAAAAAGGTTGTCCTTCTCTCTTAATATATTTGGTTGTTTTCGGCCACCAATGCAAGTTCTTACATGTTAAAACATGGGTTGCATTGAGCATTGTCTCGTTTAATTGATGCCAGTGTTCAGCTTTTTAAATTTTAGAAAATTAAGTATGTTGTCTCACTTTCAATATCTGTCATTTGCTTTGGTATGTTGGTGTTTCATTTTCAGATATCTTTTAATTATGTGACACTTCTTTCGTCTTTTCTGATTTAGTAATTCGAGTATTTCATCTTGCTTTTGGAGATCTCTCACCAACTTATACTATATTTTAATTGCCGGCCACTTCTTGGTTGGTTAAAACTAATATACAAGGAACGCCAATTTAGTGAGCAAATTTATCTATATTTAAGTAATATTGGGTCTTAACCAATCTCGTGGAGTCTATTTGATAGCTTCATATTGGATACTTGCCTAAGATGGTTAATTTTTCACAAACTACAAATTATTGTTGGCGAAAAATATATTGGATATAAGCAACCTTCTGCTGCTATGGTAGCACTTCAAATAGCATTGCGGAGTTTGTTACGTCAACATGGCGGTACTCAATACACATTGCTCATTCTATAGCAACTCCAAGTGCTGAAGCGAGTGTTCGCCAAAAATAAAAAATAAAACTGTTGAAACAATTGTCAATTTGTGGCTTTGCGTTACAAAATGCTGCTTCACACCTTAAAAAAATCCATGTTTGTTGTTGTTATCCCTGTTTTGTAGTTATTTTAGTATTTTTAAAGTTAAGCCTTAGTGCTCTAGATATTCCTTTGTGTCACACTGTAGTTTCCATTCCATGTGATACATTTACTCGAAGGAGAACTGTTTTAATTTTATTACTGAGTCAAGGAACGTATAGAAAGAGTGGCCATCAACACCATCTAGTAATGACTTCGCAAAAAAATATTCCACTGATGCCTGATCCACCATATTTAAAATTAAAATTGATCATATTTTAGTACCAATTACGTTTTGGATTAGAAATTTATAAGAAAGTGGATCGAGAATTAGAGTTGATCTTCACCAAAATGAGCACAGATAGAAACGAATTGGGATGAAGAGCTTACCTAATGTGTCGCAACGTCGCTTCCCCCTTCGAGGCTCGCCTACCGCTCGCCGTTGCGCGAGGGCGAGGATGTCGCGACGATGTCACCTCCAACCGGAGTGACACGCGGAATGCCGCCACCATGCTCATGGATGAAAGCTCGCTCGGCCTCCAAGTCGCGCTCGTTGTCGTCACGCCTAATGGTATCGCACAACACAGATATCCTGCCCCTCAATGCCCCCACGAGTAGCCATGCTCAACGGAGGAGCATGTCGAACTCGGTCCACGACACGCTGCTCTGACAAGCACAACCACCGCATTACTGGGAAAGCACAAGAGCGGTGTGTCGCCTCCTGCGTCGCCTTTCTCGACGGGACTGGGAAATTTTGGGGAGGGAGGATGAGCTAAGGTTAGTTAGGGCGACAGTTTCTTCCATCTGTTAGCGATGCGGACGAATTGGACGGCTGGCGGTGATTGTGAGGTCTGAGCAAGCCTTCGGAGTGTTAACGGGCAATTTATAGCGATGGGCTCTAGCCCAGTAGAAATGATTTTTTGTCTAGTTTTTAGCTACTGGACTATTGGCCCAAAATACTTATGGCATATTTTTGTCTATTATCAGTGAATTTTAAGTTCATATTTTATGTTTTTGCACTATTTTAAATAGAAACCTAAAACATCACAAACTAAAATATGTCATTGTTTTGGATAAAATTGAATTAAGGAGATATTTTATTCAGGTTTTATGATGTGTTGATTAAATTTGATGTTTTATTTGAGAATCATATGACTCTAAATTTAATTCTGGCCAAAATTATCTTATTTTGATGAGTCATCACTAGAATGATGTAGACCAGAAACAAAACTATAATGGTATAAACCATAAATAAAGTACGACATTTAGTCTAGTTAGAAAAATCTCAATGTGTACTTTCTTTTGTCTAAGATGCACTACACATCATGACATAAATGTATCATTCCTACGTTGCTTCTAGGCATTACTTCCTTTTTTGAAAATACAACTTTAATCACAAAGAATTGTTACTTTAATTTGAAATTTACTACATACAATAAAAACAATCGTGGAAAAGCCTGCCTGTTGTTTTCATTGGAGAATTCTACATGTATTCATTTTAATATATGTGGTTTTGTCTATATGCGAAACAACGTGAATCCTCTATTTATGAGCAATATGATTGCCCTATTCGATGGTTTGTATGTAGCCACATAGTTTCCTAGTTGAAACCATCCGATGTACACTATATAGGAGTATATATAACGGAAAATATCCTTTGGTTCATCGGTGTATATACACATAATATGGAGAAAAATAATTTAAAAAAGTTTAGTTTTTTCTTTTGAACAAACTTGACTTTCTTTCGCACAAGTATGCACTTTTTTGTGATTAAGGAATCACTTGACTTCAAGGAAAAAATGAACCTCCATAAACCGAACTTCCGTGACATACAATGTAGCTTGTATAATTTGCAACATTACATTTGTTTCCTTTCGATGATAACAATGCCCATTAAATAGCATGTATCTAATCCCCCATGTCTGGAAGAAAACGGTCGGAAGAACTAATTTGTTGGGTCACAAAAACTGAACACAAACAACCAAGAGTACAAAGAACAAAATATTTGTTAGTGCATCTAGTGCCCCTTAGTGAGTTTGGTGTATTGAAGACTTATAGGTTAAGAAACTAATGTGTTTGTGAGTATACACAGGTTCCATAAGTCGATGAGGAGTTTGATATATTCAGAGGTTATCGATCCCTAAAAATGAATGTTTTTAGCTGAAGACTTTGCTATTCCCTGAAGAGTTTGAAAATTAAGAAGTTGGTGTGACCTTGAAAATATGATCGAGGACTATGAAGCATGAAGACTTTTTTTCGTAGTTTCATTTCCTTTCTTTGAGTCATAGGAAACACCGTACTTTAGAGGGGGGTGAGGTAATACTAAGGAAAAATTTCCAACTGATGCTCAACTCAAAAGCCTCAACCTACCCAATCCTTCGAGTGAAGCCTTTGGAAATCTCTTGCAATGCAGTCAAGTTCTTCAGTGACAGAGACGATGTTCTTTTGGTCTCTGAGGAAACTAGTCTGACTAATGAGTTGGGATTTCGCCACTGCGAATTGCCTACCTTGAGGAATATGAAAGCCCTGAGGAATTCGACAGTTCAAATTCCGACCGTTGATGTGTTTTGCGCCAGCTGTCCAAATATTTTATCCACCTAACGGTCATATCATTAGGGGGCATTTATGTCTTATCATGTCGGGTTGCACCCTGACTATAAATAGCCGCCCAAGCAAACACTAGTTGGTTGGCTGCTCCGAGAGAGTACTTGATACTTGTCATTTGAGAGCAACCCATCCTCCGAAGACTTTGAGAGAAAACCATCAGTGAGGAAAAACCCCAAAACCAAACCACCAAACCCAAAGCGATTGAGCATCACTAAAGAGATTGTTCCTGTGTGGAACCAAAGCTTTTTACCTTTGAAGACTGTGTATCTTCTAGACGGTTAGGCGTCATGGTCTAGTGCATCCTGTGGTCAATTGGGGATCGTCGGGTGACCGTGGTTTGGAGCATCCAACAGTCAAATGTGGATCATCGGGTGACCAGTTTGTGAGGGTTTTGGAAGTCTACCCTGAAGACTTGCCATAAGTGTTGGGCGAGGACTGTGTGACCTTAGCTCAAGGAGAATACGGTAAGGACTATGTGTCCTAGGACTGTGTGTCCTTTGGTTTAAATATCAAGCCGCTCCGAACCAGATATACGACTATCACAGTAGTTGGAACTGGGTCATCAAACCATTGTATTCATCAAACTACTTGGTTCCATTTCCTCAACCCTTCTATTTCCTCGTATACTTGATGAAATTGATCGTTAATGTTTGAAGAATTTGACTAAAGACTTTCTCAATTTTCTCATCTCAAATTCTTCAGTCACCTTGTTCTTCACCTGCTTATCCTGTATCACGCTACTTGTAATGTGTGCATGTTTATTTCATCATGATGGCTATGCTCTTGCTCTGTTTCACATGCACTCGAGTATTGATTCCGCTGCTAGTAGTTCATCACATTTCAAATTCCTCAACTTGAAATTCCTCAGTGATGAATTTGTAAAAATTGCCTATTCACCCCCTCTAGCCGATATAATGCACTTTCAATTGGTATCAGAGCAAGGTACTCCCTTGTTCTGTGTGATTTTGGTTTAACCACCTGGAGTTCTAGTTATATCGACTGCAGGTATGATCAAGGTTTCCGCGGGCTGTCCTACCTTCGATGTGACAGACTATCCCTACTAGAAGAACAGGATGTGAATGCATCTTGAGGCAATTGACAACGATCTCTAGTATGTCGTGGAAAATGGTGTTCCCTCTGTTACTCCCACCATCAATGTTGCCGATGTGAAGATATTCAAGCAACTCGACAGTCAAGCGAAGAATATCATATGTGGCCATCTGAGCAAGGGTCAGTATTGCAGAGTGAGTGATTTGGAAACTGTGAAGCTTATTTGGGATAGGTTGTCCAAAGTGAATGAAGGTGTTTCAACTCAACGTGACTCACGAGTTGACATTCTTCGCAATCTCTTCAACTGCTTCAGAAGACTCGACAACGAAAATGTTTAACAAAATTTTGATCGTCTCACTGATATCTCCAACGAGCTTCAAGCACTTGGTGGCACTAACATCACCGATCACGAGGTGGTGAAGAAACTGCTAAGATCTCTTGATTCCTCATCTGACACAGAGGCTTTGATGATTCTAGAGCGTGGAGACTACAAGTCACTTGATCCTGTTGTTATACTTGAGAGACTCAATACTCATGAATTCCAACAAGCTGAGAAGAGAGACCTCTACGGCCCAAGCTATGGAAGGTCTCGTGCACTGAAGGCTAAGGCAATTTCCACATCCGAAGGCAAAGAATCTGATAGTAGCCTTGGTGATCCTGAAGAGCTGAGTCAGGAGGTGTCAATGCTCGTGAGGAAATTCTAGAAGTTCTCAAGGAGAGGTCAGTTTGGAAAATCATCAAGAAGTGGAATGAAGAAATCACATTCTTCATCAAACGACTACAAGAGGAGAACTTGCCACAGATGAAAGAAATCTAGTCACTTCATCTCTGACTGTCCTATCTAGGAAAAAGAATCAAAAAAGAAGAAATCTTCAATGTCGTCATCGCACAAGAAGAATGGTTCCAGAAAGGCTCGCGCTTTCATTGGCAAGGAAATGGACTCTGAAGAAGAATCTGAAGAATGTGAAGAAGAAGAATCTGAAGAGGAGTCAGACTCTGGTGTTGCTAGCCTTGCACTCACTACTGCTTTCATGAGCAAGTCCTGTAGGGGAACACGATAGAAAACAAAAAAATCGGTACAACGAGCACGCCCAGGACCACTATGGAGACTGCATACAAGGTTTGATCTGATCTGTACCAACTCGAAGCGCAATAGAAGAAGAGTCGGTGGAGATCGTTGATGCAGATCCCCGCGGCTAGGATTTACAACCTCCCAACCGCGAGGATGTACTCCCTCGTTGGACAGCCCTTCGGGAGGCGGTCGGACAGTCCGTCAGACGATGTCACGGACAGCCCTTCGGGAGGACCCTCGAAACTCGAACGAAAACTCAGATAGCCCTTCGGGAGGACACTCGAACAGCCCCTCGGGCAAAAGATCAAAACTACGACCTCTCTACGAGGTTGCACACATACAGTGTCAGCTATCCGACAGGGCTTTGCCGACCAGAACTAGTTCCTGTCGGTAACCCAGACAGCCTTTTGGCTCTACGAAAATATTTCGCTGGGAGGGAGAGAGAAGCCAGAAAGTCTATGGCATGTGTATGAGAGCAAGGATGAGAGTGGATATTGCCTCTCCACCTCTATTTATAGGAAAACCCAAGGGGTAAGGGGGTACATGAAAAACCCAAAATGCTCACACTTTATGTCACACAAAAAGGTCATAAAGGGCATAAAGGGATGACAAGTGAAGCTCCATGGAGGAGCTGCACACTTGAACATCCCACCTTCATGGGGGGCCTCAAAGGGGGTTCCTTGATCCCCAAGTCCTTCTATAAGCAGTTTGGGGAAGCCCTTGATGTCTATTATGCAACCTTCTTCTTGTACAGTCGTGTTGGGCCTCCAAGCGCATAGTTTTGTAGGACAGTAGCAAATTTCCCTCAAGCGGATGACCTAAGGTTTATCAATCCGTGGGAGGCGTAGGATGAAGATGGTCTCTCTCGAACAACCCTGCAACCAAATAACAAAGAGTCTCTTGTGTCCCCAACACACCCAATACAAATGGTGAATTGTATAGGTGCACTAGTTCGGCGAAGAGATGGTGATACAAGTGTAATATGGATGGTAGATATAGGTTTTTGTAATCTGAAAATATAAAAACATCAAGTAACTAATGATAAAAGTGAGCACAAATGGTATTGCAATGCTTAGAAACGAGGCCTAGGGTTCATACTTTCACTAGTGCAAGTTCTCTCAACAATACTGACATAGTTGAATCATACGTAAATCCCTCACGTGCGACAAAGAGTTCACTCCAAAGTCACAAATAGCGGAGAACAAACGAAGAAACTATTGTAGGGTACGAAACCACCTCAAAGTTATCTTTTCCGATCAATCGTATGAGCTATCCCTATAAGTGTCATGAACAGCCCTAGAGTTCGTACTAAAATAACACCTTAAGATACACATCAACCAAAACCCTAATGTCACCTAGGTACTCCAATGTCATCACGAGTACCCATGGGATTTATTATACGATATGCATCACACAATTTCAGATTCATCATGTTCAATCCAACACAAAGAACTTCAAAGAGTGCCCCAAAGCTTCTACCAGAGAGTCAAGACAAAAACACGTGCCAACCCCTATGCATGGATTCCCAAGGTCACAGAACCCGCAAGTTAATCACCAAAACATACATCAAGTGGATCAATAGAACATCCCATTGTCACCACGGATATCCCATCACAAGACATACATCAAGTGTTCTAAAATTCTTAAAGACTCAATCCGATAAGAAAACTTCAAAGGGAAAACTCAATTCATCACAAGAAGATAGAGAGGGGAAAACTCCATATGATTAATCTATATTAATAAATCCCGCGGTACATCAAGATCGTGTCATCTCAAGAACACAAGAGAGAGATCAAACACATAGCTACTAGTACATACCCTCAGCCCCGAGGGTGAACTACTCCCTCCTCATCATGGAGACCGTCGGGATGATGAAGATGGACTCCAGTGATGGTTCCCCCCTCCGGCAGGGTGACGGAACGGGCTCCCGACTGGTTTTAGTGGCTACAGAGGCTTGTCGTGGTTGAACTCTCGATCTAGGCTTCTTTCTGGGGGTTAATAGATTTATAGGAGTACTTGGTGTTGGAATCACGTCAAGGGGGCTCCCGAAGGGCCCACAAGCCACAAGGCGCGCCCTAGGGGGGAGCTCCCTACTAGCGTGTGGCTGCCTCGGGACTCCTCTCCGGTATCTTTTTTCTCTAGTATTTTTTATATTTTCCAAAAATATTCTCCGTAAATTTTCAGCCCATTCCGAGAACTTTTATTTCTGCACAAAAACGACACCATGGTAGTTCTACTGAAAATAGCGTCAGTCCGTGTTAGTTCTAATAATCATACCAAAATCATATAAATTATTGTAAACATGTCATGAATACTTTATAAATTGTATACACGTTGGAGATGTATCAGCATTGCCAAGCTTAATTCCTGCTCGTCCTCGAGTAGGTAATTGATAAAATAAATAATTTATGAAGTGTGAATGCTACCTAACATATTTATCAATGCAATCTTATTTATTGTGGCAAGAATGTTCAGATCCACAAGATTTAAAACAAGAGTTTAATATTGACATAAAAACAATAATACTTCAAGCATACTAATAAAGCAATCATGTCTTCTCAAAATAACATGGCCAAAGAAAGTTATCCCTACAAAATCATATAGTCTGGTTGTGCTCCATCTTCATCACACGAAGTATTAAATCATGCACAACCCCGGTTTTAGCCAAGCAGTTGTTTCATACTTTAGTGTTCTCAAACTTTTTCAACTTTCACGCAATACATGAGCGTGAGCCATGGACATAGCACTATAGGTGGAATAGAATATGGTGGTTGTGGAGAAGATAAAAAGAAGGAGATGGTCTCACACCAACTAGGCGTATCAATGTGCTATGGAGATGCCTATCAATAGATATCAATGTGAGTGAGTAGGGATTGCCATGCAACGGATGCACTAGAGCTATAAGTGTATGAAAGCTCAAAAAGAAACTAAGTGGTTGTGCATCCAACTCGCTTGCTCACGATGACCTAGGGCAATTTGAGGAAGCCCATCATTGGAATATACAAGTCGAGTTCTATAATGAAAATTTCCCACTAGTATGTGAAAGTGACAATATAGGAGACTCTCTATATGAAAAACATGGTGCTACTCTGAAGCACAAGTGTGGTAAAGGATAGTAGCATTGTCCCTTCTCCCTTTTCTCTCGTTATTTATTTATTTTCATTTTTTTTCTTTTTGGTGGGCATCTTTGGCCTCTTTTTATTTGGGCTTCTCTGGCCTCTTTTTTTTTGTAAAGTGCGGAGACTCATCCCAACTTGTGAGGGAATCATAGCTTCCGTCATCCTTTCCTCGCATGGGACAATGCTCTAATAGTGATGATCATCACACTTTTATTTAGTTACAACTCAAGAATTACAACTCGATACTTAGAACAAAACATGACTCTATATGAATGCCTCCGGCGGTGTACCGGCATGTGCAATGAGTCAAGAGTGACATGTATAAAGAATATGAACGATGGCTTTGCCACAAATACGATTTCAACTACATGATCATGCCAAGCAATATGACAATGATGATGCGTGTAATAAATGGAACGGTGTAAGTTGCATGGCAATATATCTCGGAATGGCTGTGGAAATGCCATAATAGGTAGGTATGGTGGCTGTTTTGAGGAAGGTATATGGTGAGTTTAATGCACCGGCGAAAGTTGCGCGGTACTAGAGAGGCTAGCAAGGGTAGAGGGTGAGAGTGCGTATAGTCCATGAACTCAATATTAGTCATAAAGAACTCACATACTTATTGCAAAAGTCTATTAGTCATCAAAACAAAGTACTACATGCATGCTCCTAGGGGAAGGGTTGGTAGGAGTTAACCATCGCGTGATCCCGACCTCCACACAAAGGAAGGCAATCAATAAATAAATCATGTTCTGGCTTCGTCACATAACGGTTCACAATACATGCATGCTAAGGGAATCACAAACTTTAACACAAGTATTTCTACCAATCCACAATTACTCACTAGCATGTCTCTAATATTACCATCTTTATATCTCAAAATAATCATAAGGAATCAAACTTCTCATAGTATTCAATGCACTTTATATGAAAGTATTTATTATATCCCTCTTGGATGCCCATTATATTAGGACTATTCATAACCTAAGAAAAATACCATGCTGTTTAGAGTCTCTCAAAATAATATAAGTGAAGCACGAGAGTTGATCAATTTCTATAAAATGAAACCACTGTCGTGCTCTACAAAGATATAAGTGAAGCATTAGAGCAAATTGACAAACTACTTCAAATAGATGTAAGTGAAGATCAATGAGTAGGTAAACAATCAAGTAGCTATGTGAGGACCTTCTCTCTCTCTATCTATCTCAATAAAGATTTTCAGATCTGAGTATTTTATTTAAACAACAAGAAAAAGAAAACTAGCACTCCAAGAATAGGACGCATCATGTGAACGAATAAAAATTTAGGCTCAACACAGGCTAACCGATAGTTGACGAGGTGGGATACGTAGCATCCCTAAGCTTAGATGCTTGAGAGTTATTTAAATATTTACTTGGGGTGCCTTGGGCATACCCAAGCTTGAGCTTTTGTATCTTTTTCAATCCTCTCATATCCCGGTTTCACCTATTCTCAGAAACTCCATCCACACAAAACTCAAAAAGAACTCGTGAGATAGGTTAGTACACATAAGAACAAATCAACACTTCATGTATTGCCAAGAAAAGTTGCAAAATATTTTTCAAACATTAGGTACTTTATACTATCATTTCCACAATTTATATCTACTAATATAGGCTATGGAAACTATAGGATAAGTAGATAACAAAACTATGACAACAATCTGGCTAAACATAACAGTCTGCAGCAATTTATTAAACCGGTGTACTTATGTAACTCTAAAAATTATGAAAATTTAAGAAATGCTAAATAATTTATATTAAAATACTTTTTAAAAATTAAATAAACTTTCCATGTTCTAGTAAAATATGAAAATTCAAATACTACAGCGAAAGTTTCTGTTTTCACACAACACACATCAAAACATGCAATGCAAGTATCCTAAGACGATTCTTGGAACTTTTTATAGAAAAACGAGATTATAAATAACACCTAACAGAGAACAACAAAATAAAATTACGGTCCAAGCAAAACTCATATTATGCGACAAATAAAAATATAGCTCCAGGTAAGATATACCGATAACGTTGAAGACGAAAGAGGGGATGCCTTCCGGGGCATCCCCAAGCTTAGACGCTTGAGTCTTCCTTGAATATTACCTTGGGGTGCCTTAGGAATACACAAGATTAGGTCCTTGATGCTCCTTATTCACCTCATATCGGTATCTCATCCAAAACTTGAAAACTTCAATCACACAAAACTGAACAAACTTCGTGAGATGGGTTAGTGTAGTAAATATAGATCATTCACTTAGGTACTGTCAAGACAAGATTCATAATTGTTATCACATAATACCTACTATATTATATTATTGCCACAATTTATATTACCACATATAAGCTATGGGAACACTTGAAACAAGCAAACTATGCATGCAAAAGAGAATCTGTCAAAAACAGAACAGTCTGTAAAGATCTGAATGATCATCATACTTACCTGATCATAAAATTCTTCAAAATTAATGCATATCACAAAATTTGCATATAAATGTTGTGTAAAAATTTCATAACTTTTTGACTCTCCTGTAAAATCAGATAATTCATATATTGGACGCAAAACTTTCTGTTTTTTGCACAGAATCAAACAAGCAAGTATCCACACTATCCCAAAGGCTTTACTTGGCACTTTATTGAAATAAAAGACACAAAACATGATTACTACGGTAGATTAATCATGTGAACGCATAAAAACATAAGGTAGAAGTGTTGGGTTGTCTCCCAACAAGCGCTTTTCTTTAATGCCTTTTAGCTAGACATGATTATTTCAATGATGCTCGCATAAAAGTAGATAATTGAAACAAAATGGGAGCATCATGAAGCATATGACAAGAACATTTAAGTCTAACCCACTTCTTATGAATAGGATTTTAGTGATCAAACAATTTATGGGTGCAAGAATCAACTAGCATAGGAAGGCAAAACAAGCATATCTTCAAAATTTTGAATACATAGGGAGGAAACTTGATATTATTGCAATTCCTACAAGCATATGTTCCTCCCTCATAATAATTTTCAGAAGCAGCATGAAGTAATTCAACAATATAACTATCACATACATCATTATCTCCATGATGCACAAGCATAGAATTTTTATCACTGTCCACATAAGCAAATTTCTTCTCATTCATAATAGTGGGATCAAACTCAACAAAATAACTATCATGAAGTACTTGATAGACATAACCACTCTGAATATTAAAATCATGATAACAAGTTTCATGGTTACTATCACTCTTTATATCATAAATGTCATCATCATAATCATCATAGATAGGAGGCATGCCATCATCATAATAGTTTTGCTCATCAAAACTTGGGGACTAAAAATATCATATTCATCAAACACAGCATCCCCAAGCTTGTGGCTTTGAATATCACTAGCATCATGAATATTCAGAGAATTCATACTAGGAATATTTCTATCATGCTCATCATTCAAGGAATCCTCATAAGTATTTTCATAAATTCTTACTCTACCAATTGAGCACAATTTTCCGAACCATCATTTTCACGAAAGACATTAAAGAGACGAAACAATTGATGCAACCTAAACTCCATTTTTAGTTTTCTTTTATAAAACTAAACTGGTGATAAAACAAGAAACTAAAAGATTCAATTGTAATATCTAAAGATATACCTTCAAGCACTCACCTCCCCGACAACGGCGCCAGAAAAGAGCTTGATGTCTACTACACAACCTTCTTCTTGTAGACTCGTGTTGGGCCTCCAAGCGCAAAGTTTTGTAGGACGGTAGCAAATTTCCCTCAGTGGATGACCTAAGGTTTATCAATCCGTGGGAGGCGTAGGATGAAGATGGTCTCTCTCGAACAACCTTGCAACCAAATAACAAAGAGTCTCTTGTATCCCCAACACACCCAATACAATTGTAAATTGTATAGGTGCACTAGTTCGGCGAAGAGATGGTGATACAAGTGTAATATGGATGGTAGTTATAGGTTTTTGTAATCTAAAAATATAAAAACAACAAGGTAAATAATGATAAAATTGAGCACAAATGGTATTGCAATGCTTAGAAACAAGGCCTAGGGTTCATACTTTCACTAGCAAGTTCTCTCAACAATACTGACATAGTTGAATCATATGTAAATCCCTCATGTGCGACAAAGAGTTCACTCCAAAGTCACAAATAGCGGAGAACAAACGAAGAAATTATTGTAGGGTGCGAAACCACCTCAAAGTTATATTTTTCGATCAATCGTATGAGCTATCCCTATAAGTGTCACGAACAACCCTAGAGTTCGTACTAAAATAACACCTTAAGATACACATCAACCAAACCCTAATGTCACCTAGATACTCCAATGTCACCGCGAGTACCCATGGGCTTGATTATACGATATGCATCACACAAATTCATATTCATCATGTTCAATCCAACACAAAGAACTTCAAAGAGTGCCCCAAAGTTTCTATCGGAGTGTCAAGACGAAAACATGTGCCATCCCCTATGCATATATTCCCAAGGTCACGGAACCCGCAAGTTGATCACCAAAACATACATCAAGTGGATCAATAGAACATCCCATTGTCACCACGGATGTCCCATCGCAAGACATACATCAAGTGTTCTCAAATCCTTAAAGACTCAATCCGATAATAAAACTTCAAAGGGAAAACTCAATTCATCACAAGAACATAGAGAGGGGAAAACTCCATATGATTCATCTATATTAATAAAGCTCGCCATACATCAAGATCGTGTCATCTCAAGAACACGAGAGAGAGAGAGAGAGAGATCAAACACATAGCTATTGGTACATACCCTCAGCCCCGAGGATGAACTACTCCCTCCTCGTCATGTAGACAACCGGGATCATGAAGATGGCCTTCGGTGATGATTTTCCCCTCCGGCAGGGTGCCGGAACGGGCTCTTGATTGGTTTTTCGTGGCTACAGAGGCTTGCGGCGACGAAACTCCCGATCTAGGTTTCTTTCTGGGGGTTACTGGATTTATAGGAGTACTTGGCGTTGGAATCACGTAAAGGGGACTCCCGAGGGGCCCACAAGCCAGGGGAGTGACATGGTGCCTTGTGGCTGTCTAGGGACTCCTCTCCGGTATCTTTTTGCTCCAGCATTTTTTATATGTTCCAAAAAAATTCTCCATAAATTTTCAGCCCATTTTGAGAACTTCTATTTCTGCACAAAAAATGACACCATGGTAGTTCTGCTAAAAACAACGTCAATACGGGTTAGTTCTAATAAAATTATACCAAAATCATATAGAATTATTGTAACCATGGCATGCATACTTCATAAATTATAGATACGTTGGAGACGTATCGGCCCTAAAAGGTGTCTTTCCATAAAGTAACCGAAAAAGCACTTCCACTATTCACGAGGACATTTTTCTACGTGCGATAAATCCCAAATTATTTCTATGTGCCTTGAACAATTCTAGTACCCACTAAAACAATTTTAAACGCATTCCGCAAGAATTCGAGAACAATGTTTTTCTTGAGCGAAAAGCTACTAGAGCGGTTTCGGCTGCTCTGGAACATTTCCGGTTTTTATCCCGGAAAATTCCCAGAAGTTTCAAGAATAAAACCGGTACCCTCTTAGAATTATCAGGCATGTACCGGAACCATTTTTACTTAATGGTATACCCCAAAACAACTTTTCTGTTTTACCGAAACTATTCCGGTGTTCTCTCTCTAGAACCTTTCCGATGACTCCAAAACTTTTTCGATGAATTTCTCTCAGACTCCCTGTCTAGTATTCAACAGATAGATGACCCTTAAGCATGTGACCCTATAGGTTCGGTGAAGTATAGACATGACCGGAACACTTTTCGATCAATGATCAACATCGGAGCCGTGGACACCCATATTGACCCTTATACCCACATGAATGAATATTCGAGTGAACCTCCAGTTGTCGTGTGTTATTCTTGTTGCCTCATGATATATTACAAACAACCGAGGTGAGATTTACTTGCATCCTCGTGGATCAACAACTTGTCCACTATGCTAGTTACCTCGTTACTGGTTTTGTTCTCTTTTCTCGTTTCCGTGTTCCGACATCCCTGTGATCAAATCACATTGTGTCTGGCAAGACGATGATAGATATCGTAAAACCGAGAGGGCCCAAGAATATCTCTCCATCGTCGTAGGAGCAAATCCCAATCTTGAGCTATCTCGTTACTTGCCATACTTTTTCGTGAACCCGTAAGCTGCCGTAATAGCCACCCAGTTACGGAGGACGTTTAACAAACCCCAAAGTTCATGAAGCAAGCACAAAGGAACTCAATACTCTCATGGTCTAAGGAATTATGCAAACATTAAATATCTCTGTGATATTAACCTTTAACTTGTGACGAATGTGTCTCAAAGCATAACACCAATTTGGGTCGATTAAACACAAGTGTTCTACCAACATTGTGCCCTCAAAATTGCCAGCATAGCCATGCCCATGATCAGGAAAACATGATCATCATGCAATACTTGAGCCAGTCTTAGAGGCAAGACTAGGAATACAATTTACCGTTTATTATACCACACATGCACATGAGTTTCCCTCCAAGCCTCGTGGTTATTGTAGACTCGAGAATCATTGCAGTTATAGCATGGAACATAAACATTCATTAGTAACTTGGAGATACAAAATAACTATTATTACTGCCTCTAGGGCATATCTCCTACAAGTCCATCTTCAATGATGAATAAAATGACTACTCCAATGACTCTGACGTCAGCAACAATGACTATGCTCCCACCTATTGCTTCATGGCTAAAGGTGCCAAGGTACACAAACATCATTCCTCCTCTGAATCAAGTGAAGGTGAATCTGATTAATATGTGAAACCTATCTATTCCAAACTTGCTAATATTGCCACTAGGCAACAAAGTGCATTTGACAAGCTTCAGAAACAGCTAGACAAAAGCGATGATATGTTGAATGAGGAAGTGGGTCGAACTGAAACTCTGACTGATGATATCAAAAGTCTTCAATCAAAGTATGATAACCTTCAAAGTCATCATAATGCGCTCTTAGTCGATCATGAGAAACTTTCTTATTAATTTCTTCAAAGAAACCAAGATCTTGAGAAACTAAGAGTGTCTCATGAGGATCTTCAAAGGAAAAATGATTCCTTACTTGCTCAATAGATCAGTACCGCTCAGGAAGAATTCGTTCCACCTTGTTTGAAATGCATCAAATGTGAAACTGCTAATTCTTCACCTGAAAGTTCAAATGCTTCTATTACCGCAAATTCTTCAACTATTTCCATGGTCACAAATTCCTCATCTGAGGATACCACAAGTGTTACTCACGAAAATGCAGGGTTGAATGAATTGTATGTGACAGGAATATACAAAAGTCTCAAAGGGCATCAAACCCTTTGCGATGTACTCAAAACGCAGATTCTGAACAGGAACCCTAGGAAAGAGGGTATCGCATTTCATAGGAAACTCAATGCTGATGGATCCTACTGGAAACCTAAGGAGTATCCCAAAACCTCATGGGTTGCTGCAAAAGGACCTCCTGTAGATCCATCCACTTTATCTGGCTTTACTTGTGAAACTTCATATTCCTTTGTTGAGTCATTTGACTCCAACTATAAACTGTTCAAAAATTAGAATGGTGAAGTATTTGCCAGATATGTTGGAACTAACTATAAGAATGGTTTGCCTATGAGGAAAATCTGGGTTTCCAAAAGCTGCTTGGAAAGTCTTCACGTGAATGTCCTCATGAGACCACCAATGAAGAAAAGGAACCCTAGATCACATTCCTCATATGGACCAAAGTCTTCACTTGAACAAAATTCCTCAAATGGTCAAAAGACATATCATTCTCATGCTAATACTTCTGTTTCGCAGGGAAAATCTAAGAGTTATGAATATGTGCATTATTCTTCAAATCATCATGTTTGTAAGAGCACATTTCTCCATGTGTGGTTTTGGGTAATTGATGACACCCCTACGGACTAATGGTTGCCTTGAGTTATATTCGAAGGATTTGTCCATAGGCACTTCTTGAAGTCCATCAGTTGGGTTTCAAGGGGTTTATATGGTGACCAAGGTGGTATTCAAGGTTTATCCAAAGATTGGTCATGTGGGAGTTGAGATTATTGCAAGCATGTATTGAAGAATAAGATTATGTAAGCATTCATGTTTACCTTCAAGACATCACCTTTATGAAGAGAGAAGCTAAGATACAAGGTTGATCAATACTAAGTCAAAAAGTGAATCAAGTTGATCAACACACAAAGCGTACAAGATGTACTAAGAGGGATCAAGTGATCCCATGGTGTGGTAAGCATTGTCCATTACGCTTTGTGTACTAATCCATGGTCTACGTGAGAGTTCTTTGTGGGGTTAGGTATATTTCCATGGGCTTGCATCAAGAGGCAGATCCCATACATCCCATGGAAGATGACATCAAGTGGAGATCGTCATCAAGGTTGCGATGTGCAAGATCAAGTGAAGCATCACGGAGAGATCATGCTTGAGGCTCGCCATTCATTGTGGCCAAAATGGACTTGTGAAGATGTGCCGAAGAGTGGCCCACCCAGAGTGGAGTATGGGGGAGCAATCTGTTGGGGGACGTCGCATGGGAAACAAAAAATTTCCTACGCACACGCAAACCTATCCATGGTGATGAGCATCTATGAGAGGGAGAGTGGATCTACATACCCTTGTAGATCGCTAAGCGGGAAGCGTTAAGAAACGCGGTTGGTGTAGTCAAACATCTTCGCGATCCAAATCGCCGAGCGTCCCGCGATCTCATCATGATCCGTCCCGCGATCCAATCACGATCCGTCCCGTGAACTCATCACGATCCGTCCCGTGAACTCATCACGATCCGGCCCGTGAACTCATCACGATCCGTCCCACGATCTCATCACGATCCGTCCCACGATCTCATCACGATCCGTCTCACGATCTTGATCATGATCTGTCCCGCGAACTCATCACGATCCGTTCCGTGATCTCATCACGAACCGTCTCGCGATCTCGATCACGGTCCTTCCGATCTAGCGCCAAACAGACGGCACCTCCGCGTTCAGCACACGTGCAGCTTGATGACGATCTCCACCGTCTTGATCCAGCAAGAGGAGGTAGAGAGGAGAGAGAGTTCACCGGCAGCGTGACGGCGCTCCGGTGATGGTGGTGGAGTGATTCCGGCAGGGCTTCGCCTAAGCGCTGCGGAAAACCGATCTAGAGGAGAAACTGTGCACCGGTGAAACGGGTAGCACGTGGCCGGAAATTCTGTCCAAAAACCACCCAATCCACTAGTATATATAGGAGGAGAGGAGAGGAGAGGCAGCCAAGGCCTTTGGGTCGGCCGAAATAGGAGGTGGGAGGCAATCCTACTTCACCTCCAATCCTAGTTGGAGTAGGATTGCCTCCTATTGGCTGATTTTTCCACTTTT
Source organism: Hordeum marinum (assembly GCA_022496015.1). Taxonomy (NCBI): domain Eukaryota; kingdom Viridiplantae; phylum Streptophyta; class Magnoliopsida; order Poales; family Poaceae; genus Hordeum; species Hordeum marinum. The sequence goes on along the minus strand of CM039678.1, from coordinate 179,745,157 downwards.
TGCTTTAGGACTTTCTCTCCTGCGCCATGGGCCTTTGTGGCTGTTTTCCCAGCCCACTAAGGGCTGGTTATTATTCTCCCACAGCCCATGGACCTCTTGGGGTCGAAATACCCCTCCCGGAGGCCTCCCGGTACACTACCGGCACTCCCGGTACACTACCGATGAGCCCGAAACTTTTCCGGAAACCAAACTGGGACTTCCTATATATGAATCTTTACCTCCGGACCATTCCGGAGCTCATCATGACGTCCGGGATCTCATTCGGGACTCCGAACAAACTTCGGTCACCACCATACATAACTCTACACTACCGAAACGTCACCGAACCTTAAGTGTGCAGACCCTGCGGGTTCGAGAACTATGTAGACATGACCGAGACACCTCTACAGTCAATAACCAATGGAGGGACCTGGACGGCCACATTGGTTCCTACATATTCTACGAAGATCTTTATCGGTCGAACCTCTATGTCAAGGATTCAGTTATTCCCGTATAACGTTCCCTTTGTTCTTCGGTATGTTACTTGCCCGAGATTCGATCGTCGGTATCTCCATACCTAGTTCAACCTCGTTACCGGCAAGTCTCTTTACTCATTCCGTAATACAAGATCCCGCAACTAACAATTAGTCACATTGCTTGCAAGGCTTATTGTGATGTTGCATTACCGAGTGGGCCCCGAGATACCTCTCCGTCACACGGAGTAACAAATCCCAGTCTCGATCCATGCCAACTCAACAGACACCATCGGAGATACCTGTAGAGCACCTTTATAGTCACCCAGTTACGTTGCGACGTTTGATACACACAAGGCACTCCTCCAATATCTGTGAGTTGCATGATCTCATGGTCATAGGAACACATACTTGACATGCGGAAAACAGTAGCAATAAACTGACATGATCATATGCTACGTTTGCAGTTTGTGTCTTGTCCATCACATCATTCTCCTAATGATGTGACCCCGTTATCAAATGACATCTCATGTCCATGGCTAGGAAACCTTAACCATCTTTGATCAACGAGCTAGTCCATTAGAGGCATACTAGGGACATGGTTTTGTCTATGTATCCACACATGCATCTAAGTCTCCGATCAATACAATTATAGCATGGATAATAAACGATTATCATGAACAAGGAAATATGATAATAACTAATTTATTATTGCCTCTAGGGCATATTTCCAACAGTCTCCCACTTGCACTAGAGTCAATAATCTAGTTCACATCACCATGTGATACGCATTGTTATGAATCTAACACCCAATGAGTTCTGGGGCTCGATCATGCTTTGCATGTGAAAGAGGTCTTATAGTCAACGGGTCTGTGACACTCAAATCCATGTGTTCTTTGTAAATCTCTATGTCAAACCGTAAACACTGCTACCACACTCTAGTTGGTACTACTTCCAAATGGCTGCTCTACTAAATGTATCCAGATTGCTACTACTAGTCATCCGGAATGGTGCTAAAGCCTGCATCGACGTAACTCTTTACGACGAACTCTTTATCACCTCCATAATCGAGAAATATCTCCTTAGTCTTTTAGTTACTAAGGATAATCTTGACCGTTGTCTAGTGATCCACTCCTGGTTCACTCTTGTACCCCCTGACGAACTCATGCCAAGGCACACACATGTGCGGTACACAACATGGCATACTGTACAGAGCCTATGGCTAAGGCATAGGGGACGACGTTCATCCTTTCTCTTTCTTCTGCCGTTGTCGAGCTTTGAGTCTCACTCAACTTCACACCTTACAAATCAGGCGAGAACTCTTTCTCTGACTGATCCATTTTGAACTCCTTCAAAATCTTGTCAAGGTATGTACTCATTGAAAGTCTCATCAAGCATCTTGATCTATCTCTATAGATCTCGATGCTCAACAATTAGGTAGTTTTATCAAGGTCTTCCTTTGAAAATTACTTTCCAAACAACCGTTTTATGCTTTCCACAAATTCTACATTACTTCTGATCAACAATATGTCATCCACATATACTAATCAGAAATTCTATAGTGCTCCCACTCACTTTGTTGCAAATACAAGTTTCTCGTAAACTTTGTATAAACTCAAAAACTTTGATCAACTCATCAAAGCGTATATTCCAACTCCGAGATGCTTGCTTCAGTCCATGGAAGGATCACCGAAGCTTGCACACCTTTTAGCATCCTTAGGACTGACAAAACCTTCTGGTTGTATCACATACAACCTTTCCTCAAGTAAACCGTAAGGAAACGATGTTTTGACATCCATCTGCCAGATTTCATAATTGAAAAAGCAGCAACTGCTAACATAATTCCAACAGACTTTAGCATCGCTACGAGTGAGAAAGTCTCATCGCAGTCAACCCCTTGAACTTGTCACAAACATCTTTGCAACAAGTCGAGCTTTACAAATGGTGACAATTACCATCAGTGTATGTCTTCATTTTAAAGATCCATTTGTACTCAACGACCTGTTGTCCAACGAGCAAGTCTACCAAAGTCTATACTTGGTTTTCATACATGGATCCTATCTCGGATTTCATGGCCTCCAACCATTTGTCGAAATCCAGGCCCATCATCGCTTCTCCATAGCTCGTAGGTTCATCGTTGTCCAACAACATGATCTCCGAGACAGAGTTGTCGTACCACTTAGGAGCAGTACACATCCTTGTCGACCTACGAAGTTCGATAGTAACTTGATCCTGAAGCTTCATGATCATCATCATTAACTTCCTCTTCAACTAACGTAGGCTTCACAGAAACATCTTTCTGCGCTGCGCTACTCTCTGGTTTGAACAAAGGTTTAACAACCTCATCAAGTTCTATCTTCCTCCCACTCAATTCTTTCGAGAGAAACATTTCCTCGAGAAAGGATCCGTTTTAAGCAACAAACACTTTGCACTCGGATCTGAGATAGAAGGCATACCCATCTGTTCTTAGGGTATTCTATGAAGATACATTTGTCCGCTTTGGGTTCTAGCTTATTATGTGAAAACATTTTCCACACAAGCATCACAACCCCAAACATTAAGAAATTATAGCTTAGGTTTCTGTCAAACCATAATTCACACGGTGTCATCTCAACGGATTTAGATGGTGCCCTATTTAAAGTGAATGTAGTTGTCTCTAATGCATAACCCCAAAATTATAGTAGTAAAACGATAAGAGACGTCACAACACGCACCATATCCAATAGAGCATGACTATGATGTTCAGACACACCATCACACTATGGTGTTCCAGGTGGCGTTAGTTGTGAAATAAATTTCACATTGTCTTAAGTTGTATGCCAAACTCGTAACTCAGATATTCACCTCCACGATCATATCGCAGTCATTTTTATCTTCTTGTCACGATGATCTTAAACTTCACTCTGAATTTGCTTGAACCTTTCAAACGATTCAGACTTGTGTTTCATTAAGTAAATATACACCATATCTACTCAAATCATCAGTGAAGGTAAGAAAATAACGATATCCACTGCACGCTACAAGACTCACTAGATTGCATACATCAACATGTATCATTTCCAATGAATCACTTGCCCGCTCCATCCAACGGGATCCTTTAGTCATCTTGCCCAAGAGGCATGTTCGCATGTCTCAACCGATTCGAAATCGGATGAGTCCAAAGATCCATCAGCATGGAGTTTCTTCATGCGCTTTATACCAATATGACATTTTGCGACAGTGCCACAAGTATGTGGTACTATCATTATTAACTTTGTATCTTTTGACATCAATGTTATGAACATGTGTATTACTATGATCAAGATTTCAACAAACCATTCTCACTGGGTGCATGACCATTGAAGGTATTATTCATGTAAACAGAATAACCATTATTCTCTAACTTAAATGAATAACAGTATTGCAATAAACATGATCTAATCATGTTCATGCTCAACGCAAAACACCAAATAACATTTATTTAGGTTCGTCACTAATCCTGAAGGTAGAGAGAGTGTGCGATGTTGATCACATCAACCTCGGAAACAATTCCAACACACATCGTCACCTCACCCTTAGCTAGTTCTCCGTTTATTCTGTAGCTTTCATTTCGAGGTACTAACATTTAGCAACCGAACCGGTATCCAATACCCAGGTGCTACTAGGAGTACTAGCAAGGTACACATTAATAACTCGTATATCAAATATATTTCTATCGATGTTGCCAGCCTTCTTATCTACCAAGCATCTAGGGTTGTTCCGCTTCAGCGACTGCTCACCTCATAATAGAAGCACTTAGTCTCGGGTTTGAGTTCAAATTTGGGTTGCTTCACTAGAGCAACAACTGACTTGCTATCCATGAAGTTTCCCTCCTTGCTCTTGCCCTTCTTGAAACTAGTGGTTTGATTAACCATCAACACTTGACGCTCCTTTTTGATTTCTACCTTCGCGGTGTCAAACATCGCGAACAGCTCAGGGATCAATACTTCTATCCCTGGTGCATTATAGTTCATCACTAAGTTCTAGTAGCTTTAGTGACAGTGACTTGGAGAACTATATCAATCACTATCTTATCTGGAAGATCAACTCCCACTTGATTCAAGCGATTGTAGTACCCAGACAATCTGAGTACATGCTCAACGATTGAGCTATTCTCCTTCATCTTGCAGGCAAAGAATCTTGTTGGAGATCTCATATCTCGCAACACAGGCATGAGCCTGAGATCACAATCTCTGCTCCTAGAACATCTCATATGTTCCGTGACGTTCAAAACGTTTCGGAGCCTCAATTCTAAGCCGTAATGCATGACGCACTAAACTATCAAGTAGTCATCGAAACGTGCCTGTTAGATGTTCACAACATCTATAGACGACGCTAGAGGGGGTGGCGCACCGAGCGGTGCATTAAGGACATAAGCCTTCTGTGCAGCAATGAGGACTATCCTTAGATCACGGACCCAGTCCGCAATATTGCTACCAACATCTTTCAACTCTATTTCTCTAGGAACATATAAAAATTTAAGGGAGCTACAGCGCGAGCTAGTAATCTACAACATAATTTGCAAAGACACTTTGACTATGTTCATGATAATGAGTTCAATTAATCATATTACTTAAGAACTCCCACTCAAATTGACATCCCTCCGATCATTCGAGTGATACATGATCCAAATTCACCAACTCAAGTCCGATCATCACGTGAGTTGAGGTGGCTGCAATGGTGAACATCATCATGTTGATCATATCTACTATATGACTCATGTTCGACCTTTCGGTCTCTTGTGTTCCGAGGCCATGTCTGTACATGTTTCACCTACGCATAAACCACAACGGTGATACATAGATTGCTTTTCAACCTTCTCAAGGACCGCCTTTGTCGGATCCGATCCAACTAAAGTGAGAGAAACTGTCACCCGCAAGCCATCTAAGCAACAAGTTGCGTCGAGGGAACCGGTCTCTCGTAAGCGTACGAGTAATGTTGGTCCGGGCCGCTTCATCTCACAATCCCGCTGAACCAAAATCCGACCAAGGGAGGAAGCAATCTAAGCATCAACGCCCACAAACCTTTTGTGTTCTACTCGAGATCTCATCGAACCATCAACCTAGCTCATGATGCCACTGTTGGGGAACGTCGCATGGGAAACAAAAAATTTCCTACGCACAAGCAAACCTATCCATAGTGATGAGCATCTACGAGAGGGAGAGTGGATCTACATACCCTTGTAGATCGCTAAGCGGGAAGCGTTAAGAAACGCAGTTGGTGTAGTCGAACATCTTCGCGATCCAAATCGCCGAGCGTCCCGCGATCTCATCACGATCCGTCCCGCGATCCAATCACGATCCGTCCCGTGAACTCATCACGATCTGTCCCGTGAACTCATCACGATCCGTATCACGATCTTGATCACGATCTGTCCCGCGAAATCATCACAATCCGTTCCGCGATCTCATCACGAACCGTCTCGCGATCTCGATCACAGTCCTTCCGATCTAGCGCCGAACGGACGACACCTCCGCGTTCAGCACACATGCAGCTTGATGACGATCTCCACCGTCTTGATCCAGGAAGAGGAGGTGGAGAGGATAGAGAATTCACCGGAAGCGTGACGGCGCTCCGGTGATGGCGGTGGAGTGATTCCGGCAGGGCTTCGCCTAAGCGCTGCGGAAAACCGATCTAGAGGAGAAACTGTGCACCGGTGAAACGGGTAGCACGTGGCCGGAAATTCTGTCCAAAAACCACCCAATCCACTAGTATATATAGGAGGAGAGGAGAGGAGAGGCATCCAAGGCCTTTGGGTCGGCCGAAATAGGAGGTGGGAAGCAATCCTACTTCACCTCCAATCCTAGTTGGAGTAGGATTGCCTCCTATTGGCTGATTTTCCACTTTTTGCTTTAGGACTTTCTCTCCTGCGCCATGGGCCTTTGTGGCTGTTTTCCCAGCCCACTAAGGGCTGGTTATTAGTCTCCCACAGCCCATGGACCTCTTGGGGTCGAAATACCCCTCCCGGAGGCCTCCCGGTACACTACCGGCACTCCCGGTACACTACCGATGAGCCCGAAACTTTTCCGGAAACCAAACTGGGACTTCCTATATATGAATCTTTACCTCCGGACCATTCCGGAGCTCCTCGTGACGTCCGGGATCTCATCCGGGACTCCGAACAAACTTCGGTCACCACCATACATAACTCTACACTACCGAAACGTCACCGAACCTTAAGTGTGCAGACCCTGCGGGTTCGAGAACTATGTAGACATGACCGAGACACCTCTACGGTCAATAAACAATGGCGGGACCTAGATGTCCACATTGGTTCCTACATATTCTACGAAGATCTTTATCGGTCGAACCTCAATGTCAAGGATTCAGTTAATCCCGTATAACGTTCCCTTTGTTCTTCGGTATGTTACTTGCCCGAGATTCGATCGTCGGTATCTCCATACCTAGTTCAACCTCGTTACCGGCAAGTCTCTTTACGCATTCCGTAATACAAGATCCCGCAACTAACAATTAGTCACATTGCTTGCAAGGCTTATTGTGATGTTGCATTACCGAGTGGGCCCCGAGATACCTCTCCGTCACACGGAGTAACAAATCCCAGTCTCGATCCATGCCAACTCAACAGACACCATCGGAGATACCTCTAGAGCACCTTTGTAGTCACCCAGTTACGTTGCGACATTTGATACACACAAGGCACTCCTCCGATAACTGTGAGTTGCATGATCTCATGGTTATAGGAGCACATACTTGACATGCGGAAAACAGTAGCAATAAACTGACACGATCATATGCTACATTTGCAGTTTGGGTCTTGTCCATCACATCATTCTCCTAATGATGTGACCCCGTTATCAAATGACATCTCATGTCCATGGCTAGGAAACCTTAACCATCTTTGATCAACGAGCTAGTCCATTAGAGGCATACTAGGGACATGGTTTTGTCTATGTATCCACACATGCATCTAAGTCTCCGATCAATACAATTATAGCATGGATAATAAACGATTATCATGAACAAGGAAATATGATAATAACTAATTTATTATTGCCTCTAGGGCATATTTCCAACACAATCATCTAGTCTTCATCAAGCCAACGCAATCAAGAAATGTGGTCCATCTTGAGGAAGTCAAGATCATCATCATCTAGCTCAAGTGGACTATGCGCAAGGCTAAGGTTTGACCTTGATAGGGTTTTCTATTTTACTGGTCTCATGGTGGTAGTTGAGAGACCGGGTTATAGGATTGATTGCTGTACTATCAAGGGGGCTCTCAAGTGAGTAGCTTGATCGTATCGTTTAATGAGAGCTCAAACCATTGAATTCTTGGCATCATCATATTTCTTGGTTCTTGGTTGGCTTTTATCTATGTGGGTTCTTGAGCTTGTGGTTATCTTCGTGACAAGCTCTAGTACATCGAAAACATATTTCATATGCTTCGTCTATTGCGTTTTCAGTGTTGGAAGTTTTACCGGTCTTATTCGAGGAAGGGTTCTCACCATTTCTTATGGGACTTTTATAATTTTCTTCTTATTGATATTTCAATAAAGATTGTGTTAGCACATGTCGTTAGCTTTCCAATAAACTTTGTTTCATTGAATTCGGAGTCCGTTTGCAAAAGTTGTGGCAGTTTTGGTGTTCTTAAAAGGCTACAGCGATACTACCGCGGCTAGAGCGGATGTAATTTTTTACTACCGCTCCGCAGCGGTAATACCGTGGCTCCAATAGCGGTACTACCGCTCCGGACCAAAATCTCGTGTTATTTACAGCCGTGGTAGGCACGGATGTAATCTTTTAGTACCGCTCGCAAGCAGTAGTACCGCTACCCATAGCGATAGTACCGTGAGGACGAGCGGTAGTACCACTCCGGCGGTTCTACTGCCCTTTTGCCTCCTCGGTGTTGTTTTTCAAAGGGGTATTACCGCCTTAGCCTTAGTACCGCTCCTTGGAGCGGCAGTACCGCTCCGTGCGGGCTGTGAAGATAACGGTTGGATTTTTTCCCACCTATAAAAGGGGGTCTTCTCCTCCAATGGACCTCATCTCTTGAGCTCGTGTTCTTCCCCTATTGTTGACCTTCTTTGAGCTTGCTAACTCTCAATCCCTCCAATGATTCTTTCTAGTTCTTGAGGGAAAAGAGAGAGGAGATCTAGATCCATATTTCCACCAATCACTTTCTCCTCTAAGTGAGGGGAACCCCTTGGATCTAGATCTTGGAGTTCTTCATGTTATTTTTCATTCTTCCTCTCATTTCCCTCCCTACCATTAGTTTCTTTGGTGGGATTTGGGAGAGAAGGACTTGGGCACCCCGTGTGCCCTTGCCATTGAATTTGGTGCATAGGTTTGAGTTATCCACAGTGATACGTGGAAGTGAGAAGTTGAGAAGCTATTACTCTTGGGTGTTTGAGCACCCTAGAGCTTGTTCCTTTTGGGTGCTTTGGCGCCCTAGACGGTTGGTGGTGCCTCGGAGCTCAATCATTGTGGTACAAAGCTCCGAGCAAGCTTCGGGGTCTCCAATTAGGTTGTGGAGATTGCACCGAGCATTTGAGGTCACCTCGGAGCCACAATCCATTGTGGTGAAGCTTCGTGGTGTCGTTGGGAGCCTCCAATCAAGTTGTGGAGATTGCCCCAACCTTGTTTGTATGGGTTCGGTAACCACCCTCAAGGGTCCCTTAGTGTAATCACGACATCTTGCATTGTGTGAGGGCATGAGGAGATCACGGTGGCCCTAGTGGCTTCTTGGGTAGCATTGTGCCTCCACACCGCTCTGAACGGAGATTAGCATCCGCAAGGGTCAGAACTTCGGGTACATCGTCGTCTCCACGTGCCTCGGTTATCTCTTACCTGAGCCCTTTTACTTATGCACTTTACTTTGTGATAGCCATATTGTTTCTTGTTATATATCTTGCTATCACTTAGTTGTCTATCTTGCTTGGCATAAGTTGTTGGTGGACATAGGTGAGCCTAGTTGTTTTAGGTTTTTTGCTTGACTAATTAAACGATAGTTTTATTCCGCATTTGTTCAAGCCTAAACCATAATTATTTTAAAGCGCCTATTCACCCCCCGCTAGGCGACATCCACGTCCTTTCAATTGGTATCAGAGCTAGGTCTCTCATTGTTAGGTTTAACCACCTAGAGAGTAAGGATGTCTACTAGGGGATTAGGATTCTCTGACACTCTTAGTTTTGATGGCACAATTTTTGATGTTTGGGTAATTTGCATGCTTAATCTCTTTAGGGGCGTGGACCCAATTTTAGAGCGAATTGTAGATGTGGGTTTTTCTCCTCCAAAGGATTCTCAACACATATCTTTAGAGGATGAGAAAAACTCTTATCTCAATGCTCAAGCTTCTAATGTGCTTTTTTATGCTTTGAGCAATGTAGTTATATTTGAACTCATGCCATTCCGGGATGCTCATGAGTTGTGGACAAAGCTTCAAGATAAATATGGCGTGTCCAAGATTTGTAGGGATGATTGTTCTCCCTCCACCTCCGGTCGTGTTGTCTTCTCAACTTCTTCTACTTCACCTACATGTGGATTGCCACAAGGTAATTATGTGGTGAGTAGTGATGATCACTGTAATGATGATAGTGGGCTTATTGTTCATAATTCTTCTTCACTATCTTATTGCAATGCTTCATCTTTGGACTTTAACACCTCGAGCACTTTAAATGTTTCACATGCTTGTGTTGATAGTCCTTGCATATCATGTACAAATAGCTTGACTAAATCTCTTGATGATATGGTTGCTATATCTTGTTGCCATGATGAACATGTATCTATGTCCTCGAGTTGTTGTGCTAACAATGTAGAGGACACCCAACACTCCATGGAACAAGATGTGGTATTGAATGGTGCTTCAAGGGATCCTACATCATCATTTGTTGTTTCTCACTTTTTCCTTATGGCTAAGGCTTCAAAGGTATCTCCTACTTTCAATCCCAATATATCTCACGATGATGATGTTGATGATAATGATGAAGAGAGTGATAATATTGCTTCCTTAAAACTTAAGGGATAAATGGTTTTTAAATCTCTTCATAAGAATAATATTGCTCGTTCCAACTTCATGGAAATCATGTCTATTGCCATTGAGGTCAAGAAATATATTGAGGAGTTGGAAGCTCATCTCGAGGAGCATGAGGCCAGCATTGAGAAAATGGAAGGTCACGAACGTGATTACGCTAATGAGATCGCGGAGCTATCTCAAGCTCTTGAGAATGAACAAACCACCAAGGAATCTCTTGAGGAGTCCTTTTGTCTAGAATTATCTAGATTAAAGGAATCCCATGAAAGAGCTCTCGAGGTGGCTAATGATTTTAGAACTAAAAATGATAAGCTTGAAGTTGCATATGCTAAACTCCTTGAGGATTTTGAGCACCTCAAAAATGGCTCAAGGGTCGTTAAGAGTTTGCTCATTGAACACACTGAGTCTCATGCTCAACTTAAAGTTTCATATGCTAAAGAGCTTGCCAAGTTGCCTTCTCCTCTTGTTGGTAATGATGATGCTTGTGCTACTAACTCTATTTCTTGTGAAGCATCCATATTAAAGGATAATGTTGAGCTAAGGGCTGAACTTAAGTTGCTATCTAGTAATTATGGGAAATTGGAAGAGAGTCATGAAAATCTTTCTAGCTATCATGCCGATCTTCTAGTATCTCATAATGTGCTAAAGATAGCTCATGAGGCTAGTACTACTAAGGTAACATCAAGTGATCCTCATGTGGAAATTAGCACTACATCTAGTAGAAATGCTTTATTGCCATGTGCTAGTCCTCTTAGTTCATCTACTCATAATATTGGTACTTCTTGTGATGAATTACTTTCCTTGCCTTGTTGCTCTAATGATGAAGCATATACTTCCTCTAGTACTTGTATTGATTCTAACCATGTAGAGGAAATCAAAGAGATCAAGGTCCAAGTCACTTCTTTGAAGAAAGACTTGGAAAAGAGTCATGAAGGGAAGGCCACACTCAACAATATCTTGTGAGGGCAAAAATCCCCAAATGACAAAGGTGGACTTGGATTCAACTCCAATAATAAGAAGAAGTCCAGTAGAAACAACAAGAAGGGCCAAGAACAAGTCAAGAACTCAGCCAAGATTGTTTGCTTCAAGTGCAAAATAGAAGGGCACCATGTTAGATCTTGCCCATTGAAGAAGAAGCCCCATAGTGACAAGCAACAAGGGAAGCGACCACAAGTTCAATCTCATGCTCAACGTCAAGTTGAAGAAAGTCCACTTGCCAAGAAGACCCAAGTCAACGCTCCTCAAGTTGAGAAATCAATTGATAAGAAAGTAAAGGGTAAATGTTGCTATTTATGTCGTGAGAAGGGTCACTTTGCTTCTTCATGCACTAATGGTAACTTATCCAACCCAATCATTATTGATGATATCTATTCTCTTGGGAAGGATAAGGTTGGCAATGTGTTTGCCAAGTTTGTTGGTACTCAAAGTGCTGTCAAGAAAAGAACCATTTGGGTAGCCAAGCCTATTGTGACTTACCTCTTAGGACCCAACTTGGTTGGGGACCAACAAGCTGAAACTTGATCAATAGGTATTGTTGGAGGGCATTGGTGACGTGGATACATTGTGAAGAATTGATGGTTCTTCATCATTCATATTGTCTCAAGCCAATTCATGTGGATCATCAAGTGTCTATCATATACCAATGTTCCTCCTTGCGGTAACTTGTACTTAAATTGAATACATTGTTAGTTACTTGCCCCTTTTCATGTTGTGGTTTTGTACCTTGCATGTGTTTGTATATGTTGTGCTTCCTATTTGTTTATCTTGAGAAATCAAGTATGTATGATGGGTTACACATCATGTATGTGTGAGTCTTGTGTAGAGCCTTTTTGCATCATGTTTGTATCTTAGTTGGCTCTTTGTGAGAGATTAATGGATTATCCCATTTTGGGGGGAGTGATGTGCTTTATGCACTCCACGACCCTAAAAGTGTGTGTTCATGAGGAATACCACTTAGTATTGATATTACAAGATTATCTAGCTTCTATTTGGTATGTCTTCTCATGAGAAATTCAAATTATAAACGGTCCATTAATTATCTCTTGTTGGATTTCATTTGCCACTTGTTACTAACGCTGGGTTACCACATTATGGGGGAGTAATATGCTATGTGCATATTACAAGCCTAAAGAATGTGTACATTTGAGATATTGCCACTTAGATTTTATATTACAATTTATCTTGTTCCTAGATGGCATGTTAGCTCTACAAGTGTCATTTTCTTACGATTTACATGTGAAGATGATGTTGGATATCTTTGCAATCTACCAATAGGAAATATTTCGAATTACTTCTTGTCCTTTGACAATTGGTATCCTTTTATGTGGTAGAATTTGCTAATCATCTTTGCATTGTATTTTGTTTATCGTTTGTCTTCCTTGCCTCTTGTGGATCTTTCTGAGCGTTCCTAGTGTTTCTATAGATATAGGGAAAGTGATGATACCATCGTGTGCATTTTGTATTCAAATGCAAATTCTATATAATGCACAACTCTTGGGGGAGCTATCCTATTTTTTGTAGAACACTCTCTTTATGTGTTCATCATAAAATCTTTTGATCAAGTGTGTGTTGGTGGGAGGCAAGCCTTCTCTCTATGGTGCTATGTGACATCATGAAAATTTGCGGAGGGTTTGGTTTTTTTGGAACCTAGCTCTCTTTTGGGAACTTGATACCTCTTGTTTTCCTTCAATTGGTATCCTGTTTCCTTCTATTTGGCATGTGTCAATGGATATCTCATTCCTTGATGTATCTTTTAGTTGGTATCCGTCAAGTGATTTTTTTTGTTTGGTATCTTATTTTCACTTGATACCTTTTCTTTCGACATCTTACCAACTGTGTGTTGAGTTGATTCTTGAATGCTTTGAGCATGCATATTTACTACGTGTACTTTCGTTGGCATGTTCTCTTTACTTGACCCAATATATAGGGGAAACTCCACTATGACATAAATTGGCTAAAGTGTGCATGAAATTCAATTTCATATCTATATGCACATATTTATGTGGAGTTTTGTCCTATATATTGCTGGTACACTAACTGTTTGGTCCCAATAAGTTTGGGTACCACTTTGTTTGTGGTGTTGTTCTAGGAACAATTGGAGATACATTGGACACTCGACTCACTTACAAGGAAGGTTTTGACACCATGTGCTTATTGGAGCCTTGCTAGGATGATCAAAGAACCATTGTCTACTACATCAATCCAATGCTATCTCGTAACAAGTATCTACTTCATGCATACATTTCTCGCATTCAACTGTTTATAGGTTGCATCATGGTAGGAATTTATTGAGTCATTCTTGTGGTACTTGTTTCCTTTCTCAAAGAGTCTCAACGATGATGTCATATTGCTAGTTGTGATGTCTTTGATGTTCGTGTATTGGAAGTTCATTTATGTACAATAAGAAAATATTAGGCTATGTGCTATGGTTTCAAGCAAAGATCTTATTGGTATAGTTATGACTTCCTTGTGGATATCTTGTTTGTTCCTTCTTGTAACTATTTCGTGTGTACATTATTCTTTCTAGATATATCATCACGATTTCCCTCTACCTATAATCTTATACACATGAGAGAAGTTACATCTCTAGTTGATATCCTCTTTTCTTTCACATCCACCGTTGCATTTCATTTTTGTTTACTTGGTGGTTTCATGAAAGAATCTGTCTTGAGTGTGGATCTTATATCCTAGCATCTTGATGCACTCTTTGGTGGTGAAGATTGTTTTCCTCATGCTTGTCTTCACGAGGGTTTTGCCATTTCGATTGGTATACCTCCTCTTGACAAGGCTATCATTTTCCTATCTTCACTAGGGTTTGTCACAAGCTTTGGTTTTTAAATTTTCCTATTAGTAAGCTTGTGAACCCTTTTGCTAGTGGTTTGTGTGTGGGAAGGATATGGTTTGCACTTTGTGTCTCATTTCATCAAGACTATGTTGATGCTTTATGCTCATCCTTATACTAGTCTTATCAAGTGCTTTTCCATGACTCACACACATCATTTTGGTTGATCCTATTCTTAAGATTGCCTCTTTTACATGTTGCTCAACCATATGTTTAGTGAAAGTACTATGTTGTTTCTCTTATCTTATTGCTTGCACTTGTGGTGTGTTTATATTAATTTTGGGGGAGTCATGATCCTTTATTTTGTGCACTTGTATTCAAATACAAATATTATTATTTGTGCACAAATCATGGGGAGCTCCTCTAGTTTCTTTATAAACATTGTTTTTCCCATATCATAATATCTTTTATTCATGTGGCTCATTGGTCCATGTGATTGATTGTTCCAATTAGTATCTTTTGATTGCTTGCTTCACTCCGGTGTATGTCTTTGTGCCATACGATCCTTTGTGCAATCTTTGGGTTCTCAATATAGTTTATCTTCCTCCAACTACTTATCATTGGATATGTGTATTTATTTGCACATGTATTTGAGATATACAAACTTTTTGGAGGAACACCTATTATATTGGATTTCTAAACTTTCTGTCCATTTTGGCAATCGATGCCAATGGGGGAGAAGTTTAGAGAGTTTAGTTTGGAATGCTTTGAGAGTTTTGCTTTTGTTGTTTAAACATTTGCATCTCACATCCATGCATTGCATTGTGTGTTCTTCGTTGTACTTATTTTTCTTATATAAACTCTCTTGAAAGTGGTTGTCATCAATTACCAAAATGGGGGATATTGTAAGAGCACATTTCTCCATGTGTGGTTTTGGGTAATTGATGACACCCCTATGGACTAATGGTTGCCTTGAGTTATATTCGAAGGATTTGTCCATAGGCACTTCTTGAAGTCCATCAGTTGGGTTTCAAGGAGTTTATATGGTGACCAAGGTGGTATTCAAGGTTTATCCAAAGATTGGTCATGTGGGAGTTGAGATCATTGCAAGCATGTCTTGAAGAATAAGATTGTGTAAGCATTCATGTTTACCTTCAAGACATCACCTTTATGAAGAGAGAAGCTAAGATACAAGGTTGATCAATACTAAGTGAAAAAGTGAATCAAGTTGATCAACACACAAAGCGTACAAGATGTACTGAGAGGGATCAAGTGATCCCATGGTGTGGTAAGCATTGTCCATTACGCTTTGTGTACTAATCCATGGTCTACGTGAGAGTTCTTTGTGGGGTTAGGTATATTTCCATGGGCTTGCATCAAGAGGCAGATCCCATGGAAGATGACATCAAGTGGAGATCGTCATCAAGGTTGCGATGTGCAAGATTAAGTGAAGCATCATGGAGAGATCATGCTTGAGGCTCGCCGTTCATTGTGGCAAAAATGGGCTTGTGAATATGTGCCTAAGAGTGGCTCACCCACAATGGAGTATGGGGGAGCAATCATCTAGTCTTCATCAAGCCAACACAATCAAGAAATGTGGTCCATCTTGAGGAAGTCAAGATAATCACCATCTAGCTCAAGTGGACTATGCGCAAGGCTAAGGTTTGACCTTGATAGGGTTTTCTATTTTACCGGTCTCATGGCGGTAGTTGAGAGACCGGGTTATAGGATCGATTGTCGTACTATCAAGGGGGCTCTCAAGTGAGTAGCTTGATCGTATCGTTCATTGAGAGCTCAAACCATTGCATTCTTGGCATCATCATATTTCTTGGTTCTTGGTTGGCTTTTCTCTATGTGGGTTCTTGAGCTTGTGGTTATCTTCGTGACAAGCTCTAGTACATCGAAAACGGATTTCATATGCTTCGTCTATTGCGTTTTCGGTGTTGGAAGTTTTACCGGTCTTATTCGAGGAAGGGTTCTCACCATTTTCTTATGGGACTCTTATCATTTGCTTATTATTGATATTTCAATAAAGATTGTGTTAGCACATGTCGTTAGCTTTCCAACAAACTTTGTTTCATTGAATTCCGAGTCCGTTTGCAAAAGTTGTGGCAATTTTGGTGTTCTTAAAAGGCTGCAGCGGTACTACCGCGGCTAGAGCGGATGTAATTTTTTACTACCGCTCCGGAGCGGTACTACCGCGGCTCCAAGAGCGATACTACCGCTCCGGACCAAAATCTCGTGTTATTTACATCCATGGTAGGCACGTATGTAATTTTTTAGTACCGCTCGCAAGCAGTAGTACCGCTATCCATAGCGGTAGTACCGTGAGGACAAGCGGTAGTACCGCTCCGGTGGTTCTACTGGCCTTTTGCCTCCTCGGTATTGTTTTTCAAAGGGGTACTACCGCCCTAGTGGTAGTACTGCTCTATGCGGGCTGTGAGGATAATGGTTGGATTTTTCCCCACCTATAAAAGGGGGTCTTCTTCTCCAATGATTCTTGCTAGTTCTTGAGGGAAAAGAGAGAGGAGATCTAGATCCACATTTCCGCCAATCACTTTCTCCTCTAAGTGAGGGTAACCCCTTGGATCTAGATCTTGGAGTTCTTCATGTTCTTCTTCGGTCTTCCTCTCATTTCCCTCCCTAGCATTAGTTGCTTTGGTGGGATTTGGGAGAGAAGGACTTGGGCACTCCGTGTGCCCTTGCCATTGCATTTGGTGTATAGGTTTGAGTTCTCCATGGTGATACGTGGAAGTGAGAAGTTGAGAAGCTATTACTCTTGGGTGTTTGAGCAGCCTAAAGCTTATTCCTCTTGGGTGTTTTGGCGCCCTAGACGGCTGGTGGTGCCTCGGAGCTCAATCATTGTGGTGCAAAGCTCCAAGCAAGCTTCGGGGTCTCCAATTAGGTTGTGGAGATTGCCTCGAGCATTTGAGGTCACCTCGGAGCCACAATCCATTGTGGTGAAGCTTCGTGGTGTCGTTGGGAGCCTCCAATCAAGTTGTGGAGATTGCCCCAATCTTGTTTGTACGGGTTCGGTGACCACCCTCAAGGGTCCCTTAGTGGAATCACGACATCTTGCATTGTGCGAGGGCATGAGGAGATCACGGTGGCCCTAGTGGCTTCTTGGGGAGCATTGTGCCTCCACACCGCTCCGAACGGAGATTAGCATCCGCAAGTGTGTGAACTTTGGGATACATCATTGTCTCCACGTGCCTTGGTTATCTCTTACCCGAGCCCTTTTACTTACGCACTTTACTTTGTGATAGCCATATTGTTTCTTGTTATATATCTTGCTATCACTTAGTTGTCTATCTTGCTTGGCATAAGTTGTTGGTGGACATAGGTGAGCCTAGTTGTTTTAGGTTTTTTGCTTGACTAATTAAACGATAGTTTTATTCCGCATTTGTTCAAGCCTAAACCATAATTATTTTAAAGCGCCTATTCACCCCCCGCTAGGCGACATCCACGTCCTTTCAATGTTCATAAGTCCTCGAAGAATTTATCTACTTATTCATATGAGTACTCTAACCCTCGTCCTGTGAAACGAAGTGCATTAGCTTCTATGCCACCCTTCTCATATGGAGCTTGCAGAATGATGAACTCTTTGCCACCCCTCAGATGTGGGTGGTGAAGAAATTGAACTAATCTCTTAAGCAGGGTCAGGCCTCCAGACGAACTTGAACGTTTGATGAATTTGCTGCAGACCCGAGGAAATGCTTGAAAGGGCGCAAGCTAATCACGAAGAAGTGAATCTTTCATCTCTCACGTCCTCATCTTATACTGCTTACTATACCGTTGATGAAATTCAGTCTGATGAAGTTGATATCATATTCTTCACTCTGAAGTACACGAGTTCGTAAGTTGTACTAATTCATCTGCAGGATGAACCTCCCAAAGCTACTGAGTGGGTACTTGACAGTGGATGCACCAATCACATGACTGATGACAAGAACTTACTGATGAATATACCACTTGCTCCATCACATCTGAAGCATATCACCTACGCTGATAAAGGAAAATGTAAGGTATTGGGTCTAGGTAAGGTTGCAATATCCAAGGACCGACACATGGATAAGGCGATGCTTGTCCAATCCCTCAGATCCAACCTCATGTCTGTCTTCATGTTTTGTGATCTTGATATGGTTGTCGTATTTGGAAAATATCGTTGTGCTGTGGTTTTGGAATCTGACCACTCCAAAGTCTTCAAAGGCTTTATGAGAGGAGACTTGTATATTGTTGATTTCTCTACAAGTCCTCAGCCTTCCACGTATCTACTAGCAAAAGATTCAGAAGGTTGGCTGTGGCATCGACGACTTGGACATGCCGGTATGAGGAACTTGCACACGCTCGAGAAGAAAAAACACGTCATTGGCATTGAAGGTGTCGAATTCCTCAAGGACCATCTTTGTGGTGCTTGTGAGTCTGGAAAGATGACAAGATCCAAGCAGCCCTTGAAGACTATTATGACCACTACTCGACCCTTTGAATTGCTTCACATGGACCTCTTTGGCCCCACTTATTATTCCACACTAAAAAATTCTTCAAGTTCATATGGCTTTGTTATTGTTGATGACTACTCTCGTTACACTTGGGTGCATATTATTCTATACAAGTCTGAGGTGCAGGATGTCTTCAGACAATTTGCTTCAAGGGCGTCAACGAACTTCGGCGTCAAGATCAAGCACATCAGGTGTGATAACGGGACTGAGTTCAAGAACACTAATCTTGATGAATATATTGATGAAATTGGTATTACTCATGAGCTATCTGCCCCATATACTCCTTAGCAGAATGGAATCGTGGAGCACAAGAACAAGACTCTTGTTGAGATGGCTCGCACTATGCTTGATGAATACAAGACTCCTCATCGCTTCTGGCCTGAGGCAATTGATACAGCATGCCACATCATCAACATGGTATATCTTCACAAATTCTTCAAGAAGAATTCCTATGAAGTCATCACTGACAAGAAACCCAATGTGAGTTATTTCAAAGTCTTCGGTGCTAAATGCTGGATTAGAGATCCTTACCATAGTTCCAAATTTGCACCGAAAGCACATGAAGGTTTTATGCTTGGTTACGGAAAGGACTCGCACAGCTACAGAGTCTTCAACACCTATCACAACAAGGTTGTTGAAACCGTAGATGTGCGGTTCGATGAAACTAACGGCTCGCAAAGAGAGCACCTGCCTCCTCTGCTAGATGAAATGTCTCCTGAGGAATCCATTAAGATAAAGGATACTGAAGATATCATGCCCACTAGAGGAATTCTACCTGATGAGGAAGTCATCCCAACCAATGAAGACAATCATGCTGATACATCTAAAGAAAATGGTGCTGAAGAAAATCCTCAGCCTCGTCAACCTACTCATCCAAGAGTAGCAAACGAAGTGTAGATTAACAAAATCCTCGATGACATCAATGCACCAGGTCCCCTCACTCGCTCAAAAGCTTCACATTTTTCTAAATTTTGTGGGCATTTTGTTTTTGTCTCTATCATAGAGCCCACCAAAGTTGATGAAGCATTCATGGAGCCTGAGTGGATTCAAGCTATGCAAGAGGAATTGCATCAATTCATGCTCAACAACGTGTGGGAACTTTTCAAGCGGCCAGATCCTCGCAAGCATAACATCGTAGGTACCAAGTGGATATACCGCAACAAGCAAGACTAAAATGGCCTAGTGGTGAGAAATAAGGCTCTTCTTGTAACTCAAGGCTACACACAGGTTGAGGAAATTGGCTTTGATGAAACTTTTGCACCTCTTGCTATACTTGAAGCTATTCGCATATTGCTTGCTTATGCTAACCATCATGATATTATCTTATATCAAATGAATGTGAAAAGTGCATTCCTCAATGGTAAGCTTGAGGAAGAAGTATATGTTGCTCAACCCCCAGGTTTTGAAGACCCTAAGCATCCTGACAAAGTCTTTAGACTCAACAAGGCCCTCTATGGCCTCAAGCACCTCAAGCATGGTAGGACACTCTGAAGGAATTCCTCGTGAAGAAAGGCTTCAAACCCGCTTCACTCGACCCAACTCTTTTCACAAAATCTTATGACAATGAATTATTCGTGTGCCAAATATATGTAGATGATATTATCTTTGGTTGTATTGACAAACGTTACAGTGACGAATTTGCTTATATGATGAGTGAAGAATATCAAATGTCTATGATGGGGGAATTGAAATTCTTCTTAGGTCTTCAAATTCGTCAACAACATAGTGGCATATTCATCTCTCAAGAGAAATACCTCAAGGATGTCCTGAGGAAATTCGACATGCAAGACTGCAAAGGTGTCAAAACACCAATGCCTTCAAAAGGCCACCTCTGCACTGACGAAAATGGTAAAGATTTCGATCAGAAGTTATATCGCTCCATGATTGGATCTTTATTGGATCTATGTGTCTCTAGGCTAGATATTATGCTTAGTGTTTGCATGTGTGCCCGATTCCAAGCTACTACGAAGGAATCACACAATAAGGCTGTGAAGCATATTCTTCGATACTTAGCTCAGACACCAATGCTTGGATTATGGTATCCCAAGGGCTCAAATCTTCACCTCATCGGATACTCAGATGCTGACTATGCTGGTGATCGTGTGGATCACAAGTCAACCTCAGGCACATGTTATTTCCTCGGACAATCCTTATTCTATAGGTTATTGAAGAAGCAGAACTGCGTGTCATTATCAACTATTGAAGTTGAGTACATTGTTGTTGGCTCCTGTTGCGCTCAGTTGTTGTGGATGAAGCAAACCCTCAAGGACTATGACATCAAGTTGAAGAATGTGCCTCTTTACTACGACAACAAGAGCGCTAACAAGATTTCTTACAACCCGGTTCAGCTTTCCAAGACCAAGCACATCCAGATTCGTCATCATTTTCTTCGAGATCATGTACTCAAGGGCGACATCTCTATCGACCACGTGGACACCAAATAACAACTAGCTTATATCTTCACTAAGCCCTTGGATGAAAAGAGACTTTGCAAGTTGCAGTGTGAGCTAAATATCTTAGAATCTTCGAATGTTCTTTGAAAAGACACACATCCTAACACTTATGCAAAGTTGATGACTTACATGTGCAACACACGAAGTAATGTTTTTCTTCAATCAATGAAGAATAACCCTCTAAGTGTAAAGAATTTGATTCTCAGAACCATACGACAATTCTACGCGGTGTATGAAATCATCAGTCTTATACGGTGGGTCACGCCACCAACCATAGTTGAAATTCTTCAAAGTTGAGGTTTTCATCATTTTGCAAATTCTTCGGATTTTCAAATTCCTCAACTTTACAAAATTTTCAAACTATGCAAATGGTGTTCTTCATTGACTATATATATAATTGAGTTTTCAATGTCATCAACAACATTCACTTATTGCTAATTCTTGAGGTTGATTATCTTCTAGGTGAATGTGATCGGACCCGTTCCCCTTCTAGTTTTCAATCCAGTCTGTTCACAAATTCTTCATATGCTTTCTATTTTGAAACTCGTTCAAAGTCTTCACTGAGTTCCTTGTCAGCTGAAGAATTTGCGAACGGAAATTTATAATTTTCACTTTCAATTTTTGGCGGTTGCCGCTCAAACCGACTCCTATTCCCACGACTAGATAAGCCACGATCCCCCACTATCTCCACTTCTCAGATCGTGGGTGACACATGTCTGATACGTCTCCAACATATCTATAATTTATGAAGTATTCATACCATGTTTACAATAATTCTATATGATTTTGGGATGATTTTATTAGAATTAACCCGGATTGACGTTGTTTTCAGCAGAACTACCGTGGTGTCATTTTTTTCTGTAGAAATAAAAGTTCTTGGAATGGGCTGAAAATTTAGTACGATTTTTGTGGACCAAAAGAGACCCCCGAAGCATTGGAGCTGGGCCAAAAGAGCCACAAGGAGGCGGGAAGCCTGCAAGGCGCAGCCTGGGGGGTGGCCGCGCCTAGCAGGCTTGCCACCGCCTCGTGGCCCCTTGATGTTAGATCGATGCCAAAATTCCTATAAATACCCGAACCTCCAAAAGAAACATGGATCGGGAGTTCCACCACCGCAAGCCTCCAGAACCATGAAAAACCAATCGAGGGCCTGTTCTGGCACCCTGTCGGAGGGGGAAACCATCACCGGAGGCCATCTTCATCATCTCGACGCTCTCCATGATGAGGAGGGAGTAGTTCACCCTCCAGGCTGAGGGTATGTACCAGTAGCTATGTGTTTAGTCTCTCTCTCTCTCTCTCGTGTTCTTGAGATGGCATGATCTTGATGTACCGCGAGCTTTATTGATATAGATTGAATCATATGTAGTTTTCCCCTCTCTATCTTCTTGTGATGAATTGAGTTTTCCCTTTGAAGTTTTCTTATCGGATTGATTCTTTAAGGATTTGAGAACACTTGATGTATGTCTTGCGATGGGATATCCGTGGTGACAATGGGATGTTCTATTGATCCACTTGATGTATGTTTTGGTGATCAACTTGCGGGTTTCGTGACCTTGGGAATCTATGCATAGGGGTTGGCACACGTTTTTGTCTTGACACACCGGTAGAAACTTTTGGGCAATCTTTGAAGTTCTTTGTGTTGGATTGAACATCATGAATCTGAAATTGTGTGATGCATATCGTATAATCAAGCCCATGGGTACTTGTGGTGACATTGGAGTATCTAGGTGACATTAGGGTTTTGGTTGATGTGTGTCTTAAGGTGTTATTTTAGGACGAACTCTAGGGTTGTTCGTATGACACTTATAGGGATAGCTCATACGATTGATCAGAAAAGATAACTTTGAGGTGGTTTCGTACCCTACAACATTTTCTTCGTTTGTTCTCTGCTATTTGTGACTTTGGAGTGAACTCTTTGTCGCACGATAGGGACTTACATATGATTTAACTATGTCAATATTGTTGAGAGAAATTGCACTAGTGAAAGTATGGACCCTTGGCCTTGTTTCCAAGCATTTATAGAACGTTTTGCTTGCTATTTACTATTTTTTACCTTGCTGTTTTTATATTTACAGATTACAAAAACCTATATCTACCATCCATATTACAGTTGTATCACCATATCTTCGCCGAACTAGTGCACCTATAAAATTTACCATTGTATTGGTTGTGTTGGGGACACAAGAGACTCTTTGCTATTTGGTTGTAGGGTTGTTTGAGAGAGACCATATTCATCCTACACCTCCCACGGATTGATAAACCTTAGGTCATCCACTTGAGGGAAAATTGCCATCGTCCTACAAAACTTTGCGCTTGGAGGCCCAACACGAGTCTACAAGAAGAAGGTTGTGTAGTAGACATCAAGCTCTATTCTGGCGCTGTTTGCCGGGGGAGGCGAGTGCTTGAAGGTATATCTTTAGATCTTGCAATGGAATCTTTTAGTTTCTTGTTTTATCACTAGTTTGGTTTTATAAAAGAAAACTACAAAAAAAATGGAATTGAGGTTGCCTCATATGCTTCATCTTTTGAATGTCTTTCGTAAAAATGATGGAAAGGAAAATTTTGCTCAAGTGTTAGACAAAGTTGGTAAAATGTTTGGCACTAAATCTTTGAGTGATGAGCATGATTTCAATGTAGTTAGTATGAATTCTTTGAATATTCATAGTACTAATGATGATTGTACTAGTCGTGATAAAAAGATTTCTTATAAGCATGTCAATTTTTGTGGAGTGCATAGAGTTTGTGAAGACATGCCTAAAAGGCAAGATAGATTTTGTAAGAGGCATAAGTATTTATAAACTAGACGGTTGCAAGAGAGGCTATATGTTTGTGCTGAAAGACTTCATATTTCTCGCCGTCCTTGTGAACTTTGCAATGAAAGTGGTCATTTTAATTTCCAATGTGAATTATTTCAGGATCGAATTGTGTCAAAAAATTGTGATAACCTCATTACCCTTGAGCATCATAATGAACTTAGTCTATTTTTGGGGTATGAAGAAATGAAACATAAAACTAAGGATATTCCAACTTGGGCTCTCATGAAAATGATTGATTTTGATCTAAATGAAATTTATATGTATTGTGTGGTAAATTGCATTGAGAATCCTTATATTGCCAATTACTTAAAGACAGAAAACCAAATAGAAGATGAAGAGAAGAGTAATGAAGGGGAAGAGGTTTCCCAGTATCCTCCTAAATTTTCTTATGATGAATCAGGTAACGAGGGGGAGCTTTTTATTCAACCAACCTCTTCAAAAAGAAGCTTGGAGGAATTAAACAAACCCACACATAATTTGGTGAAGAAGAAGAAAAGAAGGAAAAGTAAAGGTAAAGAGGTATCTCTCCCAAATAATGTTGCTCCCATTATTGATAGGCCTCATGAGAATGAATCAAAAATAGTTATGGAAGATGATACACTTGAGGATGATTTTGTTATGCCTATTGCTTGTTGTGATAATTATGATTGGGAAGATAATGATACTTATTATAGTGTTGAAAATATTTATGGCACCAACTTGGATGATGATGATAATAATTGCTATACTATTGGTGAAGTTATTCATACTATTAATGATGAGAGTGATTATGTTTATGATATACAAACCCACAAGATTGGGGATGCTATGTTTGATGAAAATGACATGTTTGAGAATTTATTTTCTGCAATTAATGTTTGTCCCAAGCTTGGGGATGCTATGCTTAATGAAGATGATCTTTTTATTTCCCCTAGTTTGAATGATCAAATTTGTTATAATGATTGAATGCATCCTACTTATGATGATTATTGTGATGATACTTATGTGATGAAAAAGAGCGATGATTACTATTATGATACTTGTCACAATTATTAATATCCTTTTACTGAATATTACTCTTTTAGTGTGGAACCAATTTGTAGTATTCAACTCTTTTATGATACTCCCACTACTAGTCACGAGAAGAAATTTTGTTGTGTGGAGAGTAGTAAAATTTCTATGCTTGTAGATCCTGAAAAGAATGCTTTATGTGCTGGTTATATTGTGGAATTCCTTCATGATGCTACTCAAAATTATTATGAGGGAGGAACATATGGTTGTAGGAATTGCAATAATATCAAGTTTCCTCTCTATGTGTTCAAGGTTTTGAAGTTATGCTCGTTTTGCCTTCCTTTGATAGTTGATTCTTGCTACCATAAATTTTTTTGTCACAAAATCCCTATGCATAGGAAGTGGGTTAGACTTAAATGTGCTTTTCATGATATTCATGATGCTCTTTTGCATGTTTCAATTATTATTCCTATACGAGCATCATTGAAATCATCATGCCTAGCTAAAGGCATTAAAGAAAAGCGCTTGTTGGGAGACAACCCAACACTTTTACTTTCTATTATTGTATGTTCACATGATTAATCTACTGTAGTAATCATGTTTTGTGTCTTTTATTTTAGTAAGTAAATCCTTTGGGATAGTGTGGATACTTGCTTGTTTGATTCTGTGCAAAAACAAAAAGTTTTGCGTCCAGTATATGAATTATATGATTTTACTGGAGCGTCAAACAATTCTGAAATTTTTACACAACATTTATATGCAAATTCCGTGAGTTTTACTAATGTTTCAGAATTTTTATAGTCAGGTAAGTATTGTGATCATTCAGATCTTTACAGACTGTTCTATTTTTGACAGATCCTGTTTTGCATGCATAGTTAGCTTGTTTCAAGTGTTCCTATAGCTTATATTGAGTAATATAAAT
This sequence comes from Hordeum marinum, assembly GCA_022496015.1. Taxonomy (NCBI): domain Eukaryota; kingdom Viridiplantae; phylum Streptophyta; class Magnoliopsida; order Poales; family Poaceae; genus Hordeum; species Hordeum marinum. Next base: position 179,719,240 of record CM039678.1, on the reverse strand, counting down.
TGTGGGAATGATGTAATACAGTAGGTATCATGTTCTAATGATTATGAATCTTGTCTTGACAGTACCTAAGTGAATGATCTATCTTTGTTACACTAACCCTTCTCACAAAGTTCCGTTAAGTTTTGTGTGATTGAAGTTTTCAAATTTAGGGTGAGATGACGATATGAGGTGAATAAGGAGTGACAAGAACCTAAGATTGGGGATTCACAAGGCACCCCCAAGGTAATATTCAAGGAGGACTCAAGCATCTAAGTTTGGGGATGCCCCGGAAGGCATCCCCTCTTTCGTCTTCAACACTATTGGTATATCTTACTTGGAGCTATATTGTTATTCGTCACATAATATGAGTTGTGCTTGGAGTGTCATTTTATTTTGTTTTTATATGTTATATGTTATTTATAATCTTGTTTTTCAATAAAAAGTTCCAAGAATTGCCTTAGGATGCTTGCATTGCATGTTTTGATATGTGCCGGGTAAAAAGAGAAACTTCTGCTCTAGTGTTTGAATTTTCATATTTTACTAGAACGTGGAAAGTTTCTGAATTTTTTACACAGTGTTGTCATATAAATTACTTAGCATTTTATAAATTTAATAATTTTTTGAGTTACAGAAGTACACTATTTTCATAAATTGCTATAGGCTGTTCTGTTTAGACAGATTGCTGTCATAGTTTTGTTATCTACTTGTCCTATAGTTTCCATAGCCTATATTGGTAGATATAAATTGTGGAAATGTTATTATACAGTACCTAATGTTTGAATATTATTGTGCAACTTGTCTTGGCAGTACATGAAGTATTGATTTGATCTCATGTGTACTAACCTATCTCACGAGTTCTTTTTGAGTTTTGTGTGGATGAAGTTTTTGAGAATAGGTGAAACCATGATGTGAGAGGATTGAAAGAGATGCAAAAGCTCAAGCTTGGGGATTCCCAAGGCACCCCAAGTAAATATTTCAAGAAGTCTCAAGCATCTAAGCTTGGGGATGCTATGCATCCCATCTCTCTTCATCAACAATTATCGGTTAGCCTATGTTGAGCCTAAATTTTTATTCATTCACATGATGTGTGCTATTCTTGGAGTGCTATTTTTGTTTTGCTTGCTGTTTAAATAAATTTTCAGATCTAAAATATTTATTGAGAGATAGAGAGAGAGAAAGTCCTCACATAGCTACTTAATTGTTTGACTACTCATTGATCTTCATTTATATGTTTTGGAGTAGTTTTGTCATTTACTCTCGTGCTTCACTTATATCCAATGAGTAAATGGTTGAATGAATTGAATATCATAAATCTTAAATTATATATGCTTTATATACTTATCCCATATGGAGTAATGACTTCACACATAATAAGTGTAGGCGGTGAAATTTATTGAAAGTTAGCAAATACCGCATTGGTCACTTGAACAATTCATAAAAGAATATTGAAGGAAGAGAGATTTCACATATAAATGTACTATCTTGGACATCTTATATGATTGTGAATACCCATTAATTATTTTCAAACTTGAGTAAATTAGTTGAAGTTGGACAAGGAAGACAACGTAATGAGTTATGCTTGGGTATAGTTGTATAGTAGTTATATTGTTTTGGATCCTCCAACATTTGGTTCTTGCTTCCACCTCATACTAGCCAAAACTTCCACACTAAGTAGAAATACTACTTGTGCATCCAAACACCCTTAAACCAGTTTTGCCATGAGAGTCCACTATACCTACCCATGGATTGAATAAGATCCTTCAAGTAAGTTGTCATCGGTGCAAAAGGCAATAAAAATTGCTCCTAAATATGTAAGATCGTTTATTGTAAGGGAAAATAAGCGCTGTACGGACTTGTGATGGTAAAGAAATAAAAGTGATGAACTGCATAATAAAGGTTGCTACCACAAAGGGCAATACAACGTGACGTTCCTTTGCATTAAGAGTTTGCACATCCAAAAACAAAAAGTGCATGACAACCTCTGCTTCCCTCTGCGAAGGGCCTATCTTTTACTTTCTAGTACTTACCTTTATACAAGAGTCATGGTGATCTTCACCACATCCTATATTTTGCCTTTTTCTCTTGGCAAGCATCATGTGATAGGGAAAGATCCAAGCATATATGGCCATTCAAATATATTTGATCATGAATTATTATTGTTGACAATTATCTATATGATAAATAAGTTGGGAGGCGAAACTCTAAGCCCCTATCTTTCTCTGTGTTCGACGGATGCCATTTGCTCTAAAAATATGCTTTGAGAGTTAGCAATCATGGAAGATTATATGATAGTTGAGTATGCGGAATTTGCTAATTCAAAGCTCTTACATAGACCCTTCCTGAAAATAGGATGAATTGCACTCGTTTGGTGACTGAAAGCATAGTTTGTTAGTTTTCAAGAAACTTTATTGTCTATACTTTAACATGTGAATAGCTTGTTACTTCATCATGAGAAGTTTTATGAGATGAGCTAATGTTTATGATATATAATGATGCTAGAAAAAGTGTTTGGAATTGTCATTGATCAAACTTGTGCACTTGCTAGCATTCACACTTCATAAATTGTTTCTTTTATCATTTTCCTACTCGAGGACGAGCAAAAATTAAGCTTGGGGATGTTGATACGTCTCCAAGGTATCTATAATTTATGAAGTATTCATGCCATGTTTACAATAATTCTATATGATTTTATTAGAACTAACCCATACTGGTGCTGTTTTCGGCAGAACTACCATGGTGTCATTTTTTTTGCGCAGAAATAAAAGTTCTCGGAATGGGCTAAAAATTTAGTATGATTTTTTGTGGACCAAAAGAGACCCCCTAAGCATTGGAGCTAGGCCATAAGAGCCACGAGGAGGCGGCAAGGCTGTCAAGCGCGGCCAGGGGGTGGCCTCGCCTAGCAGGCTTGCCACCGCCTCGTGGCGCCCCTTGACGTGAGATCGACGCCAAAAATTCCTATAAATACCCAAACCTCCAAAAAGAAACCTAGATCAGGAGTTCCACCACCGCAAGCCTCTAGAGCTACAAAAAACCAATCGGGAGCCCGTTCCGGCACCCTGTCGGAGGGGGAAACCATCATCGGAGGACATCTTCATCATCGTGACGCTCTCTGACAAGGAGGGAGTAGTTCACCCTCGGGGCTGAGGGTATGTACCAGTAGCTATGTGTTTGATCTCTCTCTCATGTTCTTGAGATGGCACGATCTTGATGTACCGCGAGCTTTATTGATATAGATTGAATCATATGGAGTTTTCCCCTCTCTATCTTCTTGTGATGAATTGAGTTTTCCCTTTGAAGTTTTCTTATCGGATTGAGTCTTTAAGGATTTGAGAACACTTGATGTATGTCTTGCGATCGGATATCCGTGGTGACAATGGGATGTTATATTGATCCACTTGATGTATGTTTTGGTGATCAACTTGCGGCTTCCGTGACCTTGGGAATCTATGCATAGGGGTTGGCACACGTTTTTGTCCTGACACTCCGGTAGAAACTTTGGGGCACTCTTTGAAGTTCTTTGTGTTGGATTGAACATGACGAATCTGAAATTGTGTGATGCATATCGTATAATCAAGCCCATGGGTACTTGTGGTGACATTGGAGTATCTAGGTGACATTAGGGTTTTGGTTGATGTGTGTCTTAAGGTGTTATTTTAGTACGAACTATAGGGATGTTCATGACACTTATAGGGATAGCTCATAAGATTGATCAGAAAAGATAACTTTGAGGTGGTTTCGTACCCTACAAAAATTTCTTCGTTTGTTCTCCGCTATTTGTGACTTTGGAGTGAACTCTTTGTCACACGAGAGGGACTTACATATGATTCAACTATGTAAATATTGTTGAGAGAAATTGCACTAGTGAAAGTATGGACCCTAGGCCTTGTTTCCAAGCATTTATACAACATTTTGCTCGCTGTTTACTATTTGTTACCTTGCTGTTTTTATATTTTCAGATTACAAAAACCTATATCTACCATCCATATTACACTTGTATCACCATTTCTTCGCCGAACTAGTGCACCTATACAATTTACCATTGTATTGGGTGTGTTGGGGACACAAGAGACTCTTTGTTATTTGGTTGCAGGTTTGTTTGAGAGAGACAATCTTCATCCTACACCTCCCACGGATTGATAAACCTTAGGTCATCCACTTGAGGGAAAATTGCCACTCTCCTACAAAACTCTGCGCTTGGAGGCCCAACACGAGTCTACAAGAAGAAGGTTGTGTAGTAGACATCAAGGTCACGTAGAGAGCAAGGGTGAGGGGCAATCTGGTCAAAAATCTTCGGTCGAGTTAGTTTTACTGCTGCTTTAAATACCCCTCCCCTTACCCTAGCTCGAGTTACTACTCATTTCCATCTCTCCCGATCTCAAGACCTAGCGCCGCCTCTAAAATCATCATCGCCGAAGAGGAAGAGCTTCACTGCCTTGACCTCGTTGTCTTCGTACTCGCATCGTCCATGGAAGTCTTCACTCTGCTGTCACTGTAGATGTCTCCCTTTCCCAAACTAGGGCGTGGGATATCTGAACTGATGAACTCCTCCTGTTCATTTGACTGTTCGTCGTGTTCTTCGTAAGGGTAAATAAAATCTAATTTTATTGCCCTACTTTGATCTTCATGATTTTCACAAAATCCTCAAAAGGTGCTTTCTGTTCAAGTATTATCTACACAAACACCTCATATGTCCTATTCCCTTGATGCACTTTTCCAAGTTATGATTTTCTTCAAGATTCCTCAATTGTGTGGATCCTCAAATCTGCACAACTCAGGAACCTAAGACAACAACACTTAGTGAAATTCCTCAAGCCATCTATGGTCAAAATCCTCAACTTGATATATTTTGAAAAAATTCTAAGAACGCGTATGACCTCTTCAAATTCTTCGCACCTATACTGTGTTCACATGTACGAAATGTCTGCTGATGAATCACTAGGTTCTCATCAATTTAACTCATCTGCAGCATATCTTGAAGAAAAATTGCCTACTTCTTCAGAATCTTCAAGGGTGCATATTCCTCAAGTGAAGAGAATGGCAGAAGGCAAAAGGCCTCAGAAAGGAGGAAATAAACCTACATCCAACACTGCATTTGAGATCCTTGAGGATATCTATTCTGAGTATTGCACACCTAATGAAGAAATCTATGGGAAAGAAACCAACAAAAAACGTAAAATCCGCATTCAATGGACTGAAAGTAGGTGGATGAAGGAATGGAGAGAATAACGCTATGTCACTCCAAAATACATGAACAAATTTGCCCTAAAACCTCCTTGCCGAAGACCTCCATTGGCTAATAACCAGGCTGCAGATCCTACTACCTCATGAGAGGTGAGGATTTTCCCCAGGAATGGGTAAGGCTTCAAGACAAACTGGCAAGAACTGTCAAATAAGCTGTGAGGCAATTCAATGAAGATTCTGCTACTGCTGCAGCTCCTGTGTCCTCTATCTTTGGAATTGATCCAAAGCAGGCCATGCCAAAGAAATCGACAGTAAATACAAAGCATTCAAGCTCAATGCCCTCATGACCAAGCTCTTCTGAGTCAAAATCATCACAGCAAAATCCTCAATCTACTTCTTCAAAGGCTACTACAATGCCTTTAGTGGCTACACAATCCTCAGTTGCTACCGCAAAGTCCTCAACTCTAGTGCACCTTGTGTCGGTGTCAAAACCGGTAGATTTCGGACAGGGGGGTCCCGGGCTGTGAGTCTAGGATCGATGGTAACAAAGGTATGAAGGAGATGATGTTTACCCAGGTTTGGGCCCTCCTGTGGAGGTAAAACCCTACGTCCTGCTCGATTATATTGATGGTATGATGGTTATAGAGTTGATCTACCTCGAGGTCAGATAGCTAAAACCCTTGATGAGTTTCTATGTCCTACAATCTAAAAACCTCTCGGTTTATATAGACACCGGGGGTACCTAGGGTTTACACATGGTAGGTCTCGTGCCGGGGATGGAGATGTCGATTTCCTCATCTTGACTTGGAGTGCACGATGCGCCTTCGGGACTTCTTTCTAGAATGTGGGCTCTCAATGTATCCGATCCTTCCTGCAACACTCAGAGAGCGGCCCACCAAGCCGACCTATTAGGAGATAAGCCAACGCCCCGAGGACCCCTTAGTCCAGGACTCCCTCAGTAGCCCCCGAACTAGCCCCCAACGCCAAGGGTCTCAGCTTTGGCAACTTCATGTGATCAGAGTCTTCGGCTTGCGGGGTGAGTTCTTCTTCCCATTAATGATCGGCTGAGACTAGTTCGGCTTCCGATGACGCGCAGTTTTTCTGATCATATGATCATCCAAACACCGTGACTTGCTTAGTCCCGAAGGCCAAACGTCAAAGTGTAAACAATGTTTTTCTGACAAACTTTCCGACGAAGGGTCGTGGCCTTATGATACGTCTCCAACGTATCTATAATTTTTGATGATGGCATGCTATTATATTATCTGTTTTGGATGTTTTATATGCGTTAATATGCTATTTTATATTATTTTTGGGACTAACCTATTAATCTAGAGCCAAATGCCAGTTTATGTTTTTTTCCTTGTTTTTGAGTTTTGCAGATATGGAATATTAAACGGAGTCCAAACAGAATAAAACCTTCGGAAGGAATTTTTCTGGAAGGAAACAAGTCATCCAAGCTTGGAGTGCACGTCAGGGGAGGTGCCAGGGCGCCACAAGCCTGCTAGGCGCGGGCCCTCTGTCCGCGCCTAGCAGGCTTGTCGCCTCCTAGCAGGTCTCCTAACCCTAATTCTTTGCCTATAAATACCCAAATATTCCCCCAACATCAGAACAAGCCACGAAAATACTTTTCCGCCACCGGAAGCCTCCGCTCCCGAGAGATCCAATCTTGGAGCCTTCTTCAGTAATCTACCGGAGGGGAATCGATCACGGAGGGCATCTACATCAACTCCATTGCCCCTCCGATGATGCGTGAGTAGTCCACCACAGACCTACGGGTCCATAGCTAGTAGATAGATGGCTTCTTATCTCTCTTTGATCTTCAATACCATGGTCTTCATGATCTTCATGGAGATCTATCCGATGTAATCTTCTTTTGGGGTGTGTTTGTCAAGATTCGATGAATTGTGAGTTTATGTTCAAATTATCCATGAATGTTATTTGAATCTCCTTTGATTTCTTATATGCATGATTTCATATCCTTGCAAGTCTCTTCGAGTTATTGGTTTGGTTTGGCCAACTAGATTGGTAATTCTTGCAATGGGAGAAGTGCTTGGTTTTGGGTTCAATCTTGCGGTGTCCTCACCCAGTGACAAAGTACGGGTAGCGAGGCACGTATTGTATTGTTGCCATCAAGGGTAACAAGATGGGGTTTTCATCATATTGCTCGAGTTTATCCGTCTACATCATGTCATCTTTCTTAATGCGTTACTCTGTTCTTCGTGAACTTAATACTCTATATGCAGGCATGAGTCGGCCGATGTGTGGAGTAATAGTAGTAGATGCAGAATCGTTTCGATCCACTTGTCACGGACATGATGCCTATATGCATGATCATTTCCTTGGATAACTACATGATTATTTGCTTTTCTATCAATTGCTTGACAATAATTTGTTTACCCTCCATGATATTTGCCTTCAAGAGAGAAGCCTCTAGTGAAACCTATGGCCCCCGGGTCTATTTTCCATCATATATTTTCAGATCTATACTTGCTATAATTTATTTATCTTTTAATTTCCGCACTCGTTACATCTATCTCTATCGGATCTAATCCTTGCAAATAACCGTGAAGGGATTGACAACCCCTTTATAGCGTTGGGTGCAAGAGTTTGATTATTTGTGTAGGTGCATCCATTGGTGACTTGCTTGTTCCTCCTACCGGATTGATACCTTGGTTCTCAAAAACTAAGGGAAATACTTATCTTCTTTGATGCATCACCCTTTCCTCTTCAAGGGAAAACCAACGCATGCTCAAGAGGTATCAAGAAGGATTTCTGGCGCCGTTGCCGGGGAGGATACACATCAAGCCTACCAAGTACCCATCACAAACTCATCTCTTGCATTTACTTTATTTGCCATTTGCCTCTCGTTTTCCTCTCTCCCACTTCTAAAATGATTTTCAGAAAATACCAAAAAGATTCACCTCTCTATTCTTCCTCTTTTTGTTGCCTCTTTCTTGCTGGACCACTATGTCTAATATTACCACGTCCCCCTTGTCACCAGACTTTGAAGTTCTTTACTTCAAACAAAAACAAGGCAAAAATTTGAAAGATGCTTGGTATAGATTAATGGAATCTTATCGTATTTCCAATATTAAAGGGTATGCAAAAGTTTCGCTTAGAAATTTTTACATTGGTTTAGCTTTGCATCATAGGGAGCTTCTAGACTTCGCCTCTAAAGGCAATTTTATTGAGCTTGACACAAATACCGCTTATGAAGTCTTAGAAGGGATTTTGGGGGTTCTTCCACCAAAAAGGGGGTTTACTTTATCACAAGAGGGAGCTCAAGTGTTGGACAAATTGAGTGACTTACATAAGCACTTGCTTGAATTACAACAATATCACGAACCCCTAAAACATATCAACGGGAACCTTAATCGTTTGAATACTTTGATTACCCTTTGCAATAAGATTTTGGATATTTTGGACACTAATATGGATCCTCCCCCTAAAAATGGGGGAAATAGGAAAGAACCCCCTAGATTTTAGAAGGTCCTCACAAAATTTGCCAATACCAAAGATGACAATACCTAGATCTATTGTGTTTTGCCTAGCTAGGGGCGTTTAACAATAGCGCTTGTTGGGAGGCAACCCAATTTTATTTTTTGTGTTCTGTTTTTGCTTCTATTTTAGAGTGTTTACCATATTATTACTTATGTAGTAATTGTGTTTTGGTGTTTTAATTAGTGTCTGAGCCAAGTAAAACCTTTAGGGTGATCTATGGTAGTTGTTGAGTTGATCTTGCTAAAAAACTGAAACTTTTGAGGTCAGTCCAGGAATTTTATTATTTTTTCAGAGTGTTGAATTGATCTGAATTTTTTACACAAGATTTATATATAAATTTCCCAGGTTGTACTAATTTTTCAGAAGTTTTTGAGTTACAGAAGTATACGAGTTTTCAGTTTTCTACAAACTGTTCTGTTTTTGACAGATTCTGTTTTCTTTGAGTTGTTTGCCTGTTTTGATGAATCTATGGGTTTTATCATGTGGTATGAGCCATGGAGAGGATAAATTACAGTAGTTATAACACCAATATGAATAAATAATGAGTTCACAACAGTACCTAAAGTGGTGATTTGTTTTCTTATACTAACGGATCTCACGAGTTTTCTGTTAAGTTTTGTGTTGTGAAGTTTTCAAGTTTTGGGTAAAGATTGGATGGACTATGGAATAAGGAGTGGCAAGATCCTAAGATTGGGGATGCCCAAGGCACCCCAAGTCATATTCAAGGATGCCAAAAAGCCTAAGCTTGGGGATGCCCCGGAAGGCATCCACTCTTTCGTCTTCAATCCATCGGTAAATTTACTTGAGGCTATATTTTTATTCACCACATGATATGTGTTTTGCTTGGAGCGTCTTGTATGATATGAGTCTTTGCTTGTTATTTTGCCACAATCGTCCTTGCTGCACACATCTTTTGAGAGAGACACGCTGAATCATTAATTTATTAGAATATTCTATGTGCTTCACTTATATCTTTTGAGTTGGGCAATTTTGCTCTATATGCTTCACTTATATCTTTAAGAGCACGATGGTATTTTCGTTGTATAGAAATACTTGAACTCTCATACCTCACTTATATTATTTTTAGAGTTCCTAAAAACAGAATGGTAATTGGTCTAGGTTATGAATTTAGTCGTAATATGATAGGCATCCAAAAGGGATATAATAAAATTTTCCATATTATGTGCATTGAGTATTTATGAGAAGTTTGATTCCTTGCATAAAGTTTTGAGATATAAATATGGTAATGTTAAGAGACATGTTAGGAAGTAAACTGTGGTTTGGTAAAAATACTTGTGTAAATGTTTGTGATTCCCGTAGCACGTATGGTGAACCGCTATGTAAGGAAGTCGGAGCATGACTTGTTTATAGATTGTCGACCTTTGTGTGAGGGTCGGGGGTGTGCGATGGTTAACTCCTACCAACCTCCCCCTAGGAGAATTCGTTTAATGCTTTGCTTTAATGACTAATAGACTTTTGCAATAAGTATGTGAGTTCTTTATGACTAATGTTGAGCCCATGGATTATACGCACTCTCACCCTTACACTTTTGCTAGCCTTTCTAGTATCGGGAAACTTTCGCCGGTGCAACAAACACCTTCCTAAAAAGAGACACCATATATCTTTCCTCAAAACAGCCACCATACCTACCTATTATTGCATTTCCATAGCCATTCTGAGATATATTTCCATGCAACTTCCACCGTTTCCTTTTATGACATGCACACCATCACTTCCATATTGCATATAGAGTCATATTTTGTAATAGGTATCGATTTGTAATTTTTCTTTTGAGTTGTAAGTAAATAAAAGTGTGATGATTTTCATTATAGAGCATGTCCCATGTGAGGAAAGGATGATGGAAGCTATGATTCCCTTATTAGTAGGGATGAGAGTCCGGACTTTATGAAAAATAAAAGAGGCCAACGAAGCCCAAATAAAAAATAGAAATGAATAAAAGAGGCCTTGGATGCCCAACAAAAAATGAGAGAAAAGAGAGAAGGGACATTGCTACTACCTTTCACCACACTTGTGCTTCCAAGTAGCACCATGATCTTCATGTTAGAGAGTCTCCTATTTTGTCACTTTCATTTACTAGTGGGAGTTTTTATTTATAGAACTTGGCTTGTATATTCCGATGTTGGGCTTCCTCAAATTTCCCTAGGTCTTGATGAGCAAGCAAGTTGGATGCACCCCCACTTAGTTTCTTTTTGAGCTTTCATACACTTATAGCTCTAGTGCATCTGTTGCATGACAATCCCTACTCACTCACATTGATATCTATTGATGGGCATCTCCATAGCCCGTTGATACGCCTAGTTCATGTGAGACTATCTTCTACCTTTTCATTGACAACCTCCACCATATTCTATTCCACCTATATTGCTATATCCATGGCTCGCGCTCGTGTATTGCGTGAGAGTTGAAAAAGTTTGAGAAAATGGGTGTGAAAACTATTGCTTGACTTTTCATCGGGTTGAGCATGATGTAAATACTTTGTGTGGGGAAGATGGAGCATAGCCAGACCATATGATATTGTAGGAATAACTTTCTTTTGCTATTATATTTTGAAGAGATACAATTGCTTTGCTAGTATTCTTGAAATGTATTGTTTCTATATAAATATTAAGCTTTTGTTTTGAGTCTTACAGATCTGAATATTCATGCCACAATAAAGAATATTACTTGGATAAATATGTTAGGTTGCACTCCACATCAAAAATTCTGTTTTTATCATTTACCTACTAGAGGACGAGCAAGAATTAAGCTTGGGGATGCTGATACGTCTCCAACGTATCTATAATTTTTTATGATGGCACGCTATTATATTATCTGTTTTGAATGTTTTATATGCATTAATATGCTATTTTATATTATTTTGGGGACTAACCTATTAATCTAGTGCCAAGTGCCAGTTTCTGTTTTTCCTTGTTTTTGAGTTTTGCAGATATGGAATATTAAACGGAGTCCAAACGGAATAAAACCTTCGAAAGGAATTTTTATGGAAGGAAACAAGTCATCCAAGCTTGGAGTGCACGTCAGGGGAGGTGCCAGGGCACCACAAGCCTGCTAGGCGCGCCCCCTGGCCGCGCCTAGCAGGCTTGTCACCTCCTGGCAGGTCTCCTAACCCTAATTCTTTGCCTATAAATACCCAAATATTCTCCCAACATCAGAACAAGCCACGAAAATACTTTGCCACCGCGAGAAGCCTCCGTTCCCGAGAGATCCAATCTTGGAGCCCTCTCTGGTAATCTGCCGGAGGGGGAATTGATCAAGGAGGGCATCTACATCAACTCCATTGCCCCTCCGATGATGCGTGAGTAGTCCACCACACACCTAAGGGTCCATAGCTAGTATCTAGATGGATTCTTATCTCTCTTTCTCTTTGATCTTCAATACCATGTTCTTCATGATCTTCGTGGAGATCTATCCGATGTAATCTTCTTTTGTGGTGTGGTTGTCAAGATGCGATGAATTGTGAGTTTATGTTCAGATTATCCAATGAGTCTTATTTGAATCTCCTATGATTTCTTATATGCATTATTTCATATCCTTGCAAGTCTCTTTGAGTTATTGGTTTGGTTTGGCCAACTAGATTGGTAATTCTTGCAATGGGAGAAGTGCTTGGTTTTGGGTTCAATCTTGCGGTGTCCTCACCCAGTGACAAAGTAGGGGTAGCGAGGCATGTATTGTATTGTTGCCATCAAGGGTAACAAGATGGGGTTTTCATCATATTGCTTGAGTTTATCCCTCTACATCATGTCATCTTTCTTAATGCGTTACTCTGTTATCCATGAACTTAATACTCTAGATGCAGGCAAGAGTCGATCGATTTGTGGAGTAATAGTAGTAGATGCAGAATCGTTTCGGTCTTGTCACGGACGTGATTCCTATATGCATGATCATTGCCTTGGATAACTACATGATTATTTGCTTTTCTATCAATTGCTTGACAGTAATTTGTTTACCCACCATGATATTTTCCTTCAAGAGAGAAGCCTCTAGTGAAACCTATGGCCCCCGGGTCTATTTTCCATCATATATTTTCAGATCTATACTTAGTGCAATTTATTTACCTTTTACTTTCCGCACTCGTTACATCTATCTCTATCGGATCTAATCCTTGCAAATAACCGTGAAGGGATTAACAATCCCTTTATAGTGTTGGGTGCAAGAGTTTGATTATTTGTGTAGGTGCATCCATTGGTGACTTGCTTGTTCTTCCTACTGGATTGATACTGTGAGAGCCTGGCTTAATAGGAATGACAGACTACTCATATCAACAAGGAATTCCTTCTTTTCCGGAAGCCCACTCGAAAAGAACTCCAAAGTTAAGCATGCTTGGCTTGGAGCAATTCTAGGATGGGTGACCGACCGGGAAGTTGGTCCTGGGTGCGCACAAGTGAGGACAAAGTGCGCAGGAAAGACTAGTGTTGGTCTATGAGGCTAGTCTAGATCTCGCCAGGTGTAACGGGGTGTTACAATTGGTATCAGAGGAAAGACTAGTGTTGGTCTATGAGGCTAGTCTAGATCCCGCCAGGTGTAACGGGGTGTTACAATTGGTATCAGAGCCGACCCTTGCGGTTACATGGGCATGCGTGGGCCAGGTGCACGGGCATGTGGCACATGGCGTGTGTGGCCCGTCATGGCACACAACATGGCACATGTGCTGGACTGGACGCGCATACGTGTGCCAAAAGGGAACGTTCCTGATGGGCCGACGAGGACGTCGGTTCCTTTGAGTGGGGGTATATGTGAGAGCCTGGCTTAATAGGAATGATAGACTACTCATATCAACAAGGAATTCCTTATTTTCCGGAAGCCCACTCGAAAAGAACTCTAAAGTTAAGCATGATTGGCTTGAAGAGATTCTAGGATGGGTGACCGACCTGGAAGTTGGTCCCGGGTGCGCACGAGTGAGGACAAAGTGAGCAGGAAAGACTAGTGTTGGTCTGTGGGGCTAGTCTAGATCCCACTAGGTGTAACGGGGTGTTACAGATACCTTGGTTCTCAAAAACTAAGGGAAATACTTATCGACTTCGCTGCATCACCCTTTCCTCTTCAAGGTAAAACCAACGCATGCTCAAGAGGTAGCACCTTCCACGACCGCTGAACCAGTTATATAAACTCGATTCGTGGTTCAAGGCCATTTTTTACACTGGCATGATTCATCAATGCATAGATCATGCTCCATTTCACAGGCGATATGATTAACACCCCAAGCTACTTTACGCGTGCATAACGGCATGCACGTCTTGGGAAGCGAAGGGATTCGCGTCGCAGTAAAGGGAGGCTAATCGGTGACGCGCTTCATAAAAGGAAAAAAATCGAAGGCCTATTCACGCTTCCCATTCACATCCTCTGCTTCCTCAATCTCCCCAAGCTTCAAGAGCCCAGATCCAATTATTCCTCGACTTCTCCTCCGAGCTTAGCCATGGTGGGTTAGGGCTCAAATGGCAAGTGGGAGGCCTCCACAGTCATCGACCAGGACATCCGGGACCTAAAGCTCGCCGGCTACCTTCCCGCCAACGTCTTCCACCATGCCGCAGAGGCTAACTAGGTGGTCCCCACCCCCAAACCAGGCAAGAGGGTGGTGTTCATCCCCCATTTTATCCGAGGACTGAGCTTCCTTCTCCACCCCTTCGTTAGGGGCCTCATGTTCTTCTAGGAGTTGGACTTCCATGACCTTCCCCCAAACTCATTCATGCATATTTCAGCTTTCATTATCGTTTGCGAAGCCTTCCCGCGGGTCGAGAAAGGTCTTCAACGTCAAGCCAAAGACCATTGCGAGCGAGCAAGCGGAATGCAGCGGGGCGGTGATCAGCAAGCTTCCTCGCGTCGGGTGGCCGACCGGCACCTTCATCGACACAATCAAGATCTGGCAGAAGGAGTGGTTTTACATCACCAAACCAAGTGACGAGGGCTGGGCGACACCTGTCGACTTCAAATCCGGATGCCCTACGAGATTAACCTCGTGGCTCAGGAAGGGCCTTGACTGGGGGTCGGGCGCAGAGGTGGAATCGCTGCAAAAGAGAATTTCCTCGATGATCAAGGCCAAGATCAAGCTGGTAAATGTGGTCCATATTATGCTCCACCGCCATGTCCTTCCCTGCTAGCATCGGGCCTCCCCCATGTGGGCTTATCAGCTTGATGACGAGCCTACCGTATGCCAACTCTTCCGCACTACTCCTGAGAAACTGTGGAAGGCATTGTTCAAGCCTCGAAAGAGCTGGCCAGCCGAGAAGGAGGATTCAGGCCTAAGCGCCGATAACCCTCCTACCCAGGTACGATATAATTTCAATCAACTGGCTCTGTTTTTTGACAAAAGGATTGAATGCCTTCCCTCCCATCTTTGGATAAATGGTTGAGCAAGGCCTCGGGAATTAACTGCCCAACACCGCAGCCCGAACACCCCAGGCCGGAGTTGTTGACGGAGATGCTCGTTGTGGCGCCATACACGGCGCCAGAGAAGGAGAAGAAGAATAAGAAGAAGAATGGAGATGGTCTCTGCATAAGGGACCAGCCGAACGCTATGTTCGAGGAAACCCATGCCTCCTCCACTCATGAGAAAGAGCATGAGGACAAAGGGGGTGGCGATTCCCCCCTCACAAGAAAGAGGGCGGAGTCGCCGGACACCGCAGAGGATGTACCTCCTCCTGCCTCGAAGAGGGCGTGTCGACCGAGGTTGATCCTGGCCGACGAAAGCTCTGACTCTGATGCCGAGTCCGAGGACTTCGAGAAGGTTCCCCAAAGGAACCTAAGGGTCAAGCCCCCAACTCAAAGGTATGAATTCGAAGACTCCCTGAATCATCTATGCAAAGTTTTCAATGTTTTAAATGTATGGATGTCTTTTAATCTGCAGCCCACCGCGCTTCCTCCCCACCGACCAAATATCGGATGGGGAGTCTCCACCTGCCGAGCTGGCTGAGAGTGGGACTACGTCACACCCCACACCTCCAAGGGCCGCGAAGGACGTCGCGGAGCTGTCATCCGACCAGGCTCCTTTGGAGCTGAGTAACGGCGGTGAGGGTGATAACGTCATGGCCGAGGTTAATGCCTCGACCACTGAAGACCAGAGGGAGGATCCCCTCCTGGTCGCTTAGGAGGACGAACATAGAAATGTCCAATCCCCTCTAAGGTCATCTCCAGAGCGCATTGTGCCTCCGGAGTTGCTGGTTCAATCCCCGATTAGAGATCGGGCTAGCCAGTCACCACCGGTGCCACCGATGCCTGGGTGGCCGGTCATGGAGGAGGCTCTATCAAGCGCCTCCATCTCCGAGGATCACCGCACTCTTTTGGGTGCGGTTTTGCAAGGCATTCAGTCTATTGACAGTGGACTGAAAGAGGCCTTCAATGGTTGTCGGGGGGATTACCCCTGGGTACCCCAAAGACGGCAAGTCGGACGGGGTGCCCACCCAACTGGACTGGCTGTTCCGACCCATACTCGCAGCCAGCTGCTTCAACCAGCCGGCAGTGCCAGTCGGCCGTCTGCTTGGAGTCAACTACGACGTCTCGTCGGCCATGCACAGACAAGATGGCCATATCCCGCACTGTTGGCGAACATCCGGACGCTGTACGCGGGTGATCATCTATAGTGTACTTGTCCCCTGGGCACTATTTTATAAAGTGTCCAGGGGACACCTAGCCACACTTGGCTTGGTTTGTAAGCTACCCAAGGTAGCTTACAACCAATGCACCCCCTCACCTAGCTTAGGAAGCAAGCTACCTCCTGCCTATAAAAAGGCACCACACTCCACACATGCAAAAGGGGACATGCCCACCACGCCATACTCTCACGGGCTTTCATGCCCAGGCACTCGTGACCACCTCTCACTCTCTCATGTACACACACATATGGGACAGGGAGCTAACAACTCCTCCCGCCATTTCCTTTAATACAGCTCCAGGATCAACCATGTACCAAATATACCACAAATATATAGATATGCATGAGTAGGGGTATTATCTCTTCGGAGAGCCCCGAACCTGGGTAAACCACTGCGTGCTATTCGCATACCCATCCCGAATCATCCACGGTATCCTTGCGCTCACCTCTATAAGCCACCCCATGCCACTGCTGTCCCGCGCGACCCCCCGGTGAGAAAACGACGACAGTTGGTGCCCACCGTGGGGCTAGCTGCTGCTGGAACCGTGGTCTGGGCGGGACCCTCTTCGTCATCACCAACGCGGCGTCGCCGCAGTCGCCGGTCAGGGGCTTGACATAAACACACCCTCAGGGCGAAAGCGTGCGATGCCGCGTCCTTGCTGCCGGTCTAGTCACCACCACTGCGGCGCTGCCGCTGTTCCTCCGGTGGCGCTCAGGGGCTCGGTGCCAACATGCCCCCAGGGCGGCCGCACGGGACGACGCGTCCCTGCCATCGGCCTCGTCCACTTCCGCCACTGCTTGCCGTGCCACCTGCTGTCGTCGCTGCTGGCCATGGTCGTGGATGTGTGTGCGTTCCTCACGTGCTGCCGGCGCCCCAACACCTCCATGTCCGCTCCGATCTCTGCGCATAGCCATGCTAGCCACCTCCCTCTTTGTATGCGCACACGATCGAGCTAGCAGAACCAATCAATTCAGTTGCGTGCCTGCTAGCTTGGCTCGTGTGCGCGTGTGAGGCCAGTCAGCTGTGTGGGCCTCATCGTCACCCCGGCCAGCAACTCTGCCTAGCAGCGCCGTCCATCGATGGTGCCACACTCGCCGTCCATCTGCTTCCAAGCGTCTTCGGTGCCCACGCTTTGCTGCTGCTCCCCGTGAGTCGGGTCCGTGCGACCGCACGACCGCGCCATCGGTAGACCTCGCTTCGACCGGATGTGTCGGCCCCGTCGCGTCCATGCTCATTCACCCATCATCGGCAGGTCCCGACCGAGCTGCAGCCGGTAGCACCCCCAGCTGACGACATCGCGTCGTCTCCCGCTAGCCGGCTGCATGCACACGCCTCTTGGCCGGCTACGTGCACACAACAAAACACGTACATACAGGTTGTACGTGCGTGCGCGCATGGCCACATGCATGGCCGACTTCGTGGCCGACCGCCGGCTCCAGGTCGACACGCCTTGGCTGGCTGCACAACCGCGTGCGTGGCCGTCTGCCTCGCCGTGCCTGTGTCGCCTACCCGCCAGCTCCGCCTCTCCACGCCCGCGTCGCCTTCCCACATCGGCTCCGCGCCTACGATGGCCGGCTGCCCCCGGCCGACTCCGCACCCCGCGCTCCCACGGCTGACTCCCTCCAGCCATGGCCGGCTCGATCTCCAGCGTGTCGTTGTCCCGTCTCGCCCCAGCGTCGGGCCTCAATGACACGCCTCGCCGTGCTCCACCCCGAGCTCCCGCGGCCAGCTCCCTCCAGCCATGGCCGGTTCGGCCTCCAGCATGCCGGCGTCCCGCCTCGCCCCAGCGCTGGGCCTCGCCGCCACGGGCCACCGTGCTGCACTCTGCCCGCTCCCCCGAGCACTTCCCATCCGCATTGCGCTGGTGACCCTGCGTCGCTCGACATCCTCCGTCGCGCGGCCCCGCCCCAATCGGCTCGCGCCTGCGGCCTCCTTGCGCGTGGCAGCCCCGTCGGCTCCATGCCTACGACGGTCGGCTGCCCCCGGCCGACTCTGCATGCATCCCGGCCCACCCACGCGCCAGCTCGCTGCCTCCGCATCGGCTCCGCCCATGAAACGGCCGTTCCGTCTACCCGCCGGCTTGCCGTCCCTCCCCGACCGGCTCCACCCTCGCGCACATGCGGGCCTCCTCCCGCTCGAGCCGCCCGTGTCGGCCGGCTGCACCCGTGTGCTCTCAGGCCGGCTGGAGACAAAAGGAAGAGGAAAAAGTCAAAGGCCGGCTGGCCATGCAAAAAAAGAAGCGTCCGGCTGCCCAGAGCCGGCCAAAGAAAAGAAAAAACGTCTGCCTGCCAGTCCACTTGCTTCGCCACTCGGATGGCCAGCCGTGACCCGCCTTGCCAACGCCGCCGTCCGGCCCGCCTGCGTCGTCACGTGGCTGACCGTTCCGCCTGCCGCCTCCGATGCCTGGCCAACTAAGGAGCCGGCCCGGCCGCCCGGCCGCCTTGACGCTCGCTCGGTCGGCCCCGACCGGTCGGGACCCCCTTTTTGCACCCGAAGGCGCGCTCCGCAAGTGCTCTCCACTCCGTAAGTGCTAAGCCGCGTCGGCCGTCTTCGTCAACCTCTGCCTCATCTGCGTTAAAGCAATGTGATCTCCTCACCCACATACCCTTGCACCGTACACGCAAACGGATACCCAGAGCGACCCTCGGGGCCATCTCCGCATTTATTCTGCTGCCTTACTGTTCGCCCGAGTGCCAGCTAGTCTCGGCCCGGGGCTGGCCGCTTGGCCCGATATGTTCGTTCCCACGAGATGGCTTAGTAGCGTGTACGGTACCAAAGGCCCACTATTTGTCTCAGCTACAACTCGCACCACGACTGTCCAGCTAGCAAGAGCTCAAGCTGGAGGTCACCCCACGTGAAAAGCATCCCGGGAGAAAACGACTTGGGCGACCCGGTCATTTAATTTGTGAGTATCTGCTCGGTCGAGTCTGCTTCTAGAATCCAAGTACTATACGCTCCGCTCCGCGGCCCACTCTTCGCTTAGGCCACAGACTGACTCCCGGCTGTCCAGCTGGCAAGAGCAAAAGCCAAAGAGCAGAGAGCACATGAAAAAGATTGGAGGGAGCTAGGACGAAATTGAGTCGGCACCCTCTACATAAACATGCACTGCCAAAATCAAATATTTGATGTATCTGCATCGACTTAACCTTGTCTTTTGCATGATCATTCCCACGAGGAACCTCCTCGCCCGGAGGCTACTCCCGATAGGGCTCCGCGCCCATTAGTCGGCAGACCCTGTGTCCACACCCGGCAGCGCCTGCGCTCGACAACCGTCGGACCCTGTGTCCGCCTTTGGCAGGGCTCTGCGCCCATCAGCTGGTGTACCCTGCGTCCGTGCCCGACAGCACCGCGTGCTCAACAGCTGGCAGACCCTGCGTTCGCCTTCGGCAGGGCTCCACGCCCATCAGCCGGCGGACCCTGCGTCTGCGCCTGGCAGCGCCTCGCGCTCCACAACCGACAAACCCCACGTCCACCTTCGGCAGGGCTTCGTGCCCATTGGCCGGCAGACCCTACATCCGTGCCAATCAGGGCTCCGCGCCCATCAGCCGGCGGACCCTGCGTCCGCGCCCGACAGCGCCTCGTGCTCGATAGCCGGCGGACCCCCGCGTCCGTGCCCGGCAGCGCCTCACGCTCGACAGCCGGCGGACCCCGCATCCGCCTTCGGCAGGGCTCTATGCCCATCAGCCGACAAACCTTGCTTCCGTGCATGGTAGCACCTCACGCCCAGCAGTTGGCGGACCCTGCGTCCGCCCTGGCTGGACCCTACGCCCATCAGCCAGCGGACCCCGCGTCCACGCCCGACATCCTTGACACTGTTGTCTACTTCTGCAACAGCAAAGACCCTCTGCCCGACTCTTCGAGTCGCCCGAAGGCTCGGAGGCTACACCTAGCGAGTGCGCTGGAGTGCCCCCGCTGGACGCAGCCAGCCGGTGGACTCCGCGTCCACCCCCGACAGCGCCTCGCGCCCTTTAACCGTCGGACTCCGCATCCGCGCCCGGCATCCTCAACGCCACCGTCTACTTCAACAATAATAAAGACCCTCCACCCGACTCTTCGAGTCACCCGGAGGCTTGGGGGCTACACCCAGCGGGTGCGCTGGCGCGCCCCTGCTGGAAGCAAGCCACATCGTCCCCGACCAGCAATCGACCGTCATCAACAACTACTGCAACAAGAACTAGTGCGAAAACCCTCCGCTCGACTCCAGCTTAAATTATTGTCACTCCTTGTTCTCCTCATATCGGTGTCTCACCCAAAACTTGAAAACTTCAATCACACAAAACTTAACGGAACTTCGTCAGAAGGGTTAGTGTAATAAATAAAGAGCATTCACTTAGGTACTGTAAAGACAAGATTCATAATTATTCTCACATAATATACTGTATTCTATCATTCCCATAATTTATATCAATGAATATAAGCTATGGGAACACTAAAACAAGCAAACTATGCATGCAAAACATAATGTGTCAAAAACAGAATAGTCTGTGAAGATCTGTAGTATAACCATACTTACCTATCTCTAAAAATTCTGAAGAATTAGTAAAACCTGAAGAATTTGTATGTAAAGACTTGGTAAAAATTTCAGGTCATTATCACCCTCCAGTAAAAAATGAAAATTCCTGTACCCGAGTGAAAAGTTTCAGTTTTGGTTCAACATCAATTCTACTCATTTTGTGAGTCATCCCAAAGGCTTTACTTGGCACTTTATTGAAATAAAAGACGCAAAACATGATTACTACCGTAGATTAATCATGTGAACACAAAAACAGAAAGGAAAAGTGTTGGGTTGTCTCCCAACAAGCGCTTTTCTTTAATGCCTTTTAGCTAGGCATGGTTATTTCAATGATGCTCGCATAAAAGTAAAGAATTGAAACAAAATGGGAGCATCATGAAGCATATGACAAGAACATTTAAGTCTAAGCCACTTCCTATGCATAGGGATTTTGTGATCAAACACTTTATGAGAGAAAGAATCAACTAGCATAGGAAGGCAAAACAAGCATATCTTCAAAAATTTGAACACACAGGGAGGAAACTTGATATTATTGCAATTCTTACAAGCATATGTTCTCCCCTCATAATAATTTTCAGAAGCATCATGAAGGAATTCAACAATATAAATATCACATACAACATTCTCTTCATGATGCACAAGCATATAATTTTTATCACTCTCCACATAAAGCAAATTTCTTCTCATTCATAATAGTGGGAGCAAACTCAAAAAAAATAACTATCATGAGGTACTCAATAGACATAACCACATTGAATATTAAAATCAGGATGACAAGTTTCATGGTTACTGTCAGTCTTTATAGCATACATGTCATCATCATAATCATCATAGATAGTAGGCATGTCATTATCATAACAAATTTGCTCATCAAAATTTGGGGGACTAAAAATATCATCTTCATAAAACATAGCATCCCCAAGCTTGTGGCTTTGCATATCATTAGCATCATGAATATTCAGAGAATTCATACTAGCAATATTTCTATCATGCTCATCATTCAAGGAATTCTCGTCAAGTATTTTCATAAATTCTTCCTCTACCAATTGAGCACAATTTTCTGAACCATCCTTTTCACGAAAGACATTAAAGAGACGAAACAATTGATGCAACCTAAACTCCATTTTTAGTTTTCTTTTATAAAAATACACTAGTGATAAAACAAGAAACTAAAAGATTCAATTGCAATATCTAAAGATATACCTTCAAGCACTCACCTCCCCGGCAACGGTGCGAGAAAAGAGCTTGATGTCTACTATGCAACCTTCTTCTTGTAGACTCATGTTGGGCCTCCAAGCGTAGAGTTTTCTAGGACAGTAGAAAATTTCCCTCAAGTGGATGACCTAAAGTTTATCAATCCGTGGGAGGCGTAGGATGAAGATTGTCTCTCTCGAACAACCCTGCAACCAAATAACAAAGAGTCTCTTGTATCCCCAACACACGCAAGACAATGGTAAATTGTATAGGTGCACTAGTTCGGCGAAGAGATGGTGATACAAGTGTAATATGGATAGTAGATATAGGTTTTGTAATCTGAAAATATAAAAACAGCAAGGTAACTACTGATAAAATTGAGCACAAACGGTATTGCAATGCTTAGAAGCAAGGCCTAGGGTTCATACTTTCACTAGTGCAAGTTCTCTCAACAATACTGACATAGCTGAATCATATGTAAATCCCTCACGTGTGACAAAGAGTTCACTCCAAAGTCACAAATAGCGGAGAACAAACGAAGAAATTATTGTAGGGTATGAAACCACCTCAAAGTTATCGTTTTCGATCAATCGTATGAATATAAATGTCACGAACAGCCCTAGAGTTCGTACTAAAATAACACCTTAAGATACACATCAACCAAAACCCTAATGTCACCTAGATACTCCAATGTCACCGCGAGTACCCATGGGCTTGATTATACGATATGCATCACACAATTTCAGATTCATCATGTTCAATCCAACACAAAGAACTTCAAAGAGTGCCACAAAGTTTCTACCGGAGTGTCAAGACGAAAACATATGCCAACCCCTATGCATATATTCCCAAGGTCACGGAATCCGCAAGTTGATCACCAAAACATACATCAAGTGGATCAATAGAACATCCCATGGTCACCACGGATATCCCATCGCAAGACATACATCAAGTGTTCTCAAATCCTTAAAGACTCAATCCGATAAGAAAACTTCAAAGGGAAAACTCAATTCATCACAAGAAGATAGAGAGGGGAAAACTCCATATGATTCATCTATATTAATAAAGCTCGCCGTACATCAAGATCGTGTCATGTCAAGAACACGAGAGAGAGAGAGATCAAATACATAGCTACTGGTACATACCCTCAGCCCCGAGGGTCAACTACCCCCTCTCGTCATGGAGACCGTCGGGATGATGAAGATGGCCTCCGGTGATGGTTTCCCCCTTCGACAGGGTGCCAAAACGGACCCCGATTGGTTATTCGTGGCTACAGAGGCTTGCGGTGGCAAAACTCCTGATCTAGGTTTTTTTGGCTGTTTTGGTATTTATAGGAATTTTTGGCATCGGTCTCACGTCAAGGGGACTCCCGAGGGGCCCACAAGCCATGGGGCGCGCCCTAGGGTGGGGCGCCCCTAGGCTTGTGTCTTCCTCAGGACTCCTCTCCGGTATCTTTCTGCTCTGGTATTTTTATATTTTCCAAAAATATTCTCCGTAAATTTTCAGCCCATTCCGAGAACTTTTATTTCTGCACAAAAAACGACACCATGGTAGTTCTGATGAAAACAACGCCAGTCTGTGTTAGTTCTAATAAAATCATACCAAAATCATATAGAATTATTGTAAACATGACATGAATACTTCATAAATTATAGATATGTTGGAGACGTATCAGTGCCTGAAGGCGGTAGTGCGAAGGGGACAAGGCAATCAGACTATGATTCTTTATCACTTTCACTTAGACGTAGGAGCATGAAAAAGGAACGCGGGGGCTGATGACTAGCCCCTAGTGGTTTGTGATATTCGAATGAACCGCGGCTAAATCCAGCATCACATGGTTTGTACGACTAAGAAACCCATCGTATAAAAGGAAATAACCTCTAACGATTTTTTTAGTATGACACTTATGCTCGGATTTAATGACTAGTTCTCGCTTACTATGACAGTCAATTTTCGGCTTTCTCCCTTGAGGTGGTTGACCAGGCTAGCTAGAAACACAATCACAATGGTTCTCTCTTTGCCCTTTTAGCCGAACGAGAGGAACGTTAGAGGGCAAACACAGGAGTCAGGCAACCAAACTATTGACCCAAGACATAATTCGGAACCAATGCATATAAAGAGAAATCCAATACGTCTAACACACAATAAATTTTGCGAGTGTGATGTGCAAGGCGGTATTTAAACTCAAGCCCTCGGTCTATTAGCCGGTTGCATCGTGATGTGTACCGGATAGTTTTGCAAGTAGCGTTGGTGAGGGAAGAAACAGAGTATGTATCATAAAATACAGTGAAGTGGCCATGCATAATGGTCTTTTATTTGCTCAATGATTCTTATAACTCAACTTGCCGAAGCAACTATTTACAGGTATTTGAATTTGAAAATATAAAGTTTACAGGAGGGGTTGTACCAGGGGTCTTCGGTGGGTGGCCTGACGTACTCGATGTGCCTTGTCGCCTGTCCGCTCCTGTGCCTCCTAGGGAGTTGCGTTCCTTTGAGGGTAATTTGTGTCGGTGAGCGGGCCTTGGAAAGAAGGTCTTGAGAAGTCACCAAAGTATGGATGAGCTTTACGTTGTAGCAGGTCCTTGATAGTACCTGAAGTTTGTACGAAGACATGTACTCGCAGTAGTTCAGCACAGACGAACACTTTCCTTTTGATAGATGTTCCTCATTGCTGCCCATGGGATCTTGTGTGCAAATTTGTGTATTCTAGGCACATGTTTGAAGGGTGTTAGGGCTGTGCCATGGGGAGCATGTCCCTATTTTTGGGGAGAAGAAGGTTCTGGGAGTTCAGACTGAAACCGAGCTCGTTTGTCAACCTTACGTGCCTTTATGGAAGATTTTGGCATTTGCCGATTGTCATCGCAATGGAATTCAGCTGCCAAGGCCAATGCATGTTCCTCGGTTCAGAGGGAACGCTCTGTGTTGTCGTTGACAATAATGACCCCTTGGGCCCGGCCATCTTGAGCTTGAGGTATGCGTAGTGTGGGACAACGTTAAAGCGGGCGAATGTTGTACGACCTAGTAGGGCATGATAACCATTGCAGAAAGGTACAATATTGAAGATCAAGTCCTTGCTATGGAAGTTATCGGGTGAACCGAACACTACTTCCAGGCTCACCAAGTCCGTGCACCGGGCTTCGACGCTTGGGATCACTCCTTAAAAGGTAGTATTGTTGGGTTTCATCCTTGATGGATCTATACCCATCTTTTTCATCGTGTGTGAGTAAATCAGATTGAGGCTACTTCCTCCGTCCATTAGGACTTTAGTGAGGTGATACCCATCGATAATGGGGTCTAGGACGAGGGCAGCTGAACGCCCATGATGGATACTGGTCAGATGGTCTTGTCGATCGAAGGTGATCGGGTACGCCGACCATGGGTTATACTTCGGGGCTACAGGCTCTACGTCGTAGACCTTGCGAAGGGTGCGCTTCCTCTCCTTTTTGGGTATGTGAGTGGTATATATCATATTCATAGTCCTCGCCGCGTGGGCCCATGCCGAAGGCCCACGCAGCGAGGACGATGATGAGCCCCGCGGTCCGATAGGACCCTCGTCCATCTATCATTGAGTTTATCTTGTCCGGCCTTAAACTGCCTTTCTTTTGCCTTCAGGCTTCGGCAGTGTTAGTGCACTAGATTTTTTGGGCCATCTAGTGCCCCTTTACTCATGCACGGGCAGTAGTAGCCGCCCCGGCAGCAAGGCCCAGTGAAGACTTGTCAAGCACCAGCACAAAAGACTCAAGACTACTGACAAGACCTTGTCAGGAAGGCTTTTGAGCCTCCAGACGCCCGGCAAGGACCGCCAGCGCATAGGCCAGGTGTCGATTCACCTGGACGCGTGTCGTGGTGTCAAAGTTGGAGGGACCTAAGTGGCGCCGATGGGACGGGCCCCCGTCCCGTCCCACTAACGGACTGAGGCCCCTGACGGTGCATTTAATGCTCTTGTCCTGCTCCATCAGGGTTAGGTATGATAGCACTATAGCACTGTGCACCCCGTGTGCACACTGTACGCCACTGTTGGGATTCCCTTAGGTATAAAAAGGAGGCTCAGGGCGTTACAGAGAAGGACTTTTGGCCGTTTGGTTTTTAGACAGTTGGGCAGTTAGACAACCAAATAGCCTAACAGTTAGACAACTGGAGACTATCAAGCTCCCGTAGCAGCCGTTCATGGCGCTCTCGTAGCCAAAACCCTAGAACACAATCAATATAATCAAGCAGGAGTAGGGTTTTACGCATCCGTGCGGCCCAAACCTCGGTAAAAACTCCCCGCACACAGCTCACCAGGCCGGCTCTTTGTGCCATCTCTCCCCCCGCCGAACCGAAAGGGGTCCCTACGATCCCATAGGTGTTCGTTCCCATGACATCTTTGGCGCGCCAGGTAGGGGGAGCGTGAGTGGTGGGAACCCATTCGGGTGATCTGCGCCCCAGCTTCATCATCACCATGGCCCCCAAGAAGAAGGGCTTGATAGCAGTTGGCCATCCACGTCCGCCATTCATGTATTTGCACAGACAGGAGTTGGCGTGGACGCGGTTGGAGGAGGAGGCGGAGGTCCGGAACTTCCATGACGCTCCGGTGACCAATGCCAAGCAAGCGGCGACGCTCGCCGCGTAGATGCCCATGGCGACGGTGCGAACCCCCACGCCCCTGGGTCTCAAGACAAAGCGGTACTGCCTGCGGGTGGTACGGCAAACTCCAGGGGTGGAAGAATATCTCCCAGGGCACCCATTTCGGTGCCTATGCCATGACCTTCTCACGACGTGCGTGGAGAGTCGTGCCATGGCGCCCGCAGTTCTCAACGTCCCCACAGAAAAACTCATGCGCCTCATTCCCAAGATGCATGGGACCAGCATGCAAGCAGGAGTGGCATGCCGACGCGGGATCACGGCGGTGTTCCTTCTAACACGGTTAGGAGTTAGAGCACCTCGCGTTCCTCGTGCCGCTCGCGGCCATCCACAGCGGAGGAAGCGATGGCGCGAGCGCAGTTGCTCCTAAACTTCCCTCCTGCTGCGGAGAAGCTCGACGAATGGAGAGCCAGCATTCAGAGCCTCCTCGGCCTTGCAGATAAGCTTCGACCCACAGGTCCACCTCAGACCAGTGGTGAAGTGCCCGGAGTTGGTGCGATTTCGGCGCACTCTCCTCCGCGACAGCATCATCGGTTGCCGACCCGGCGGACCAACGCCTACGACAGCTATTCGACGGCATCGTCTGACCCACAGACGCGCCGCGATCAACATCATGTTCTTCGGGAACGTGGCAAGGAAGATGCCCGAACCGCGATTGAGCGACGGCGGGAGGCGCGCCTCTAGTCGGACAGGCGCGCGGGTCCCACTGTAGACAAGTCCGCGCTGGGGTACCGTGTCAACCTACCTTACAAGGTGGGTTGTCCAGCGTTTACCCCGGAGCTGTCGCAAGTCTAGTGGCCCAACACCTGCACGATCAAACCAGAAGTCCCGGAGAAGTATGATGGCAAGACCCATCCGTCAGAGTTCCTAAGCATCTACACCATTGCGGTGCAAGCTGCTGGAGGGCGCGACGAGAAGATATTAGCCAACTACTTCCCGTTGGTGCTTAAGCCCAACATCAGGTCATGGTTGATGCACTTGCCAGAGAGATCCATCACCTCTTGGGCAGACCCGCGTCACGAGTTCATTGGCGCCTTCACCGGAGGCTATTGAGCTCCTGGCCAGGAGAGCGATCTGCACGTCATCCCCTAGAAAGAAGGCGAAACTCTGCGCAAGTACATCCAGAGGTTCAGCCGTGTGCACCACAACATCCCAGACGTTCACCCTACCACTGTTATTAGCGCGTTCCATCAGAATGTGTGCAACCACAGGATGCGGGAAGAGTTAGCGATGAACAGAGTCAGGGACGTTGCCGAGCTTTATGCTCTAGCAGACAAGTGCGCTCGGGCTGAAGAAGGGAGAAGACTCCCCGGTGAAGATGCCGGCGCAGAAGTCGACTCTGAAGATGAGGACACCGCTGCCACGACAAACAAGGGCCAACGGTGGAACAAGAAACGCAAGGGCAAGACCGTGCTTGCCGTCAAAGGATCCGGCAACCCCGGCGTCGCCAAGAAAGGCAAGGTCAACAACCCCGGCAACGATGTTGCCGGGTGCACCTCCTACCACGCCCTGGCAGCTGTCGGCAAGCCAGAAGACTCCGGCAAGCAGCATTGCAAGATCCATCGCACCAAAGGCCATGACCTCCAAGACTGCCGGCAAGTTGAGCAGCTTGCCGAGAAGTAGAGGGCCGAATATGAGAGGTGAGATACGGAGAAGGGTGAGGATGGTGCTAAGGGGTCTGGCAAGAAGCATGTTGGCCGAGGAGGCCGCCGCGGGAAGCCCAAGCAGCAGAAGGATTGGCCCGCCCGTGGCCACGACAAGCAAGAAGGAGATGATGATGATGTTGAAGAGGACGACGAGTCCAGTGATCATGAGTTTCAGAAGGCTACGAAGATGATGTCAATAGAAGGAGGAGCCTCGTCGCATTCCTCTCACCGTCAACTTAAACAATGGGCGTGTGAGGTAAATGCGGCAGAGCCCTCTATCGACACGCGGAAACCTCTGAAATTGTCAAACACTCCTATCATCTTCGACCTCAAGGTGACGAAGATGTTAGTCGACAGTGGGGCCAGCCTGAACCTGATCTCACCCGATGTCATTCGAAGGCTGCAGATTCCTGACAAAGATCTCAAACCGACATGCGCTTTCCAAGGGGTCAATTCAGGAAGGACTCAGCCAAAAGGCAAGGTCATGCCGCCGGTGACATTCAGTAGCGATATCAACTTCAGAACGGAGAAGATCGTCTTTGACATTGCCGAGATCTCGTTGCCATACAACGACATTCTCGACCTTCCGGCATTGGCCAAGTTCATGGTGGCCACCCACTTCGCTTACATCATGTTGAAGATGCCCGGACCAATGAGCGTCATTACCATCAACTCCGACAAGAAAAGCGTGCTTATCTGCGCCGACCAACTCTACCGGGGCGCAGTCGCAGCACCTGCCGCCAAGGCACTTGCTCCTGCCGCTGGAACCCCCGAGGAGAAGAAGACCGACAAGGCCTCTGGCGCACATTCCGGCAAGCGCACCTCTTCGGAGTGTTGCGCTACTGTTGACGATGCGCCAGAGAGCTCCACCGGCAAGAGAAAGAAGTCCAAGGCAGCTCCGCCAGAGACCAAGAAGGTGCCCGCCAAGGAGGATGGTACGGGGGAACTTTCACCATAAGTTCCACCCTTGACAACAAATAGGAAAGGGCGCTCGTCGCCTTCCTGCGGGCGAATGTCGATGTGTCTGCATGGCATCCATCTGATATCCCCGGTGTTCCCAGGAATGTGATTGAGCACCACCTCACCGTTTGTCCGCACGCGCGGCCCGTCGACCAGAAGGTTCGGAAGCAAGCTTTGGAGCGGCAACAATTTATTGCCGAAGAGATCAAGAAGTTAGAGGCAGCTGGCCTAACCAGAGGAGTACTCCACCCCACATGGTTGGCCAATCCAGTCGTAGTGTGCAAGGCGAATGGAGAGTGGAGGCTATGCATTGATTTCACACACATCAACAAGGCCTACCGCAAGGATCCTTTTCCCTTGCCACGCATCGACCAGATTGTGGGCTCCACCGCCGGCTGCGACTTATTTTCTTTCCTTGACGCCTATTCCGGTTATCATCAAATTTTTATGGCCAAGGAAGACGAAGAGAAGACCGCGTTTATCACCCCATATGGTACGTACTGCTTTTTGCGTACGCCTTTCGGGTTGAAAAGTGCTGGTTGTAGGATCGAAAGTAGGTCTAGAGGGGGGTGATTAGACTACCTTACACAATAAAACTATGGTTTTTCCCAATTTTAATTCTTGGGAAGTTCTAGCATTCATAACATATCAAGTACACCCTACACATGCAAGTCTAAGAGTATAGCAGCGGAAAGTAACAACAAGCATGAGTAAAAGGATAGGGTGGGAGGATCAAACACAATTGTAGACACGGTGATTTTTCCCGTGGTTCCGATAGGTGGTGCTATCGTACATCCTCATTCACGGAGTCTTCAACCCACGGAGGGTTCCACGAAGAAGCAACCTTGACTATACCATGACGGCCTACGTCCACGGAGGACTAGCCTTACTCGGGGTAGATCTTCACGAAGTAGGCAATCTCCTTGCCCTTACAAACTTCTTGGTTCACTCCACAACACGAACTAGGAGGCTCCCAAGCGACACCTAACCAATCTAGGAGGCACCACCCTCCAAAAGGTAATAGGCTCGGTAATGACGATGAACTCCTTGCTCTTGTGCTTCAAGATGATAGACTCCTCAACACACAATCACTCTCTCATAGATTTGGCTTGGTAGAAGAGATGGGATTGGTGGAAAGCAACTTGGGGAGGCTAGAAATCAAGATCCATATGGTTGGAGTGGAAGATCTTGACCTCAACACAAGGGTTTGTGGTTCTCTCTCAGAAAATCAATAGGTATGAGTTGGGAACTGTTCTGAGTGCTTCTATTTCGAGTGGGTGGTGGTGAATGGGTATATATAGGCATCCCCAAAAATCCAACCGTTACACACAAAATGACCAACTCGATGAAAGCGATGTGTTAATCTCGGTCGTACCGAAGTGACCAAAAGGTGGCAACTTTTGCATCTCGATGAGACAGATAGAGGAAACTCGGTTGCACCGACAAGGTGACCAACGGTCAGAATTGCCAAACTTGGTGACGTCGATTCAATATTCTTGGACGGACCGAAAGTGTGAACTTGCGTAACAGAAAGTTGGCAACCCAACTCGATGGCACCGAAAGCAGTGTCGGCTGCACCGAAGTGGCTAGGGTTTGGCTGAGTCTGTCTAGGGTTTGGAATCGATGGCACCAGGATAGGAAAGTTGGTTGCACCAATTTTGCATGTTTGGCTAGAGACAGACTTTGGTGGGAGAGTTTGTGGATGTTTTTGGTGTCTATTACTTATGCACGTATAAGCATATTGTTCACCAATAAAACCTTACCCCCTTTTAATAGTATTGGCTTTCCTATGGGCTCAAAGTGATTTCTCACAAATGTAAAATGTAGAGTCCTTTTGCTTGAAGCTTGGCCAACCTATTTCCTTGAATCTTGGGGTAACTCCATAATCCCCTCAATCCTTTTGCCATCCCTATCATTGAACTTGTCCTGAGATATACTTGGTGGAAACATTAGTTCAATGACTCATATGTTGTTATTAATTACCAAAACCACCAAGGGAGCAAATGTGCTTTCAATCTCCCCCTTTTTGGTAATTGATGACAACATATAGATCAAAGCTTCGACAAAGATATATTCAATGAATATAATTGTCGCTTTGGCAAGTATGTGATAAGCAAGAGCTCCCCCTAAATTTGTGCATTATTTTAAATTTGTGTTTGAATGCAAATGCACAATCGATTAGGTACATGGGTCACTTCTTACATGTCACATACCACTTGGTGGTGTGCGAGAATAATTAGAATGAACATCATAGCACAACACAATCAAGCAAAGATGAATGATTATCACATAAGCATTAAGATGATAGAAAATGGTAACATCACACATTAAAGCGTATGATCAAACATCATCAAATGTGTATCACAAGCAACCAAAAGTGTATCACAGCAACCAAAAGCAATTGTTTTTGAAAACAGGCAACAAACACCAAATGCTCTCTCACTCGAAGCAAAAGATCTATATACACTTCTCCCCTTTTGGCAACAAGTTACCAAAAAGTTCAAAGGCATATATCTAAGCATTCTTAGGCTTATCTCCTCTGGTTGTTGATGAAGGAATCGAGAGAACAACACCGACAAAGATCTCTGCAGATGTTGTGGATGGAGCTGGAGTAGACACTTGAGGTAATAGAGCTAATGGAGTAGGAGTTGTGCTGACAGTAGGAGGAGCTGATGAAGAGGGCCTCAAGTCTGGTACAAGCACTGTAGCTGATCTAACCTGAGTAGTGAACTGTGTGCTCGGCCTGAGAGGTGAGCCATCCTCCTCCTCCTCATCATCATCATCATCATCATAAGAAGTAGAAGAGACCTGAGGAATGTGCACTGAGTCAACTTCCTTCTGAAGCTCTATAACTATCTTCGACAACTTGTCCACCTTATCACCGAGAGTCTTGATACTTGTCTCAAAGATACTCACGAGACTGTTCTGGTTGTCCAAAATCCCCTTGATATCCTTTCGCATGCCCTGAACTGTTGAGATCAAAAGATCCATTTGCTCGTTTCTGGATCTGGGAGCTTGAGCACTATCGGCTCGAACTGCTTCTGCCTCTGCCTGTGTTGTAGAAGACGTGGGATGATCTAGGTCCATCACCACAACATTATCCTCGAGTTCTGGCTGTAGGGGCAGATGTGGACAATCTAGAGCAAATATGTGCTTCTCCAACTGAGAGTTGATAAGCATCTAGATGTAGGATGCATAGGAGCAAGTGCGCTTTTGATCAACAACAACCCTCTTGATTGTCTCAACAATCAAATCCATAACTCTAATCCTGGTATGTCCGCCAAGGTGGATCAACATGTTAATGGAGTAGCCTCGGATCATCTTTTCATCTCCTGACTTGGGCATCAAGATATGCCTCGGAATAGTGTTCATGATACGGAGGCCTGCTTGCAGATAGTAGATGGATCCTAGCTTGTGAGATTGCACTTCGTCTGCGGGGATAGGAGTATACATATCCTTTATGACATTGTGACTCGCCTTGGATTCTGAGTATACATCCAGATCACCATCCTAAGCTTCTGGAACTCCTAGAAGTGCAACCCACTCCTCAACAGTGGATTCATACCTCTCTCCTTCAGCCATCCATACAATTCTACCATGTCCGTAGAAATATGCAGTGGAGTAGAATTGCATGATCATCTCATCGTTCCATGCAGTAAGCTCTCTACCAATGAACTCATCCGGACCAATGCAGTGGAAATTATCTTGGACACTTGGAAAGTAGTCCTCATTCTCCTTAATGAATTTCCAATCAATATATCTCATATCTCTAACAGCTGGGCTCTTGTCTAGCAGCACTGTCTCATAAAATTCATGTTGATCTCTTGTGTAGAACCTGTAGTCAACAGCAGTTTTCTTCCTCTAGGCATAAGGATCTATAGCTCTCCAAGCTCTCAATCCTGAGTCTTTCCTCTTCTTCATATCTTCAGCAACTAAGTGGCTGACATCATGTACTAGAAGATGTGGTCTGAGCTTCATTAATGTTGTCAAGTCATCATCATCTTCAAATATGGAGGCAGTTCCCTTGTTCTTCTGAGAAGATGGAATATCTCTGGTAGTCCTCTTGGACTTCTGTGTAGCAGCCTTCTTGGATGTAGGCTTGGTGCTCTTGGATGTGCTAGAATTTGGCATAGCATCATCCAAAAGTTTCTTGGCCTTCTTCTTTGGAGGAGCCTTCTCAACATGTTCTTCCTCCTCTTCCTCAGCAGCAGCACCAGCAGCCTCCTCTGGATCTTCATACATGGAGGTAGGCCTGCCAATCACATGAATGATCCTTTTTCTGGCTCTCTTCTCCCCTGCCTTCTTAGGCATAGACTTCCTTAGGGGATCAATGGAAATTGTGGCTCTAGCACTCTCATGTGCTTTGATAGTTTCAGAGCTGGCATAGACCTTGCTGAGAACTCTTTTGGAAGAAGTAGCTTCAGTTGCTGAATTCTTAGCAGCCTTTTCTTGCTTCTTGGCAAGAATCTCCTCACGAACAAAATCTGAATCTTCTTCATCAGAATTTAGCTTCTTCCTGGTCCTGGTGGCAACCTTGGGCAACCCATTGGAGCTTGGGGTGCCTAGATCTGAAAAAGAACTGGACTCTGGGCTTGTGCCTGAACTCATGTTAGCACCCTGCTCTGGCATATTCTAACCGTCCTCGGCATCTGACATACTGACCCTATGAATAGAGTATAGAAGAGCAGAAGTAGATGAGTCATCACAAAATGAGGATGGTTTTTGAAAGTTTGAACCATATATTTTCAAAGTTTTTGCATTTTGTCAAATGAATATCGGTACAGCCGAAGCAAAATTTTCGGTGCCACCAAGACTGATTGTCCCTCTTAACAGAACCTTGGAACTCTTTTCGATGAGACCGATTTGTTCACTTCGGTTCCACCGAGTTCCATCGGGCGGACGACAAAACCCTAGAAAATCAAATATTCGCTAGAATATTGAATTTTTTGAGTGGATAGGAGTGTGTGCAAAGAGAGGCTTATAGATAAACTCCAATCCATTGCGCAAGAATCGGACGAGGAGCGCAAAAAAGGTCGAATCCGTACCCTAACTTGGTGTGGATCCTCTACGGTGGCGGCGATTCCCAGCAGTGGAGGAGCGCAGGGAGACAAGGACGACGACCGGGGGTCTCAAAGGCAGCACCTTAGGGTTCTGAGGCGCGACGATTGAGATCGAATTTCAAAGCATCGGGGTCCACATCTTATATACCCACCACTATCGATGTCATCGATTCTAACTTTTCGGTGTCACCGAGTTCCTCAAATGTCAGCTGATAGGGAAACTCGGTGCAACCGGGAAAATGGAATTGGTGGTACCGAGATTGAAAACCAGATCAACCCTAGGCATTCGGTGAGACCGAGATTTTGTGGTTGGTTCCACCGAGATGCACTTGGGAGGTTTTAATAGTCAGTCCTTGTCGATACGGAACTCCGAGTGCTCCACACACAGAGGGATCAAAAAGCACTTGTTCAAATTTTGTGATGCACCATGAATAGAGTATGAGGTGAGAAAGCATAGATAGCTAAAGAAGTGGTCCTAGGCATTCTTGTATATCCAACTAGCAAAAGATAAATCAAAAGCCAAATAGCAACAATTGGATATCCTCGAATGAGTAAATAAATGCAAACCAACATGCTCACACAATAAGATGTCAAATGAAATCATGGCAAACATGCACAAACACTTTAGCATCTAACAAGCACTTGGGCGATGACGAAGTCATCTATATATGAGTATTTGACTTAGGAGCCAAGTAAGAGTACTTGATCATAGGTCATACTCATCCTTTAAGCACAAGTGGGGTTACCACTTTTACATAAAGCATTTAATGTTGTCACATACTAAGAGATGCTTTGACTCAAGTCTTAGAGTAAAGCTCCCCTTGATATGACATCCCCCATGAGAGGGATAAACTAACCTTGGGTTTTATCGATGAAGACTTCATGTTGGTGAGGTAGTGGTGGATGCTCAAAGTTGATGAAGATCACCAAGAGTTGGGAGCATCCTTGTTGTTTCCTTACTCTTCTCACCTACATGGGTTAGTTCCAACACACAAGAGACAAATACAAGCATATGTGATGATGTCCATTGAATTGTTGAATACATTGTCCCTTTCTTACCTTTGAGGGATGTGTGACTCCTTGAACTATTGCATAGGGTTGATGTTGATTGCAAATAGATTTTGCCAATAATGAATGTGAGTGAATTTCATTGGCAGAGTCATCCCTCAAGAACTTTCTAGTTCTTCTTCTTGGGGACCCACATCAAGTTGATGGGGATACTTGGTGTTGAAGTAGCACTTGTAGAAGTTGAGCTTGTAGTAGCCTTGGGTACCCACTTCACCAAAGCTTGGGGTTCGCCTTCATAAGAGGGAAAGTCTTCTTGGAGCTTGTTCTTGCCCTTGAGCTTGGTGTCTTGTGGTGGAAGGTCATCTTGCAACTTTGTTCCCTTGGGAAGAGTATTTTCATACTTTTCTTTTTGAGGAATAAACTTGGGATTGGGGTATTGACCTTATTCCCATTCAACTCTATTAGCGTTGAAGTAGCCAACACCACGATTCTTCCGGTATCCTCCATGCTTGCGTACAATCTCATCAAATTGTTTGTATCCTTCAAGACTCTTGTAGATACATTTCTCTATAATTCCTTTCAATAAAGCATATTCTTGCTCAAGTGTAACTTGGCTAAGAGAATCATCATTAGTGGAATCAATAGAACTACTAGGAGCAACATCATTTGATTTAGCAATTTTATTGTTGCTGCTAGACGAAGAACCTTTCTTTCCTTTGTTACTAGTTTGCTTATATTTGACTTGTGGCATGAATGTAGAAAAGAGTAGTCTTTTCGCAATATAAGATGAAGTGTTCTTTCGGAGATCGTAATTGATAGCTTTATGAAATTCATGTTCTTGCTCCAAGTTGAGCTTCTCGAAGCGTAGCTTCTCATGAATTCTTTCAAGCTCTCTATGATCTTCAAGAGTAGATTCATGAGCTAACTTAAGAGTGTTGAGTTCTTTAGTTAGTTCTTCTATTTTCATCTTATCATCATCAATAGACTTATCTTGACTAGCATGAGTAATATCAAATTCATTATGATTAACATCAGTAGTTTTATCACATAGCAAGTCATCATCGTAAAGCAAATCATCTTCATCACTATCGAAATCAAGATATTCTGGGTGTGATACCTTGGGGCCTTTAGCCATGAAGCAACTTCCACCTCCTTCATTTGGTGAATCAAATATATCATAGGATTTGGTTGTCACTAGTGCAATTCCAGCAACACCATCATCTTGACTATAGTCGGAGTTGGAGTGATAGCTTCTCTCAGAGTGGTTGTTGGAGTCGGAGCCAGAAACCCATTCACCAACATGAGCATGATGCTTCCTTCTTGAGTAGCTCTTGGTGTGCTTGTCCTTCTTCTCCGAGTCCCTACTTCTCCTTGAGGGTCTTCGTTCATAACGATCATCTCTACTCCTTCTCTCTCTTCAAGGTGATTCATCTCTTGAGCTCCGTCTTCTTGGTGACTCTTCTCTTCGTTTGTAGAGAGTCGAGCACTCATTGGAGTAGTGCACGGGCTTCCCACAATTGTAGCAGTTTCGATCACGACTTGACGAACGCTTCTCTTCATATCTGGAGTTGGAGCTGTGATCTTTGCTTCTATTCTTGTAGAACTTGTTGAATTTCTTGACCATGAGGCTTATCTCTTCATTTGTGACAAGATTGTCGCTTGAGGTAGTGGGATCATAACTTGTGGCTTTGTAAGCCCCGCTAGACTTGTGATGAAGGTCTTCCTTGTCTTTGAGTGTCATCTCATGAGCAAAAATTCTACTAATCACTTCCGTTGGTTTGAGATCTTTGTAGTTGGGCATCATTTGGATCAATGTGCACACGGTGTCATATCTCTCATCCAAAGCTCGAAGTATCTTCTTGATGATGAACTTGTCAGTCATTTCTTCGCTTCCTAAGCCGACAATATCATTGGTGATGAGAGCTAGCCTAGAGTACATTTCGGCGACTCCTTCACCATCCTTGGGAACCCACTTAACCAAAGCTTGGGATTCATCTTCATAAGAGTCAAATTCCTCTTGAAGCTTTTGCTTGCCCTTGAGCTTGGTGTGTTGTGGTGGAAGGTCATCTTGAGTGTTTGTCCCCTTGGGAAGAGTATTTTCATACTTCTCCTTTTGAGGAACAAACTTGGGATTGGGATATTAACCTTCTTCCCATTCGACTCCATTAGCATTGAAGTAGCCAACACCACGATTCTTCCGGTATCCTCCGTGCTTACGTACAATCTAATCAAATTTTTTGTACCCTTCAAGACTCTTGTAGATACCTTTCTCTATAATTCCTTTCAATAAAGCATTTTCTTTCTCAAGTGTAACTTGGCTAAGAGAATCATCATTAGTGGAATCAATAGAACTACTAGGAGCAACATCATTGGATTTAGCATATTTATTGTTGCTAATAGATTAAGAACCTTTCTTGCCTTTGTTACTATTTTGCTTAGATTTGACTTGTGGCATGAATGTAGACAAGCATAGTCGTTTGGCAAGATAAGATGAAGTCTTCTTTTGGAGATCATCATTGATAGCTTTAAGAAATTCAGGTTCTTGATCCAAATTGAGCTTCTCGAAGCGTAGCTTCTCATGAGTTCTTACAAGCTCTCTATGATCTTCTAGAGTATATTCATGGGCTAACTTAAGAGTGTTAAGTTCTTTAGTTAGTTCTTCTATTTTCATCTTATCATCATCAATTGACCTATCTTGACTAGCATGAGAAATATCAAGTTCATTATGATCAACATCACTAGTTTTATCATATAGCAAGTCATCCTCGTAAAGCAAATCATCTTCATCACTATCGAAATCAAGATATTCGGGGTGTGATACCTTGGGGCCTTTAGCCATGAAGCAACTTCCACTCCCTTCATTTGGTGAATCAAATAGATCATAGGAGTTGGTTGTCACTAGAGCAATTCCGGCAACACCATCATCTTGACTATAGTCGGAGTTGGAGTAATAGCTTGTCTCGAAGTGGTTGTCAGAGTCAGAGCCGAAAACCCATTCACCAACATGAGCTTGATGTTTCCTTCTTGAGTAGCTCTTGGTTTACTTGTCCTTCTTGTCCGAGTACCTACTTCTCCTTGAGGGTCTTCGTTCATAACTATCATCTCTACTCCTTCTCTCTCTTCGAGGTGATTTATCTCTCGAGCTTCGTCTTCTTGGTGACTCTTCTCTTCGTTTGTAGGGAGCCGAGCACTCATTGGAGTAATGTCCGGGCTTCCCACAATTGTAGCAATTTCGATCACGACTTGACGAACGCTTCTCTTCATGTCTTGAGTTGGAGCTACGGTCGTTGCTTCTATTCTTGTAGAACTTGTTGAATTTCTTTACCATGAGTCTAATCTCTTCATTTGTAACAAGGTTGTCGCTTGAGGTAGCGGGAGCATCACTTGTGGCTTTGTAAGAACCTCTAGACTTGTGGTGAAGCTCTTGCTTGTCTTTGAGTGTCATCTCATGAGCAACAATTCTACCAATCACTTCCGTTGGTTTGAGATCTTTGTAGTTGGGCATCATTTGGATCAAGGTGCACACGGTGTCATATCTCTCACCCAAAGCTCGAAATATCTTCTTGATGATGAACTTGTCGGTCATTTCTTCGCTTCCTAAGCCGCCAATCTCATTTGTGATGAGAGCTAGCCTAGAGTACATTTTAGAGACTCCTTCACCATCCTTCATCTTGAACTTATCAAGTTGAACTTGAAGAACATCTAATTTGGATTCTCTCATGGACTCAGTTCCTTCGTGCATATACCCCAAAGTATCCCAAATCTCTTTTGCCTGTTCAAGACGACTGATTTTGTTGAATTCTTCGGGGCATAGGCAGTTGAAGATAATGTCACATGCTTGAGCATTGAGTTCAACATCTTCAATTCTTCCATGTTCGCTTCACGATCTGGTTCTCTTCCATCACCAAAGAATTCAGCTTGCAAGCCAACACGAACAACAACCCGAATGTCGGGATTATGACCAAGCAAATGCATTTTCATTTTATGCTTCCAACTAGCAAAATTAGTGCCATCAAAGTACGGACCTCTATGGTGATAATTTCCCTCACTAGGTGCCATACTTCGCCGAGGTTGTGAAACCAATGCAATGGAGACCAAAGCTCTGATACCACTTGTAGGATCGAAAGTAAGTCTAGAAGGGGGGTGATTAGACTACTTGACCAAATAAACTATGCTTTTTCCCAATTTTAATTCTTGGCAACTTTTAGCATTCATAACATATCAAGTACACCCTACACATGCAAGTCTAAGATTATAGCAGTGGAAAGTAACAACAAGCATGAGTAAAAGGATAGGGTAGGAGGATCAAACGCAATTGTAGACACGATGATTTTTCCCATGGTTCCGATAGGTGGTGCTATCGTACATCCATGTTCATGGAGTCTTCAACCCACGGAGGGTAATGGTCGCGAGAGTCCACGGAGGGCTCTACCCATGGAGGGTTCCACGAAGAAGCAACCTTGACTATACCATGACGGCCTACGTCCACGGAGGACTAGCCTTACTCGGGGTAGATCTTCACGAAGTAGGATATCTCCTTATCCTTACAAACTTCTTGGTTCACTCCACAACACGAACTAGGAGGCTCCCAAGCGACACCCAACCAATCTAGGAGGCACCACCCTCCAAAAGGTAATAGGTTCCTCCTCCAAAAGGTAATAGGTTCGGTAATGAAGATGAAGTCCTAGCTCTTGTGCTTCAAGATGATAGACTCCTCAACACACAATCACTCTCTCACAGATTTGGCTTGGTAGAAGAGATGGGATTGGTGGAAAGCAACTTGGGGAGGCTAGAAATCAAGATCCATATGGTTGGAGTGGAACATCTTGACCTCAACACAGGGGTAGGTGGTTCTCTCTCAAAAAATCAGTAGGTATGAGTGGGGAACTATTCTGAGTGCTTCTATTTTGAGTGGGTGGTGGTGAATGGGTATATATAGGCATCCCCAAAAATCCAACCGTTACACACAAAAATTACCAACTCGGTGAAACCGATGTGTTAATATAGGTTGTACCGAAGTGACCAAAACGTGGCAACTTTTGGATCTCGGTGAGACCGATATAGGAAACTCGGTTGCATCGACAAGGTGACCAATGGTCAGAATTGCCAAACTCGGTGACGCTGATTCAACATTCTCGGATGGACCGAAAGTGTGAACTTGCATAACAGAAAGTTGGCAACCCAACTCGATGGCACCGAAAGCAGTGTCGGCTGCACCGAGTGACTAGGGTTTGGCTGAGTCTGTCTAGGGTTTGGAATCGGTGGCACCGGGATAGGAAAGTTTGTTGCACCGATTTTGCATGTTTGGCTAGAGATAGACTTTGGTGGGAGAGTTTATGGATGTTTTGGTGTCTATTACTTGTGCACGCATGAGCATATTGTTCACCAACAAAACCTTACCCCCTTTTAATAGTATTGGGTTTCGTATGGACTCAAAGTGATTTCTCACAAATGTAAAATGTAGAGTCCTTT
Source organism: Hordeum marinum (assembly GCA_022496015.1). NCBI lineage: Eukaryota > Viridiplantae > Streptophyta > Magnoliopsida > Poales > Poaceae > Hordeum > Hordeum marinum. The sequence continues at coordinate 179,678,493 of CM039678.1, read as the reverse complement.
TGCTTGAAGCTTGGCCAACCTATTTCCTTGAATCTTGGGGTAATTCCACAATATCCTTAATCCTTTTGCCATCCCTATCATTGAACTTGTCCTGAAATTTACTTGGTGGAAACATTAGTTCAATGACTCATATGTTGTTATTAATTACCAAAAGCACCAAGGGAGCAAATGTGCTTTCACAGGTTCTACCTTTGCAAGAGCAGTCCAGATTGGTTTTGAGCCCCAGCTACATAGAAATATGGAAGCTTATATGGACGACATAGTGGTCAAAACCAAGGACAAGGCTATGCTCATATCAGACCTAGAAGAGACATTTGCCAATTTGCGCAAGATCAACATGAAGCTCAACCACGAGAAATGTGTGTTCGGCATTCCATCTGGCAAGCTTCTCGGGTTCTTTGTGTCTCAACGAGAAATTGATGTGAATCTTGACAAGATCAAGGCAATTGAGCAAATTGAGGCACCGAGACGAGTCAAAGACGTGCAATGCCTTGCCGGCTGTGTTGCTGCTCTGAGTAGGTTCATCTCAAAATATGCTAAGCGCGCCCTGCCCTTTTTCAAAATCTTGAAGAAGGCAGGTCCAATGAAATGGACTCTGGAAGCGGAGGCAGCGCTGCAGGATTTGAAGATGTACCTTTCCTCTCTGCCAGTCCTAGTCGCACCAAAACCGCAAGAGTCGTTGCTGCTATACCTGGCGGCAACAAATCAAGTGGTGAGTGTTGTGTTAGTGGCTGAAAGAGAGGTTGATGAAGAAGCAGCAACAACGGCGGGGATGCCAAGCGACGAGCCAGGACATTCCTCGGTAGGATCTGGTGCCGGCAAAGAAGGATCCGCGCAATTGGAAGAGATAGTCCAGAAGAAGAAAGTGGTACAGCGACCAGTCTATTTTGTTAGCTCCTTGTTGAAGGGGGCTAGATCAAGATATTCTGGCGTGCAAAAATTGCTCTTCGGCCTTCTTATGGCCTCGAGGAAGCTGCGCCATTACTTCCAAGCACATGAGATCACTGTTGTCACCTGCTTCCCGCTACATCGGATATTGAGAAACCCAGAAGCTACCAGCAGGATTGTGGAGTGGGCTCTGGAATTATCAAGCTTTGGTCTTAAGTTTGAAAGTACTTCGACCATTCAGAGCAGGGCCTTAGCGGAATTCATCGCAGAATGGACCCCAACGCTTGATGAAGAGATTCCAGAGTCAACTCTCCCCGGTGAGGAAACCGATCAAGAATGGATCATGTATTTTGATGGAGCTTTCTTGCTGCAAGGCGCCGGTGCTGGAGTGTTGCTTGTCACACCCACTAGAGAGCATCTCAGATATGTGGTCCAAATGCACTTTCCCCGGGAGAGGTCAACGAACAACACTGCTGAGTACGAAGGGCTGCTTGCCGGTCTCAGGATTGCGACAGACCTTGGGATCAAGAAACTTATTGTTGGGGGTGATTCTCAACTTGTCGTGAGGCAAGTGAACAAAGATTACCAGAGCCCGTTGATGGAAGCCTATGTAGATGAAATGAGGAATTTGGAAGAACGTTTTGATGGCCTACAAATGGAGCATGTTCCACGTGCAGAGAACAACGTTGTCGATGGCCTGTCAAAGTGTGCTGCCCTTAAGTTGCCTGTGGAACCAGGAACTTTTGTGCTCCAACTAACTCAACCCTCCATGACACCATCAACTGGACAAGAGAAGAGAAGAAAGTTGAGTTTCGGCAAGTACTTCCCGGCAGAGCTTCCCGAAGCCACCGGCGAGAAGACTGCAAAAGGAAAAGACAGGCTTGTCGGTGAGTACTATGCTCCGGCAGGGCCCCCGGCTCTTGCTGTAGAAGCATACGCTCCCACTAGGCTTGCCGGGGCGCAGCAGGCTCCGGCAGGCCCTCAGGCCCTTGCCGTCGAGGCAAATGCTCCCCCGGCAAAGGATACGCCTTTAGTCCTTGTTGTCGAGCCCGAGGCTCCAGCATGGGCACAACACATTGTCCAATTCCTTCAAACGGGAGAGCTCCCTGAGGAACAAGAGGAAGCAGAGAAAGTAGCCCGCCGGTCTCATATGTACCAGTTTGTAGACAATATTGATAACCCACAAGTATAGGGGATCGCGACAGTTTTTGAGGGTAGAGTATTCAACCCAAATTTATTGATTCGACACAAGGGGAGCCAAAGAATATTCTCGAGTATTAGCAGTTGAGTTGTCAATTCAACCACACCTGAAAGACTTAATATCTGCAGCAAAGTGTTCAGTAGCAAAGTAATATGGAAGCAACGGTAACAATGGCAAAGTAATAGTAGCAGTTTGTAGTGATTGAAATAGTAGCAACGGAAAACTAACTGAGCGAAGATCAATATATGGAAAGCTCGTAGGCAATGGATCTGTGATGGATAATTATGTCGGATGGCATTCATCATGCAACAGTTATAACATAGGGTGACACAGAACTAGCTCCTATTCATCAATGTAATGTAGGCATGTATTCCATATATAGTCATACGTGCTTATGGAAAAGAACTTGCATGACATCTTTTGTCCTACCCTCCCGTGGCAGCGGGGTCCAATTGAAAACTAAGGGATATTAAGGCCTCCTTTTAATAGAGAAATGGACCAAAGCATTAACACTTAGTGAATACATGAAATCCTCAAACTACGGTAATCACCGGCAAGAATCCTACTTATTGTCACCCTGGGGGATGCGGATCATAACTCGTAATAGGTGTCTACAACTTGCAAGATAGGATCAAGAACACACATATATTCATGAAAACATAATAGGTTCAGATCTGAAATCGTGGCACTCGGGCCCTAGTGACAAGCATTAAGCATAGCAAAGTCATAGCAACATCAATCTCAGAACATAGTGGATACTAGGGATCAAACCCTAACCAAACTAACTCGATTACATGATAAATCTTATCCAACCCATCACCATCCAGCAAGCCTACGATGATATTACTCACGAACGGTGGGGAGCATCATTGAATTGGTGATGAAGGATGGTTGGTGATGACGAAGGCATCGATTCCCCCTCTCCGAAGCCCAAAACGGACTCCAGATCTGGTCTCCCGAGGAAGAACCAGCGATGGTGGCGGCTCCGTATCGTGAAACGCGATGAACTCTTCTCTCTGTTTTTTTCCTCGACAAATAGGGTTATATGGAGCTGGAGAGGAGGTCGGAGGAGCCACGGGGGCCCCACAAGCCTGCTCGGCGCGACCAGGGGGTGGCCGCGGCTAGCAGGCTTATGGCCTGCTAGTGGCCCCCCTCTGGTCAATTCTTGTGCCAGTATTTTTAATTAATTCCAAAAGTATTCTCCATAAATTTTCAGGACGATCCGAGAACTTTTATTTCTGCACAAAAATAACACCAAGGCAATTCTGCTGAAAACAACGTCAGTCTGGGTTAGTTCCATTCAAATCATGCAAATTAGAGTCCAAAACAAGGGCAAACGAGTCTGGAAAAGTAGATACATTGGAGACATATCAACTCCCCCAAGCTTAAACTTTTGCTTGTCCTCAAGCAATTTAGTTGATAAACTGAAAGTGATAAAGAAAAACTTTTACAAACTCTGTTTGATCTTGCTGTTGTAAATATGTCTAACTTATGTTCAGATTTTTAGCAAAGATTATAAACTAACCACATTCATAATAACATTTAGTTCTCACATTTACTCATGTCAATGGCATAACCAAGTAGTGAGCAATAATAACAAGTCTCAGATGACAACAATTTATCAAAACAATCATGATACAATATGACATAATGGTATCTCGCTAGCCCTTTCTGAGACCACAAAACATAAATGCAGAGCACCTCTGGAGAACAAGGACTGAGTAAACATTGTAATTCACGGTGAGAGAGATCCAGTCATGCTCACACTCAACATCAATTAATAGCAAGGCATACAAATGACAATGGTGCTCTCTAACTGGTGCCTTTTATAAGAGGATGATGACTCAACAATAAAGTAAATAGATAAGCCCTTCGTAGAGGGAAGCATTGATTTGCAAAGGTCCTAGAGCTCAAGCTTTTAAAATAGAGATAGGTAATGATTTTGGAGCGGTATGCTTTCGTTGCTCACATAACGACCAAGAGGTTTTCAATATCTTCCATTTTAGATACATTATAGGCGGTTCCCAAACAGAATGGTAAAGTTTTTACTCCCCCTCCACCAGTCAGTGACACTCCACGTCGGGCCGAATTCACAGGTACCATCCATACAAACACATTCCTGGGGAGTTTTTTTATTATATTTTGCTTTTTATTTCGAGCATGGAACTGGGCATCCCGATTACCAGCCACTTTCTCGTGAATGATAGTGAATCAACACATATCGTGAGAATAACCCACCTAGCATGGAAGATACTGATAGACCCCAATTGCCACATGAGCGATTTGGGCATACAAAATAGATGGTTTATTTGAAAGTTTAGAGTTTAGCACATGCAAATTTACTTGGAACGGCAGGTAAATACCGCATATAGGTAGATATGGTGGACTCATATGGAACAACTTCGGGTTTATTGAGATGGATGCACAAGAAGTATTCTCGCTTAGTACAAGTGAAGGCTAGCAAAAGACTAGGGAGCGACCAACTAGAGAGCGACACAGTCATCAACATGCTTTGAGATTAACCAACATTGAATGCAAGCATGAGTAGGATATAATTCACTATGAACATAAATATCATGGAGGCTATGTTGATTTGTTACAACTACATGCATAAACATGTGCCAAGTCAAGCCACTTGAATCATCCAGAGGAGGATACCATTCTATAAAACTACATCACAACCATTTTAATGCGCATGTTAGCTCTCAAGACGAACCATTATCCACTCTTAGCTAATTAAGCATGGCATGAATAACTATAATCTCTAATTGTTATTGCAAACATGTTCAACCCATAATGTGCTAAATTCTGAATGATGAGCTAATCATATTTACAAAAACAAGATACGTTGATATCATACCATCTTTTTCTCCATCTTAGTCAGTTCACCATATATCGTCATTATTGCCTTTAACTTGCATGGCCGAACGATGTGAATAATAATAAGAGTGCACGTGCATTGGACTAAGCTGGAATCTACAACCAATAAACCAAAGGAGAAGACAAGGCAATATGGGCTCTTTGTAAGATAAACAATAATGCATATGAGAGCCACTCAACACGTCATCATGGTCTTCTCCTTATGACCCAAAGAAAATAAAGGAAAATTATTTACACAGGAAAGCTCCCAACAAGCAAAAATAAGAACGAGAAATCTTTTTGGTTTTCTCTTTAATGCTACAACTGAGCAACTAGGAAATAAAGCTAGAACTATTTTTTTGTATTTTCCTCAAAGTTTACTTAAACACACAAGAAGAAAGCAAAACAACAATATAAACAACATGGACAGTACAATGAAAAAGTATGAACACCGACAACTGAAATAAGTGTGTGAACATGAATGTAATGTCGGTGAGAAATACGTACACCCCGAAGCTTAGGCTTTTGGCCTAAGTTGGTCTAGGGCCATGTCTGGAAATAACCTTCTCCGGGATACTCCGGAGGACACTTAGGGTTCCACTAATTAGGATCTCCTGTGGCTCCCACTAAAAAACCAAGGTCTGATATGGATCTAGAGCCAGTGTCGTCTCAGGTGCTGGGGGTGGCGCCAAACCCCAATATTGGTAGATGTCATCGGACATAACAGTGTACCTGCCTGAATGATTATCAAACAGAGAAGAAGCAGGTAGGGTAATAATCTCACAAGTACCATGACTAGATACTAAGTTGTAAACCAGCCTCCTATCATCATTCTTCTTAATAAAATCATGGGCTACCATATGGTCATAATCTAAAAACTTCGCGGGTATCAGCTTTTCATCTTTCTCGTGAAGCCTAATGGGTATCTCAAAATGTTTAGCTAAATAAGATGCATAGATACCTCCGAATATGGGCCCCTTCGAACGGTTGGTGTTCAACCGTTGGGCCACCATAGCACCTAGACTAAAAGTTCTATCTGCAAGTAAAGCATGGCACAAAATAGCGAGGTCGGGGGCACTAAGGCTTCCACTCTCCTAGCGACCAACCAAACATCTTCCCACAAATAAAGAATAATAGCGTAGCACAAGAAAATGTAAACTAGTTGCTCTTGCCCTTGACACGCCTCTCTCTTCTCCTACAGTGACTGAGGCAATAAAATCTTCCATGTCTCGAGGACGTGGTTCCCTGATGCTTCCCTCATAGGGTATCTTGCAAACTTTGCAAAAATCATAAAGATTCATTTTCTTAGGCACATCATATAGGTGAAATTCTACTGTAGGAGGGTCTTCCCTAGGATGAAAGTGAAAATTTTGCACAAAGGTATTAGTGAGCAAGAGGTACTGGTCACACTTATCATTGAGGAAGTCAATGATGCCTGCATTCTCGGCCAAAAAATAGAAATCTTCATAAATTCCGGTCGCCCTCAAGAATGTGTCACACGGCCATTCACATGGTCGGATTTATGCGATGCGAGGAAGATTGTATTTGGGTTTCTCCTTCATTTCATTTTCATCTTCCTTAGAACCCAGGCTTGAAGATCCTCTTAGCAACCTTCTCAACATTTCTGAAAAATTCTGAAATTTTTAGTGAGTGAAAATAAAGGTGAACAAAACTCAACAAAACTCATAGCAACTACTCCCTCAAGTGCCTAGATACCATATCATGCATCAAAACTACTTGGGACCGTAAAAATTTGACAAGCAAGCTCAAGAACAAGGTCACCACAGTAGCAAAAAATTGCCATATATAAGGCACTAGAACAAAAACTAATTGGGCCAGTGGAGGAGTCACATACCGGTGAGTAATCCCCTAAAACAGTTTTGCAAATGCAGCTTTGAGCAAGGACATCGAAAATGGCAGGAAGATGAGCTAGAACACGGGTTTGAGCAATGGTGAGATTTTTTCTAGAGGAAGGTGAAGTGAATGGGTGCTGGAATAAGTGGAGGGGGTCACGTGGGACCCACAAGCTTGCTAGGTGCGGCCAGGGGGGTGGCCGCGCCCTGTAGGCTTGTGGGCCACTGGTGCAGCCCCCTGATGCATTCTCAATGCCAAAAATTCTTAAATATTCCAGAAAAAAATCATTACTAAATTTTCAAGGGATTCTGGGAACTTTTATTTTCAGGTCATTTTTCTATTGCACGAGAAACTCAGAAAATAGAAAAATAATAGAATTTTTACTTAATTTCATCTAGGTAACAAAAAGTAAAAGTTAGGTGTAGGAAGTTGTGCTTTCTAAATTCATCCATCTCATGCTCCTCAAAAGGAATCCATCAATAAGGTTGATCAAGTCTTATTAACGAACTTCTTTCGAATGACATGAAACCGAAGAATCTTCGAATACCACTAAGTTACCTCAATGGGGATATGCATTTCCCCAACAATAAGTATATCATATTTCTTCTTGACAGTAGGAAGGGGGAACTCAAAGTCTCCAATAATAATTGTTGTAATTTTTTCAATAGAGTTGATACTATGAACTTGAGGTTGTTTCTTCGGAAAGTGTACTATATGCTCATTACCATTAAAATGAAAAGTGACATTGCCCTTGTTGCAATCAATAACAACCCCTATAGTATTCAAAAAGCGTCTACCAAGGATGATGACATACTGTCATCCTCGGGAATATCAAGAATAACAAAGTCCGTCAAGATAGTAGCATTTGCAACTACGACAGGTACATCCTCACAAATACCGATAGGTAGAGCAGTTGATTTATCAGCCATTTGCAAAGAGATTTCAATAGGTGTCAACTTATTCAAATCAAGTCTATGGCATAAAGAGAAAGGCATAACACTAACACCATCTCCAAGATCACATAAAGTTGTTTTAACATAATTTCCTTTAATAGAGCATGGTATAGTAGGTACTCCGGGATCTCCTAGTTTCTTAGGTATTCCACCTTTAAAAGTATAATTAGCAAGCATGGTGAAGATCTCAGCTTCCGGTATCTTTCTTTTATTTGTCACAATATCTTTCATATACTTAGCTTAAGGAGACATTTTCAAAATATCAGTCAAGCACATACGTAAAAAGACGGGTCTAAGCATTTCAGCAAAGCGCTCAAAGTCCTCATCATCCTTTTTCTTGGATGGTTTAAGAGGAAAAGGCATGGGTTTCTGAACCCATGGTTCTCTTTCTCTACCATGTTTCCTATCAACGAAGTCTCTTTTATCGTATCTTTTATTCTTAGGTTGTGGGTTATCAAGATCATCAACAGGTTCAATCTCCACATCATTATCATTACTAGGTTGAGCATCAACATTAACACCATTATTAATGTTATCATTAGGCTCATGTTCATCACCAGATGGTGTCTCGGCATCAGAAATAGAAATATCATTTGGATTCTTAGATGTATCTATAACAGGTTCACTAGCAGCATGCAAAGTACTATCATCATTCTTTTTCCTACTCTTATTGGAAGAAATAGGTGCATCAGTATTAACACTCTGAGAATCTTGTTCAATTCTCCTAGGATGGCCCTCAGGATGCAAAGGTTCCTGAGTCATTCTACCACCTCTAGTCACAACTTTAACAGAATGATAATTGTCTTTACTATTCATCTCATTAAGCAAATCATTTTGAGCCTTAAGTACTTGTTCTACTTGAGTGGTTACCATGTAAGCACGTTTACTAATAAGCTTAAGATCATTGACAGTTCTACTCAAATAATAACCCAAGCGATCAAACATATAAGCATCATGTTTCAATTGTCTACTAACATAGGCATTGAAATTTTCTTGCTTCATAATAAAATTATCAAATTCATCCAAGCATTGGCTAGCAGACTTATTATAAGGGATATTTCTTTCATCAAATCTTCTGAGAGAATTTACCTCTACTACCTGTGTCGGGTTATCAAGACTATGTATTTCTTCAATAGGTGGTAGATTCTTCACATCTTTAGCTTTAATACCTTTTTCTTTCATAGATTTCTTTGCCTCTCGCATATCTTCAGGACTTAGGAATAGAATACCTCTTTTCTTCAGAGTTGGCTTTGGAGGTGGTTCAGGAATAGTCCAATCATTATCATTGCTCAATATATTATTCAATTGTAATTCAGCTTGTTCAACAATCCGTTCCCTAAAAACACAGCCAGCACAACTATCTAGGTAGTCCCTAGAAGCATCAGTTAGTCCATTATAAAAGATATCAAGTATTTCATTTTTCTTAAGAGGGTGATCGGGCAAAGCATTAAGTAATTGGAGAAGCCTCCCCCAAGCTTGTGGAGACTCTCTTCTTCAATTTGCACAAAGTATTTCTTGCAAGGCAGCTTGTTTCTTATGGGCAGGAAAATATTTTTCACAGAAGTAATAAACCATGTCCTAGGGACTACGCACACAACCAGGAGCAAGAGAATTAAACCATTTCTTAGCATCACCCTTTAATGAGAAAGGGAACAACTTAAGAATATAGTAATAGTGAATTTTTTCCTCATGAGTAAATAGGGTAGCTATATCATTCAATTTGGTAAGATGTGCCACAAAAATTTCAGATTCATAACCATGGAAAGGATCAGATTCAACCAAAGTAATTAACTCAGGATCGACAGAAAATTCATAATCCTTATCAGTAACAAAGATGGGTGAAGTAGCAAACTTAGGATCATATTGCATTCTAGCATTCAGAGATTTTTCCTTCCACTTGCGAAGCAATTTCTTAAGATCATCTCTATCCTGACAAGCAAGAAAGTCCCTAGCTACCTCTCTTTCCATAGCATATCTTTCAGGTATATCAGGCAATTCATATCTAGGAGAGCTAGGTCTAGCAGGTGAATCATAGTGTTCAGTTTCAATAATTTTATCAGATTCAGAAATATTATCAGTTTGAGCATTTGCTCTAGCAATTTGTTCATCAAGAAATTCACCCAGTGGCACGGTATCATCAAGCAAAGTATTATCATAAGCATCATGCATAACAGAAGTAGCATCATAAATTACTTGCGACATATCGGAATTACTAGCAGGTGGTGGTGTCGCAAACTTACTCATAACGGAAGGTGAATCAAGTGCACAGCTAGATGGCAGTTCCTTACCTCCCCTCGTAGTAGAGGGATAGATCTTGGTTTTTGGATCTTTCAGATTCTTCATAGTGATCAACAGATATATATCCCAAGTGAATCAGAGAATAAAGCTATGCTCCCCCACAACGGCACCAGAAAAAGGTCTTGATAACCCACAAGTATAGGGGATTGCGACAGTTTTTGAGGGTAGAGTATTCAACCCAAATTTATTGATTAAACACAAGGGGAGCAAAAGAATATTCTCGAGTATTAGCAGCAGAGTTGTCAATTCAACCACACCTGAAAGACTTAATATCTGCAGCAAAGTGTTCAGTAGCAAAGTAATATGGAAGCAACAATAACAGTGGAAAAGTAATAGTAGCAGTTTGTAGTGATTGTAACAGTAGCAACGGAAAAGTAAATGAGCGAAGATCAATATATGGAAAGCTCATAGGCAATGGATCAGTGATGGATAATTATGTCGGATGGCATTCATCATACAATAGTTATAACATAGGGTGACACAAAACTAGCTCCAATTCATCAATGTAATGTAGGCATGTATTCCGTATATAGTCATAAGTGCTCATGGAAACGAACTTGCATGACATCTTTTGTCCTACCTGTGACACCCTGGATTTCTGCTACAGTAATGGTTGTAATTAAGCTACAATGATGACCATGATCAACAACAAATCATTTTGCTAAATAGGATATGATCAAGTTGAAATTCATATCTCAATTCAAATTCAATTAGAAATTCAAACTTAAAGCAAAAATAAAAGTTGTTCAATTCTAGGAACTAAAATATTTTTATCGTGTTGCAACTAATCCAGGGGCATTTAAAAAAATAATAGCAACATTAATTGGAATACTTAAATGAAACTAACACCCTAAAACAGTACCAAAATAGAAAGGTTTATTCTATTTTTATTCAATCTACAAATAATATGAAATCCATTTGCTTCCAAACCATTTTCTAACAATGGTAAATATTGCATAGTATCTATTTTGCAAGTCTCATATTTTGCAAGAGTCATTTGGAGTAAAAAGAAAAGGAAAAAACAAAAAACAAAAAATAACAAAAATAAAAGAAACCCCCTTCCCTGGCCGGCCAACAGGGCGGCCCAGCCCACCTATGCCAACGTCCCCCCATCTCCTGCTCACCGGGGGGAAGTGGACACGCCAATGGCCGCCACCGGTCACCCCGTCACCCTGGCGCCCATCCCACGGCTCCCCGATGCGGATAAGGCCACCCCGAGCGCCTCTTCTTCCCCCGCACCCCTCTGGCTAACCCTAGCCGCCTCACCCCCTCTCCCTCGCTCGTCTACAAGCTCACCGAGCACCGCTATCGTCAGGCACCGCTCGATCCCGCGACCACCACCACCGCGTCGCCTTGCCGTTGTGCCAGATCGGATCGTCGTCGTCTGCTATGCCGTTCGGTGCAAGATCCGGGAGCCCCCACAGCAAGCGCGGCGACCTCTCCTTCCTCCTCTACTCCAACGAACACCAACGTCGAATTCGGCCACCTTGTGCCTCCCCAAGCCCATTACGCACACCTGCAGGCTCCCCGTGAGCACCACTACCACTTCCCTCTCCTCTCTCCCTCGGTCGTCCTTAGCCGCCGTCCCCGTCGTGCCCGATCTAGCCACCGCGTGAGCTCATCACAGGCCTAGGCATGACAACCATTGGGTCCCGTGTGTGCCACCACCGCGCTCGCCGCGTTGCATATAGGCTCCCCAGCCGCTCCATTTGCTCGCTAGCCCACGACAGCCACATGATCGAGCTCCGCCCGAGAACGTCGCCGCCCGCCATCGTCATCACGCACCATTCCGTCCACCCTCGCCTACGAGACCGCCACCGTTGGATGCCGCGCTCGACGCCAGTTCAAACCGCACCGGCAGCGTCCAATTTTGCCCCCCACAAAGAGAACCCGAGCTCGCCGGAGTTGCTGCCGCTCTTGGCCTTGCTGGAGAGCTCCGGTGGCCGGCATCCTACCTAGATGCCACCTGGCGCCTCTGGGCCCTGCCTTGTGTCAATGCCAATGGGTCCCGCTGGACCTAGTTGACTCGGTCAACACTGACTAGGATGGCCCCATGTCACTGACATGTGGGTCCCGCCGTTTTAAATGATTTTAGATAAATAGAAAATCCGTTAATTAATTAATTAATTAATTAAAACACTAACCAGTCATTGACAGAGGGGTCCCACCCACTAATTATTCCATATTAGTTTAAATAAAATCTAATTAGGCTGTTGTGACACTAACCAGTAGGACCCACTGGTCAATTTGACCAGTCAACACATTGTTAACTATTGATGCCAGCATGACATCATGCTGATGTCATAAATGCATTTATTTTATTAAACTTAATCAATTTAATTTCAGAATATTAATAAAACTTTGAAAATTAATATAAAATAATCCGTAGCTTGGATGGAAATAATTTATACATGAAAGTTGATCAGAAAAATCCCAAAAATCTGATTATGCCATCCGTTCATCTGTCTCGTGCTCATAGCATAGAAAACATGGAACTTTTCCATTAATTTCATTTGTCCGATAGTAGCCCGAGACCCGGAAAATATCGGTAGATATTCTTCTGATCTGTCTCCGACGTGTAATATTGCGTTAGTGCATGCCTAGCTCTGCATATTGCCATGTCATGCATCGTGATGCATTTGTCTGCTTTATATTTATTGTTTCTTCCCCCCTCTTCTCTCCGGTAGACCCCGAGACTAACGGTGCTACCGGGTATGACTACGCCGCTGACGATCAGACTTTTGACGCAGAGCAGCAAGGCAAGCAACCCCCCCCCCTTGAGCATTCCGATATCACCCATTCTTCCCTCTTATTCTTGCATTAGATTTTTGCTACTATATTAGTTAGCTCCTATTCTGATGCATAGCCTTTTTTGATAAACTGTTACTATACCTGCAATAATATCAACTGCGTAGTATAGGTTGATCAATGAATCCACAGTGACCCCTTAGTCCCAAATGCCCCTACTTCTTCATCGATGACTCGAAGACTCGGTCAACCGACCAACAAGCCAGGCCCCTCACATCACCGCACACCCCTTTAGTATGGCACTGTAGAGCTACTACCGAGTGCCGAGGGTGATACCTCACTTAGCACTCTCGGTGTTAGTTTTGTAGCGTAGCTAATCGATCATGGGTATCGAGGGTGATTACTCCTTCTCATTTATCAATAGCGACTCTTGTCATACACATACCTCAAGTGGGATCCATCGAGGGTGATTCCTAGGATATCCACTTGGTGTATAAACAAAGTTACTTCAACTTGACCTTGTTTACATGTGAAAGACGGGACTGGAGGGACAGGCGGTACCACCCTGGTTGAGGTGGACCTAAGTTCCCGACAGTCTTGAGACGGGTCGGCCCCAAGGGTACCCGTGTGTAAGATGTGGTGGGATGCGCCGGTAAGGCATCCAAAAGGGTGATGATGAGGCGTGGACTGGCGAGAGAGGCATTTGCCACACATCCTCGAAACGGGGCGACGGTGCCGCACTTTATGGGTCGCGCTTGCCCCGCATTAATAAAATGCTAATGGGTTGGGTATTTGATCTGAGTTGGTCATTTGACCTTTTACGCACCAAACCTTCACGTGGGAGAAGTTATGGGTACTCAATGTCATTGTATCAGCCAAAGCTCTTCGGACGTCAGCAATGGAGCGGCGTGCGCCGGGTTGGGCTGGAAGGTACAACTCTCGGACTGAGTCTACTAGGTCTGCTTCCGGTCGTGTACGCATCATGCAGGAGTGGAAGGGAAAGTGGGCCCACGAACCTACGTGCTTAGGATTTAGACCGGCGAGCTGGCCTCTTCATTGAGCCTAGGTGGGGCGATGATGTTTTGGATCCCGAGGCCGGGCATTACCCAGGAAAGTGTGTCTAGCAGGAGGTGATCAAGCGTGTTGGAAATGCGGTGCACCCCTGCAGGGATGAATTCATCTATTCGAATAGTACAGGACGACTTGGAGTTGTACCTTGACCTTATACAACTACAATTGTGACTTTTAAATTGAAATGAATGTTAGCTCCGGGATTGCTTCCTCATAGGGAGTCGAGGAAGAATCTCTGGGTGTGGTTACTTACTAAAATTGCTACAATAATATGACTATATGTGAGATACCAGTCTACTCTCTTCTAATGCTACAAGATGCCAAAGATTCTAGTCTTCGATAGGACTAGGCCTTCTCCCTATTCTTGCTTCCCGCAGTCAGTCTAGATATAACCCCTCCCCTTGATAATGATGCATACTTAGCATATTTCTGATGTCAGTCTTGCGAGTACTTTGGATGAGTACTCACCACTGCTTTGCTTTCTCTTTCCCCTCGATTCGATGCTATGTTCAGAGGACAGAGCCCCAGATATGGAGTACGCCGGAGATGACTACTACACCATTGTTGGAGTCTGTTAGGAGGTTCCCAGGCAGGAGGCCTCGCCTCTTTCGATCTGTGTTATGTTTGTGCTAGCCTTCTTAAGGCAAAACTTGTTTAACTTATGTTTGTACTCGGATATTTTTTGCTTGTGCTTGTCGAGCTTTGTATTCGAGTCCTCGAGGCCCCTGGCTTGTAATATGAAGCTGTATGACTTTAATTTGTGTCTAGAGTTGTGTTGTGGTATTGATTAGTGAGTCCCTAATCTTGATCGTACTCATTGCGTGTATGTTTAGCGTATAGTCGAAATTGGGGGTGTCACAAGTGGTAGCGGGGTCCTATTGGAAACTAAGGGATATTAAGGCCTCCTTTTAATAGAGAACCGGACCACAGCATTAGCACTTAGTGAATACATGAACTCCTCAAACTACAGTAATCACCAGAAAGAATCCCAGTTATTCTCACCCTGGGTGATGCGGATCATAACTCATAATAGGTGTCTACAACTTGCAAGATAGGATCAAGAACACACATATATTCATGAAAACATAATAGGTTCAGATCTGAAATCATGGCACTCGGGCCCTAGTGACAAGCATTAAGCATAGCAAAGTCATAGCAACATCAATCTCAGAACATAGTGGATACTAGGGATCAAACCCTAACCAAACTAACTTGATTACATGACAAATCTCATCAAACCCATCACCGTCCAGCAAGCCTACGATGAGATTACTCACGAACGGTCGGGAGCATCATGGAATTGGTGATGAAGGATGGTTGGTGATGACGAAGGCGTCGATTTCCCCTCTCCGGAGCCCAAAACGGACTCAAGATCTGGTCTCCCGAGGAAGAACAGGCGATGGCGGCGGCCCCGTATCGTGAAACGCGATGAACTCTTCTCTCTGATTTTTTCCTCGACAAATAGGGTTATATGGAGCTAGAGAGGAGGTCGGAGGAGCCACGGGGGGCCCACAAAGCCTGCTCGGCATGGCCAAGGGGGTGGCCGCGACTAGCAGGCTTGTGGCCTGCTAGTGGCCCCCTCTGGTTAATTCTTGCGCTAGTATTTTTTACTAATTCCAAAAATATTCTCCGTCAATTTTCAGGACGATTCGAGAACTTTTATTTCTGCACAAAAATAACACCAAGGCAATTCTGCTGAAAACAGCATCGGTCCGGCTTGGTTCCATTCAAATCATGCAAATTAGAGTCCAAACAAGGGCAAAAGAGTTTGGAAAAGTAGATACGTTGGAGACGTATCAAACGTCTTGTACAGAAAGAGATCGAATGGCATGAAACTCAAGTGTATTTCTCGGGCGGATGGACTGGAGCTGTTGGCAGAGATACACGGAGGCATATGTGGCTCCCACATAGGATCAAGAGCACTTGCTGGAAAGGCGTTCCGGCAAGGTTTCTTTTGGCCCACTACCCTCCAGGATGCAACTTCGTTAGTAACCAAGTGTGAAGCATGACAGTTTCATTCGAAGAAGCTACATCAACCAGCTCAAGCCCTTCAAACAATCCCTCTCTCTTGGCCATTTTTGGTCTGGGGGCTTGACATCTTGGGCCCCTTTCCCCGTGCTGCTGGGGGCTTTGAGTACTTGTACATGCCGATTGACAAGTTCACAAAGTGGTTGGAAGTGGAAGCAGTGAGGAAGGTGACATCACAGTCGGCCGTCAAGTTCTTTAAGGGAATACGTTGCCGCTTTGGTGTTCCCAACAGGATCATCACTAACAATGGCACGCAGTTCACGAGCCGCACCTTTATGCAGTATGTCCGAGACCTTGGTAGCAAAATCTGTTTTGCTTCCGTTGCCCACCCGATGAGCAATGGCCAAGCAGAGAGGGCTAATGCTGAAGTGCTGCGAGGTCTCAAGACAAGAACTTTTGAGAGGATGCGCAAGTGTGGAAGGAACTGGATTGATGAGCTGCCGATGGTTCTTTGCTCAATCAGGACGACACCAAATTGAGCTACCGGCCAGACACCCTTCTCCCTTGTCTATGGGCCAGAGGTAGTTCTCCCCATGAAACTCATATACGGGTCTCCTCGAGTGCTCGCTTATGATGAGCTTGAGCAAGAGCAACTGCGGCAAGATGACACGATGCTCCTTGAGGAAGACCGTCTTCAGGCTGCTGTGAGAGCTGCGCGCTACCAACAAGCCTTGCGCCACTACCATAGCCGCAAGGTCAATGCCAGAATTCTTGAGGAAGGCGACCTTGTTCTTTGGCGAGTTTAGTCCGCCAAGAATCCAAACAAGTTTACGCCAAAGTGGGAAGGCCCTTATAGGGTAGTACGAGTCACTAGGCCCAGCACAGTCCGCCTAGAGACCGAGGATGGCATTCCGGTGAGCAACTCCTAGAATATTGAGCATCTTCGAAAGTTCTACCCATGAGGCGCGGTTGTCAGGCCAGCCCCGGCAACCATCTTTTGTACAAGTCTTGTCGCTGAAGCATGTAATCCTTGGTACAAAGTCTGGCTCAGACCCTGTGCGTAGATAAATAAAGATAAGTGTTCTGCAATCCTGTTTAATTCTCATGTTTACTTATGTGCATGTTTATCTGAACTATTGCATTGCACTTAATTCCGGCAAGGACTAACGAACCGCCAAGGTTCCATATCCATATTTTCTCTTCTTTCTTTTTCCAAAGGACAGAAAGATCCCTCACATGCAGCTTTGCCGGGGGTAATGGTACAGATACCTATGAGTGATGTTCCAAAAAAAAGTTGTCGGAAGGAGAAAGGCAACGAAAAGATAAGTTGTGAAAAACCCATGTGAATCCTTGCCATAAGGTTATTTTCCTTGAGTGATTTCGACTTCCGTATGGAAAACCTGCACGCACGGGAACCTTGCCGCGATTGGATGCGCCCTCACTGCATTCGGGACCGCTCAATGGCTTAAGTGGCTTTGCTCGTGCTCCTTGTTTTGTTTCGAGTCTTCTCAATGATCCAAGTGACAGCGCTCGCGCCCTTATCCCATTTCCGAGTAAGGCCAACACCTTGAATGGTCATGCCAAGGATGCCAAGGTGTCTTGCCAGAAGTGGCACCGCCAGTAGGCCGCTAAGGACCCATTTCTCAAAGCGCACGCGGTAGGACCACGCGCACCGGCAAGATTCTTCCAGAAAGGGCGTAGGAAAAGTTTCCATAGATAGAATCAATCTAACAAGGAAGATAATACACATTCATTCAAAATGGGGGAAATTTACATAAGATATCTCTCTTTTCTAAGTACATATTTATTTGAATTTCTCCCCTAGGGGAGATTACAAGAAGAAAAAGATGGAAAGGAGAGGCGGAATACAAGAAGAAAAAGATGGCGAGAGTCCCCCGGCAGAAGCCCGGTCTGACCTCTCTAGACGAGCACTGCATGGACGCGCAGGGCTGCCACATGGGCAGGCAAGAACCTGGCCTCTCCTGGGCCTGCATTGCGCGGAGGAGAGGGCCAGAGCGGGCGAAAAGGAGGGAGGACCCCAGGGGCCAAAGTCCGTGGGCCTGCCGGAAGATCCAGCTAGAAGATGAGGCAGTGCCCATGACAAGGACCCCCGGCAAGACTGTCTTGCCGGGAGGGGGGAGCGTGAGGCTGATGATGATGGTGCGGCTATCCATCAGTCAGAGCTCAGGTCGCCGTATTCCAACTTGACGGCCTATAGCTCGGACTCATCATCGCTTTCACCGACATCGTCCTCGTCGTTGCTGTCGCTCGAGGATGAGCTTCTGGTGCTGCTCGAGCTCTTTTCGCAGTAGCTGAGGCGGATGTCGGAGCTCCCATAAATCTTGATGGAGAGCGTATTGCCTCCCGTCATTTTAAAACGAAGAACGTGCCCCTCCTGGAGATTGTGGGCACGGGTGAAGGTCTTCCAACCTCGCCTAAGGAACATGATGCGGCGCGATGGATACTCAACGCCCACCCGCATCACCCCATTACAGCACCCTGCCACCCGTAGCCACAGGAAGGGCGGCTGGTCGTCCTCCATCGCCCTGGCGAAGGGGCGTGAGAGGTGCAGATGGCTCCGAAGGGGACCGCCCAGCTCGAGGACGAAGTCCAGCACCGTCCCCTTGGTGTGGGCCTCTTCGATGGAGATGCTTGGCGTCAGAGAAGGGGGTGGAGTAGCAATCCTCCTCCCCCGACCTCGACCTCCGTGGGGGCCACAGCTCCTCGCGCCTCCTTCACCACGCTAACTCAAGCCTCTCGCCGCTTTCGCGGCTAAAGCGGTGGCATGATCCAGATGAGAGCTCCTCCTCGCAGCCGAGGAAGGTGGTCACCCCCGCCCCTGGTCATGGCGAAGGGCGGGCGCTACCTAAAGATTGAGAAGATGAGGGAAGAGGACGCGGACTGCGGAGTTTTGCCCTCGAAGGGCAGAAGAAGGATGGGTGAGCTCCGCCCCCGTTGTCCCCAATTTATAGGAGGAAGCGCGAGGGCTGGCTCTCCCCCACTCCAAAGGACGCTGCCCACCTCCTCCAATAGCGGCGCCCTCGATCACGGGGCGAACAGCAACCGCCCCGTCGCCCCAATCCATGGCACCGCAGTTACTACCTTTTTCAGGGACATTAAGTCATGGGCGCCCGTTGCTAGCTCCCCGCTGTGCATGCGGCGCGCGTGGAGGAAAAGACCTGAGACGGTAGTAATTAAAAAAACTCGGCGGTCGCGCCATGCACGTATCCCACTACCCGCATTCAATGGTCATTGTGGGGAAGCATAGCAAGCACAATGATCACAACTGCGAGGCCACGTCATACGTGCCCGTGCGCTGTTTGGGCCTAGCCCAACAACACCTCGCGACGTGTATGGCCCAGGCCCGGGGGCTCCTATCGGTGCACTAGAGTTTTTGGGCCATCTAGTGCCCCTTTACTTGTGCACGGGTAGTAGTAGCCGCCCCGACGACAAGGCCCAACGAAGACTTGTCAAGCACCAGCACAAAAGACTCAAGACTACCGGCAAGTCCTTGCCAGGAAGGCTTTTGAGCCTCCAGACCCGGCAAGGCAAGGCCCCAGCAAGGACCGCCAGCACACAGGCCAGGTGTCGATTCACCTGGACGCGTGTCGCGGCGTCAATGCTGGAGGGAGCTAAGCGGCACCAATGGGACGGGCCTCCGTCCTGTCCCACTGATAGACTGAGGCCCTTGATAGTGCATTTAATGCTCTTGTCCTGCTCCATCAGGGTTAGGTACGATAGCACTGTAGCACTGTGCACCCCGTGTGCACACTGTATGCCATTGTTGGGATTCCCTTAGGTATAAAAAGGAGGCCCAGGGCGTTATAGAGAAGGACTTTTGGCTCTTTGGTTTTTAGACAGTTGGGCAGTTAGACAACCGGATAGCCCGACAGTTAGACAATTGGAGACTACCAAGCTCCTGTAGCAGCCGTTCATGGCGCCCTCATAGCCAAAACCCTAGAACACAATCAATATAATCAAGCAGGAGTAGGGTTTTACGCATCCGTGCGGCCTGAACCTCGGTAAAAACTCCTCCCGCGCAGCTCACCAGACCGGCTCTTTGTGCCATCTCGCCGCCTGCCGAACCAAAAGGGGTCCCTACGATCCCATAGGTGTTCATTCCCACGACAGGCAGTGGCTATAAGTTGTTGCCTAAACTGTTCATGATCCTCAAGGTTTTTGGGGATGGTGAAGTCTTCGGCTTCCGGGCTATCCTTCTCCTTACAGGGGGGAGGTAGTTGTCGTCCTTGGAATCGTTTGGATCCTCGGGGCCGCCCTAGTCATCCAGCCTCTCCTCGTCCTCTAGCGGCTGCTCGGGGATATCAGGATCTCCAAGGTCTTCTGGGGTCTCTCTTTCCCCGGTGCCAACAATAGCTTCCCTTCCCCTTTTTCCCTTTGATCGTTTGCACGGTTTCTAGCGCCTTGACGGCGCCTCGCCCGATTTATCGCCATTGTTTGCGGGTGTGTGCTCGCTGTTATCGACTGGAGTATCCACCATGTAGACGTCATAGGTGGAGGTGGCAGTCCATTGCCCGGTGTTGATGGGGGTGAGAGTGCAAACCTCTTCATCCATGTCTTTTGCCTCCTCGGAGGCATAGTCCAACATATCGGTTATATCTTTGATAGTGGCTACGAAGTGGGTGGTGGGTGGGACCAAAAAATCCTCTTGACCCGCCTCAAAGCGGATCTAAACATGGATCGGGGTTGGGTCGTCAGTAATTTTCATTCATATGGTCCGACCTAGAGCCTCGTTGAGTGTCGAGAGCTCAACCAGGTCAATTTGCTCATAGCTTTCGGAGTTAACCTCCGATGCGTCCGCACACAAAGTGTGTTCGACAGGAGCTGGTCCCCGGGCATTCGTGCTATGACCAGATCCGGACTAAAATCCAGATCATCATCGGGGTTGGTCCCGTGGGCGGGATCGAAAATGAAATCCGAGGTCAAGGCCTCGGAGTCCGTGGGCGCGTCAGATGAGATTACGGGCCCAATGAGCGAAAGATCTCCTCGAGAGTCTACGGAGAACTCTAGGTTCCCGAATCCGACCTCTTGATCAAGGGCGAAACTCCCGACCCGGCCAAGATAGTCGGTCGGGTCAGCGTGCAGCATAATGCTACCGAAAGCGAAGATCTGTCCACAGACGAAGGGGACCATGTTACAGAATTCTTCATTGATAACAATATGAGCCATCGATTCCTTTGGTGATCACAGCGGAACTCTCAATGAAAGCACCAATGTGGTGCCAAAACAGGCGGATCTCAAGTAGGGGGGGTCCCTATCTGTGAGTCTAGGATCAATGGTAACAAAGGGACGAAGGAGACGATGTTTACCCAGGTTCAGATCCTCCTATGGAGGTAAAACCCTACGTCTTGCTTGATTATATTGATGGTATGAAGGTTACAGAGTTGATCTACCTCGAGGTCAGATAGCTAAAACCCTAGATGAGTTTCTCTTCCCTACAATCTAAAACCCTCCCAGTTTATATAGACACCGGGGGGTACCTAGGGTTTACACATGGTAGGTCTCCTGTCGAGGATGGAGATGTCGATTTCCTCATCTTGACTTGGAGTGCACAACGCACCTTCAAGACTTCCTTCTAGAATGTGGGCTCTCAATGTATATGGCCCTTCCTACAATAGTTAGAGAGCGGCCCACCAAGCCGACCTATTAGGAGATAGGCCAACGGCCCGAGGACCCCTTAGTCTAGGACTCCCTCACCTTGCAACATGTTAGAGGACTGTAGCTTTTTCAATTGCTTCAGGGGCTTCTACAAGTTCACCAGCCCAAGCAAATTCATCAACCAGTCCGACTGTGCTGAAGAAGAAAGCTACTTTTGGACGAGGCACTTGACCAAGTCCTCATCCGATGAAAGTGATGTTCCAAGTTCCTTCCGATTCTCAAGATGATGAAACAGATGATGAGGAACTTGAGGAAATCATCAGCAACAAGCAAGAGAGAGTGGCTCAAGCAAAGGGCACTCAAATTCCTCTCATGTTGGATCCAAGACTGTGCTAAACTTCATCGACATTTGGCACCAGAACCCCAAAACTCCAATTGATGATTTGAATCTGCCTCCTGGTTCGAGCCATGTCCTCACGGCATCATTAGTGAAGAAAAACGGAAGTATGAACAAGAAAGGAAGGACAAGAAAACTCAGTTCAAGAAGGAGCGCTTCTTGAAGAGTAATGTTCTCCAGAATGACTCGTTGATACGTCTCCAACGTATCTATAATTTATGAAGTATTCATGACATGTTTACAATAATTCTATATGATTTTATTAGAACTAACCAGGACTAACGTTGTTTTCAGTAGAACTACCATGGTGTCGTTTTTTTGTGCAGAAATAAAAGTTCTCGGAATGGGCTGAAATTTAGTATGATTTTTCTGGACCAAAAGAGACCCCCGAAGCATTGGGGTTGGGCCAGAAGAGCCACGAGGAGGTCACAAGCCTGCCAGGCGTGGCCACCCCCTGGTCATGCCTAGCAGGCTTGTCACCGCCTCATGGCACCCCTTGACGTGATTCCAACACCAAAAATTCCTATAAATATAGAAACCTCCGAAAAGAAACCTATACCGGGAGTTCCGCCACTTCAAGCCTCCAGGACCATGAAAAACCAATCAGGAGCCCATTCCGGCTCCCTGCCAGAGGGGGAAACCATCACCGGAGGCCATCTTCATCATCCCGGCGGTCTCCATGACGAGGAGGGAGTAGTTCACCCTCAGGGCTGAGGGTATGTAGCAGTAGCTATGTGTTTGATCTCCTCTCTCTTGTGTTCTTCAGATGGCACGATCTTGACGTACCGCGAGCTTTATTGATATAGATGAATCATATGGAGTTTTCCCATCTCTATCTTGTTGTGATGAATTGAGTTTTCCCTTTGAAGTTTTCTTACCGGATTGAGTCTTTAAGGATTCGAGAATACTTGATGTATGTCTTGCAATGGGATATCCATGGTGACAATGGGATGTTCTATTGATCCACTTGATGTATGTTTTGGTGATCAACTTGCGGGTTCCGTGACCTTGGGAATCTATGCATAGGGGTTGGCACATGTTTTCGTCTTGAATCTCCGGTAGAAACTTTGGGCACTCTTTGAAGTTCTTTGTGTTGGATTGAACCTGATGAATCTAAAATTATGTGATGCATATCGTATAATCAAGCCCATGGGTACTTGTGGTAACATTGGAGTATCTAGGCGACATTAGGGTTTTGGTTGATGTGTATCTGAAGGTGTTATTTTAGTACGAACTCTAGGGCTGTTTGTGACACTTATAGGTATAGCTCATAAGATTGATCAGAAAAGATAAATGTGAGGTGGTTTTGTACCCTACAATAATTTCTTTGTTAGTTCTCCAATATTTATGACTTGGAGTGAACTCTTTGTCACACGAGAGGTACTTACATGTGATTCAACTATGTTAGTATTGTTGAGAGAAATTGCACTAGTGAAAGTATGGACCCTAGGCCTTGTTTCCAAGCATTTATACAATGTTTTGCTCGTTGTTTACTATTTTTTACCTTGATGTTTTTATATTTTCGGATTACAAAAACCTATATCTACCATCCATATTGCACTTGTATCACCATCTCTTCGCCGAACTAGTGCACCTATACAATTTGCCATTGTATTGGGTGTGTTGGGGACATAATAGATTTTTTGTATTTGATTGTAGGGTTGTTTGAGATAGATCATATTCATCCTACACCTTCCATGGATTGATAAACCTTAGGTCATCCACTTGAGGGAAAATTTCCACTGTCCTACAAAACTCTGCGCTTGGAGGCCCAACACGAGTCTACAAGAAGAAGGTTGCATAGTAGACATCAAGCTCTTTTCTTGCGCCATTGCCGAGGAGGTGAGTGGTTGAAGGTATATATTTAGATCTTGCAATTAAATCTTTTAGTTTCTTGTTTTTCACTAGTTTGGTTTTATAAAGGAAAACTACAAAAAATGGAATTTAGGTTGCCTCATATGCTTCATCTTTTTAATGTCTTTCGTGAAAATGATGGAAAGGAAAATTGTGCTCAAGTGTTAGAAGAAGAAGTTATTAAAATGTTTGACACTAAATATTTGAGTGATGATCATGATTTCAATATTGTTAGTATGAATTCTCTGAATATTCATGATGCTAAGTATATACAAATCCACAAACTTGGGGATGCTATGTTTGATGAAGAAGATATATTTAGTCCCCCAAGTTTTGATGAGCAAAACTATGATGATTATGACATGCCTCCTATCTATGATGATTATTGTGATGACACATATGCTATAAATAGTAATGACAAACATGACACTTGTCATCATGATTTTAGTATTCAAAGTGGTTATGTCAATCAGGTATGTCATGATAGTTATTTTGTTGAGCTTGCTCCCACTATTATGAATGAGAAGAAAATTGGTTATGAGGAGAGTAGTAAAATTTCTATGCTTGTAGATCATGAAAAGAATGCTTTATGTGCTAGTTATATTGTGGAATTCCTTCATGATGATACTGAAAATTATTATGAGGGAGTAACATATGCTTGTAGGAATTGCAATAATATCAAGTTTCCTCTCTATGTGTTCAAAGTTTTGAAGTCGTGCTTGTTTTGCCTTCCTATGCAAGTTGATTCTTGTTCCAGTGATTTGTTTTCTAACAAAATCCCTATATGTATGAAGTGGGTTAGACTTAAATGTGCTTTTCATGATATTCATGATGATCTTTTGCATATTTCAATTATTATTCCTATACGAGCACCATTGAAATCATCATGCCTAGCTAAAGGGCATCATAGAAAAGCGCTTGTTGGGAGACAACCCAACACTTTTACTTTATGGTTTGATGTGGTAAAGTGATTAAGATACCATAGTAATCATGTTTTGCGTCTTTTATTTCAATAAAGTGTCAAGTAAAGCCTTTGGGATAGTGTGGATACTTGCATGTTTGATTCTGTGCAAAAACAGAAAGTTTTGCGTCCAGTATATGAATTATATGATTTTACTGGAGATTCAAAAAAATCTGAAATTTATAAACAACATCTCTATGCAAATTCTGTGACACCTAATAATTTTTAAGAATTCTTAGAGTCAGGGAAGTATGGTGATCATTCAGATCTTTACAGACTGTTCTGTTTTTGATAGATTCTGTTTTGCATGCATAGTTTGCTTGTTTTAGTGTTCCCATGGCTTATATTCGGTGATATAAATTGTGTTAATGATGTAATACATTAGGTATCATGTGGAAATAATTATGAATCTTGTCTTGACAGTACCTAAGTGAATGATTTATCTTTACTACACTAACCCTTCTCACGAAGTTCCGTTAAGTTTTGTGTGATTGAAGTTTTCAAGTTTTGGGTGAGACACTGATATGAGGAGAATAAGGAGTGACAATAACCTAATATTGGGTATTTCCAAGGCACCCCCAAGGTAATATTCAAGGAAGACTCAAGCATCTAAGCTTGGGGATGCCCCGGAAGGTATCCCCTCTTTCGTCTTCAACACTATCGGTATATCTTACTTGGAGCTATATTTTTATTCGTAACATAATGAGTTTTTCTTGGACCATCATTTTATTTTGTTTTTATCTGCTAGGTGTTATTTATAATCTCGTTTTTCAATAAAAAGTTTTAAGAATTGCCTTTAGGATGCTTGAATTGCATGTTTGATGTGTGCTGTGTAAAAACAGAAACTTCTGTTGTAGTGTTTGAATTTTCATATTTTACTGGAATGTGGAAAGTTTCTGAAATTTTTACACAGTGTTTTAATATAAATTCCTTAGAATGTACTAAATTTTCAAAAAACAATGAATTACATAGGTACATTGTTATAATAAATTACTACAGACTGTTCTGTTTGGACAGATTACTGTCATAGTTTTGTTATCTACTTATCCTATGTTTTCCATAGCCTATATTGATAGATATAAATTGTGGAAATGATAGTATACAGTACCTAATATTTGAAAATTATTGTGCAACTTGTCTTGGCAGTACATGAAGTTTTGATTTGTTCTTATGTGTACGAACCTATCTCACGAGTTCTTTTCGAGTTTTGTGTGGATGAAGTTTTTGAGAATAGGTGAAACCATGATATGAGAGGAATGAACGAGATAAAAAAGCCCAAGATTGGGGATACCCAAGGAACCCCAAGTAAATATTTCAATAAGTCTCAAGCATCTAAGCTTGGGGATGCTATGCATCCCATCTCTCTTCGTCAACTATCGGTTAGCCTATGTTGAGCCTAAATTTTTGTTCGTTCACATGATGTGTGCTATTCCTGGAGTGCTAATTTCGTTTTGCTTGATGTTTAACTAAAATACTCAGATCTGAAAAACTTTATTGAGAGATATAGAGAGAGAGAAAGTCCTCACATAGCTACTTAATTGTTTGACAACTCATTGATCTTCACTTATATGTTTTGGAGTAGTTTTGTCATTTACTCTCGTGCTTCACTTATATCCTATGAGTAAATGGTTGAATGAATTGCATATTATAAATATGAAATTATGCATGTTTTATATGCTTATCCCATGGGGATTAATTATTTCACGTATAAGAAGTATAGGTGGTAAAATTTATTGAAAGTTAGCAAACACCGCATTGGTCACTTGAACCATTCATGAAAGAATATTTAATGAAGAGAGATTTCACATATAAATATACTATCTTGGACATCTTCTATGATTGTGAATACCCATTAATTATTTTCAAATTTGAGAAAATTAGTTGAAGTTGGACAAGGAAGACAACGTAATGAGTTATGCTTGGGTATATTTGTATATAAGTTATATTGTTATGGATCCTCCAACATGTGGTGCTTGCTTCCACCTCATACTAGCCAAAACTTCCGCACCAAGTAGAAACACTTCTTGTGCATCCAAGCACCCTTAAACCCAAAGTTGTTCCATAAGAGTCCATCATACCTACCTATATGCGGTATCTACCTGTCGTTCCAAGTAATTTTGCATGTGCCAAACTCTAAACCTTCAAATAATATTCTGTTTTGTATGCCTGAATAGCTCATATAGTAACTAGGGGCTGTCAGTATCTTCCATGCTAGGTGGGTTATTCTCACGATATGTGTTGATTCACTATCATTCACGAGAAAGTGGTTGGTAATAGGGATTCCCAATCCCGAAATCAAAGAAAAAATGCAACTAATTAAACAAAACTCCCCTAGGATTTTTTTTGGTATGGACGGTACCCATGGATTCGGCTCGCCGTGGAGTGTGATTGATTGGTGGGGGGAGTAAAAACTTTACCATTTTGTTTGGGAACCACCTATAATGTATCTAGCATGGAAGATACCGACATCTCTCGGTTGTTATGGTGACAATGAAATCATACCGCCCAAAATTATTATTCATCTCTGTTTTAAAAGCTTGAGCTCTACCACCTCCGCAAATCAATGCTTCCCTCTACGAAGGGCCTACCTTTTACTTTCTAGTACTTACCTTTATTCAAGAGTCATGATGATCTTCACCACTTCCTATATTTTGCCTTTTTCTCTTGGCAAGCGTCATGTGTTGGGGAAAGATATAAGCATATATGGCCATTCAAATATATTTGATCATGAATTATTATTGTTGACAATTATCTATATGATAAATAAGTTGGGAGGCGAAACATTAAGCCCCTATCTTTCTCTGTGTTCGATGAATGCTATTTGTTCTAAAAATATGCTTTGAGTGTTAGAAATCATGGAAGACTATATGATAGTTGAGTATGTGGAATTTGCTAAATCAAAGCTCTTACATATACCCTTCCTAAAAATAAGATGTATTGCAATTGTTTGGTGACTGAAAGCATAGTTTGTTTGTCTATACTTTAACATGTGGATAGCTTGTTACTTTATCATGAGAAGTTTTATGAGTTGAGCTACCGTTTATGATATATAATGATGCTAGAAAAAGTGTTTGGAATTATCATTGATCAAACTTGTGCACTTGCTAGCATTCACACTTCATAAATTATTTCTTTTATCATTTAACTACTCAAGGACGAACAGGAATTAAGCTTGGGGATGCTGATACGTCTCCAATGTATCTATAATTTATGAAGTATTCATGCCATGTTTACAATAATTCTATATGATTTTGGTGTGATTTTATTAGAACTAACCCGGACTAACGCTGTTTTCAACAGAACTACCATGGCGTCGTTTATTTTTGTGCAGAAATAGAAGTTCTCGGAATGGGCTAAAAATTTAGTACGATTTTTTCTGGACCAAAAGAGACCCCCTGAATCATTGGAGTTGCGCCAAAAGAGCCACGAGGAGGTCACAAGCCTGCCAGGCGCGGCCACCCCTAGCCGTGCCTCCCCTTGACGTGATTCCAAGACAAAAATATTCCTATAAATATAGAAACCTTCGAAAAGAAACCTAGATTGGGAGTTCCACCGCCGCAAGCCTCCAGAACCATGAAAAACCAATCGGGATCCCATTCTGGCACCCTGGCGGAGGGGGAAACCATCACTGGAGGCCATCTTCATCATCCCGGCTGTCTCCATGACGAGGAGGGAGTAGTTCACCCTCGGGGCTGAGGGTATGTACCAGTAGCTATGAGTTTGATCTCTCTCTCTCTCATGTTCTTGAGATGGCATGATCTTGATGTACCGCAAGCTTTATTGATATAGATGAATCATATGGAGTTTTCCCCTCTCTATCTTGTTGTGATGAATTGAGTTTGCCCTTTGAAGTTTTCTTATCGGATTGAGTCTTTAAGGATTTGAGAATACTTGATGTATGTCTTGCAATGGGATATCCGTGGTGATAATGGGATGTTCTATTGATCCACTTGATGTATGTTTTGGTGATCAACTTGCGGGTTCGGTGACCTTGGGAATCTATGCATAGGGGTTGGCACATGTTTTCGTCTTGAATCTCCTGTAGAAACTTTGGGGCACTCTTTGAAGTTCTTTGTGTTGGATTGAAAATTATGAATTTGAAATTATGTGATGCATATCATATAATCAAGCCCATGGGTACTTGTGGTGACATTGGAGTATCTAGGTGACATTAGGGTTTTGGTTGATGTGTGTCTTAAGGTGTTATTTTAGTACGAACTATAGGGATGTTCGTGACACTTATAGGGATAGCTCATAAGATTGATCAGAAAAGATAACTTTGAGGTGGTTTCGTACCCTACAAAAATTTCTTCGTTTGTTCTCCGCTATTTGTGACTTTGGAGTGAACTCTTTGTCGTACGAGAGGTATTTACATATGATTCAACTATGTTAGTATTGTTGAGAGATATTGCACTAGTGAAAGTATGGACCCTAGGCCTTGTTTCCAAGCATTTATACAACATTTTGCTCGTTGTTTACTATTTGTTACCTTGCTATTTTTATATTTTCAGATTACAAAAACCTATGTCTACCATCCATATTGCACTTGTATCACCATCTCTTTGCCGAACTAGTGCACCTATACAATTTTCCATTGTATTGGGTGTGTTGGGGACACAAGAGATTTCTTGTATTTGATTGCAGGGTTGTTTGAGAGAGACCATCTTCATCCTACACCTCCCATAGATTGATAAACCTTAGGTCATCCACTTGAGGGAAAATTTCCACTGTCCTACAAAACTCTACGCTTGGAGGCCCAACACGAGTCTACAAGAAGAAGGTTGCAAAGTAGACATCACTCGTGTTAATACAAACTAGGATCAAAGGCCTCAACGATGAATTTAAATTCTATTATGCTGATTGGCAAGGTGCCTAGGTTAGATTCGTCAAAGTGGTCCACAAAGCCATCAAGGACCACAACAAGAGGGTTGAAGCTTGATCACAACCACAAATTCGTCAGGCTAGAACTTCTGCCCTGCCTGTTGAAGAAACTGCAAGTGTAGCTGAAGAAATTCAGGCTGCTGAAGAAATGGCCACACCAGCTGAAGATTTTGCTGCACCTGAAGAAATTGAGACTACAAGGGCGACTGCTTCAGTCATGCCTGAAGAAACTGCTCCTACTTCACCCCATGCTCAAACTGCAAAGTCTTCAAGGGTGAAGAATATCAACCTTCCTTCTTCATCAGAAGTGAAGAAAACAAAGGCAACAAGAAGAAGGCTTCACTGAAAAGAAAAGCATCATCATCTTCACATTCCTCAGCTGTGTAGAAGTTGAATACTAAGCCAAGTTCTTCACCTAAACCCATTTATGCAACTCCTATCTCCTCCATGCCTGCATATGAAATTGTTTTATTTGGTGTTGACTATGTCATCCCAAATGAGGAAGATGAAGAAAATCGCTCTACTGCTTCCTCAGAGTAGATTGACGAAGAAATAGAGGTGGAAGCAAATGCTTCAACCCCTCAGGTATCATCGGCCCAACCTCAGTTAACTGCTGAAGAGGCCGACGTTGAAGAAATTGATGAGGATATGGACATTGGAAATACAACTCCTCTAATCAATGATGAATGTTGGGAGGCTGCACACCCCAATTCACTAATGACCACTCCTCTCACACAAATTCCTGAGTCACCTGCTCAGACTGAAGAAATTCAAACAGGATCTGAAGGATTGGCCGCTCCCCTCACGTCTATTCCTGAAGAAATTCCATCTGCATCAGCTGAAGAAGTTCATGCCCAGTCTGCACTTGAGGAAACTACTGCACATATTCCTCAGACTGAAGAAATTGCTATTATGCCATAGGAGATTGTGGGCCGCTTCAAGCCAAATCTTCAGCTGAAGCCGAAATTTCCATTCGAACGAACAAAGAGCCCCAATTTCATCAAGGCGAATTTGTTCGATAAACACATTTTCTTCACAGGGCCAAATCCATATGACTCAGCAAGGGTTAGACACTCAAGATTCTGGACTTCTTCGCAGATGAATTACTATGCTGCAATTCTGTTTGACAAAGAGAAAATCTTCGAGCATCATCAAATTCCTCATGTTGATATCCATTCCTTGCTTCACCCCTATGCTCACTATCCTCCATGATGCTGGACTTCTGCCTTTTTGTGTTGACATATGTGACTGGAATGAAGAGCTAATTCTTCAATTCTATGCAACCTTGCACATTTCTGGTGAAGCTTCTGACGTCAAACCATGGATCCTAGATTGGATAACTAGAACCACTCATTACAGTGCTCCAACCACTGAATTGCTTCGTCTTGTGCCAATAGCAATTCCTCAAGAAGGAGAAGATGCATCTATGATGAACAAGAGCTGCCAAATCACATGATGCAAGTGTTGATGAAGCCTTTGGCTCTTGGCAAACCTCTAAGGACCTCCTTCCTAGTGAAGGATTTGCTCTATGTGCCCATGACCATTTATCGCATATTGTCCAAAACCCTCAGTCCAATCAAAGTCCACAACTCTGAAGAAAAAGAAGTTGTGGGTGTCATGAAGAATCTGTTGTTCAACATCATTCATGGGATTCCCATCAATTATCATGAGTTCTTCATGAGGACTTTGGCCAATATAGTTGTGTCACCATTTGAGTTGAAGCCTTATGCTCCTTGGATCATGAAATTCATCAGATCAAGGTTTTCAATTCCTTTCAAGGCTGATTTTCAGAACCACTTCAGTTTTCTGCCTTCGATTGAAGTCCTCGAGAATACATTTTCTTCTGTTGAAGGAAAAGGAAAAGCTGTTATTGATTAAGGCACTTGTCCATTGGATGGTCAATTCCGCAAAGTTGCAACCTATTCCACCAATGATGACTCTGCCACCCAAGATTCTGCTACAAAAGCCTCAGCACAAAATCCTTAAGCTTCTGCTCCTCGTGTGATGACCGATCGCGAGCTTCTCCTAAGTCTTCATTAGAAGGTTGATCGTAATCACAAGTGGGTCAAGCGTCAGTTCCATTCAATTCTTCAGAACATGACTGTGACACAGAACTCAGTGAGGAAAAATCATTACTATGTACATGAAATCTTCGATTGCGCTTAGGCCATACTTAAGCACATCTCAAGACTCCTGAGGAACTCAAGGCGATGGACTTTCAATAGAACTTTGACTGGTAACATCCTCCTCAGAAGAAATTTAGAAAGGTTCAAGTTCCTCAGCTGGTTACAAGCTCATATTCTTCATCGCGCGAGAGACGAAGCTGAGGAAGTGACGACACTGCTTCTAGCCCTGCATCGACAAACAACCCCGACAACGCTGGCACTCCTCCACCACCTTCAAGATGAAATTCTTCAGGGGCGTTAGTCCTCATTTTCCGTCCCTTTTGGTCACCGATGACAAAGGGGGAGAAATTCGAGTTAGTTTTCAAGCGGGTCTCTATATTATGTGCGGTTTTTTTTAAGTTACAACTCTCGCTCTTCTGAAGTGTTTGTTGATCGAGTTGTAAACTTAAGTCCAATGGTGGTCTGACGCTTTTGAACTGCTTTCCGCATGCTTATTTCCTAAAGTATCTTAATGCATGTCAAAGTGTGTTATATCGACTAGAGGGGGTGAATAGGCGATTTTTACAAATTCATCACTTGAGGAATTTCAACTTTGTGGAATTTGAAATGTGATGAATAACCAGCAGCGGAATAAGTATTCAAGTGCATGAGGAACATAGTAACAGCATAGTCTTCATTATGAAATGAAACATGCACAAATAGTAAGTAGCATGATACAGGATAAGCAGTGACGAACAAGGTAACTTGAAGAATTTGAGGTGAGGAATTTGTGAAAGTCTTCAGTCAAATTCTTCAAACAGTAACAATCAATCTCATCAACAAGTTTACGAGGAATAGAGAGGTTGAGGAAATAGAACCAGGTAGCTCGATGAAGACAATGGTTTGCTGACCCAGTTCCAACTGTTGTGACAGTTGTACGTCTGGTTTGGAGCGGCCTGGTATTTAAACCAGAGGACACACAGTCCCAGGACACATAGTCCTTACCGTATTCTCCTTGAGCTAAAGTCACACGGTCCTTGTCCAACACTCGTGGTAAGTCTTCAGGGTAGACTTCCAAAACCCTCACAAATTGGTCACCCGACGATCCACAATTGACTGCTGGATGCTCTAGACCACGGTCACCCGGTGATCCCCAATTGTCTGCACGATGCACTAGACCATGACGCCTAACCGTCTGGAAGATACACAGTCTTCAAAGGTAAAAAGCGTCGGTTCCACACAGGAACAATCTCTTTAGTGATGCTCAATCACTTTGGGTTTGGTGGTTTAGTTTTGGGGGTTTTCCTCACTGATGATTTTCTCTCAAAGTCCTCGGAGGATGGGTTGCTCTCAAATGACAAGTGTCAGTTCTCTCTCGGAGCAGCCAACCAACTAGTGGTTGTGGGGGGTTGGCTATTTATAGCCAGGGTGCAACCTAACATGATAAGACATAAATGCCCCCAATAATATGACCGTTATGTGGATAAGTATGATTGGGGACAGCTAGCGCTAAGCACATCAACGGTCGGAATTTTGAACTATCAAAATTGTCAGGCTTACCATGTTCCTCACTTGTAGGCAATTCGCACTGGCGAAATCCTAACTCCTCAATTAGATTAATTTCCTCAGAGACCAGAAGAACTTCGTCTCTGTCACTGAAGAACTTGACTGAACCGTAAGAGATTTCCAAAGGCTTCACTCGAAGGATTGTGTAGGTTGAGGATTTTGGAGTTGAGCATCAGTTGGAAATTTTCCTTAGTATTACCTCGGCCCCCTTTAATAGTACGGTGCTTCCTATGACTCAAATAAGGAAATGAAACTACGAAAACAAAAGTCTTCACGCTTCATATTCCTCGTTCATATCTTCAAGGTCACACCAACTTCTTCATTTTCAAAGTCTTCACAAAGTCTTCAGTTGAAGACATACAATTTTAGGGGTCGAAAATCTCCAGATATATCAAACTCCTCATCGACTTATAGAGCCTGTGTACACTCACAAACACAATAGTGCCTTAACCTATAAGTCTTCAATACACCAAAATCACTAAGGGGCACTAGATGCACTAACAATCTCCCCCTTTTTGGTGATTGATGACAAATAGGTTAAGTTTTCAACGGGGATAAACATATGAAGTGAAAGTACTGAGTTTGAGGAATTTGATTGTAAGATATAGAAGAACTCCCCCTGAAGATGTGCATATTTGAGGAATTTGCTTTGGACTGCAAATGCACATGGCAGGTTAAAACATGGAGAACTCCCCCTATATCTTGTAATTTATCCATGCATTTTAACATATGATATGAAGAATTTGAAATGCGTGAGAAAAAATGATGTCTGACGAAATTCAGCATGTATGCATTAAGGTACTTGAGGAAATAAACATGCCAGGAAATAGTTCAAAAGTGTCAGACCACCATCGGACTTAAGTTTACAACTCAACCAACAAAAGTTTTAGAAGAGAGAGAGTTGTAACTTAAACAAAAATAGCCCACATATAGAGACCCGCTTGAAGACTAACTCAAATTTTCTCCCCCATTGTCATCGAAGACCAAAAGGGAAGAAAAAGTGAGGACTAACGCCCCTTTGAAGAATTTCATCGTGTTGGTGAGGAAGGAGCGCCAGCGTTGTCGGGGTCGTTTGTCGATGCAGGGCCTGCTGCAGTGTCATCAATGTATTTATCTTCATCTCTCTCATGAGATGAAGAATATGAACTTGTGACCATCAGAGGAACTTGAACTTTCTTGAATTTCTTCTGAGGTCGACGAGCCCAGTCAGGATGTTCTTCAAGATCCAGCTCATTCAGTTCATCAGAAGACTTGAGGTGAGACGATATGGCCCAAGTGCGGTTGAGGTTTTCATGCGCATAGTAGTGATTCCTCTTCACAGTGTTCTGCGTCACAGTCATGTTTTGCACAATGTAACCAAGTTGACGCTTCACCCACTTGTGATTGTGATCGACCTTCTGATGAAGACTTATTAGCAGATCACGATCAGTCATCACACAAGGGGCAGACTCTTGAGGTTTGTGAGCTGAGGCCTTTGCTTCGGAGTCCTGAGTTGTAGTGTCATCATTGGTGGAGAAGGAAGCAGCTTTGCGAAACTGTCCATCCAATGGACGAGTGCCTTCATCAATGACAACCTTGCCTTTTCCTTCCACTTAGTCAATTGTGCTCTTGATGACTTCGATTGGAGGCAGGAAGCCAAAGTGATTCTGGAAATCAGCCTTGAAGGGAACTGAGGACTTTGCCCTGATGAGTTTCATGATCCAAGGTGCATAATGCTTCTGTTCAAATGGAGCTAAAGCAACATTGGCCAATGTCCTCATGAAGAAATCATGCAAGTCGATGGGAATCCCATAAATGATGTTGAAGAGCATATTCTTCATGACTCCCTCCACTTCTTCTTCTTCAAAATTGTGGCCCTTCTGAGGACATAGAGTATTTGTGAGTATGCGGTAGATCGTCCTGGGCACATATAGCAAATCCTTCACAAGGAAGGTTTTCTGTTGAGGCTTTCCAGGAGGCAATGTCTTCATCAGCACTTGCATCAGCTGATTCAGAAGAGCAGGTTCATCAAACAGTCTGTGAGCTTCATCTGAGGGAATTGGAACTGGTACACACTGAAGCAATTCAGAAGCTTGAGCTGTGAAGGAGTTGATCCTGTCATCTAGTCCAAAACCCAGGAGTTGATGTCTGAAGCATTTCCACTGATATGCAGTGTGGCATAGAACTGAAGGATGATTTCCTCATTCTAGTCGCAAATGTCGATGCAGAAAGGAAGAATGCCTGCATCATGAAAAACTTGGAGCACCGGTGTGAACGATGGAAGTGTTTCCATGTCCACATGAGGAATTGGTGGTGCTCTAAGACTTTCTTCTTCTCAAATAGGACTGATGCATAGTAGTTGAGTTGAGTTGCCATCCACGATCTGCTATGACCAGCCCTTGCAAAGTCATAAGGATTTGGTCATGTGAAGAACATGCGCTCATTGAAGAAATTGCTCTTGAGGAATTTGGGGCGCGCTGAGCCTTTGAATGGCATCCTTGGCTTCGGTTGAAGATTTGGCTTGAAGCGGCCCTTGATCTCCTTTGGCATGGGAGGAACTTGAACAATTTGGAGGGTTGGTTCCTCAGTTATGGGTGGAGCAGCAAAGTCATCAGCTGTTGCAACTGGAATTTCTTCAGTGACTTGGGTGGTCTGATCGGTAGATTCTTCATGTATTTCTTTAGTCGGAGCAGGTGACTGAGGAATCTTTGCCAGAGGAGTAGTCATTGGTGAATTTGGGTGTGCTGATTCCAAATATTCATCATTGATGATAGGAGTTGTGTTGCCAATGTCTACGTCCTCATCAATTTCTTCAACACCAGCCTCTTCGGCAGTGAACTGAGGCTGGGGCGATGATACCTTGGAGTTGAAGCAATGTCTTCAACTTCAATTTCTTCATTATTCTGCTATGTCTAAGCAGCAGAATGTTCTTCATCTTCTTCATCTGGGATGACATAGTCAACCCCAAATGGTACAAGTTCATAGGCAGGTGCAGAGGAGATTGGTGTAGCATCAATGGGTCCAATTGAAGAACTTGGCATAGTCTTCAACTTCTTCACAGCTAATGATTCTGTATCGGATGCTTTTTCTCTTAAGAGTCTTCTCTTCTGCAGCTTTAGCTTCTTCAGGCATGACTGATGCAGTCGCCCTGGTGGGTTCAGGTTCTTCAGGTGCAGCTAAAGCTTTAGCTGGCCTTTCAGTTTCTTCAGGCACAACAGTGATGGTTGTCCTGGCATGGTCATCAGTGGTTTGAGTTTCCTTAGCAGCACTGGCCGTTGCTTCTGTGCAGAAGCATTCTCATCAGCAGTCACATCGGGCTGAGCAGTTTCATCAGCAGCCTGAGGAATTTCATCAGGCTGAGGATTTTGTGGTTGCGATCGAGCTGCAACCCTAGTGTTGTGATCCTTCACAGCAGCTTGAGCAGCCCTGACGAATCTCACCTTGGTGCCCTTCCATTCAGTATCATACCTTTCTTGATCCTTAGAGAGTGTGCGAATTTCAGACTGAACTGTGACGAGTTGATTTGGGGTCAAGTTCATCACATTATCTCTCAGAAACTTTTCTTTTCAAGCCCTGTTCCTCTTAGCTCCCAGAGCTTGTTCTCTCTTCCATTTTTCTTCAGAGATGAAGTGGGTGAGGACATGATCCACACCAAGAGGCAGATTTAGTGAAGAAAGTGGGGTGTTTGGATCTTCATGCCATATATCGATGAAGTTGAGGATCATCTTGGGATCTAGCATGAGAGGAACAGAGCTGCCCTTGGCTATAGAAGCCCTCTGCTGACTTTGCCTGATGATTTCCTCCAATTCTTCATCATCAGCTTCATCATCATCATCCTCAGATCCTGAGGGTAAGGTTACCACAGCCTTGCTTGTGTGAGGACTTGGTCTTTGACCACGTCCATCAGTTTTCTTCAGCTTCAACACTGTAGGGCTAGTTGAAGACTTTGCTGTAGTAGAGGGGCTTGCCGGGATCTTTGGAACTTTTGTGAATCCTCAGTCCTCTTACATGATGCCAGATGCACTGGGGTTGAGGACTTTGCAGCTGTAGCCAAGGACTGAGCATCAACAGTACCAACATCTGAGTCCTTTGTAGGTTGAGGCCTTTGGACTTGAGGAATCTGCTGCGATGGTTTTGAGGCTGAAGAACTTGTTTTCACAGCAGCTTTCTTCATCATTGATTTCTTCGGAGCACTTGCAGAGGCTTCGGTAGAGGCAACAACAGCATAATCTTCATTGAATTTCTTCACTACCTCTTTGGCTTTCCTTGCCAGCTTGGCTTGCTGCTTCTCCCACATATGAGGAAAGTCCTCACCAGTCTTGAGGCTAGTGGGATCAGCAATTTGATTTTGAGCCAGGGGAGGCCTGCTGCAAGGAGGTTTCACAGCGAATTTCATCATGTATTTAGGAGTTACATAATGATATTCCTTCCATTCCCTTGCCCATCTCCTCTCAATTTTCCGTAGACGTTTTTTTCTCTACTTGGTCGTTTCTTTGCCATAAGTTTCTTCATCTGATGTGCAGTATTCCTCATACAAATCATCTAGAATCTCAAAAACAGTGTGCACATCTGGCTTCTTTCCACCTTTCTGAGGTTTCTTTCCGTCAGCCATTTTCTTCACCTGAGGAATTTGAACTCTTGAGGACTCTGAAGAAGTACATAGTTTTTCCTCAAGGAATGCTGCAAATGAGTCAAGTTGATGAGAACCTAGTGGTTATCAGCGGACATGTTGTACCTATGAATAGAGTATAGGTGCGAGGAATTTGAAGAGGTCATATGCGTTCTCAGAAATATTTTTTAAATAGAAATAGGTGAGGAATTTGACCATGGGTGTCTTGAGGAATTTCACTAAGTGTTCTTTGTCTAAGGTTCCAGAGTTGTGTAAATTTCGAGAATTCACACAATTGAGGAATCTTGAAGAAAATCATTACTTAGGGAAAATCATCAAGTATATGAAGATGTAAGGTGCTTTAGAATAAGATTCATGAAGAATAAAAACCTTTTGAGGAATATGAAGAGCATTCGAAGATCAAACAAGGGCAGTAAAAATATTATTTTTTTACCCTGGTGAAGAACACGACTAACTGAGAGATGGGATTGGGAAGTTCGTTAGTTTGGATCTCCCACGCCCTAGCTTGGTAGAGGGAGACAGCTATAGTGGCAACGGGATGAGGACTTTCGCGGCTGATGTGAGTACGACGACGGTGAGGTCAAGGCAGTGAAGCTCTTCCACACCGGCGGCGATGATTTCAGCGGCGGCGCTGGGTTGGAGCTCGGGAGAGAGAGGGTAGAGATGAGGAGTAACCGAGCATAGTTGAAGGGGAGGGGGTATTTATAGTGGAAGTGAAAACCAATCCGCCCGAAGTTTTTGGACAGGATTGCGCCTGACCCTTGCTCTCCACGCGACAGGTGTCACCCACGTTCTGGGTAGTGGAGATTATGGGGGATCGTGGGCTATCCAGTCGTAGGAATCGGAGCCGTTTGAGCAGGAACTGCTGAAAATTTTGATAGTGAAAATTTCCAAGTTTTCATTCCCAAATTCTTCAGCTGTCAAGGACATAGTGAAGATTTTGAACAAGTTTCAAAGTAGAACATATATGAAGAATTTGTGAACAGACTAGGTTGAGTTCAGCATAGAGGGGAAAGGGTCCGATCACATTCACTTAGATGAAAATCAACTTGAATAATTTAGCAATAAGTGAATGCTGTTGAGGACATTGAAAACTCATATATATATATAAATATATAGTCAATGAAGAACATGAGTTTCAAAGTTTGAAGAATTTTGAAAAGTTGAGGAATTTGAAAACTTGAAGAATTTAAAAATGACTAAAAACTCAATTTTGAAGAATTTCAACTTTGGTTGGTGGCGTGACCCACCGTATAAGAATGATGATTTCAGACACCACGTACAATTGTCGTAGGGTTCTGAGAATCAAATTATTCATTAATTTCTTCACACTTAGAGGGTTATTCTTCATTGATTGAAGAAAACGTTACTCCGTGTGTTGCACATCTAAGTCATCAATTTTGCATAAGTGTTAGGATGTGTGTCCTTTTTCAAAGAACATTCGAAGATTCTAAGATATTTAGCTCACACCGCAACTTGCAAAATCTCTTTTCATCCAAGGGATTTGTGAAGATATCGGCCAGTTGTTCTTCAGTGGGGATGTGGTCGATGGAGATGTCGCCCTTGAGTACATGATCTCGAAGAAAGTGATGACGAATCTGGATGTGCTTGGTCTTGGAGTGTTGAACTGGGTTGTAAGCAATCTTGATGGCACTCTCGTTGTCACAGTAGAGAGGCACATTCTTCAACTTGATGTTGTAGTCCTTGAGGGTTTGCTTCATCCATAGTAACTAAGCACAACATGAGCCAGCGGCAATGTACTCAGCTTCAGCAGTAGAGAGTGAGACACAATTCTGCTTCTTCGAGGACCAACAGACTAAGGATCGTCTGAGGAAATGACATGTGCTTGAGGTTGACTTGCGATCCACACGATCTCCAGCATAGTCAGCATCAGAGTATCCGACGAGGTGAAGATTTGAGCCCTTGGGATACCATAATCCAAGTGTTGGTGTGTGAGCTAAGTATCGAAGAATATGTTTCACAGCCTTATGGTGTGATCCCTTTGGTGTTGCTCGGAATCGGGCACACATGCAAACACTCAACATAATATCAGGCCTAGATGCACATAGATACAATAATGAACCAATCATGGAGCGGTATACCTTCTGATCGAATTCTTTACCATTTTCATCAGTGTAGAGGTGGCCTTTTGAAGGCATTGGAGTTTTGACGCCTTTGCAATCTTGCATGTCGAATTTCCTCAGAACATCCTTGAGGTACTTCTCTTGGGAGATGAAGATGCCATTGTCTTGTTGACGATTTTGAAGACCTAAGAAGAATTTCAACTCTCCCATCATAGACATTTGATATTCTTCACTCATCATATAGGCAAATTCATCACTGTAACGTTTGTCAGTACAGCCAAAGATAATATCGTCTACGTATATTTGGCATATGAACAGTTCATTGTCATAGGATTTTGTGAAAAGAGTTGGGTCGAGTGAACCGGGTTTGAAGCCTTTCTTCATGAGGAATTCCTTCAGAGTGTCTTACCACGCCCGAGGGGCCTGCTTGAGGCCATAGAGGGCCTTGTTGAGTCTGAAGACTTTGGCAGGATGCCTAGGGTCTTCAAAACCTGGGGGTTGAGCAACATATACTTCTTCCTCAAGCTTACCATTGAGGAATGCACTTTTCACATCCATTTGATATAAGATGATATTATGATGGTTAGCATAAGCAAGCAATATGCAAATAGCCTCAAGTCTAGCAACATGTGCAAATGTTTCATCAAAGTCAATTCCTTCAACCTGTGTGTAGCCTTGAGCTACAAGATGAGCCTTATTCCTCACCACAAGGCCATTTTCATCTTGCTTGTTGCGGTAGATCCACTTGGTACCTATGATGTTATGCTTGCGAGGATCTGGCCGCTTGACAAGTTCCCACATGTTGTTGAGCTTGAATTGATGCAATTCCTCTTGCATAGCTTGAATCCACTCAGGCTCCTTGAATGCTTCATCAACTTTGGTGGGCTCTATGATAGAGACAAAGGCAAAGTGCCCACAAAAGTTAGTTAAATGTGAATCTTTTGAGCGAGTGAGGGGACCTGGTGCATTGATGTCATCGATGATTTTGTCAATCTGCACTTCATTTACAACTCTAGGATGAG
The DNA here is from genome assembly GCA_022496015.1 of Hordeum marinum. Classification (NCBI taxonomy): domain Eukaryota; kingdom Viridiplantae; phylum Streptophyta; class Magnoliopsida; order Poales; family Poaceae; genus Hordeum; species Hordeum marinum. The sequence continues at coordinate 179,637,558 of CM039678.1, read as the reverse complement.
CAAGTTGACGTGGCTGAGGACTTCCTTCAGCACCATTTTCTTTAGGTGTATCAACATGAAAGTATTCATTCGTTGGAATGACTTCCTCAGTGGGTATGATATCTTCAGTTGCCTTCAGCTTAATGGATTCCTTAGGAGACTGTTCATCTAACACAGAAGGCAGGTGCTCTCTTTGCGAGCCATCAGTTTCATCGAACCGCACATCTACAGTTTCAACAACCTTGTGATGGTAGGTGTTGAAGACTCTGTAGGTGTGCGAGTCCTTTCCGTAACCAAGCATAAAACCTTCATGTGCTTTCGGTGCAAATTTAGAACTGCGGTGAGGATCTCTGATCCAGCATTTTGCACCAAAGACTTTGAGATAACTTACAGTGGGTTTCTTGCCAATCATAAGTTCATACGAAGTCTTCTTGAAGAATTTGTGAAGATATACCCTATTGATGATGTGGCATGCAGTATCAATTGCCTCAGGCCAGAAGCGACGAGGAGTCTTGTATTCATCAAGCATGGTGCGAGCCATCCCAACTAGAGTCTTGTTCTTGCGCTCCATGGCGCCATTCTGTTGAGGAGCATAAGGGGCAGATAACTCATGAGTAATACCAAGTTCATCAAAATATTCATCAAGATTAGTGTTCTTGAACTCAGTCCCATTATCACTCCTAATATGCTTGATCTTGACGCCAAAGTTGGTGGAGGCGCAAATCGTCTGAAGACATCCTGCACTTCATTTTTGTACATAATAATATGTATCCAAGTGTATTGAGAGTAATCATCAACAATCACAAAGCCATACAAACTTGAAGAATTTGTTAGTATGGAGTAATGAGTGGGGCCAAAGAGATCCATGTGAAGCAATTCAAAGGGTCAAGTCGTGGTCGTGATTGTCTTCGAGGGATGCTTGGATCTGGTCATCTTACCAGATTCACATGCACCGCAGAGGTGGTCCTTGAGGAATTTGACACCCTCAATGCCAATGACATGCTTTTTCTTCACGAGCGTGTGCAAGTTCCTCATACCCGCATGTCCAAGTCGTCGATGCCACAACCAGCCTTTTGAAGACTTTGCAAGTAAGCATGTGGCAGGCTGAGGACCTGTAGAGAAATCAACAATATATAGGTCTCCTCTCCTAAAGCCTTCGAAGACTTTGGAATTGTCAAATTCCATTATGACAACACAACGATATTTTCCAAATACGACAATCATATCAAGATCACAGAGCATTGAGATAGACATAAGGTTGAACCCAAGGGATTCGACAAGCATCACCTTATCCATGGTTCGGTACTTCGAGATAGCAACCTTACCAAGTCCCAATACCTTGCTTTTCCTTTGTCTGCATAGGTGATATGCTTTAGAGGAGATGGAGTGAGTGGCAAATTCATCAGTAGGTTCTTGTCACCAGTCATGTGGTTTGTGCATCCACTATCGAGGACCCACTCAGTAGCTTTTGGAGTATCATCCTGCAGATGAATCAGTACAACTTACGAACTCATATGCTTCAGAGTGAAGAATATGACATCAATTTCATCAGATAGGATTTCATCACACAAGATAGTAAGCAAGTAGTGTGAGGACGTGAGAAATGAGGAATTCATTTCTTCATGGTTAGCTTGCGTCCTTTCAAGCATTTCCTTAGGTCTCCAACAAATTCATCAGATGTTCAGTTTCAGCTGGATAGCTGACCTTGCATAAGAAATTAGTTCAATTTCTTCACCACCCACATCTGGAGGGGTGGCAAAGAGTTCATCATTCTGCGAGCACCGTGTGAGAAGGGAGGCATTGAAGCAAGTGCGCTTCGTTTCACAGGGCAAGGGTTAGAGTACTCAAATGAATAAGCAGAGAAATTCTTCGAGGACTTATGAACATAATGGTTTGAAGAATAATGCACATATTCATAACTCTTAGGTTTTCCCTGCGAAACAGAAGCATTAGCGCGAGAATGATATTTTTGACCATTTGAGGAATTTGGTCCAGGTGAGGACTTTGGTCCATATGAGGAATTTGATCTGGGGTTCCTATTCCTCATGAGTGATGTAGTGAGGACATTTACTTGAAGATTTTGTAGGTGCTCTTGGGAACCCAGATTTTCTTCATAGGAGAACCGGTCCTATAGTTAGTTCCAACAAATCTAGCAAATACTTCACCTTTCTGATTTTTTGAAGAATTTGTAGTTGGAGTCAAGTGACTCATCAGAGGAATATGAAGTTTCATAAGTAAAGCCAGATAAAGTGGATGGATCTACGGGAGATCCTTTCGCAGCAACCCATGAGGTTTGGGGGTACTGCTCAGGTGTCCAGTAGGATCCATCAGCGTTGAGTTTCCTCACAAAGGCAATACCCTCTTTCCTAGGGTTCCTGTTCAAAATCTGCTTTTTGAGGACATCGCAAAGGGTTTGATGCCCTTTGAGACTTTTGTACATGCCTGTCACATACAATTCCTTCAACCCTGCATTGTCGTCAGTGATACTTGTGGTATCCTCAGATGAGGAATTTGAGACCACTGGAATAGTTGAAGAATTTGCAGCAATAGAAGCATTTGAATATTCAGGTGAAGAATTTGCAGTTTCACGTTCGATGCATTTCAAACAAGGTGGAACAAATTCTTCCTGAATGGTACTGATCTGTTGAGCCAGTAAGGAATCGTTTTCCTTTTGGAGATCCTCATGTGACACCCTCAGTTTCTCAAGATCTTGCTTTCTTTGAAGAAATTCATAAGAAAGCTTCTCATGATCGGCTAAGAGGTCGTTATGATGACTCTGAAGGTTATCATACTTTGTCTAAAGACTTTTGATATCTTCACACAGAGTTTGAGTCCGATCCACTTCATGGTTCAACATATCATCGCTTTTCTAGCATTTTATGAAGCTTTTCAAGAGCACTTTGTTGCTTAGTGGCAAGTTTAACAAGTTTAGCATAGCTAGGTTTCACATATTCATCAGATTCACCTTCACTTGATTCAGAAAAGGAATCATGTTTGTGTACCTTTGATCCTTTTGCCATGAAGCAATAGGTGGGAGCATAATCATCATTGCTGACGTCAGAGTCGTTGGAGTAGTCATATTCTTCATCGTTGAAGATGGACTTGCTGACGAAAGCAGTAGCGAGAGCAAGGCTAGCGACACCAGATTCCGATTCCTCTTCAGATTCTTCCTCTTCTTCATATTCTTCAGATTCTTCCTCGGAATCCATTTCCTTGCCAATGAATGCTCGAGCCTTTCCAGAACCATTCTTCTTGTGCTTTGAGGACTTTGAAGATGAGGACTTTGCAGATGAGGACTTTGAAGATTTCTTCTTTTTCTTCGAGTCATCAGAACTATCATCCTTGTATTTCTTCTTCTTCTTTGCATCTTTTTCCCAGAGAGGACAGTCAGAGATAAAGTGACCAGGCTTCTTGCAACGATGACAGGTTCTTTTCTTGTAGTCTTCTGAGGAATCTGATTTCCTCAAGCCCCTTTTTGATGACTTTCCAAATCCACCTCTCCTTGAGAACTTTTGGAATTTCCTCATGAGCATTGCCAGTTCCTGACTTAGTTCTTCAGGATCACCAAGGCTGCTGTCAGAATCTTCTTCTTTGGATGAGGAAATTGCTTTCGCCTTTAGAGCACGAGATCTTCCATAGCTTGGCCCGTAGAGGTCTCTCTTCTCAACTTGTTGGAATTCATGAGTATTGAGTCTCTCAAGAATATCAGCAGGATCAAGTGACTTGTAGTCTCCACGTTCTTGAATCATCAAAGCCAGAGTATCGAATGAGGAGTCAAGAGATCTCAGCAGTTTCTTCACCACTTTATGGTCAGTGATATCGGTGGCACCCAGTGCTTGAAGCTCATCAGAGATATCCGTGAGACGATTGAAAGTTTGTTGAACATTTTCATTGTCAAGTCTCTTGAAGCGGTTGAAGAGATTGTGAAGAACATCAACACGAGAGTCACATTGAGTGGAGACACCTTCGTTGACTTTGGACAACCTATCCCAAATAAGCTTAGCAGACTCCAAAGCACTCACTCTGCCATACGGACCTTTGCTCAGATGGCCACAGATGATATTCTTCGTTTGAGAATTGAGTTGCTTGAATCTCTTCACATCAGTAGCATTGATCGTGGGAGTAACAGAGGGAACACCATTTTCCACAACATACCAGAGATCGTTGTCAATAGCTTCAAGGTGCATGCGCATCTTGTTCTTCCAGTAGGGGTAGTCCGTCCCATCGAAGGTAGGATAGCCCGCGGAAACCTTGAACATACCTGCAGTCGACACAACTAGAACTCTAGGTGGTTAAACCAAAATCACACAAAGCGAGGGAGTACCTGATCTGATACCAATTGAAAGTGCGTTATATCGACTAGAGGGGGGGTGAATAGGCGATTTTTACAAATTCATCACTTGAGGAATTTCAACTTTGAGGAATTTGAAATGTGATGAATAACTAGCAGCGGAATAAGTACTCAAGTGCATGAGGAACATAGTAACATCATAGTCTTCATGATGAAACGAAACATGCACAAATAGTAAGTAGCGTGATACAGGATAAGCAGTGATGAACAAGGTAACTTGAAGAATTTGAGGTGAGGAATTTGTGAAAGTCTTTAGTCAAATTCTTCAAACAGTAACAATCAATCTCATCAACAAGTTTATGAGGAATAGAGAGGTTGAGGAAATAGAACCAGGTAGCTCGATGAAGACAATGGTTTGATGACCCAGTTCTAACTGCTGTGATAGTTGTACATCTGGTTTGGAGCGGCCTGGTATTTAAACCAGAGGACACACAGTCCTTACCATATTCTCCTTGAGCTAAGGTCACACAGTCCTCAGCCAACACTCGTGGTAAGTCTTCAGGGTAGACTTCCAAAACCCTCACAAACTGGTCACCCGGCGATCCACAATTTATTGCTGGATGCTCTAGACCAAGGTCACTTCGTGATCCCCAATTAACTGCAGGAGCACTAGACCATGACGCCTAACCGTCTGGAGGATGCACAGTCCTCAAAGGTAACAAGCGTCGGATCCACACAGGAATTTCTTCAGTGATGCTCAATCACTATGGGTTTGGTGGTTTGGTTGTGGGTTTTTCCTCACTGATGATTTTCTCTCAAAGTCCTCGGAGGATGGGTTGCTCTCAAATGACAAGTGTTAGTTCTCTCTTGGAGCAGCCAACCAACTAGTGGTTGGGGGGGGGGGTTGGCTATTTATAGACAGGGTGCAACCTGACATGATAAGACATAAATGCCCCCAATAATATGACCGTCATGTGGATAAGAATGATTGGGGACAGCTGGCGCTAAGCACAACAATGGTCGGAATTTCGAACTATGAAAGTCCTCAGGCTTATCATGTTCCTCACATGTAGGCAATTCGCACCGGCGAAATCCTAACTCCTCAGTCAGATTAATTTCCTCGGAGACCAGAAGAACTTCGTCTCTGTCACTGAAGAACTTGACTGGACCGTAAGAGATTTCCAAATGCTTCACTCGAAGGATTCTGTAGGTTGAGGATTTTGGAGTTGAGCATCAGTTGGAAATTTTCCATAGTATTACCTTGGCCCCCTTTAATAGTACGGTGTTTCCTATGACTCAAATAAGGAAATGAAACTACAAAAACAAAAGTCCTCACGCTTCATATTCCTCGTTCATATCTTCAAGGTCACATCAACTTCATTTTCAAAGTCTTCACCAAAGTCTTCACAAAGTCTTCAGCAAAGTCTTCAGTTGAAGACATACAATTTTAGGGGTCGAAAATCTCCGGATATATCAAACTCCTCATCGACTTATAGAGCCTATGTACACTCACAAACACATTAGTGCCTTAACCTATAAGTCTTCAATACACCAAAATCACTAAGGGGCACTAGATGCACTAACAACATGCATGTTGAACTTTGTCATACACCATTTTTCATCATGCATTTCAATTCCTCATGTTATATATTAAATGCGTGTATGAATTACAAGATATAAGGGGAGTTCTCCATGTTTTTAAACCTACCATGTGCATTTGCAGTCCAAAGCAAATTCCTCAAATATGCACATCTTCAGGGGGAGTTCTTCTATACCTTGCAATCAAATTTCTCGAACTCAGTACTTACACTTCATATTTTTTATCCCCATTGAAAACTTAACCTATTTGACATCAATCACCAAAAAGGGAGAGATTGTTAGTGCATCTAGTGCCCCTTAGTGGTTTTGGTGTATTGAAGACTTATAGGTTAAGGAACTAATGTGATTGTGAGTATACACAAGTTCTATAAGTCCATGAGGAGTTGCATATATTCGGAGATTATCGACCCCTAAAAATGAATGTCTTTAGCTGAAGACTTTGGTGAAGACTTTCGTATCCCCTGAAGACTTTGAAAATGAAGAAGTTGGTGTGACCTTGAAGATATGAACGAGGAATATGAAGCGTGAAGACTTTTGTTTTTGTAGTTTCATTTCCTTTATTTGAGTCATAGGAAACACCGTGTTGTTGAAGGGGGACGAGGTAATACTAAGGAAAAAATTTCAACTGATGCTCAACTCAAAAGCCTCAACCTACCCAATCCTTCGAGCGAAGCCTTTGGAAATCTCTTGCAGTACAGTCAAGTTCTTTAGTGAAAGAGACGATGTTCTTCTGGTCTCTGAGGAAATTGGTCTGACTAAGGAGTTAGGATTTCGCCAGTGCGAATTGCCTACCTCGAGGAATATGATAAGCCCTAAGGAATTTGACAGTTCAAATTATGACCATTGTTGTGCTTTGCGCTAGCTGTCCAGATATTTTATCCACCTAACGGTCATATCATTGGGGGGCATTTATGTCTTACCATGTCGGGTTGCACCCTGGCTATAAATAGCCGCCCCACAACCACTAGTTGGTTGGCTGCTCTGAGAGAGAACTTGACACTTGTCATTTGAGAGCAACCCATCCTCCGAAGACTTTGAGAGAAAATCATCAGTGAGGAAAACCCCCAAAACTAAACCACCAAACCCAAAGTGATTGAGAATCACTGAAGAGATTGTTCCTGTGTGGAACCGACGCTTTTTACCTTTGAAGACTGTGTATCTTCCAGACGGTTAGACGTCATGGTCTAGTGCATCCTGCAGTCAATTGGGGATCGCCGGGTGACCGTGGTCTAGAGCATCCAACAGTCAATTGTGGATCGTCGGGTGACCAATTTGTGAGGGTTTTGGAAGTCTACCCTGAAGACTTACCACGAGTGTTGGACGAGGACTGTGTGACCTTAGCTCAAGGAGAATACGGTAATGACTGTGTGTCCTTTGGTTTAAATACCAAGCCGCTCCAAACCAGACGTACGACTGTCACAACAGTTGGAACTGGGTCATCAAACCATTGTCTTCATCGAGCTACCCGGTTCCATTTACTCAACCCTTCTATTTCCTCGTATACTTGTTGATGAAATTGATCGTTACTGTTTGAAGAATTTGACTGAAGACTTTCTCAATTTCCTCATCTCAAATTCTTCAGTCACCTTGTTCTTCACCTGCTTATCCTATATCACGCTACTTGTAATCTGTGCATGTTTATTTCATCATGATGACTGTGCTCTTGCTCTGTTTCACATGCACTTGAGTACTGATTCCGTTGCTAGTAGTTCATCACATTTCAAATTTCTCAAGTTGAAATTCCTCAGTGATGAATTTATAAAAATCGCCTATTCACCCCCCTCTAGTCGATATAACGCACTTTCAATATCATTGATCTACAAAATGAGGGTATTATTGGATCCTAGGCAAGGGCAAACCCTAGCCTTGCTAGGAAAGGATAGCCATTTAATAAGGGAAATAAAACTAGCTTTTGAGGGCATGCTAGCCCGCAACTAGCAATTTGACTTTCGTGAAAATACAAAAAAACTAATCGTGGACAGCTACGCTTCAGTTTCTACCCATCCAAACATCAAGGTTTGCTTTTGACGACTCTAGCCAAAACCGGCTAGACAAAACTAGCCCATCTAAGCTAGGTGGGCTAGAAACCAAACATACCCTCGTATTTTACTATCCCGTAAATTGATAGAGCAAAAGATTATTTCTTTTATACCAAAAAATACAACAAAAATAGTCATATATAGATAGGTATCCCAGGATAAGAATTATGCATGCAAGAACTTCCATATACGCGTGCATCACCTCTGGGTTCAACTTTGTCACAACCAAGCGAAATAAGAAGTGCAAGCAGTCCAACTGATGAAATCAGCATAAACAGCAAAATATATGATCTTCAATCTAGTCTTGCATAGCCAACACGTTCGGTAAAACCAGCATGACCATCAAACTAGTCTCAGTTGGAGCCTTCGTACTGCCAACCTGAAAACAAAACTTATTACCAAAAGAACAAAATCAAAGCATTTCAGGAGCAAACAATTAAACAAAGGTAAATTTTCTCTAAACGCGAGGACGATGGACTCATCTTCGGGCCCGTTAATTAGAGGTTTATATATGTATGTAGTTGGTGATTTTTTTGGCAAACATGATGTGAGAAACATGGTTTACGCAGCAAATTACCTACTAGAGAGTGTCATATAAGCAGGGAAATGTTACCTGGCGGTCTTAACGTGACAAGGGAACATTTCTTGTGACAACTTTACATTGATGTCAGGGGACAATTTATTTCTTTTTTGCCGCATTTTTTTCTTCAAAAGTTGTCACGTGTTTCTCAAAAAATGTCACCCACCTAAAGCATTCCCAATTGCCACCCCCTGGCGGCGAAGCCAATATTGCAGCCTTTTTTTTCCAGCGCCGTGCGCTCGCCCACCCGAGCTCCCGCGCTCCTCACCCAGCACTCCTTCCCTCAGGCGGCGGCGACCGCGCCACCGTCCATCTCCGCCGTCTCACGGCCTCCTCGGGAGCTCGCCGGCGCCCTCCTCCCTCCTCCACGTCCCCATCTCCTCCTCTGTCGGTGCGCCCATCCCTACCGCCTCGCACAGCCGCCCGCCGCCGCACCACCTCCACCAGCCGTCGCTCCTCCGCAGTTCGCAGCCCGCCTCCCGAGCCCCATCTTTCCCCGCTACGCCTCCCCCGTCCGCCATCTCTCTCTTCCTTCGCCGTCCCAGCCAGGTGCAGAACCCTCCCGAGGTGAGGTTTCTCCCTCATTTTTTTTCAAGTTCATGGTGGATTAACTTGCAATTTTCCTGTGTATATGCATATATGTTGATTTTTTGCGCATATGGATTTGATTATACGTCTTTATGTGAATATGTGATGGAATTCGTGGGCATATATTACGGAATTTGTGAGGGCATGTATGTTCAAATTGATGATGTGCATGTATGTCTGTGAATATGTGATTCTATTTTTCTGCATATATGATGGGCCAAGAAATAGGGTCTATTGCTGGAGTTGGGGGCTTTTTTGTTTGCTCAAAAAGTAGGGGCAGTCCTACCTGGCTTTTAGGGGCTCTGTTTTGGGGGCTCCTGCTGGAGATGCTCTTACTTTCCCGCTGCCTCCAAGTCGCGTGTCCCCATTCTCCCAGTTCGACAGTAGAGTAGAGGAGGGAGGTGGAGGTCAGGCGCACATCGGTTGGGAAGTTGCTGTTCGTACGGCACCGGCGACACATGGGGGACGCGCGGCGGAGCGAGTGGAGGTATTGACGACTTGGGTAAGATGAACTGCACTGGAAACTTTCAGTCCATACTGGTAACCAACTAGGAAAATGACCGGTTTATAAACTTCGGCTTAGCCAGGGTTGTCTCCAAGTAGAGTCGGTAATGAGTAGAGGCTAGAGAGTGTATATGGTAGAGGACCAGGTATAGTTGTGTATAGGGTGCTTGAGTTGAAGTACCACCTGCACCTGCCTCAAATTGTTTCCTTCTAACCAGGTTAAATATAAATAAACTAGGAGTCTAAGTGATTGAATTTCATTGAAAAGAACTTCAGATAAATCATCAAATAAGTGGACAAACATTTTGAGAAAAGAACGCATACCAACTTAGGGAAAAAATCATTAATTAACCCATTACTTTGTTTATATCATTTCTGTTGCTGAAAATTCAGTCAAAGTAGCCAATTATTCGATGTACTCATCTATTCACTCAATTCGGTGTATCTCTATGAACATTTACTTGGGTATCCCGTTTTACTTTGAAAGTATTGTGGAATGTGGCTCTCAACGTTGTAGCTTATATCTGTATCAAATATCCAACGGAATTATGCATTGGTTACTTGTTAGGTAGATCATGGCTAGACATTTCTTCTTGCAGCTTCTCCAGGCTTTAATATTTTCCTGGCTCTGGGACTTTACGTGAAGGATGTTTGTTCTTAGCAAAATCGAGCACAGCCTGCCAATGCCTCCGCACTTGCTGAATCGCCCTCTCGAAGACGCCATCAAGACTGAGCTCGAAAGGCTCTTCCTGGATAAGGTGAACTTGGTCACATTATCACCAGTGCATGGCAAGATTTTCTTTACAGTATCGAAATTCTGTTCCACTCGATTGTTCTTAATTGTATTTCTCAATCTGTGTTTGGACTTGTACTGCAGGTGGTTGCAAATCTCGGGCTCTGTGTGTCTGTCTATGACATCCTTTCCATTGAAGGTGGATTCATCTTTCCAGGAGAGGGCTGCTCGACTTATAAAGTAATTTGTGCTACCATTTTGCCATCCATTGTCTGTTAAAGAATGTGAGATGTTGTATGTTGCTCTGTAAACTTTGTACAAGGTCAATGCCTAAGGGTGACTACAGTGCTTTTTCATGCCCCTAAGTTTGTGCAATTGAGTTGGATATCTGAAGTTCCAGTATGTTTTAGTTCTTTTCTGTGCAGTTTCTCACTGGTGTTCATGTAGTTACCCCGGTTCCTTTCTTAGTAATGCTTAGCATTTGATTGTTGTGCACATAGAACTGAAACCTTTGGGATTTATACGATAAGTTTATCACTAAGATAGTTTGTCTCTTGACACTAAACCGTTTAAGAGCAGTTTAAAAAAAATTACAGTTTTGAATAGCAGTAGCTCCCCCAATTTATACTTATTTAACCGACTATTTTGGTGCTAAGATTTAGTTTGCCTTGCTGTAAGTTAATGCTGATTATTTCTCTGCCTCAAGTGGGTAGTCTTGTCTTTTCCTAGGCAGTGTGCTACTCGTTGTGAATGACTCACTATAAATAGTATGCCTAACTTGTAACATGGATGCACTCTCTTCCAACATTGCTGTTGGTACAATTTTTGTGACCTCGTAAAGCTTTACACATTTTATAGTTCATGTTTATATTCCCTTCATTTCCCCCATCTTGGACAGGTTACCTTTAGGTTATTGATGTTCAGGCCCTTTATTGGGGAGGTTCTTGTTGGGAAGATCAGTGGATATGATGAGAAGGGTTTACAAGGTGACTTAGTTATTTTCTCATTGCCTTTTTGTTTTCTAATTGGTTTACAACCTGCTGTAACCCCTTTCTTGAATTCATGCCTATTTTTGTTGAAATATGTGCAGTTTCAGCAAATTATTCGGAATATTAAATCCTAGTTCATATGAGTAAAACCAGCATATATATGTGTTCAAAAGCATTGAAATATGTTCATAAAATACATACAGGTGCTACTGTTAAAGAATGAAGAGCAACTACGAAAATTAAGCACTACACACACAACATGAATTACTTGATCAATCAAAGCTATGCTCACTGCCATCTTGCAGATGTCACTGCTCAGAGATTAATTCAGTTCCAGTGCCTTTAAAATTTCTGCCAACATGTAGAAGTTATAGATTACTACAAAGGATAAATAGCAGTGATAAGAAGAACACTACTAAGCAAGTCAAGTGCAGATATTAAACAAGAAGAACAGAGGCACACAACAGGTTCTGAAGTTCTGTTCTACTAGTAAGTTATCTGTACATAGCACCTGAGAGCTCAGATAATCAAACTATCACCAAAGGTAGACATAATGTTACTGTATTAATTATAACAGGCTAATGGAATTGTGAGGCATATGCCTGAAGTATAAGATGCACAAATCATGTAAATATATCGAGTGTGTTTTGTGTATGTGTCTTTTTCGGCTATCTCAAGCTAATGTACTATCCGCAACGATAAATATGATTTGTGAAGGCACCTAACCTTGATTACAAAGTAAAAAATGAATGATAATTTGGATAGAAAAAGAATTTAGGTAAGACTGAGTATGGAAGAGTCTAGAATAAAGTAGAAGTGTGCCTTAAGTTTTGCGCAAAATGTCCATATGGCTTAAGCTCAACCATAGAATCATCTAGATAGTACACATGGCAGAATCTGGTGAAGTAATGAGAAGATCCAACAGTCAGCAACACTCAGATTTGGCATGTCTTCACCGTTGGATCGGCTACATCCAATGCTTGTTATTGAAAGTCATTCGTACACTATAGTGGTATAGATATAGCACTAGCTCTTGCAGTTATCCACTTGCTCTCAAATAAATTCTAGTTGCAGGTCAAACTCGACAAACTAGTTAAATCAGTGAGATAGCAAGTAGAATAAACAAGAACACTCACTTCCATCGACAACACTCAAAGCTGCCGTCTTGATGAGGCAAGGTACATCAGATTGACACTATCCCAGAAAACTATTACGCCGCCGCTGTACCACGGAGCTGCCGGCGAGGCCTCGGAGATACAATGCCGCTCCATGGACCGGAGCACACCGAGTCGAGGAATCGAGGAGTGGGAGGTCGCTGCTCAAGTCCAACACTAGCGTTACAGGCCAAGCACGCGAGCACCAGATTGATCACAATTGTTGCTGCACACTTGAGTTGAACTGGAAGGAACTTGATGAGGAGCTCTCTCCAATTCTGTGTTCCTCAAGGGGAGAAGGGGGCTGACTTAAGAAGAGGAGATGGAGCGTGCTGCCGCTGCACAATGGCCACCGCACGGCTCGCAGCAAGCCTGGAGTGGGTATCGGATCGATCCCCCTTTACCAGGTCTCCATGGTTGCCTAGCAACCTTATTTTTTCTCCCCTCTATGACACTTGGCCCCACTAGTTGTCCTTTATCTACGGAATTTCGGATTTCTCTAAACTGATAAATTGGGAAATTCTTAGAAAACGCTCAAAATGCACACCATTTTTAGTACTCGTGTCTTCAATTTCCATAATATCTTGCACTGCAGGGGAACTATTCACAATTTCATCTTGATATATCCATTCAAAAGATTAAAAATTGGGTTATGTCGTGCCATTTACATTTTTTCATGAAATCATGCACTATCAAAATGATAATGTTTGGTTGTTTTTCATACTTCAGCACACTTTTTAGCTACAAGTTTGGCAGGTTGGTTGTCATACTTCATGCTACTTTTGAAGAAAAATCTGCTTGCTAGTATGCCTCTTGTATTTTGAGCCCATTCTAGAGACATGAAAGCTGAAATAAGGTGAAAATACTTAGGAGTTACAAGAATCCTACTTATGCGGATAATCAAAGTCAAAATCTTGTTTAGCGCAATGTCTGGAGGTGCATTGCTGCATAGAAAAACAAACTAAGCTTATCATTTCATTATAGACTCACGGATTTCATTTTCTTGCAAACATGTACATTTAATTGATTCCTGATGACATGTTTCTTCCTCTTTTCAACCATGTTTGGAGTATTGGTACTTTGTATGTCCACAAGATTGAAACGATCCATGCTCCCATCCTGTTCTGGGAACTATTAAAATCATAATATTATTACTATGTAATTCATGACATTTCAGAAGCTGCACACAGAAATGACGGGTTTTAACTTTTAACCGGTATAATGTTTTCCTTGTTCAGTTTCACTTGATTTTTTCACCGATATATGCATCCCGGGACACTTGATGCAATTTGGCACAGTGAGGTAACACATTGCTTTGTTTCGATTTTTGCAGTACACCAGTCACTAGTATTATTTGCAAATTGAGGTGTGGTTTATTTACCAATTTATCTCCTGTTTATATTGCATGTCTCATTTCTTTGTCCATATGTATCAGGGGGGAAGATGGTAGGTGGGCGTTGAAGACCGAAGATGGTGATGAACTTCATCTTGACATCGATGATGAGGTAAACCCCAAGCAATTACTATTTCATATATTTACTAACCACAAGAAAGGCTTACGATCATCACAATCTCTATGCAGATACGATTCCTGGCATCTAGCATAAAATACCCACCTATACCAGTTGAGCAAAAGGAGGATGACAAGCCATTTGCTCCAATGCAGATCAATGTATGTCTTCTTGCTTGCATGTGCATTATCATATAGAGATACCGTGTGCACTGCCCTGGCGGTACGGCAGACTTGAATGCATCTGTCAATGGCTGACAGTTGACTAATTGGAGCAATAAACCCTTTTACAGGGCAGTATTAAAGGAGATGGTCTTGGCCTTCTTGCTTGGTGGGCGGCAGAAGAGGGCGAGGAAGAGGAAGAGGAAGAGGGTGAGGGTGAGGAAGAGCAATAGCAGCAAAGTTATTTCTGGGAACTTTCGTTGTAGCTAGAAATCGACCATAAGCCAGCTAGGTAGCATGCGAGAAACTTGTAATGGCCGTTAGGAATTGATGATCTGCTGCTGCACAGTTTGTGGTAACACTAGCAAGCAAGCAAAGAAGAAGAATGGTCAGATTTGAAGTGGAAAACAAATGGCACTTTTGAGACATCCTAGTTGAACTTGCAACAATCGATGGCTATTTCCCAGTTGATACCACGAAGAACTATTTTTACAACCTCCATTTTCATCGAGAGAGGCGGAGAGCAATCAGAGGAGACGGTCATCATGGCGGCAGTCAACTGGACAGGTTCCTTCCAGTTCACAAGTGATAGACTATAGAGTCATGTTTTGACTGGAGACAGGGTGCAAACAAACAGGACTACTACCTCCGTCGGAATATTTAGCAACACATGGATAACTTTTTAGCGAGAAATATTATCAAACATGATAACGCAAATGCCTTGTCTAAAAAAAAGTTATGCAAATAGAAAACGCAAAAGAAAAAACTTACGATTTTATATAGAAGAAAAGCAAAAGAAAGAGAACCATTGATTTTAAAAAATAAATTTGCTTTCATTGAGAGTTGAACTCAAGACCTCCCGCTTACTAAACGGGTGCTCTAACCAACTGAGCTATGAAAGCTTTGATGAACTATTTTTAAGGTTTACCAATAAGATTTCTCAATATTATTCTGCACGGACCCAGCGGCAAGCCGGCAACCGCCATGCATCACTGTAGCAACATCGTCGTCCTGTCCAAAATGCATTTTGGTGACAATGTATTGCACTGCTAAAATTACACTGACTATTGTTGTTATTTAGATCCGTCAGTATTTACTTTTCTGCAGTTCATGCCAAAGATGGCCGGTCCAGCCAATTCAAGAGTGCTCCACGTCCCCTGTGCTTTCCTGCTTTACGAGGCACGGGCGTGAGATTTTTGGTGTCATCATCACCACAAAGTGTCAGGTCCGGTCATCTCTAGGAGGATAATTGAGGAGAATTGAGAGGAAATCGAGTGGATCTAAGATCTGGAGCTGTATTGCTATAGGAGGGATATATGTTTATAAGTATTCTTCTGCTCGAAGGCAAGAAATGGATTCAATCAACAATGTTTTTTCAACCACAGCCCGACTGTTATATAAGCGGGAAATCACCGGCAAGTAAGTGAAAGCTACGATAGCTACATAACATTCATTACACTTCTTCTTCAGTACAACCTACTGGACACAACAACGGCTCAGATTGAACCATATCCTTTCATTAAAAAGGGCAGGATCGTTTTCCTCCCGGTCCGACGTACGCGCGTCAGCCTCGCGGCGCCAGCGAACGGTCGAGCGACGTATAGGTACGGTGGGGATACGCGTCGTACCCGCGTCAGCCGGCATGACGTGTCGTCGCCACGTCAGCCCGCGTCGCCCTGACCGCGGTCAAACCATGCCCCGTTTCGTTGGTTCCAGATTCGCCGTCGGTTCCCGATGTCGCCAGTCCGCGTCGCCCCGAGGCAGCGTCGTCCGGTCCCGTCGCATTAACGCCTGACGCCGCCGCTTGACCGTCAGCCCACCGTACGCCCAGGCCCCGAGGTCTCGTCGTCAGTTCCCGTCGCATTAGCGCCTGCCGCCGCCGCCTATTGACCGTCTGTACGCCGGCTCCCGAGGCGACGTGTTTACTCCAAGGGAGTAACGCCACTCAGCGGCCCGTCGCCACCCATTCCCCCCGGTGGGGCTATATAAAGCCGGCAGCCTTCCCTGGCTCGTCACCCAGAAATGTTGCTCTCCTCTCCACCCCCGTCGCCTCGTTGTTCCTCTCGCCCTGTCGCCCCGCCTTGCCCCCCCCTCCGACGATGGCGTCCTATGCCGGCGGCAGCAGTTCGGGTGGTGGAGACGGCCCGCCGAGCATCTGGTCGACGAGCCTAGATGGGCCGGCGACGGAGGAGCTCCACCGCTTCGGGCTGCTTGTGCCGCCGGGGTGCCGGCTCGCGAAGCTGTGGAAAGTCGGTAAAGGACGGCTACGCGGCGCTCGGGGCCGGCGCGACAGAGGAGGAGCGCCGTACCCATCACGGCGACCGGTGCAACATCCATGGCCGACACGCATTTTGGGGTGGCAAATCGTACGTCGACATCGTCAACCAGTGCCGGCGTGCGACGGCGGCCGCGTGCAACCCCGTCAACTCCGGCGGCAGCAGCGCCGCCCGAGGCATCGGGCGCTAACCCCCAGCCCCCGCTGGTGGCCCCGCCGGAGTTTGAACTCCCGCTGGAGCAGGTTGTCCTCCGCGAGGACGGCGACCCCAACGATTGCACGGGGCTGCTCGTTGCCCTGCGTGCCTCTCAGGCGACGGCGTCTGCGGCGGCAGTCGCGGCGGCGACGAGGGAGGCGGCGGCAATCGCGGCGGCGGAACAGGAGGCGTCGGCACAGGCGGCGAATCCGCAGCCTGTCGTCCAGGAAGACGACGACGAGATCGACTGGGACAACCTCGGCAACAGCTCGGACGATGACGACGACGCGGACGGGGACGACGCGGTGGAGGAGCCGGACGTCATCAACCTCGACGAGTCCGATTAGATTTGCTTTTAGTTTATTAGAAAAATTTAGTAATATTTAATTAAATTTCGCTTTTAATTTATTAAAAAGTCGTGTTATGTTAGAATGTAATATGGATGAACTATGATTATCTAAATTAGGTGGTGTTATGTTATCTAAACTAAGTGTTGTTAGAAAAGTGATGTTGTATTATTATTCGAATTTACCGATAATAAATTGTTTTAATTTGAACGAAGAATGTCATTTTTATATAATTTTAAAGACTTTGTGTGGCACTTGTTGAGGACCAAACGTTGCGTTCAATTGACATACACACAAAACGCCCATACCGAAGATCAAACGCACATTGCGTCACGTTCGGTGTATGTTTTTGCCTATTTTTGCCAGAAAATTCACAGAAAAAGCACGAATTGTCAGAAAATTAAAAAAATTGACGTGCCACCTCGTGAAGTTCATTAGGAAGTGTGGAAAAAATTTGGGTCCGTTTGATGCAGGGAAATAGCAAGATCGCATTGTAACACCTCTTCCGTCCATATCGACACCGATGGTTTCCACATGATGTACATGCACACATGCATGAAATGTACCCAAATTTTGCCAGCACTTGAGAATGCGTATCCAAGTGTGTCACGCAAAATTTGAACGTAATCGAAGACCAAACGCACATTGCGTCACGTCCGACGTTTGTTTTTGCTCGGAAATTCACAGAAAAAGCACGGATTGTCATAAAATAAAATAAAAAATATACGTGCATCCTCGTGAAGTTAATTAGGAAGCGTGGAAAAAAATAGGGTCCATTTGATGCAGGAAAGTAGCAAGATCGCATTATAACGCCCCTTCCGTCCACACCAACACCGGTGGTTTCCACATGATGTACATGCATGCATGCATGAAAAATACCAAACTTTTGCCAGCACTTTAGAATGCATATCCAAGTGTGCTATGCAAAATTTGAACGTAATGGAAGAACAAACGCACGTTGCATCACGTCCGGCGTCTGTTTTTGCTTGGAAATTCACAAAAAAGCACAGATTGTCACAAAATAAAAAAATTGACACGCCTCCTCGTGAAGTTCATTAGGAAGCGTGGAAAAAATTGGGTCTGTTTGATGTAGGGGAGTAGCAAGATCGCATTGTAACACCCATTCCGTCCATACCGACACCGGTGGTTTCCACATGATGTACATGTATGCATGCATGAAATGTACCCAACTTTTACCAGCACTTGAGAATGCACACCAAGTGTGCCACACAAAATTTGAACGTAATCGAAGACCAAACGCACGTTGTGTCACGTCCAGCGTTTGTCTTTGCCAGGAAATTCACAGAAAAAGCATGGATTGTCAGAAAATAAAAAAAAATTGACGTGCCTCCTCGTGAAGTTCATTAGGAGGCGTGGAAAAAAATTGGCTCCGTTTGATGCAGGGGAGAAGCAACATCGCATTGTAATGCCCCTTTATCCATACCGACACCGGTGGTTTCCAAATGATGTACATGCATGCATGCATGAAATGTACCCAACTTTTGACAGCACTTGAAAATGCACATCCAAGTGTGCCACGCAAAATTTGAACATAATCGAAGACCAAACGCACGTTGCATCACGTCCGGCGTCTGTTTTTGCATGGAAATTCACAGAAAAAACACGGATTGTCAAAAAAAAAATTTGACATGCGTCCTCGTGAAGTTTATTAGGAAGCGTGAAAAAAATGGGTCCGTTTGATGCAGGGGAGTAGCAAGATCGCATTGTAACGCCCCTTCCGTCCATACCGACACCGGTGGTTTCCACATGATGTATATGCATGCATGCATGAAATATACCAACTTTTGACAGCACTTGAGAATGCACATCCAAGTTGGATGCCACGCAAAATTTGAACGTAATCGAAGACCAAACATACGTTGTGTCACGTCCGACATCTGTTTTTGCCTGTTTTTGCTTTGAAATTCATAGAAAAAGTACGGATTGTCTGAAAACAATGACATGCGTCCTCGTGAAGTTCATTAGGAAGCGTGGAAAAAATTTGGGTCCGTTTGATGCAAGGGAGTAGCAAGATCGCATTGTAACGCTCCTTCCGTCCATACCGACACCGGTGGTTTCCACATGATCGCCTCGTGAAGTTAACGATGATAAATTATGACAAGTCGTATATCTTAAATAACATGAAAACATATAGATATTGTCTTATATAACACAATAGTCTTGATTACCCATATTAAAAAGTCTCACGAGTTTACATAATGCGAATACAAAGAGAAGCATTGTCTTCCAAATTATTGAATAAAGTAAACTATTATGCGTTGTATAAATGAATGAAGTAAAAAGTAGCAATAACACCGCTTGTGTCTTCAACCCCAGTTACTGCATAAATAAGTTATAGATTGTAAGTATAGTTACAGAAACAAAACAAAATAAATAAAATAAACAAACCAAAACACGTACTAACACGTACTCTGGATTTTGGTTGCAAGTGGCCCTGTTATGACCTCCAAGTCTGCATAGGCTACATAGACGTCCGGTTTTCTCATCAAATGATTTTGGTCTTCCATTTTTAGTCACTTCAGGACCATTCTTACCACGACCTCTACTGTTCTGCTGAGGAGCCCCTTTGGTGGACACTTTCACTTGATCACGAATCAGAATATGATACTGGTTAGGCTAAAATTTATCATTTTTCACAAAGCTGTGCTGACTAGGTTCTTCATTCCCCAAGACGTCCTTACTCGCTATAATTTCTTCCATTGCTGCTAGCATATTATCGAATAAGAATGTGTTATGACATGCAATATGAGAAGCTTCTACAGATACAATGCTCAGCTTACTATATCTAGCTCTGGCCTCAGTACCAGTCCAACCCCATGAAAACAAATCGCTGGTGCACTTCACGGGCAATCCAGATCTTGCTTTCTTTGTGAACCTTCGTAGGACACAACACTTAGGTATTGCAGGTAAGTTGAGTGCATTCAAAACATGAAGAATATGTTTGCAAAGAAGACCTTTGCGAGTCATACTTCGACAACTGCACTTTATAAGTTTTTGCGGAGTTACTTGGTGCATAGTCCACAGTAAACCTGTGATCCCTGTTATTTTTCCACGCAACCACAATTTGTGACTGTCGGCTCCTCTTAATCTATCAATTACCTCAAGCCGATGTACCTTCTTTAAATCTCCCCGCAAGATGTAAAAGTTTGCCTTTGTGAATACTTTGGCAGCAAACACCTCAATGGTCTTACACTCAGTCACTGCTACTGGTAGAGTATATGAAGCCATGCAATCATCATGCGATTTATTCTCGTGGAGGTGCATAATGCAATTCTCATAGTGTACAATCATGTCAACAATTGTCATACCGTAGTCAAGATGTAGGTGTAGACATGAGTTAAGGCTCTCGCTCCTCTGATTACTCCGCATACTAAGAAATAACCCACCATACAAATATGATGCAGCCCAAAGCTTCTTCTTACTATACATCCTATGGATCCATGTTTTTGTTTTCTCCGTCTGCCATTTACGAACAAACGCGGCCCATCTCTCCTCGAAAACTGCATGTGTGGTGGCGTAGTACAAGAGTGACCTGAATTCCTTTAACAACTTGTGGTGGAGGTGTTTCTGCATGTTCTTTTTAATATGCCATGAACATAGACGATGCCACACGTCAGGAAGCACCTTCATGATAGCCCTTATCATTGCTGCATCTCCATCAGTAATTACGGACAGGGCTTCTTTTGACAGTGAGCTTTCAAAAACGTCTCTAGCAGCCAAACATATGTACCTTCTGTCTCATCTGAAACAATGGCGCATGCAAATACCGTAGTGCAACGGTGATTGTTGAGACCGACGAAAGGGATAAAAGGCATTCCATACCTATTCATCTTGTACGTACTGTCGAACATAGTGACATCACCATAGTCAAGATAATCTAGACATGATTGTGAATCACACCATAACAAGTTGTTCAGCCTACCTTCAGCGTCAACAGTATGCTCAAAGAAGAAATCCAGATCCCTGTCCTTTCTAGCTATCATGATTCCTATAGCAGTGTCATCATCATCCTGAGCAAGCAGTTTCATCTTCTCCCTGTAGCACATATTATACAATTTCCTCCTTCCAAACCCTATCTTAGCGTACGAACTGTACCTGCTGAGAAAGTTATAAAAAATAATGTGCTTTCTTATCCCATTTCCCGCCATAGCTAATATCTCCGCTTGCTGAAATTCTTTGATCACATTGTGAGACCGGAGGAAATGGACTTTGTTCGGTGTTGCAAGAACGTGGTTGTGATCATCAAAGAAACTACTGACATACCAAAGTTCACTCTTTATATCAAGCTTCATTGTTAAATGGGCGTCACAGAAGCAACAACTCTTCGGTCTCAATCTGTGAGTCCGGCCTTCCATGGTACAAAATTTGGCCTATCGTTTTCCTGCCCTGGAATAAAGATATCTCCTCAAGCGCAAAACTTTTGCAGAACCTTTTGCAAATCTTTTCAAGTCCCTCCTGATACTAAACCCACGATCTTTCGCGTACTGGTTGTAGAACGTGTACGCCTCTCCTTCTGTCCTGAATGTCTTGGCCATCACTTCCCAATGCCTATCCAGTGACTCTTGCTGATATTCATCATAGCCGATGTCAAGGTCAAACTCAAGACCGTCAACATGCTCATTGTTCCCACTAGGACCATCAACAACCCCTGCAAAATAAGACATATAACCATGTTCGTCAGTCTGTTGCTATGTTGTTAGTTTTCATGAATAATTTGAACACTATAACTTACTTCGCTCACACTTCCTTCATTAGATGCATCAACAACATCCTCATCATTCTCATCATCCTCATCATTGTCATCATCTAAAGTTCTCGGCTCAGTGTCACCATCGGTATTTCTCTGTGCAGATTCAAATGTGTAAGTGGCAATACAATTTGTATGCTAGTAATTATACAACATATTTGAAACGTACCTGAGTTCCACTTTCACCATAAGATTGTTCCTCTATATCATAATCGTCATTGCCATCATTGGCATGCACCTATTTAAATTCGATAGCAAATATAAGTGTCAATGTATTAGCTTATATTCCATAATTTCTAGTCAACGTACACAACACTTACATTACCACTATATGATTCATCCTGACTCATATAGTTGTGCCCGGGCGATTTATCTGCATTCAATGACGATGATTCATCCTCACTACTAGAGTCATCACTGGCATATTCGGTGTCTTGCTCTAACAATAAACCTTTCAAAAGGTGTTTTATCAATGTCACAATACCACAACATAAAGCATACAATAAAATCATGAAAAATCGTATGAATTAAATGTTAAAAACTTACTATCAGTCGTAGAAGAAGAGGCGGGCCACGATTTTTTTAAGGTGGGGCGAAGTCTCACTAAGATTTTTTTTGATGCGAATCAAAAAAGTCAATACACATTAACAATGCACAGTACAAACGAATAACCAAATACACTAAAAATATAGACATGTTTCATTGAAAAAACAACGTACAACATACCGATAATGAAGCTTTTAGTGGCGTCTAGAAGACCCAGGCAATGGCGTGCCCTACCCTCCTTCTGAAAATCTTGCTTAATTTTACAAAGATCAATACTTTTGAAGATCGCTCGCTCAATGTAACACACCATCAAGTCATTAAGCCAGCCATCAGGCATCTTGCTGCGCAACTTAGCCTTGATGGTTCTCATTGATGAGAAGGCTCTTTGAACTGTTACCGTCGCCACTGGTAGTAGCAATGCCAACTCAATGAGACGATAAACAACAGGAAATATGACATGCCTTTCAAGTTCAACCATATTTTTAGCTAGGCTTGCTATATCATAACAACCTCTAAAATCTTCGAGCTGCTGTTAAAAAATGCTACAACATTTCAGAAAAAATGAGAAATTACCTCCTCCCTTTTCCTTCGGATTTGCTATTCCTTTCCCTTCCTTTCCATCTTCTGAAAAATCAAAAATAGCAATTTTGGGGGCAATTCTATGGATAGAAGCCTGAAGTTGCTGCTGCTGATTCCTGTTCCTTGCCTCGTTCACCTTGGGCTTGTGAAGTTGGGCTGCTGCTGCTTGCCGCCGTCGGCTGCCCGCCTAGCGCCTGCCCCGCCGTCCGTTGCCCGCCTGCCCCGCCGCCGCCATTAGCCACCTCCCTTTGTTTGCCCCGCCCTGTCCTGACGACGGACCAGCCATCACCGTCGTTAGCTGGCCCACGGCCCCGTGCCCCAGACTGAACCTGCACTCCGCTAGTCCGCAACCATCCGCCCAGATGCTGCCACCGCCGCCGCCGTGCTAGTGCCTAGGGTTTGCGTTGCGTGGGAGTGGGTCGTGTTGAGCGTCGCTATGTTGCGTATTGTCTGAGTGGGTTGAGAGATGAGAGTCGTTGTGCGTTGCTTTGTGTCGTGCGCGTGGCTGTGGCTGTTGACTTGGCCCATTGCGTCGCATGGTTAATTGAGTTCACTGTTGGCCCATTAGTATTAATAGGTATATATTTTTTGTTACAAATCAAGGTATGGCAGGTGCCATACCCTGCCCACCGAGGTGGTCCGCTAGTGCATAGAAGGGTTCAACGACATCGTTTGGCGTGTTCGCCGTAGATGCACCACGGTGGAGACGTGCGAGGGGAGTCACGTCAGCGACAGAAACAACAGTGGAGACGACGGCGGCTTAACAGCAGCAACGGAGACGGCGATGACGATGTGAGGGGTGGCGTAACGGCGGTGGCGGAGACGGCGGGGTGGCGTAAAGGTGGTGAAGACGCGCATGGTGGAGTCACGGTGGCGACACAGACGGCGGCTGAGACGTGCGGGGTGGCGTAACGTCGGCGGAGACGCGCATGGTTGAGTCACGGCGGCGGCGGAGACAACGGCTGAGACGTGTGGGGTGGCGTAACGACGGCGGAGACGCGCGTGGTGGAGTCACGGCGGCAGCGGAGACATGCAGGGTGGAGTCACGACGGCGGCGGTGAGAGACGGTAGGGTTTGTATTGTTTTTTTCTTCCAAACCAACCACCGATGCGTGGGCTAACGTGGCATCCGGACGACGTGGCGTACGTGGAGATCGGGCTACGGCGGGCGAACGTACGACGGGCGGGCGGGCGGGCGATGGATATTGTACACTATGTGCAAAGACCACAATGCCCTTATATGTTTGGGGGGGGGGGTTGTACCGAAGTCCTTCTCCATTAACTATCTAACGGCTAGCGACGAAGCGGTAAGCAAGGAGCGATCTGAACTGTTGATCTTCATCAAAGTGTTTTGTCTTAATTTAACAAGTAACTGAACCTGAAGATGGTAGCTTATCATAGGCATGACATTGCCCACTTCTAGAACACAACATGTCCTCACGTTGTGCCTCCCTCCTTGCGCCAATCTTGGGTCATTACCTTGAAAAACTCGGGGAACATGTACTTGATTGTGGGGACCCCGACTCATAAGTCGTGATCACTGAATGTACGTGTACAGTGATCCCAGAGACCAATGCTCACTAAACGCACAAAATATGAATAACAAGAGTCTTACATCCATTACGTACCGTTTTACTCACATATGACCTTTTTGGCCAAGTCTTTATATACATTCGTAGCGGAAATCTTCAATGATAGCGCGGACCATGCCATCCGTCTTAACTCTACAGGCATTCTGACTGGAAAGCGTCCTAACTCGCATGTACGTCACCAAGGTACTCTTCATCATATCCTGTTCTTTCATGCCTGGCCAATAAAATAACCAGTGACAAGCCAATGAATACTTTGAATGTACTCACAAGCAACCCATGTTTGGACAAGGTAAAGCAAATGCATGGTATAACACTAAGTAGGTAGTTTTGCAGAAAGCTAGTTTTTAGTGCAACATCATGTCCTACCATTTATAAAAATTATGCATCAATAGGTTCCAGATATACATATGAACAGGCTATAGATATCAATATAAGCAGGGTTCGAACATCACATGTTCAATCATTTCATGAAGTCTTCCGACTTAGCTCAAGTATCTCTTTGTCACTCACATACACCAAGTTTTATGAAAACATCTGGACATAGTCTAAGCAGCTACATCCAAATCGTGGACACGACTATTCAAATAATTTTACACTCTGTAGAGGTTCCACACTTTACCCACAAGACTGGGGGAACCCTCGTGTCAATCCACGGCTCGCGATACATCAAGTACCCGAGGTAAGCACCCGAACAATGCCTTTTCCTTGACGACACTAAACAAAGAGTCCACTCGTTGGCACACAACCAACATGGTGTACATCACAAGTATCATCCATGAAGGGACCAACGGTGTGCCCGATGTCTGTGAAAACAACCCATGGTCGACCTATCCGGCACGACCCTGTATCGAGAGTGACCACGTCATGTTGGGGAACGTTGCATGGGAAACAAAAAATTTCCTACGCTTCACCAAGATCAATCTAGGAGATGAGCATCTATGAGAGGAGAGACTGGATCCATGTATCCTTGTAGATCGCTAAGCGAAAGCGTTAAAGAACACGGTTGATGTAGTGGTATGTCTCTGCGATCTAAATCGCAAGCCGTCCCATGAACTCCCGATCAAGTGCCGAACAGATGGCACCTCTGCGTTCAGCACACGTGCAGCTCGATGAAGATCTCCGCATTCTTGATCCAGCAGGAGGGAGTGAGAGGTAGATGGGTTCGCCGGCAGCACGACGGCGTGGTGGCAGTGGTGGTGGAGCTGATCCGACAGAGCTTTGCTAAGCATCGCCAAATCGATCTAGAGGAGACGCTATCGGAGAGGGAGGAAGGGCTGCGCCATGGATTAGGGTGCGGCTGCCCTCCTCCCTCTCACATATATATAGGGGAAGAGGAGGCTGCCCTAGGGTTTGGTGCGGCGGCCAGGGTGGCATGGCCACCAAGTTTGGTGGCTAGCCCACCCTTTTGGCCCAGCCCAAGCCTCTAGCCGCATGGGCCTTGAGGTGGGTGGTGCGGCCAGCCCACCAGGGGCTGGTTCGCACCCTCTCACAGCCCATGTGGCCCTTCGGAGTAGATGGGCCCACCCGGTGGACCCCGAGAAACACTTCCGACACTCCGTCACACCACTTGCAGGTCACGGAACTTTTCCGGAACTCAAACACCAACTTCCCATATATGAATCTTTACCTCCAGACCATTCCGGAACTCCTCGTGATGTCCAGGATCTTATCCGGGACTCCAAAAAACCTTCGGTCACCAACACACATAACTCATCTATACCAAAATGTCACCAAACATTAAGTGTGTAGACCCTGCGGGTTCGAGAACCACGTAGACATGACCGAGACACCTCTATGGTCAATAACTAACAGCGGGAACTGGATGCCCATATTGGTTCCTACATGTTCTACGAAGATATTTATCGGTCAAACCACTATGTCAAGGATTCAATTAATCCCGTATGATGTTCCCTTTGTCCTTCGGTATGTTACTTGCCCGAGATTCGATCGTCGGTATCTCTATACCTAGTTCAACCTCGTTACCGGCAAGTCTCTTTACTCATTCCATAATACAAGATCTTGTGACTAACACTTAGTCACATTGCTTGCAAGTCTTGTTGTGACGTTGTATTACCGAGTGGGCCCTGAGATACCTCTCCATCACACGGAGTAACAAATCCTAGTGTTGATCCATGCCAACCCAGCAGACACCCGTGGAGATACCTGTAGAGTACCTTTATAGTAACCCAGTTACGTTGCGATGTTTGATACACACAAGGCACTCCTCCGGTGTTAGTGAGTTGCATGATCTCATGGTCATAGGAACATATACTTGACATGCAGAAAAATAGCAGCAATAAACTGACACGATCATATGCTACATTCATAGTTTGGGTCTTGTCCATCACATTATTCTCATAATGATGTGATCCCAATATCCAATGACATCTCATGTCCATGGCCAGGAAACCTTAACCATCTTTGATCAACGAGCTAGCCTGCTAGAGGCATACTAGGGACACAATGTTTGTCTATATGCTCACACATGTATTTAGTTTACAATCAACACAATTATAGCATGGACAATAAACGTTTATCATGAACAAGGAAATATAATAATAAACACTTATTTATTGCCTCTAGGACATATTTCCAACAGTCTCCCACTTGCACTAGAGTCAATAATCTAGTTCACATCACCATGTGATTTACATTGTAATGAATCGAACACCCATGCAGTTTTGGTGTTGATCATGTTTAGCCCTTAGAAGAGGTTTAGTCAACGGGTATGCAATATTCAGATCCATGTGCTCTTTGCAAATATTTATGTCCTTCTCCTCGACGTAATCGTGGATGGAATTGAAGCGTCGCTTTATGTGTCTAGTCCTCTTGTGAAACCTTGGTTCCTTGGTCAGAGCAATGGCACCTGTGTTGTCACAGAACAGAGTCATCGGATTCAGTGCACTGGGCACTACTCCAAGATTTGTCATGAACTGATTCATCCAGACACCTTCCTTCGTTGCCTCCAAGGCTGCGATGTACTCCACTTCGCATGTAGAATCGGCTACCACACTTTGCTTGGAACTGCACCAGCTTACCGCTCCCCCATTGAGAATAAATACATATCTGGTTTGCGACTTGGAGTCATCCGGATCAGTGTCAAAGCTTGCATCGACGTAACCGACGAGCTCTTGATCACCTCCATAAACGAGAAACATTTCCTTAGTCCTCTTCAGGTACTTAAGGATATTCTTGACCGCCGACCAGTGCTCCATTCCAGGATCACTTTGAAACCTTCTGGCCATACTTATGGCAAGGCTGACATCGGGTCTTGTGCCCAGCATTGCATACATGATAGAGCCTATGGCTGAAGCATAGGGGACAACACTTATCTTTTCTCTATCTTCTGCAGTCACTGGGCATTGAGTCTTACTCAACTTCACACCTTGTAACACAGGTAATAACCCTTTCTTAGACTGATCCATTTTGAACTTCTTCAAAACTTTATCAAGGTATGTGCTTTGTGAAAGTGCTATCAAGCGTCTCGATCTATCTCTATAGATCTTAATGCCTAATATGAAAGCAACTTTTCCTAGGTCCTGCGTTGAAAAACTCTTGTTCAAACATTCCTTCATGCTTTCCAGCATTTCAATATTGTTTCCAATCAGCAATATGTCATCCACATATAATATTAGAAACGCCGTAGAGCTCCCACTCACTTTCTTGTAAATACAAGCTTTTCCGTAAACTTGTATAAACCCAAACGCTTTGATGACCTCATCAAAGCGCTTATTCCAACTCCGAGATGCTTGCACTAGTCCATAAATGGATCGCTGGAGTTTGCAAATGTTGTCAGCATTCTATGGATCGACAAAACCTTCCAGTTGCATCATACACAACTCTTCCTCAAGGAAACCGTTAAGGAACGCTGTTTTGACATCCATGTGCCAAATTTCGTAGTCAAAATATGCAGCTATTGCTAACATGATTCTGACGGACTTAAGCATCGCTACGGGTGAGAAGGTCTCATCGTAGTCAACTCCTTGAACTTTTGAAAAAACCTTTGCCACAAGTCGAGCTTTATAGATGGTGACATTATCGTCCGCGTCTGTCTTCTTCTTAAAGATCCATTTATTCAGAATGGACTTTCGCCCTTCAGGTAATACTTCCAAAGTCCATACTTTGTTTTCATACATGGATCCCATCTCGGATTTCATGGCCTCTAACCATTTCTCGGAATCCGGGCTCATCATTGCTCCTCCATAGCTCGTAGGTTCATTGTTGTCTAACAACATGACCTCCAAGACAGGGTTGCCGTACCACTAAGGAGCAGTATGCGCCCTTGTCAACCTACGAGGTTCAATAGCAACTTGATCCGAAGTTTCATGATCATCATCATTAACTTCCTATTCTACCGTCGTTGGCTCCACAGAAACATCTTGCCGTACTGCGTTACTCTCTGGTTGAAGTGAAGGTTCAATAACCTCATCAAGTTCTACTTTCCTCCCACTCAATTCTTTCGAGAGAAACTCTTTCTCAAGAAATGTTCCGTTCTTTGCGACAAACACTTTGCCTTCGGATCTGAGATAGAAGGCATACCCAACTGTCTCTTTTGGTTATCCTATGAAGACGCATTTCTCCGCTTTGGGTTCCAGCTTTTCAGGCTGAAGCTTCTTGACATAAGCATCACATCCCCAAACCACCGTTCATATGGCGTCATCTCAACGGATTTCGATGGTGCCCTATTTAAAGTAAATGCAGCTGTCTCTAATGCATAACCCCAAAACGATAGTGACAAATCGGCAAGAGACATCATAGAATGCACCATATCTAATAAGGTTCGATTACGACGTTTGGACACACCATTATGTTGTGGTGTTCCAGGCGGTCTCAATTGTGAAACAATTCCGCACTGTCTTAAGTGACTGCCAAACTCATAACTCAGATATTCTCCTCCTCGATCAGATCGCAGGATTTTAATCTTCTTGTTACGATGATTCTCAACTTCACTCTGAAATTGCTTGAACTTTTCAAACGTTTCAGACTTGTGTTTCATTAAGTAAATATATCCATATCTACTTAAGTCATTAGTGAAGGTGAGAAAATAAGGATATCCACCGCGTGCCTCAATGTTCATCCGACCGCACACATCAGTATGTATGATTTCCAACAAATCACTCGCCCGTTCCATTATTCCAAAAAACGCCATTTTAGTCATCTTGCCCATGAGGCATGGTTCACATGTGTCAAGTGATTCAAAATCAAGTGACTCCAAAAGTCCATCAACATGGAGCTTCCTCATGCGTTTTACACCAATATGACCCAAACGGCAGTGCCACAAGAAAGTGGTACTATCATTATCAACTCTACATATTTTGGCATCAATGCTATGAACATGTGTATCATCACCATCGAGATTCAATAAGAATAAACCCCTCACATTGGGTGCATGACCATAAAAGATATTACTCATATAAATAGAACAACCATTATTCTCTGATTTAAATGAGTAACCGTCTCGCAATAAACAAGATCCAGATATAATATTCATGCTTAACACATACACTAAATAACAATTATTTAGGTTCATCACTAATCCTGATGGTAGTCGAAGAGCGAGCGTGCCGACGGTGATCATATCAACCTTGGAACCATTTCCCACGCGCATCATCACTTCATCCTTAGCCAGCCTCCGTCTATTCCGTAGGTCCTACTTTGAGTTGCAAATGTCAGCAACCGAACCGGTACCAAATACCCAGACACTAAAACGAGATCTAGTAAGGTACACATCAATAACAGATATATCATATATACCTTGTTTGGTGTTGGCCGCCTTCTTTTCAGCCAGATATTTGGGGAAGTTCCATTTCGAGTGACTAGTTCCCTTGCAATGAAAGCACTCAGTTTCTGGCTTGGGCCCAGCCTTGGGTTTCTTCACGGGGGGAGCAACTGCTTTGCCACCCTTCTTGGAGTTACCCTTCTTGCCCTTGCCATGCTTCTTGAAACTAGCGGTTTTATTGACCATCAACACTTGATGTTCTTTCTGGATTTCAGACTCAGCGACTTTCAGCATCGCAAACAGCTCGGCGACTGACTTATTCATCCCGTGCATGTTATAGTTCAACACGAAGCTCTTGTATCTTGGTGGAAATGATTGAAGAACTCTGTCAGTGATCGCCTCCGGCGGAAGGGGCATCCCTAACTCCGCCAGATAGGTCGAATACCCAGACATTCTGAGTATATGTTCACTGATAGACCCGTTCTCCTCCATCTTGCAAGCATAGAACTTATCAGAGGTCTCATACCTCTCGATCCGGGCATTCTTCTTGAAGATAAACTCCAACTCTTGGAACATCTCATATGCTCCATGATGTTCAAAATGTCTTTGAAGTCCCGGTTCTAAGCCATACAACATTGCACATTGAACTATTGAGTAATATCCAGAACGTGCCTCCCAAGCGTTCTTAACATCTTCAGATGACACGGGAGCGGGTGGGTCACCAAGCGGTGCATCAAGGACATAAGACTTCTGGCAAGCCGTGAGGATAATCCTCAGATTACGGGCCCAGTCAACAAAGTTACTTCCATCATCTTTCAACTTAGCTTTCTCTAGGAACGCATTAAAATTCAGGGGTGCTACTATGCGAGTCATTCATCTACAACATAAATAAGCAAAGGTTACTAAGACTATTGTTCATGATAATGAGTTTAGTTAATCAAATTACTAAAGTTCCCACTCAAATTGACATCCCTCAGGTCATCTGAGTGACACATGATCCACATTCACCAACTCAAGTCCGATCATCACGTGAGTTAAGGTGGTTTAAATGGTGAACATCATCATGTTGATCATATCTATTATATGACTCATACTCGACCTTTTGGTCTCTTGTGTTCCAAGGCCATGTTTGTACATGCTAGGCTCTTAAAGTATAACCCGAGTGTTCTGCATGTGCAACACTGGCTTACACCCATTGTATGCGAACGTAGAGTCTGTCACACCCGATCATCACGTGGTGTCTCGACACGACGAGCTTTCGCAACGGTGCACACTCAGGGAGAACACAGTTCATCTTGAAATTTAAGTGAGGGATCACCTTATAATGCTACCGTCGTCCTAAGCAAAATAAGGTGCATAAAAGATTAACATCACATGCAAATCATAAGTGACATGATATGGCCATGAACTTGTGCTTTTGATCTCCATCTCCAAAGCACCGACATGATCTCCATCGTCACCGGCATAACACCATGATCTCCATCATCATGATCTTCATCATTGTGTCATCATCGGGGTTGTCGCGCCCACCATGCTCATACTACTATTGCTACCGCTTAGCGATAAATTAAAGCATTAGATAGCGCTTAAAGATTGACACGCATGTCATACAATAATCAAAGACAACCCTATGGCTCCTGCCGGTTGCCGT
This sequence comes from Hordeum marinum, assembly GCA_022496015.1. NCBI lineage: Eukaryota > Viridiplantae > Streptophyta > Magnoliopsida > Poales > Poaceae > Hordeum > Hordeum marinum. Next base: position 179,605,758 of record CM039678.1, on the reverse strand, counting down.
ACTCATCGACATGAAAGTCGTGATATTCTATACAAAACCATGATCATTTCATACATCACATATATCACATCATGCAATTGGCCATATCACATCACAACATACCCTGCAAAAACAAGTTAGATGCCCTCTAATTGTTGTTGCATGTTTTACGTGGCTGCTATGGGTATCTAGCAAGAACGATTCTTACCTACGCAAAACCACAAGGGTGATATGAAGATTGCTTTTCAACCTTCTACAAGGACCGCCTTAATCAAATCCGATCCAACTAAAGTGGGAGAGACAGACACCCGCCAGCCATCTTTATGCGATGAAGTCACATATCAGTCGACGGAACACAGTCTCTCATAAGCTTACGAGTAAAGTCGGTCCGAGCCGCTTCATCCCACAATACCGTTGAACCAAGAAAAGACTAAGGAAGGAAGCAATCTGAATATCAACACCCACAAACTCTTTGTATTCTACTCAAGATCTCATCTACGCATAGACCTAGCTCATGATGCCACTGTTGGGAAACGTTGCATGGGAAACAAAAAAATTCCTACGCTTCACCAAGATCAATCTTGGAGATGAGCATCTATGAGAGGAGAGATTGGATCCACATACCCTTGTAGATAGCTAAGCGGAAGCATTAAAGAACGCGGTTGATGCAGTGGTACGTCTCTACGATCCAAATTGCAAGCCGTCCTACGAACTCCCGAACAAGTGCCGAACGGACGGAACCTCCGCGTTCAGCACACGTGCAGCTCGATGAAGATCTCCGCCTTGTTGATCTAGCAAGAGGGAGTGGAGAGGTAGATGGGTTCGCCAACAGCACAATGACATGGTGGCGGTGGTGGTGGTGGAGGTGATCCGGCAAAGCTTCGCTAAGCGTTGCCGAATCGATCTAGAGGAGAGGCTATCTAAGAGGGAGGAAGGGCTGCGTCGTGGCTTAGGGTGCAGCTGCCCTCCTCCCTCTCACATATATATAGGGGAAGAGGAGGAGGCTAGCCGCCCTATGGTTTGGTGCGGCGGCGAAGAGGTGGGGCGGCGGCCAGGGTGGCTTGGCCACCAAGTTTGGTGGCTAGCCCACCCTTTTGGCCCAGTCCAATCCTCTAGCCACATGGGCCTTGAGGTGGGAGGTGCGGCCAGCCCACCAGGGGCTGGTTCGCACCCTCTCACAGCCCATGTGGCCCTTCGAAGTAGATGGGCCCACCCGATGGACCCCCAGGAACACTTTCGACACTCCGTCACACCACTTGCAGGTCACGGAACTTTTCCGAAACTCAAACACCGACTTCCCATATGTGAATCTTTACCTCCTGACCATTCCGGAACTCCTCATGATGTCCGGGATCTTATCCAAGACTCTGAACAACCTTTGGTCACCAACACACATAACTCATCTATACCAAAATGTCACTGAACCTTAAGTGTGCAGACCCTATGGGTTCGAGAACCATGTAGACATGACCGAGACACCTCTACGGTCAATAACCAATAGCAGGACCTGGATGCCCATATTGGTTCCTACATGTTCTACAAAGATCTTAATCGATCGAACCACTATGTCAAGGATTCAGTTAATCCCGTATGATGTTCCCTTTGTCCTTCGACATGTTACTTGCGTGAGATTCGATCGTGAGTATCTCTATACCTAGTTCAACCTCGTTACCGGCAAGTCTCTTTACTCGTTCTGTAATACAAGATCCCACGACTAACACTTAATCACATTGTTTGCAAGGCTTGTGGTGATGTTGTATTACCGAGTGGGCCCTGAGATACCTCTCCGTCACACGGAATAAAAAATCCTAGTGTTGATCCATGCCAACCCAGCAGATACCCTTAGAGATACCTGTAGAGTACCTTTATAATCACCTAGTTTTGTTGCGACGTTTGATACACACAAGGCACTCCTCCAGTGTTAGTGAGTTGCATGATCTCATGATCATAGGAACATATACTTGACATGTAGAAAAACAACAGCAATAAACTGACACGGTCATATGCTACGTTCATAGTTTGGGTCTTGTCCGTCACATCATTCCTAATTATGTGATCCCAATATCAAATGACATCTCATGTCCATGGCCAGGAAACCTTAACCATCTTTGATCAACGAGCTAGCCTGCTAGAGGCATACTAGGTACACAATGTTTGTCTATATGCCCACACATGTATTTAATTTCCAATCAACACAATTATAGCATGTACAATAAATGATTATCATGAACAAGGAAATATAATTATAAACACTTTATTTATTGCCTCTAGGGCATAGTTCCAACACGTCACTCCCGCCACTAGTAATGCAGGCTCTCTGCTAGCATTGACCAAAGTAATCAACAAATCCCCTTCACATATAGGGGTAGATGGTTGTACATGTAAGGTTGAGACGGTCGACAAATCTTAAATCTAATCCGTTTTAGAAAACACACACTCAACTTGCATCGGTACACCATTTCTTTATCAAGTGGTTACCTAGCTCAACATCTCCCTCGGGCACTAGTGGACCCGATGGGGTTTTCAAAATGGTCTTTGGTAAACATTTGTTTACATGACCATGCATATCCCCGTCCCACTTGCGTAGAAACTACTTAGCATCCTAACTACTTCCCAGCCGCATAACCCTTATAGGAAGGTAGGGTCATGCACAATGCAAGTATCAATGAGAATTGCATCGGAGACCAACCCAGCAAGGTTGTAACCACACCATTGACATGCTCTTTCATGCAACAATCAAAGTGCTATAATGTCATGCATAAAAAGGGTTTCTAAGACATGGTTAAGGGGTTGCGTGCCTAGCTCAGCAAAGTCTTCGAGGTCTTCGCAAGCTCCTGGTCCAACTCCGAGCATTTCATCTACTTTGTCAACTATCGCCGAAAACAACCACAATAAGCAACACAACAAGCAGAGAAATAGAAGTGCTCCATAAATAGGAATTTTATTTTTCTAGGACATCTTTGGTCATAAGAAAAATCCGTAAAGTGTCTCTACTGGAGTCGGATCAATGAAGCTTTTTGAATGATGGAAATGGAGGAAATGATGATCCTATAAGAAGACCACAAAAAATATTTTTTATAAAAATGAGCGGAGGCATTCATTAAATAGGCAATGATTTTAGAAGAATTTGGAAAGTGGTTTCACTGAATTTGGAGTTGGGATGAATTTCCTATGGTTTTCCCAAGATGAAATAAATGGAGCGTGGGGCCTTTCATTTGATCCAACAAAAAACATAGCATGGGGAAAATGTTATCCATTTCTAGACAAACAGAGCAATATTTTTGGAACCTCTGGAAACTTGAATCACCGAATTAGGAGCTAATTTAGATGCTCTGAGATTGTGCAAAGTGGTCTTTTTGTAGCTCAAATTTGAACAGTACAAGAACTTGTGGTGGAGAAATATGAAAGTTGCCCCATTTAATAGGTGGCATTTTTAGGAGAATGTAGAGATTTGAATCATCAAATTTGGAGTTGATTTGAATTATTTATGAATTTTTTGCTTCACTAAAAAAAGAAAAATACAAAGGAAATACCAAAAGGCTAAACTGCATAGTGGGTGCAAGATAGCATCTGGGCAGGCTCAGCAGCTTCAGCCGCGCGGGAGCTGGTGACGTCGAAGGCGTCATCGAGGAAATACGCTTTCCCCGGGTGAAGGCTGCACCATCGGAGCCCGCCTTCACTTAAAATGGGTGAGGCCCACCCATTAGTGTGGCTCAATCTCGTTGACCGACCGATAGGCGGGGCCCTCTTGTCGGGTCCTTCCCTCACCTCCCGCTTGAGCACATAAGGAGCGGGGGGAGGTGGAGCCGAGCGGCGCCAACGCCCGCACCGGCCACCTCATGCACTGCCCAGGCCATCCTCGGGCGGACGAAATCACGACGCTTCCATCCCCACTAGAGCAACACGAACGATGGCGGTCGGATGGTGGCAACGACGAGCTTGTCTAGGACGACATGGTTGGGTATAGGAGACACAGGGATGAGGGAGAGGAGCATTGCGACGATGGTGTGCTCTGGTGAGGTCTAGAGGGGAAGCGAGCGACCATGGGGCGCCAATTTTGAGCCTCGGACGATGGAAGAACTTCGGCCATGGGGTGAACGCAGGGCATGGGAGGAACCATGGGATGGTATTGTTGGGGAACGTTGCATGGGAAACAAAAAATTTCCTACGCACACACAAGATCTATCCATGGTGATGAGCATCTACGAGAGGGAGAGTGGATCTACATACCCTTGTAGATCGCTAAGCGGGAAGCGTTAAGAAACACGGTTGGTGTAGTCAAACGTCTTTGCGATCCAAATCGCCAAGCATCCCGCTATCTCATCATGATCTGTCCCGCGATCCAATCATGATCCGTCCCGCGAACTCATCACGATCCGTCCCGCGATCTCATCACGATTCGTCTCGCGATCTTGATCACGGTCCTTCCGATCTAGCGCCAAACGGACGGCACCTCCACGTTCAGCACACGTATAGCTTGATGATGATCTCCGCCTTCTTGATCCAGCAAGAGGGAGCGGCGATGGTGGTGGAGCAATTCCGGTAGGGCTTCGCCTAAGCACTGCAGAAAACCGATCTAGAGGAAAAACTATGCACTAGAGGAACGGGTAGCACGTGGCTGAAAATATTGTGCCAAAAACCCTAAAACCTCCAGTATATATAGGAGGAAGAGAGGAGGAGTCTTGGCCCTCAAGGGACCAGCCCTTGGTTCGGCCGAATCAAGGAGGAGAGGAGGACTCCTCCTCCAATCCTAGTAGGACTAGGATTCCTCCCTATTTTGCCTTTTTCCACCTTTTTCTCTTTGGGTTTTCTCCCCCAGCCACATGGGCCTTGTGTGGGACTTCCACCAGCCCACTAAGGGCTGGTATTCACTCTCCCACAGCCCATGTAGCCTCTTGGGTCGAAGTACCCCTCCCGATGGTCTCCCGGTACACTACCGGCACTCCCGGTACACTACCGATGAGCCCCAAACTTTTATGGCGACCAAAATAGGACTTACTATATATCAATCTTTACCTCCAAACCATTCTAAAGCTCCTCATGATGTCCGGGATCTCATCTGGGACTCCGAACAACCTTAGGTCACCACCATACATAACTCTATACTACCGGAACGTCACCGAACCTTAAGTGTGCAGACCCAACGGGTTCGAGAACTATGTAGACATGACCGAGACACCTCTACGGTCAATAACCAATAGCGGGACCTGGATGCCCATATAGGTTCCTACATATTCTACGAAGATCTTTATCGGTCGAACCTCTATGTCAAGGATTCAGTTAATCCCGTATGATGTTCCCTTTGTTCTTCGGTATGTTACTTACCCGAGATTCGATCGTCGGTATCTCCATACCTAGTTCAATCTCGTTACCGGTAAGTCTCTTTACTGTTCCGTAATACAAGATCCCATGACTAACACTTAGTCACATTGCTTGCAAGGCTTATTGTGATGTTGTATTACCAAGTGGGCCCTGAGATACCTCTCCGTCACACGGAGTAACAAATCCCAGTCTTGATCCATGCCAACCCAACAGACACCCTCGGAGATATCTATAGAGCACCTTTATAGTCACCCAGTTACATTGCGATGTTTGATACAAACAAGGTACTCCTCCGGTGTCAATGAGTTGCATGATCTCATGGTCATAGGAACATATACTTGACATGCAGAAAACAGTAGCAATAAACTGACATGATCATATGCTACGTTTGTAGTTTGGGTCTTGTCCATCACATCATTCTCCTAATGACATGATCCCGTTATCAAATGACATCTCATGTCCATGACTAGGAAACCATAGCCATCTTTGATCAACGAGCTAGTCTATTAGAGGCATACTAGGGACATGGTGTTGTCTATGTATCCACACATGTATCTGAGTTTCCGATCAACACAATTATAGCATGAATAATAAACGATTATCATGAACAAGGAAATATGATAATAACCAATTTATTATTGCCTCTAGGGCATATTTCCAATAGTCTCCCACTTGCACTAGAGTCAATAATCTAGTTCACATCACCATGTGATTCGCATTGTTATGAATCTAACACCCAATGAGTTCTGGGGCTCGATCATGCTTTGCATGTGAGAGAGGTCTTTTAGTCAACGGGTCTGCGACATTCAGATCCGTCTGTACTTTGCAAATCTCTATGTTAAATTGTAAATATTGCTACCACACTCCACTTGGAGCTATTCCAAATGGCTGCTCCACTATACGTATCCGTATTGCTACTAAGAGTCATCCGGATTGGTGTTAAAGCTTGCATCGACGTAACTCTTTACAACGAACTCTTTATCACCTCCATAATTGCGAGACATTTCCTTAGTCTTTTAGTCACTAAGGATAATTTTGACCGCTGTTCGGTGATCCACTCCTGGATCACTCTTGTACCCCTTGACAGACTCATGGCAAGGCACACATAGGTGTGGCACACAGCATGGCATACTATACAGAGCATGTGACTAAGGCATAGGGGACGACGTTTGTCCTTTCTCTTTCTTCTGCCGTGGTCGAGCTTTGAGTCTCACTCAACTTCACACCTTACAAATCAGGCGAGAACTCTTTCTCTGACCGATCCATTTTGAACTCTTTCAAAATCTTGTCAAGGTATGTACTCATTGAAAGTCTCATCAAACATCTTGATCTATCACTATAGATCTTGATGCTCAACAATTAGGTAGCTTTATCCAGGTCTTCCTTTGAAAATCACTTTTCAAACAACCATTTATGCTTTCCAAAAATTCTATATTATTTTCGATCAACAATATGTCATCCACATATACTTATCAGAAACTCTATAGTCCTCCCACTCACTTTATTGCAAATACAAGTTTCTCATAAACTTTGTATAGACTCAAAAACTTTGATCACCTCATCAAAGTGTATATTCCAACTCTGAGATGCTTGCTTCAGTCCATAGAAGGACCACTGAAGCTTGCACATCTTTTAGCATCCTTAAGACTGACAAAACCTTCTGGTTGTATCACATACAACCTTTTCCTCAAGTAAACCGTTAAGGAAACGATGTTTTGTCATCCATCTGCCAGATTTCATAATTGAAAAATGCAGCAACTGCTAACATAATTCCAACAGACTTTAGCATCGCTACTAGTGAGAAAGTCTCATCGCAGTCAACTCCTTGAACTTGTCATAAACTTCTTTGCAACAAGTCAAGCTTTACAAATGGTGACATTTACCATCAACATCTGTCTTCATTTTAAAGATCCATTTGTACTCAACAACCTGCGGTCCAACGAGCAAGTCTACCAAAGTCTATACTTGGTTTTCATACATGGATCCTATCTCGAATTTCATGGCCTCTAACCATTTTTCGGAATCTGGGCCCATCATCGCTTCTCCACAGCTCGTAGGTTCATCATTGTCCAACAACATGACCTCAAAGACAGGGTTGCCGTACCACTTAGGAGCAGTATGCATCCTTGTCGACCTACAAGGTTCGATAGTAACTTGATCCGAAGCTTCATGATCATCATCATTAACTTCCTCTTCAACTAACATAGGCTTCACAGAAACATCTTTCTGTGTTGCACTACTCTTTGGTTGAACAAAGGTTCAACAACCTCATCAAGTTCTATCTTCCTCCCACTCAATTCTTTCGAGAGAAACTTTTCTCGAGAAAGGACCTAGTTTTAGCAACAAACACTTTATGCTTGAGTCTGGGATAGAAGGTTCACCCAACTGTTCTTAGGGTATTCTATGAAGATGCATTTGTCCACTTTTGGTTCGAGCTCATTAGGTGAAAACATTTTCCACACAAGCGTCGCAGCCCCAAACATTAAGAAATGACAACTTAGGTTTCTATCAAACCATAATTCACACGGTGTCATCTCAACGGATTTAGATGGTTCCCTATTTAAAGTGAATGTAGATGTCTCTAAGGCATAACCCCAAAATTATAGTCAAAATGATAAGAGACATCATAGCACGCACCATATCAAATAGAGCACGACTATGACGTTCGGACACACCATCACACTATGGTGTTCCAGGTGGCGTGAGTTGTGAAACAACTTTCACATTGTCTAAAGTTATATGCCAAACTCATAACTCAGACATTCACCTCCACAATCATATCGCAGACATTTTTATCTTCTTGTCACGATGATCTTAAACTTCACTCTGAATTTGCTTGAACCTTTCAAACGGTTCAGACTTGTGTTTCATTAAGTAAATATACACTATAACTACTCAAATCACCAGTGAAGGTAAGAAAATAATGACATCCACCGCACGCTACAAGACTCATTGGATTGCATACATCCACATGTATCATTTCCAATAAATCACTTGCCCGCTCCATCAATCCGGAAAACGGGGTCCTTAGTCATCTTGCCCAAGAGGCATGGTTCGCATGTCTCAACTGATTGAAAATCGAATGAGTCCAAAGATCCATCAGCATGGAGTTTCTTCATGCGCTTTATACCAATATGACATTTAGCGGTAGTGCCACAAGTATGTGGTACTATCATTATTAACTTTGTATCTTTTGGCATCAATGTTATGAACATGTGTATTACTACGATCAAGATTCAACAAACCATTCTCACTAGGTGCATGACCATTGAAGGTATTATTCATGTAAACAGAATAACCATTATTCTCTAACTTAAATGAATAACCGTGTTGCAATAAACACGATCTAATCACGTTCATGCTCAACGCAAAACACCAAATAACATTTATTTAGGTTTGTCACTAATCCCGAAGGTAGAGAGAGCATGCGATGTTGATCACATCAACCTTGGAAACATTTCCAACACACATCGTCACCTCATCCTTAGCTAGTTCTCCGTTTATTCTGTAGCTCTTATTTCGAGTTACTAACATTTAGCAACCGAACCGGTATCCAATACCCAGGTGCTACTAGGAGTACTAGCAAGGTACACATCAATAACACGTATATCAAATATACTTCTGTCGACGTTGCCAGCCTTCTTATCTACCAAGTATCTAGGGTTGTTCCGCTTCAGCGACCGCTCTCCTCATAATCGAAGCACTTAGTCTCGGGTTTGGGTTCAACTTTGGGTTGCTTCACTAGAGCAGCAACTGACTTGCTATCCATGAAGTTTCCCTCCTTGCTCCTGCCCTTCTCGAAACTAGTGGTTTTACTAACCATCAACACTTGACGCTCCTTCTTGATTTCTACCTTCGCGGTGTCAAACATCACTAACAGCTCAGGGATCATTATTTCTATCCCTGGCATTTTATAGTTCATCACCAAGTTCTAGTAGCTTAGTGACAGTGACTTGGAGAGCTATATCAATCACTATCTTATCTGGAAGATCAACTCCCACTCGATTCAAGCGATTGTAGCACCAAGACAATCTGAGCTCATGCTCAACGATTGAGATATTATCTTTCATCTTGTAGGCAAAGAATCTTGTTGGAGATCTCATATCTCGCCACACGGGCATGAGCCTGAGATCCTAATTTCAGCTCTTAGAACATCTCATATGTTCCGTGACGTTCAAAACATTTCGGAGCCTCAATTCTAAGCCGTAATACATGACGCAATAAACTATCAAGTAGTCATCAGAACGTGCCTATCAGATGTTCACAACATCTACAAATGACACTAGAGGGGTTGGCGCACCGAGCGGTGCATTAAGGACATAAGCCTTCTATGCAGCAATGAGGACAGTCCTCAGATCATAGACCCAGTCCGAAATATTGCTACCATCATGTTTCAACTCTATTTCTCTAGGAAAATATAAAAATACAAGGGAGCTACAATGCAAGCAAGTAATCTACAACATAATTTGCAAAGACACTACTGACTATGTTCATATTAATGAGTTCAATTAATCATATTACTAAAGAACTCCCACTCAAATTGACATCCCTCCGGTCATTCGAGTGATACATGATCCAAATTCACCAACTCAAGTCCGATCATCACGTGAGTTGAGGTGGTTTCAATGGTGAACATCATCATGTTGATCATATCTACTATATGACTCATGTTTGACCTTTCGGTCTCTTGTGTTACGAGGCCATGTCTGTACATGCTAGGCTCATCAAGTTTAACCCGAGTGTTCTGCATGTGCAACACTGGCTTGCACCCTTTGTATGTGAACGTAGAGTCTATCACACCCGATCATCACGTGGTGTCTCGACACGACGAACTTTTGCAACGGTGCACACTCGGGGAGAACACAATTTATCTTGAAAGTAAAGTGAGGGATCACCTTATAATGCTACCGTCGTCCTAAGCAAAACATGTTGGGGAACGTCGCATGGGAAACAAAAAATTTCCAACGCACACGCAAACGTATCCATGGTGATGAGCATCTACGAGAGGGAGAGTGGATCTACGTACCCTTGTAGATCGCTAAGCGGGAAGCGTTAAGAAACGCGGTTGGTGTAGTTGAACTTCTTCGCGATCCAAATCGCCGAGCGTCCCGCGATCCAATCACGAACCATCCCGCGAACACATCATGATCCGTCCCGCGAACTCATCACGATCCATCTCACGATCTTGATCACGATCTTTCCCACGAACTTATCACGATCCGTTCCGTGATCACATCACGAACCGTCTCGCGATCTCGATCACGGTCCTTCCGATCTAGCGCCGAACGGACGGCACCTCCGCATTCAGCACACATGCAGCTTGATGACGATCTCCATCGTCTCGATCCAGCGAGAGGAGGTGGAGAGGAGAGAGAGTTCACCGGCAGCGTGACGGGGCTCCGGTGATGGTGGTGGAGAAATTCCGGCAGGGCTTCGCCTAAGCGCTGCAGAAAACCGATCTAGAGGAGAAACTATGCACCGGTGTAACGGGTAGCACGTGGCCGGAAATTCTGTCCAAAAACCACCCAATACACTAGTATATATAGGAGGAGAGGAGAAGAGAGGCAGCCAAGGCCTTTGGGTCGGCCGAAATAGGAGGTGGGAGCAATCCTACTTCACCTCCAATCCTAGTTGGAGTAGGATTGCCTCCTATTGGCTGATTTTCCATTTTTGCTTTAGGACTTTCTCTCCTGCGCCATGGGCCTTTGTGGCTGTTTTCCCAGCCCACTAAGGGCTGGTTATTATTATCCCACAGCCCATGGACCTCTTGGGGTCGAAATACCCCTCCCAGAGGTCCCCCGGTACACTACCGGCACTCCCGGTACACTACCGATACTCCCGGTACACAACCGATGAGCCCGAAACTTTTCCGGCGACCAAACTGGGACATCCTATATATGAATCTTTACCTCTGGACCATTCCGGAGCTCCTCGCGACATTTGGGTTCTCATCTGGGACTCTGAACAACCTTCGGTCACCACCATACATAACTCTACACTATCGAAACGTCACCGAACCTTAAGTGTGCAGACCCTGCGGGTTCGAGAACTATGTAGACATGACCGAGACACCTCTACGGTCAATAACCAATGGCGGGACCTAGACGTCCACATTGGTTCCTACATATTCTATGAAGATCTTTATCGGTCGAACCTCTATGTCAAGGATTCAGTTAATCCCGTATAACGTTCCCTTTGTTCTTCGGTATGTTACTTGCCCGAGATTCGATCGTCGGTATCTCCATACCTAGTTCAACCTCGTTACTGGCAAGTCTCTTTACTCGTTCCGTAATACAAGATCCCGTGACTAACACTTAGCCACATTGCTTGCAAGGCTTTTTGTGATGTTGTATTACCGAGTGGGCCCTGAGATACCTCTCCGTCACACGGAGTAACAAATCCCAGTCTTGATCCATGCCAACTCAACAGACACCATCGAAGATACCTATAAAGCACCTTTATAGTCACCCAGTTACGTTGCGACGTTTGATACACACAAGGCACTCCTCCGATATCCGTGATTTGCATGATCTCATGGTCATAGGAACATATACTTGACATGCAGAAAACAGTAGCAATAAACTGACACGATCATATGCTATGTTTGTAGTTTGGGTCTTATCCATCACATCATTCTCCTAATGATGTGATCCCGTTATCAAATGACATCTCATGTCCATGGCTAGGAAACCTTAACCATCCTTTGATCAACGAGCTAGTCCATTAGAGGCATACTAGGGACATGGTTTTGTCTATGTATCCACACATGTATTTTAAGTCTCCGATCAATACAATTATAGCATGGATAATAAACGATTATCATGAACAAGGAAATATGATAATAACTAATTTATTATTGCCTCTAGGGCATATTTCCAACAAAACAAGGTGCATAAAAGGATTAACATCACATGCAAATCATAAGTGACATGATATGGCCATGAACTTGTGCTTTTGATCTCCATCTTGAAAGCACCGGCATGATCTCCATCGTCACCGGCATGACACCATGATCTCCATCATCTTGATCTCCATCAATGTGTCGCCATCGGGGTTGTCACGCCCATCATGCTTGTACTACTATTGCAACCGTTTAGCGATAAAGTAAAGCATTACATAACGCTTAATGATTGACACACAGGTCATACAATAATTAAAGACAACCCTATGGCTCCTGATCGACATGCAAGTCGTGATATTCTATAAAACACATGATCATCTCATACATCACATATATAACATCATGTAATTGGCCATATCACATCACAACATACCCTGCAAAAACAAGTTAGACGTCCTCTAATTGTTGTTGCATGTTTTACGTGGCTGCTACGGGTATCTAGCAAGAACAATTCTCACCTATGCAAAGCCACAACGGTGATACATAAGTTGCTTTTCAACCTTCTCAAGGACCGCCTTTGTCGAATCCGATCCAACTAAAGTAGGAGAAACTGCCACCCGCCAGCCATCTTTTGCAACAAGTTGCACTTGAGGGAACCGGTCTCTCGTAAGCGTACGAGTAATGTTGGTCCGGGCCGCTTCATCCCACAATATCGCTGAACCAAAACACGACCAAGGGAGGAAGCAATCTAAGCATTAACGTCCACAAACTCTTTGTGTTATACTCGAGATCTCATCTACACATAGAACTAGCTCATGATGCCACTGTTGGGGAACGTTGCATGGGAAACAAAAAATTTCCTACGCACACGCAAGATCTATCCATGGTGATGAGCATCTACGAGAGGGAGAGTGGATCTACATAGCCTTGTAGATCGCTAAGCGGGAAGCGTTAAGAAATGCGGTTGGTATAGTTGAACGTCTTCGCGATCCAAATCGCCGAGCATCCCGTGATCTCAGCATGATCCGTCCCGCAATCCAATCATGATCTATCCCACGAACTCATCACGATCCATCTCGCGATCTCAGCACGATCCCTCTCGTGATCTTGATCACGGTCCTTCCGATCTAGCGCCGAACGGACGGCACCTCCGCGTTCAGCACACGCACAACTTGATGACGATCTCCGCCTTCTTGATCCAGCAAGAGGGAGTGGAGATGTAGATGAGTTATCCGGCAGAATGACGGCGCCGCGGCGATGGTGGTGGATCAATTCTGGCAGGGCTTCACCTAAGCACTGCAGAAAACCGATCTAGAGGAGAAACTATGCACTAGAGGAACATGTAGCACGTGGATGAAAATCCTGTGCCAAAAACCCTAAAACCTCCAGTATATATAGGAGGAAGAGAGGAGGAGGCTTGGCCCTCAAGGGACCAGCCCTTGGTTCGGCTGAATCTAGGAGGAGAGGAGGACTCCTCCAATCCTAGTAGGACTAGGATTCCTCCCTATTTTGCCCTTTTTCCACCTTTTTCTCTTTGGGTCTTCTCTCCCAGCCACATGGGCCTTGTGTGGGACTTCCACCATCCCACTAAGGGCTGGTATTCACACTCCCACAGCCCATGTAGCCTCTTGGGTCGAAATACCCCTCCCGATGGTCTCCTAGTACACGACCGGCACTCCCGGCACTCCCGGTACACTACCGATGAGCCCGAAACTTTTCCGGTGACCAAAATAGGACTTCATATATATATATATATATATCAATCTTTACCTTCAGACCATTCCAGAGCTCCTCGTGACGTCCGGGATCTCATCCGGGACTCCGAACAACCTTCGGTCACCACCATACATAACTGTATACTACCGAAACGTCACCGAACCTTAAGTGTGCAGACCCTGCGGGTTCGAGAACTATGTAGACAGGACCGAGACACCTCTACGGTCAATAACCAATAGCGGGACCTGGATGCCCATATTGGTTCCTACATATTCTACGAAGATCTTTATCGGTCAAACCTCTGTGTCAGGGATTCAGTTAATCCCTATGATGTTCCCTTTGTTCATCGGTATGTTACTTGCCCGAGATTCGATCGTCGGTATCTTCATACCTAGTTCAATCTTGTTACCGGCAAGTCTCTTTACTCATTCCGTAATACAAGATCCCGTGACTAACACCTAGTCACATTGCTTGCAAGGCTTATTGTGATGTTCTATTACCGAGTGGGCCCTAAGATACCTCTCCGTCACACGGAGTAACAAATGCCAGTCTTGATCCATGCGAACCCAACAAACACCCTCGAAGATACCTGTAGAGCACCTTTATAGTCACCCAGTTACGTTGCGACGTTTGATACACACAAGGTACTCCTCCGGTGTCAGTGAGTTGCATGATCTCATGGTCATAGGAACATATACTTGACATGCAGAAAACAGTAGCAATAAACTGACACGATCATATGCTACGTTTGTAGTTTGGGTCTTGTCCATCACATCATTCTCCTAATGACGTGATCCCGTTATCAAATGACATCTCATGTCCATGACTAGGAAACCATAGCCATATTTGATCAATGAGCTAGTCTATTAGAGGCATACTAGGGACATGGTGTTGTCTATGTATCCACACATGTATCTGAGTTTCCGATCAACACAATTATAGCATGGATAATAAACGATTATCATGAACAAGGAAATATGATAATAACCAATTTATTATTGCCTCTAGGGCATATTTCCAACAAGTATGGGGGGTCAAGGGAGGGAGAGAGAGCGCGAGAGGGGTCACGTGGGGGGGGGGGGGTCGGGGATGGGCTTTTAGGAGGGGGCGGGCAAAGGAAGCTCCGGTGCGCCTCGGCTGCCCTCGGGCGCAAAGAGCACGCACGCCAGAGCTACCTTGGAGCTTTGCTGGTGTTGGGAGTGGCTTGGGTGGTGAAGGGGAATCCCTCGGCGCGCGTGGGTGACTTGCTACAGCCGGATGTGAGCTACAGAATAACGACAAGTGGTAGAGCATCGTCTCTACAGGTCAGTTGCATGGTGATAACCCACAAGTACAGGGGATCGCAATAGTTTTTGAGGGTAGAGTATTCAACCCAAATTTATTGATTCGACACAAAGGGAGCCAAAGAATATTCTCGAGTATTAGCAACTGAGTTGTCAATTCAACCGCACCTGAAAGACTTAATATCTATAGCAAAGTATTTAGTAGCAAAGTAGTATGGAAGTAACGATAGCGATGGCAAAAGTGACAGTAGCAGTTTTGTAGTGATTGTAATAGTAGCAACAGAAAAGTAACTTAGCAAAGATCAATATATGAATATCTCGTAGGCAATGGATCATATGGATAGTTATGTCGGATGGCATACATCATGCAACAATTATAACATAGGGTGACACAGAACTAGCTCCATTCATCAATATAATGTAGGCATGTATTCCATATATAGTCATACGTGCTTATGGAAAAGAACTTGCATGACATCTTTTGTCCTACCCTCCCATGGCAGTGGGGTCCTAATGGAAACTAAAGGATATTAAGGCCTCCTTTTAATAGAGAACCGGACCAAAGCATTAGCACTTAGTGAATACGTGAACTCCTCAAACTACGGTAATTACCGGAAAGAATCCCAGTTATTGTCACTCTAGGGGATGCGGATCATAACTCGTAATAGGTGTCTACAACTTGCAAGATAGGATCAATAACACATATATATTCATGAAAACATAATAGGTTCAGATCTAAAATCATGGCACTCAGGCCCTAGTGACAAGCATTAAGCATAGCAAAGTCATAGCAACATCAATCTCAGAACATAGTGGATACTAGGGATCAAACCCTAACAAAACTAACTCGATTACATGATAAACCTCATGCAACCCATCACCGTCCAGCAAGCCTACAATGGTCTTGCCGCTCCTTATTCCTTCATCCATCGTTATCTCACCCAAAACTTGAAAATTTCAGCACACAAAACTCAACAGAAACCTCGTGAGATCTGTTAGTATAATAGGCAAAAAAAACATTAGGTACTGGTTATAAATTGATTCATATTTAATTACTGCATAAGTTACTATATTCTAACTTCTTCGTGACTTATTCCCCCCAATATAATCCATGACATCATCAAAACAAGCAAACTATGCAAGCAAATACAGAATCTGTCTAAAACAAAACAGCCTGTAGTGATCAGCACTAAAGCCATACTTCTGTAACTCTGATTTTTTTAAAATGAGGATAAATTGGTAATTTTATATATCAATGTTGTGTACACAATTCAGATTAAAAAGACGTTCTAGTAAAATCAGAGAAATTCTACACTGAACCTAAAAGTTTTTGTTTTTACAACAAGATCAATTCTACTATCATCCAAATTATCCCAAAGGCTTTACTTGGCACAAACATTAATGAAAACATAAGAACACAATCATTACAGTAGCAATTAGTGGAAATATACCCTAGAGGCAATAATAAAATGGTTATTATTGTATTTCCTTGTTCATGATCATTGTCTATTGTTCATGCTATAATTGTGTTAACCGGAAACCGTAATGCATGTGTGAATACATAGACCACAACATGTCCCTAGTGAGCCTCTAGTTGGCTAGCTCGTTGATCAATAGATGGTCACGGTTTCATGACCATGGACATTGGATGTCATTGATAACAGGATCACATCATTAGGGGAATGATGTGATGGACAAGACCCAATCCTAAGCATAGCACAAGATCGTGTAGTTCGTCTGCTAAAGATTTTCCAATGTCAAGTATCGTTTCCTTAGACCATGAGATTGTGAAACTCCCGGATACCGTAAGAATGCTTTGGGTGTGCCAAACGTCACAACGTAACTGGGTGGCTATAAAGGTGCATTACGGGTATCTTCGAAAGTGTCTGTTGGGTTGGCACGAATCGAGACTGGGATTTGTCACCTCGTGTGATGGAGAGGTATCTCTGGGCCCACTCGGTAAGACATCATCATAATGAGCTCAATGTGACTAAGGAGTTAGCCACAGGATGATGTGTTATGGAACGAGTAAAGAGACTTGCCAGTAATGAGATTGAACAAGGTATAGGGATACCGACGATCGAATCTCGGGCAAGTATCATACCGGGAGACAAAGGGAATTGAATACGGGATTGATTCCCTGACATCGTGGTTCATCCGATGAGATTATCATGGAGCATGTGGGAGCCAACATGGGTATCCTGATCCCGCTGTTGGTTATTGACCGAAGAGGTGTCTCGGTCATGTCTACGTGTCTCCCGAACCCGTAGGGTCTACACACTTAAGGTTTGATGACACTAGGGTTATAGGGAAATAGTGTACATGGTTATCGAAGGTTGTTCAGAGTCCCAGATGAGATCCCGGACATCACGAGGAGCTCTAGAATGGTCCGAGGACAAAGATTGATATATAGGAAGTGAGGTTTTGGCCACCGGAAGTGTTTCGGGAATTACCGGTAACGTACCGGGACCACCGGAAGGGTTCCGGGGGTCCATCAAGTGGGGCCACCAGCCCCAGAGGGCTGCGTGGGCCGAGAGTGGGAGGGACCAGCCCCAGAGTGGGCTGGTGCGCCCTCCACCCTGGCCCATGGCGCAGGAAAGGTGGGAGGGAGGGGAAACCCAAGACCCAGATGGGCCTAAGGCCCACTAGGGTTGCGCCCTCCCCCTCTCCCCTCTTTGTTGCCGGCCAAAGGCCATCTAGGGCTGCCACACCACCCTAGCGTGGGAACCCTAGGGGCTGCGCACTCTCCTCCCCTCCTCCTATATATAATGGGGGTTTTGGGGGTTGCCAGACACACGATTTCTGTTGGGGAACGTCACATGGGAAACAAAAAAATTCCTACGCACACGCAAACCTATCCATGGTGATGAGCATCTACGAGAGGGAGAGTGGATCTACGTACCCTTGTAGATCGCTAAGCGGGAAGCGTTAAGAAACACGGTTGGTGTAGTCGTACTTCTTCGCGATCCAAATCGCCGAGCGTCCCGCGATCTAATCACGAACCCTCCCACGAACCAATCACGAACCGTCCCGCGATCTCGTCACGATCCATCCCGCGATCCGATCACGAACGTCCCGTGGTCTTGATCATGATCCTTCCGATCTAGTACCGAACGGACGGCACCTCCGCGTTCAGCACACGTGCAGCTTGATGACGATCTCCACCGTCTTGATCCAGCTAGAGGAGGTGGAGAGGAGAGAGAGTTCACCGGCAGCGTGACGACGCTCCGGTGATGGTGGTGGAGTGATTCCGGCAGGGCTTCGCCTAAGCGCTGCGGAAAACCGATCTAGAGGAGCACCGGTGAAACGGGTAGCACGTGGTCGTAAACTGTGTCTAAACAGCCCCAATCCACCAGTATATAAAGGAGGGAGGGAGAGGCAGCCCTTGGCGCAAGGCCAAGGGCCTCTAGGATTCGGCCGGCTAGAGGGGGAGGAGTCCTACTCCTCCTCCACTCCTAGTAGGAGTAGGACTCTTCGTTTTTAGCCTTTTTTCCACCTTTTCCTTTAGGACTTTTGCCTCCTACGCCATGGGCCTTATTGTGGCGGTTACTCCAGCCCAATAAGGGCTGGTTATCGCTCTCCACAGCCCATGGACCGTCTGGGGTCGAAATACCCCTCCCGGAGGTCTCCCGGTACACTACCGGCACTCCCGGTACACTACCGATGAGCCCGAAACTTTTCCGGCGACCAAACTGGGACTTCCTATATATGAATCTTTACCTACGGACCATTCCGGAGCTCCTCGTGACGTCTGGGATCTCATCCAGGACTCCGAACAAACTTCGGTCACCACCATACATAACTCTACACTACCGAAATGTCACCGAACCTTAAGTGTGCAGACCCTGCGGGTTCGAGAACTATGTAGACATGACCGAGACACCTCTACGGTCAATAACCAATGGCGGGATCTGGACGTCCACATTGGTTCCTACATATTCTACGAAGATCTTCATCGGTCGAACCTCTATGCCAAGGATTCAGTTAATCCCGTACAACGTTCCCTTTGTTCTTCGGTATGTTACTTGCCCGAGATTCGATCTTCGGTATCTCCATACCTAGTTCAACCTCGTTACCGGAAAGTCTCTTTACTCGTTCCGTAATACAAGATCCCGCAACTAACAATTAGTCACATTGCTTGCAAGGCTCATTGTGATGTTGCATTACCGAGTGTGCCCCGAGATACCTCTCCGTCACACGGAGTAACAAATCCCAGTCTCGATCCATGCCAACTCAACAGACACCATCGGAGATACCTGTAGAGCACCTTTATAGTCACCCAGTTACGTTGCGACGTTTGATACACACAAGGCACTCCTCTGATATCTGTGAGTTGCATGATCTCATGGTCATAGGAACATATACTTGACATGCGGAAAACAGTAGCAATAAACTGACACGATCATATGCTACGTTTGTAGTTTGGGTCTTGTCCATCACATCATTCTCCTAATGATGTGATCCCGTTATCAAATGACATCACATGTCAATGGCCAGGAAACCCTGACCATCTTTGATCAATGAGCTAGTTCACTAGAGGCATACTAGGGACACAGTGTTGTCTATTTACCCACACATGCAATGTGTTTCCAATCAATGCAATTATAACATGGATAATAAACGATTATCATGAACAAGGAAATATAATAATAAACACTTTGTATATTGCCTCTAGGGCATATTTCCAACAGTCTCCCACTTGCACTAGAGTCAATAATCTAGTTCACATCACTATGTGATTTACATGGTAATGAATCGAACACCCATATAGTTCTGGTGTTGATCATGTTTAGCCCTTGGAAGAGGTTTAGTCAATGGGTCTGCAACATTAAGATCCGTGTGCACTTTGCAAATATTTATGTCCTTCTCCTCGATGTAGAACCGGATGGAGTTGAAGCGTCACTTTATGTGTCTGGTCCTCTTGTGAAACCTTGGTTCCTTGGCTAGAGCAATGGCACCAGTGTTGTCACAGAACAGGCTTATTGGATTCAGTGCACTGGGTACTACTCCAAGATCTGTCATGAACTGCTTCATCTAGACACCTTCCTTCGCTGCCTCCGAGGCTGCGATGTATTTGGCTTCGCACGTAGAATCAGCTACCACGCTTTGCTTGGAACTGCACTAGCTTACCGCTCCCCCGTTAAGAATAAATACGTATCCGGTTTGCGGTTTAGAATCGTCCGGATCAGTGTCAAAGCTTGCATCGACGTAACCCTTTACGACGAGCTCTTCATCTCCTCCATAAACGAGAAACATGTCCTTAGTCCTGTTAAGGTACTTAAGGATATTCTTGACCGCTTGCCAATGCTCCACTCCAGGATCACTTTGAAACCTTCCGGCCAACTTATGGCAAGGCTGACATCGGTTCTTGTGCACAGCATTGCATACATGATAGAGCCTATGGCCGAAGCATAGGGGATGACGCTCATCTTTTCTTTATCTTCTGCAGTTACTGGGCATTGAGTATTACTCAACTTCACACCTTGTAACACAGGCAAGAACCCCTTCTTGGACTGCTCCATTTTGAACTTCTTCAAAACTTTATCAAGGTATGTGCTCTGTGAAAGTGCTATTAAGCGTCTCGACCTATCTCTATAGATCTTAATGCCTAATATGAAAGCAGCTTCTCCTAGGTCCTTCATTGAAAAACTCTTATTCAAATATTCCTTCACGCTTTCCAGCATTTCTATATTGTTTCCAATCAGCAATATGTCATCCACATATAACACTAGAAACGCTATAGAGCTCCCACTCACTTTCTTGTAAATACAAGCTTCTCCATAAACTTGTATAAACCCAAACGCTTTGATCACCTCATCAAAACGCTTATTCCAACTCCGAGGTGCTTGCACCAGTCCATAAATGGATCGCTGGAGTTTGCAAACTTTGTCAGCATTCTTTGGATCGACAAAACTTTCGGGTTGCATCATATACAACTCTTCCTCAAGGTAACCATTGAGGAATGCCGTTTTGACATCCATCTGCCAAATTTCATAGTCGAAATAAGCAGCTATTGGCAACATGATTCTGACAGACTTAAGCATCGCTACGGGTGAGAAAGTCTCATCGTAGTCAACTCCTTGAACTTGTGAAAAACCCTTTGCCACAAGTCGAGCTTTATAGACGGTGACATTACCGTCCGCGTCCGTCTTCTTCTTATAGATCCATTTGTTCTGAATGGCCTTTCACCCTTCAGGTAGTACTTCCAAAGTCCATACTTTGTTTTCATACATGGATCCCATCTCGGATTTCATGGCCTCTAACCATTTCTCGGAATCCGGGCCCATCACTGCTCCTCCATAGCTCGTAGGTTCATTGTTGTCTAACAACATGACCTCCAAGACAGGGTTGCCGTACCACTCGGGAGTAGTACGCGTCCTTGTCGACCTACGAGGTTCAATAGCAGCTTGATCCGAAGCTTCATGATCATCATCGTTAACTTCCTCTTCTACCATCGCAGGTTCCACAAAAACATCTTTCTGTGCTGCGCTACTTTCTGGTTGAAGTAAAGGTTCAATAACCTCATCAAGCTCTATTTTCCTCCCACTCAATTCTTTCGAGAGAAATTCTTTCTCAAGAAATGTTCCATTCTTAGCGACAAACACTTTGCCTTCGGATCTGAGATAGAAAGTATACCCGACTGTCTCTTTCGGGTATCCTATGAAGACGCATTTCTCCGCTTTGGGTTCCAGCTTTTCAGGCTGAAGCTTTTTGACATAAGCATCACATCCCCAAACTTTAAGAAACAACAACTTTGGCCTTTTGCCAAACCACAGTTCATATGGCGTCATCTCAACGGATTTCGATGGTGCCCTATTTAAAGTGAATGCAGCTGTCTCTAATGCATAACCCCAAAACGATAGTGGCAAATCGGCAAGAGACATCATAGAACGCACCATATCTAATAAGGTTCGATTACGACGTTCAGACACACCATTACGCTGTGGTGTTCCGGGCGGTGTCAACTGTGAAACAATTCCACATTGTCTTAAGTGACTGCCAAACTCATAACTCAGATATTCACCTCCTCGATCAGATCGCAGAAATTTAATCTTCTTGTTATGATGATTCTCAACTTCACTCTGAAATTGCTTGAACTTTTCAAAAGTTTCAGACTTGTGTTTCATCAAGTAAATATACCCATATCTACTCAAGTCATCAGTGAAGGTGAGAAAGTAACGATATCCACCGCGCGTTGCAACATTCATTGGGACCACACACATCAGTATGTATGATTTCCAACAAGTCACTTGCCCGTTCCATTGTTCCAGAGAACGGCGTTTTAGTCATCTTGCCCATCAGGCATGGTTCACATGTGTCAAGTGATTCAAAATCAAGTGACTCCAAAAGTCCATCAGCATGGAGCTTCCTCATGCGTTTTACACCAATATGACCTAAACGGCAGTGCTTCCTCATGCGTTTTACACCAATATGACCTAAACGGCAGTGCCACAAGAAAGTGGTACTATCATTAACAACTCTACATCTTTTGGCATCAATGTTATGAACATGTGTGTCATCACTATCAAGATTCAATATGAATAAACCCCTAACATTGGGTGGATGACCATAAAAGATATTACTCATATAAATAGAACAACCTTTATTCTCTGACTTAAATGAGTAACCGTCTCGCAATAAACAAGATCCAGATATAATGTTCATGCTTAATGCAGGCACTAAATAACAATTATTCAGGTTCATCACTAATCCCGATGGTAATAGAAGAGAGAGCGTGCTGACGGCGATCACATCAACCTTGGAACCATTTCCCACGCACATCGTCACTTCATCCTTTGCCAGCCTTCGTTTATTCCGTAGTTCCTGCTTTGAGTTGCAAATGTGAGCAACCGAACCGGTATCAAATACCCAGGCACTACTACGAGAGCTAGTAAGGTACACATCAATAACATGTATATCATATATACCTTGTTTGTCGTTGGCCGCCTTCTTGTCAGCCAGGTACTTGGGGCAGTTCCGCTTCCAGTAACTAGTTCCCTTGCAATGAAAGCACTCGGTTTCTGGCTTAGGTCCATGCTTAGGTTTCTTTGTAGGAGTAGCAACTGCTTTGCCACCCTTCTTGGTTTTACCCTTCTTGCCTTTGCCATTTTTCTTGAAACTAGTGGTTTTATTGACCATCAACACTTGATGTTCTTTCTGGATTTCAGACTCAGCGACTTTCAGCATCGCAAACAGCTCGGCGACTGACTTGTTCATCCCATGCATGTTATAGTTCATCACAAAGCTCTTGTAACTAGGTGGCAGCGATTGAAGAACTCTATCAGTGATTGCCTCCGGCGGAAGGGTAATTCCCAACTCAGCTAGACGGTTTGAGTACCCAGACATTCTGAGTATGTGCTCACTAATAGACCCGTTCTCCTCCATCTTGCAAGCATAGAATTTATTGGAGCTCTCATACCTCTCGATCCAGGCATTCTTCTGAAAGATAAACTTCAACTCCTGGAACATCTCATATGCTCCATGACGTTCAAAACGTCTTTGAAGTCCCGGTTCTAAGCCATACAATATTGCACACTGAACTATTGAGTAGTCTCCAGCACGAGCCTCCCAAGCGTTCTTAACGTCTTCGGAGGTCATGTCTTCTGGCTGGTCACCAAGCGGTGCATCAAGGACATCTGACTTCTAGGAAGCCGTGAGGATAATCCTCAGATTACGGGCCTAGTCAACAAAGTTACTTCCATCATCTTTCAATTTAGCTTTCTCTAGGAACGCATTAAAATTCAGGGGTGCTACTGCGCGAGCCATTGATCTACAACATAAGTATGCAAAGGTTACTTAGACTATTGTTCAAGATAACGAATTAGTTAATCAAATTACTAAAGCTCCCACTCAAATTGACATCCCTCAGGTCATCTGAGTGTCACATGATCCAAATTCACCAACTCAAGTCCGATCACCACGTGAGTCAAGGTGGCTTCAATGGTGAACATCATCATGTTGATCATATCTACTATATGACTCATGCTCGACCTTTCGGTCTCTTGTGTTCCGAGGCCATGTCTGTACATGCTAGGCTCGTCAAGTTTAACTCGAGTGTTCTGCGCGTGCAAATCTGGCTTGCACCCGTTGTATGTGAACGTAGAGTCTATCACACCCGATCATCACGTGGTGTCTCAACACGATGAACTTTCGCAACGGTGCACACTCGGGGAGAACACAATTTTTATCTTGAAATTTAAGTGAGGGATCACCTTATAATGATACCATCGTACTAAGCAAAACAAGGTGCATAAAAGGATTAACATCACATGCAATTCATAAGTGACATGATATGGCCATGAACTTGTGTTTAAGATCTCCATCTTCGAAACACCGACATGATCTCCATCGTCACCGGCACAACACCATGATCTCCATCAACGTGCTGCCGTTGGGGTTGTGGCACCAGCCCTGCTTCTACTTCTATTGCTACCGCTTAGCGATAAAGTAAAGCATTACATAGCGCTCAATGATTGACACGTAGGTCATACAATAATTGAAGACAACCCTATGGCTCCTGCCGGTTGCCGTATTCACCGACGTGCAAGTCGTGAAAATCTATACATCACATGATCATCTCATACATCACATATATCTCATCATGTAATTGGCCATATCACATCACAACATACCCTGCAAAAACAAGTTAGACGTCCTCTAATTGTTGTTGCATGTTTTACGTGGCTGCTACGGGTATCTAGCAAGAACTATTCTCACCTACGCATAAACCACAACGGTGATACATAGATTGCTTTTCAACCTTCTCAAGGACCGCCTTTGTCGGATCCGATCCAACTAAAGTAAGAGAAACTGTCACCCGCAAGCCATCTAAGCAACAAGTTGCGTCGAGGGAACAGGTCTCTCGTAAGCGTACGAGTAATGTTGGTCCAGGCCGCTTCATCTCACAATCCCGCTGAACCAAAATCCGACCAAGGGAGGAAGCAATCTAAGCATCAACGCCCACAAACCTTTTGTGTTCTACTCGAGATCTCATCGAACCATCAACCTAGCTCATGATGCCACTGTTGGGGAACGTCGCATGGGAAACAAAAAATTTCCTACACACACACAAACCTATCCATGGTGATGAGCATCTACGAGAGGGAGAGTGGATCTACGTACCCTTGTAGATCGCTAAGCGGGAAGCGTTAAGAAACGCGGTTGGTGTAGTCGTACTTCTTCACGATCCAAATCGCCGAGCGTCCCGCGATCTAATCACGAACCGTCCCGCGAACCAATCATGAACCGTCCCGCGATCTCGTCACGATCCGTCCCGCGATCCGATCACGAACGTCCCGTGGTCTTGATCACGATCCTTCCGATCTAGTACCGAACGGACGACACCTCCGCGTTCAGCACACGTGCAGCTTGATGACGATCTCCACCGTCTTGATCCAGCAAGAGGAGGTGGAGAGGAGAGAGAGTTCACCGGCAGCGTGACGGTGCTCCGGTGATGGTGGTGGAGTGATTCCGGCAGGGCTTCGCCTAAGCGCTGCGGAAAACCGATCTAGAGGAGCACCGGTGAAACGGGTAGCACGTGGCTGTAAACTGTGTCTAAACAGCCCCAATCCACCAATATATAAAGGAGGGAGGGATAGGCAGCCCTTGGTGCAAGGCCAAGGGCCTCTAGGATTCGGCCGGCTAGAGGGGGAGGAGTCCTACTCCTCCTCCACTCCTAGTAGGAGTAGGACTCTTCCTTTTTAGCCATTTTTCCACCTTTTCCTTTAGGACTTTTGCCTCCTGCACCATGG
The DNA here is from genome assembly GCA_022496015.1 of Hordeum marinum. Lineage (NCBI taxonomy): Eukaryota > Viridiplantae > Streptophyta > Magnoliopsida > Poales > Poaceae > Hordeum > Hordeum marinum. Next base: position 179,579,866 of record CM039678.1, on the reverse strand, counting down.
GCCTTATTGTGGCTGTTCCTCCAGCCCAATAAGGGCTGGTTATCACTCTCCACAGCCCATGGACCCTCTGGGGTCGAAATACCCCTCCCGGAGGTCTCCCGGTACACTACCGGCACTCCCGGTACACTACCGATGAACCCGAAACTTTTCCGGCGACCAAACTGGGACTTCCTATATATGAATCTTTACCTCCGGACCATTCCAGAGCTCCTCGTGATGTCCGGGATCTCATCCGGAACTCCAAACAAACTTCGGTCACCACCATACATAACTCTACACTACCGAAACGTCACCGAACCTTAAGTGTGCAGACCCTGCGGGTTCGAGAACTATGTAGACATAACCGAGACACCTCTACGGTCAATAACCAATGGCGGGACCTAGACGTCCACATTGGTTCCTACATATTCTACGAAGATCTTCATCGGTCGAACCTCTATGCCAAGGATTCAGTTAATCCCGTACAACGTTCCCTTTGTTCTTCGGTATGTTACTTGCCCGAGATTCGATCGTCGGTATCTCCATACCTAGTTCAACCTCGTTACCGGAAAGTCTCTTTACTCGTTCCGTAATACAAGATCCCGCAACTAACAATTAGTCACATTGCTTGCAAGGCTCATTGTGATGTTGCATTACCGAGTGGGCCCCGAGATACCTCTCCGTCACACGGAGTAACAAATCCCAGTCTCGATCCATGCCAACTCAACAGACACCATCGGAGATACCTGTAGAGCACCTTCATAGTCACCCAGTTACGTTGCGACGTTTGATACACACAAGGCACTCCTCTGATATCTGTGAGTTGCATGATCTCATGGTCATAGGAACATATACTTGACATGCGGAAAACAGTAGCAATAAACTGACACGATCATATGCTACGTTTGTAGTTTGGGTCTTGTCCATCACATCATTCTCCTAATGATGTGATCCCGTTATCAAATGACATCACATGTCAATGGCTAGGAAACCTTGACCATCTTTGATCAACGAGCTAGTTCACTAGAGGCATACTAGGGACACAGTGTTGTCTATTTACCCACACATGCAATGTGTTTCCAATCAATGCAATTATAGCATGGATAATAAACGATTATCATGAACAAGGAAATATAATAATAAACACTTTATATATTGCCTCTAGGGCATATTTCCAACAATTATTGTCAGAGACGTTACAAACGCTTGGCAGTCACACTGCGATGATTACTCCCTTGTTCAGTGCGGCATGCTTTATAGTTTAGAACCGGGGCTCCAAAAGCGTTTTGAGCAACACGGAGCATATGAGATGTTCCAAGAGCTGAAACTGGTTTTCCAAGCTCATGCCCGGGTCGAGAGATATGAAGTCTCTGACAAGTTCTTCAGCTGTAAGATGAAGGAGAATAGTTCTGTCAGTGAGCACATACTCAAAATGTCTGGGTTGCACAATTGCTTGACTCAGCTGGGAGTTAATCTCCCGGATGACTCGGTCATTGACATAATCCTCCTGTCGCTTCCACCTAGATACAAGAGCTTTGTGATGAACTACAACATGCAGGGTATGGAGAAGTCCATTCCTGAGTTGTACTCGATGCTGAAATCAGCGGAGGTCGAGATCAAAAAGGAGCATCAAGTGTTGATGGTCAATAAGACCACTAGTTTCAAAAAGGCAAGGGTAAGAAGAACTTCAAGAAGGACGACAAAGCTGTTGCCGCGCCCGGTAAGCAAGTTGCCGGGAAGAACAACAAGAATGGACCCAAGCCTGAGACTAAGTGCTTTTATTGCAAGGGTACCGGTCACAGGAAGCGGAACTGCCCCAAGTACTTAGCGGATAAGAAGGCCGGCAACGTTAAAGGTATATGTGATATACTTGTTATTGATGTGTACCTAACCAGCGCTCGTAGTACCTCCTGGGTATTTGATACCGGTGCAGTTGCTCACATTTGTAACTCCAAGCAGGAGCTGCGGAATAAGCAAAGGCTGGCAAAGGACGAGGTGACGATGCGCGTCGGGAATGGTTCCAAGGTCGATGTGATCGCCGTCGGCACGCTAGCTCTACATCTACCTTCGGGATTAGTTTTAAACCTCAATAATTGTTATTTAGTACCAGCTTTGAGCATGAATATTGTATCTGGATCTCGCTTGATGCGAGATGGCTACTCATTTAAATCTGAGAATAATGGTTGTTCTATTTATATGAGAGAAATGTTTTATGGTCATGCTCCGTTGGTCAATGGTTTGTTTTTGATGAATCTCGAACGTGATGTTACACATGTCCATTGTGTGAGTACCAAAAAGTGTAAGGTTGATAACGATAGTCCCACTTACATGTGGCATTGCCGCCTTGGTCATATTGGTGTCAAACGCATGAAGAAGCTCCATGCTGATGGACTTTTGGAGTCTCTTGATTCTGAATCATTTGACACGTGCGAACCATGCCTCATGGGCAAGATGACCAAGACTCCGTTCTCCGAAACAATGGAGCGAGCAACTAACTTGTTGGAAATAATACATACCGATGTATGCAGTCCAATGAGCGTCGAGGCTCGCGGTGGCTACCGTTATGTTCTCACCCTCAGTGATGACTTGAGCAGATATGGGTATGTCTACTTAATGAAACACAAGTCAGAAACCTTTGAAACGTTCAAGGAATTTCAGAGTGCGGTAGAGAATCAACATGACAGGAAAATAAAGTGCCTACGATCTCATCATGGCAGAGAATATTTAAGTCACGAGTTTGGCACACACCTAAGGAAATGTGGAATCGTTTCACAACTCACGCCGCCTGGCACACCTAAGGGAAATGGTGTGTCTGAATGTCGTAATCGCACTCTATTGGATATGGTGCGATCTATGATGTCTCTTACCGACTTACCGCTATCATTTTGGGGATATGCATTAGAGACTGCCGCATTCACTTTAAATAGGGCACCGTCAAAGTCCGTTGAGACGACACCGTCTGAATTATGGTTTGGAAAGAAACCTAAGCTCTCGTTTCTAAAAGTTTGGGGATGCGATGCTTATGTGAAGAAACTTCAACCTGAGAAGCTCGAACCCAAAGCGGAAAAGTGTGTCTTCATAGGATATCCCAAAGAGACTATTGGGTATACCTTCTACCTCAGATCCGAAGGCAAAGTCTTTGTTGCCAAGAATGGATCCTTTCTCGAGAAAGAGTTTCTCTCGAAAGAAGTGAGTGGGAGGAAAATAGAACTTGATGAGGTAATTGTACCTCCACTCGGACCGGAGAGTAGCGCAGCACGGGAAGTAGTTTCTGTGGAGCCTACACCGGCTGGAGAGGAAGTTAATGATGATGATCATGAAATTTCAGATCAAGTTACTATTGAACATAGAAGGTCCACTAGGACACGTTCCGCACCAAAGTGGTACGACAACCCTGTCCTGGAGATCATGTTGTTGGACAACGGTGAACCTTCGAACTATGAAGAAGCGATGGCGGGCCCGGATTCCAACAAATGGCTTGAAGCCATTAATCCGAGATAGAATCCATGTATGAGAACAAAGTGTGGACTTGGGTGGACTTGCCTGATGATAAGGGAGCCATTGAAAATAAATGGATCTTTAAGAAGAAGACTGATGTGAATGGTAATATGACCGTCTATAAGGCTCGTCTTGTCGCTAAGGGTTATCGACAAGTTCAAGGAGTTGACTATGATGAGACTTTCTCACCCGTAGCGATGCTGAAGTCTGTCCGAATCATGTTAGCAATTGCTGCATTTTATGATTATGAGATCTCGCAAATGGACGTCAAAACGGCATTCTTTAATGGCTTCCTTAAGGAAGAACTGTATATGATGCAGCTGGAAGGTTTTGTCGATCCTAAAGAAGCTAACAAAGTGTGCAAGCTCCAGCACTCCATCTATGGGCTGGTGCAAGCATCTCGGAGTTGGAACATTCGCTTTAATGAGGTGATTAAAGCGTTTGGGTTTGTACAAGTTTATGGAGAACCCTGCATTTACAAGAAAGTGAGCGGGAGCTCTGTAGCATTTCTCATATTATATGTGGATGACATACTGATAATGGGAAATGATATAGAACTTTTGGAAAGTGTAAAGGTCTACTTGAATAAATGTTTTTCAATGAAGGACCTTGGAGAAGCTGCTTACATATTAGGCATCAAGATCTGTAGAGATAGATCGAGACGCCTCATAGGTCTTTCACAAAGCACATACCTTGACAAGATATTGAAGAAGTTCAATATGCATCAGTCCAAGAAGGGGTTCTTGCCTGTGTTACAAGGTGTGAGATTGAGTACGACTCAATGCCCGACCACAACAAAGGATAGAGAAGAGATGAGTGTCATCCCCTATGCTTGAGCCATAGGCTCTATTATCTATGCCATGCCGTGTACGAGATCTGATGTGAACCTTGCCATAAGTTTGGTAGGAGGTACCAAAGTGATCCCGGAGCGGAACACTGGACAACGGTCAAGAATATCCCGAAGTACCTGAAAAGGACAAAGCACATGTTTCTCATATATGGAGGTGCCGAAGAGCTCGTCGTAAAGGGTTATGTCGATGCTAGCTTCGACATAGATCCAAACAACTCCAAGTCGCAAACTGGATACGTGTATATTTTGAACGGAGGGTGTCGGGGATATACCCCGCGGTATGACCCGGCCAGGCGACTCACAGGAGACCCGTTAAGGATATGACATCTCGTGACCCAGCTGGCGGACTGTAGATGACCAAGGCCCAAGACCCGGGGGGTGAGCCGGCGCGAGGCGGCTCACGAGTAAGACCCGGTGGGTGAGCCGGCGCCAGGCGGCTCACGAGATAAGACCCGGTGGGTGAGCCGGCGCCAGGCGGCTCACGAGAGAAGGCCCGCAAGAGAAGGCCCGCAGAGAGAAGGATTCCATTAAAGGAAATAAGACCCAGAGTAGGATTCGTGATGAGTCCTACTCCTACTCCTAGTAGGACTCTATTTGTAAGCCTACCCTCTCCACTTATATAAGGAGGGGTAGAGCACCCCTAGAGGGACAGATTGAGAAGAGACACAAGCCCACAAGTTTAGACAACACAATTAGAGATAGACAGATTAGAGGCTCTCGTGATTAGAGATAGCGATTAGCACCCTTGTAACCGAGAGATCTTCATCATCATCAATACCAGAGAAGCAGGACGTAGGCTTTTACCTCGACTTGAGGGGCCGAACCTGGGTAAAACTCTGTGTCTTCTCGATTCTGATCAACCCCTTCAAGCCACCACGTAGCTGCGTTTTGCCCCGGACCTAAGTCCGTTGACCCGGACATCTGCCGTGACAAAACCACGACAGTTGGCGCCCACCGTGGGGCCAGCGCACGATGGTGTTGTGTTCTTGGAGGGAGCTCTCCTAGGGATCGAGAAGCTCGCGTTTCGTCAGATAAAAGAAGAGCCAAGGCAAAAAGTTTAGCACACCGTCAAGGTTTCCAATACAGATTCAATCCTCGTGGCGGACGTGTCCGGCTGTTTCTGCGTTTACCCGTCCACATGTAGCCGCTCATGGCGAATTCGGATGGAGGGACCGGATCAAAAAAGAAAAAGAAAATCAGGCAGAGGATAGCTTTGACACGAATCGATCACGGACTCGGCGCTGTCGGCACCAGTCAGCCTCGCCTCTGCCATCACAGGCTCGGGTTCGAGCCGGTTTCGTCGTTGCGCTGTCCACACTCATCCGCGCGTTGAGCTGCCTCGCCGTGGTTCCACCTCGTACTCCTCCGCTAGAACTGCTACAAGCCGCCGCTATGGCGTACTTCTGGCTCGTGCGACAAATCGCCGTTTTGGCCCGCCAGTGCGCCTTCCTCTGAGCCGCCTCATTGCTCTGTCACGGCATCGCCTCTCCGGGTCGGACAAGTCGTCGTTTTCCTCTGCGTTCGTCCTCTCACCCTCCGCCTCACCGCTGCGCGCCGGCACCCGCTAGCTCCGTTTCATCGCAGCACCCGCCGGCTGCTGTTGTGCTGTTGCGGCTGCACTTCACCTGAACCGGCCCGACAAGCCGCCCCCACCGGAACCGCCTTGAGTCGCCCCGGCGAGTTGCCCCCGAAGCCGCCGCGTCAGCTGCTGCTCTAAAACCACCGCCGCAAGCCGCCTCACCTCCGCGTCGCACGAGCCACCGGCCGGCCCTCCGCTCGTCCCACGCCCTGCCGCTCCTCCGCGCCGCATGAGCCGCCGGCCGGCCCTCTGCTCGTCCTGTGCCCCGCCTCAGCTCCACCTCACCGTGGCTGTTCACCCCGAGCCGGCCCCGCTGTGCCGCCCGCCTCGCACAAGCCCCCGCCGGAACCGCCTTGAGCCGCCCCCGCTGGCATCGCCTTGAGCCGCCCTCGCCGGCGTCACCTTGAGCCGCCCCCGCCGGAACCGCTTTGAGCCGCCCCCGCCGGCGTCGCCTTGACTCCACCTCCGCCGCTGTGGTGGCCGCCCTCCAGATTGTGGCTCCGTGTCAGGGAAGAAGTGGGAGGCTGGTGGGTAAGAAAAAGTGAGCGCCAGTAAAAAAAAGAGGTGATTTGCAGATGCTATATACGGATCATCCGTCGACCCGAAGAATCAGGTGAAATCCATCTGATCTATTTTTATTGATGTATTTTCTTTCTTTCGAGGACAATTACTCCGGCTCTTGTCATATATCTTATGCAGGAAAATTAGTCATGTGCCGTTATACCCCGGAGATGGAGTGCCTGCCGTCGTCTTTGTGTCACAGTGCTCAACGGGCGCTTATGAGCCGCCCCCGCGGCCCAGTCTATGTCAATGTGCCGGTACCATGCCCACTCACCAGTATGAGCCGCCTAATGGACGCGGCAAGCCGCCACATTCGCGATATGGTCTTCAACAACCACGTCATGGCCGTCTCTCACCGTTGCGCCGATTTACAGCGTTGTGGCTGATTCTTGCCACCACGCCGGCTTACAATGCCGTGACAGTCTCTCGCCGCTGCGCCGGATTACAACGCCTTGCCGACTCTCGCTACGCGCGCCGTTTTTCAATACCATGGCCGGCTCTCATCCGATGACACGGGCGGTTTACCAATTGCACCGGCTTACAACGTCGTGGCTATCTCTCGCCACCGCACCGGCTTGCAACGCCACAACGACTGACCGTCCGTGCTGGTTTTCAATACCACGGACGACTCACCGATCACACTGACTTACAACACCATGGCCGTCTCTCGCCGTCATGCCGTCTCACAATGCCGCGGCCAATTTTCGCCTCCCGCGCCGGCTTGCATCACCGGCTTACAATGACCTCGCCGTCTTTCATCATCCGCGACGGCTTACAACGCTGTGGCGTCTTTCACAAACATCACCAGTTTACAATGCCACGGACGCCGCCTACAATACGATTCTACATCGACATCAGGTGCAGTGCTCGACAATACGAGCCGCCCAACGGACAAGCGCATAAGTCGCCACCACTACAGTTTGGTTCACTTCAAGCAAACAAACCAGAACGAAACATCGACCGGATCATTGAAATAGTTCCTATGGGTCATTTATAACCCGCCACGGACAACCTCAACTTTCGATGAAGATTCTCAAGCCGCCTCTTCGAGTCAACTTGAGACTCGGGGGCTACAGACATGGCAAGACACATTTGGTTGTTTTCAATGAGAAGCCCGGATCTTTTGCCAAGATGAAATTTTCCGGCTCAACAAGTGTAAGTTGAAGTGGTTTGTGACCCGCCGAAGTTCTTCTCAGTCAATCTCGCCTTAGAGACCCTGAGCCGGTTCACAGAGTTGACGGCCAATCTTGCTTTAGAGACCCTGAACTAATGTCAATACAATAAGTTCTTCTCAGTCAATCTCGCCCTAGAGACCCTGAGCCGGTTAACAAAGTTGACAGCCAATCTCGCCTTAGAGACCCTGAACTGATGTTACTCTTACCAGTCAATCTCGCTTTAGAGACCTTGAGCTGGTTCACAAAGTTGACGGCCAATCTCGCTTTAGAGACCCTGAACTGCTGTAAGTTACACACTTAAGCTCTTATCAGTCAATCTCACTTTAGAGACCCTGAGCCGGCTCACATAGTTGACGGCCAATCTCGCTTGAGAGACCCTGAACTGGTATGATGCATAGTTTGAGTACATTAAGCGCTGTTGCTGATGGAGGCTTCTTACCTTTGGTATAGCTTAAAAAATTCCCTAAGGCAATAGCGTGTACATAAAATTCTAGTTGCTTATCAACTGCGACCATCGAAGGGGGCTTCTTACCAACGGGTATCGCTTATCTCACCCTAATGGTCGGCTTTATGCCACTTCCGGTTACTTATTAACCGCGGTTGTCGAAGGGGGCTTCTTACCGACGGGTTCGCTTATCTCACCCTAACAACTGGCGTTTACGCCAAAAATAGTTTTGGAAGGAGGCTTCTTGCCTTCGGGTATAGCTTACATAAACCCTTCACACAGCCGGCTAGTACAATTAGTAGTCGCGGCTGTCGAATGGATGCTTCTTGCCATAAGGTATAGCTTACATAAAACCATCGGCAGCCGGCCCTATTCAACATTGGCTGATTGGAGGAGGCTTCTTGCCTTCGGGTATAGCTTACATCACCCTCCAACAGCAGGCTTTCTTGAGCTGCGGTTGTCAGTAGAGGCTTCTTACCTTTGGTATAGCTTACATAAACCTATTGAAAACTGGTGTTGGAATACAATGGATAAAGTATTTGCTGTTAAAAGGAGGTTTTTTACCATCATGGTACAGTTTACATCACCCCTCATGCAGCCGGCTATAGGCCGCTTCAAGTTCATCAACAGTCGCCGTTGTCGATAGAGCCCTCCTACCGTCAGGTATAGCTTACATATATCCTAAGACAATCGGCTCTTAAAAGAAATTATTTGCAAAGGACGACTCATGTTATCCCAAAAAGTTGCTGGCTTTAGGCCGCTTCCGGCTCTTCATTAGCCGCGGTTGTCAATGGAGGCTTCTTACATTGGAGTACAACTCATATTACCCTACGACAACCGGTCATCAACAGAGCTTATAAGGCTCGGAGTCATGCTACTCCGGTTGATATCTCAGAGGAGGATCATTCAATGGGGTCTTCCCACCTCCAGATAAACATGCCGGCTTATAAAAGCCGGATCAGAGCAAGAGAAAGGAGAAAAAATTATGAAAAGTATTATCTCTTAATATGAGCCGCCACAGCATTGTAAGCTCATAAGACTCGGAGTCATGCTACTCCGGTTAACATCTCACAGGTGGATTGTTCAAGGGGGGATTCCCACCTCCAGATAAACATGCCGGCTTATAAAAGCCGGATCAGAGCAAAATTATGAGAAAAAAGGAGCAATGTTATGAAAGGTATAAACATCTCCGGGTTGAGCTTCTTCAAGGCGCCCTCACAACAATGCAGAATGTATTCTGTCTTGTTTATTTTTTGCAGGTATTATCTCTCAATATGAGCCGCTATTAAATATTTGGCAAGACCAAATGGATCTTTTAACAGCCAACATGGCTGGATCTTCATAGTTATCATAAGAAGTGTTAAATGATTGGGGTTTTTTAAAGCCATCTCGGAGAAATTCATTATCTTTCAAGAGCCTCCCTATCAGATATAATGCTGTGTCATCTAATTGACCGGTTCTCGGATTTTTTCAAATGTGCTCTGTAGTAATCTACAACACTCATGGATTTCTCAAACTCATATTTGTCGGGTTGCACAGCAACCACGAGCAGGAATTTCATATCAGAGACAAAGGAATTATTTTAGGATATTCATTCCGGGTTATATTACAACCACGATCAAAGATTCATTCAACAAATTATGGCGAGTCATATTACTCTTACATAGTCCCGAGTCGCCGTAGGCAGACGACCTGGCACTTGGGGGCTACACTATCCAAAGTCCAGTTTATATCAATTATGCAAGTCCCATGTTGCTGCAAGCATGCACCACGACACTTGGGGGCTAATGCAAGCTGGCTTTCAAATTATTACATTGTCAAGCAAGACCCTATTATCTCAAAGAGATGACCCGGTCCTTCTATATTTTCTCAAGAATATGAGCCGGACTTTTTATATTTTTATAAGTCCCAGCCCAGTAAATTCTTACTGACCCGGCACTTGGGGGCTACACCGCTCAGATCAAAATTTTCTAAAGTCCCAAGTCGCCGCAGGCGTGCGACCCGACACTTGGGGGCTATAGTATTCAGCCGTTTAAACAGATTATAAGGTTCTAAATTGAAGACCCGGCACGTCACATTCTGATGAGCCGTCCCTTGGGGGCTACACCCGCCGAAGCTTTCTTATGAGCCGGCCCTTGTGGTCTACACCCGCCGAAGCGTTCTGGTGAGTCGGCCCTTGGGGGCTACACCCGCTGAAGTTTCATAAGATATAAGACAACTATAAGTCCCAGATTGCTGCAGGCAAGACAACCAGGTACTTGGGAGCTACACAGTCTAAAATGTTATTTGCAAAGCACCAAATTATCATGGATAATCTGGGAGCTTGGGGGCTACAGGTAATATGGACATATCAAAAACTTTTGAGGACAATTTTCAAGATTTTAATTATGGAGTTGAGCTATTAGACCCGGTGTCTTCAACATTTATGACCCGAAATTATCAAAAGATCATAACCCGCCAGATTTTATAAGCCGCCTTGTTTTACAAACAATGGAAGTCCGGCTTTACATCAGATGGATTTTCATCTCAGTATTTTTATCAAGTCAGTTGGATTCTAAATTATTTGACCCGGAGTCACCAATGATAATGACCCGGCATCATCAATGATTATAACCCGGCGGAGATAACCCGCCAAGACCATTGGAAGCCGACTCAATGGCATATGGGTGTTCTATTCTCAATATTTTTCAAAGGACATTGGCAAGCAAGATGGTTATCAAGACGACTCATTCATATGCAGAAAACACCCGGATTTCCGAGGAGTTATTTTATAAGCCGGCCACTTAACATATTTGCTATTCCTATTTTAGGAGGTTACCATGAATAAATTCAAGCTAACCTGGGGGCTAATGTCGGGGATATACCCCGCGGTATGACCTGGCCAGGCGACTCACAGGAGACCCGTTAAGGACATGACATCTCGTAAATGACCCGGCTGGCGGACTGTAGATGACCAAGGCCCAAGACCCGGGGGGTGAGCTGTTGGAAATATGCCCTAGAGGCAATAATAAATTAGTTATTATCATATTTCCTTGTTCATGATAATCGTTTATTATCCATGCTATAATTGTATTGATAGGAGACTTAGATGCATGTGTGGATACATAGACAAAACCATGTCCCTAGTATGCCTCTAATAGACTAGCTCGTTGATCAAAAGATGGTTAAGGTTTCCTAGCCATGGACATGAGATGTCATTTGATAACAGGGTCACATCATTAGGAGAATGATGTGATGGACAAGACCCAAACTTCAAACGTAGCATATGATCGTGTCAGTTTATTGCTACTGTTTTCCGCATGTCAAGTATGTGTTCCTATGACCATGAGATCATGCAACTCACAGATATCGGAGGAGTGCCTTGTGTGTATCAAATGTTGCAACTAATTGGGTGACTATAAAGGTGCTCTACAGGTATCTCCGATGGTGTCTGTTGAGTTGGCATGGATCGAGACTGGGATTTGTTACTCCGTGTGACGGAGAGGTATCTCGGGGCCCACTCGGTAATGCAACATCACAATAAGCCTTGCAAGCAATGTGACTAATTGTTAGTTGCGGGATCTTGTATTATGGAACGAGTAAAGAGACTTGCCGGTAACGAGGTTGAACTAGGTATGGAGATACCGACGATCGAATCTCGGGCAAGTAACATACCGAAGAACAAAGGGAACGTTATACGGGATTAACTGAATCCTTGACATAGAGGTTCGACCGATAAAGATCTTCGTAGAATATGTAGGAACCAATGTGGATGTCCAGGTCCCGCCATTGGTTATTGACTGTAGAGGTGTCTCGGTCATGTCTACATAGTTCTCGAACCCGCAGGGTCTGCACACTTAAGGTTCGGTGACGTTTCGGTAGTGTAGAGTTATGTATGGTGGTGACCAAAGTTTGTTCGGAGACTCGGATGAGATCTCGGACATCACGAGGAGCTCCGGAATGGTCCGGAAGTAAAGATTCATATATAGGAAGTCCCAGTTTGGTTTCCGGAAAAGTTTCGGGCTCATCGGTAGTGTACCGGGAGTGCCGGTAGTGTACCGGGAGTGCCGGGAGGCCTCCGGGAGGCCTTCGGGAGGCCTCCGGGAGGCCTCCGGGAGGCCTCCGGGAGGGGTATTTCGCCCCCAAGAGGTCCATGGGCTGTGGGAGAATAATAACCAGCCCTTAGTGGTCTGGGAAAACAGCCACAAAGGCCCATGGCGCAGGAGAGAAAGTCCTAAAGCAAAAAGTGGAAAATCAGCCAATAGGAGGCAATCCTACTCCAACTAGGATTGGAGGTGAAGTAGGATTGCTTCCCACCTCCTATTTCGGCCGACCCAAAGGCCTTGGCTGCCTCTCCTCTCCTCTCCTCCTATATATACTAGTGGATTGGGTGGTTTTTGGACAGAATTTCCGGCCATGTGCTACCCGTACCACCGGTGCATAGTTTCTCCTTTAGATCAGTTTTCTGCAGCGCTTAGGCGAAGCCCTGCCGGAATTGCTCCACCACCATCACCGGGGCGCTGTCACGCTGCCGGTGAACTCTCTCTCCTCTCCACCTCCTCTTGCTGGATCGATACGGTGGAGATCGTCATCAAACTGCACGTGTGTTGAACGCGGAGGTGCCGTCCGTTCGGCGCTAGATCGGAAGGACCGTGATCGAGATCGCGAGACGGTTCGTGATGTGATCACGGAACGGATCGTGATGAGTTCGCGGGACAGATCATGATCAAGATCGTGAGACGGATCGTGATGAGTTCGCGGGACGGATCATGATGTGTTCGCGGGACGGTTCGTGATTGGATCGCGGGACGCTCGGCGATTTGGATCGCGAAGATGTTCGACTACACCAACCGCGTTTCTTAACGCTTCCCGCTTAGCGATCTACAAGGGTACGTAGATCCACTCTCCCTCTCGTAGATGCTCATCACCATGGATAGGTTTGCGTGTGCGTAGGAAATTTTTTGTTTCCCATGCGACGTTCCCCAACAGTGGCATCATGAGCTAGGTTGATGGTTCGATGAGATCTCGAGTAGAACACAAAAGGTTTGTGGGCGTTGATTCTTAGATTGCTTCCTCCCTTGGTCGGATTTTGGTTCGGCGGGATTGTGAGATGAAGCGGCCCGGACCAACATTACGCGTACGCTTACGAGAGACCGGTTCCCTCGACGCAACTTGTTGCTTAGATGGCTTGCGGGTGACAGTTTCTCTCACTTTAGTTGGATCGGATCCGACAAAGGCGGTCCTTGAGAAGGTTGAAAATCAATCTATGTATCACCGTTGTGGTTTATGCGTAGGTGAGAATCGTTCTTGCTAGATACCCGTAGAAGCCACGTAAAACATGCAACAACAATTAGAGGACGTCTAACTTGTTTTTGCAGGGTATGTTGTGATGTGATATGGCCAATTACATGATGAGATATATGTGATGTATGAGATGATCATGTGATGTATAGAATTTCACGACTTGCATGTCGTTGAGTACGGCAACCGGCAGGAGCCATAGGGTTGTCTTTAATTATTGTATGACCTGCGTGTCAATCATTAAGCGCTATGTAATGCTTTAGTTTATCGCTAAGCGGTAGCAATAGAAGTAGAAGCAGGGTTGGCGCCACAACCCCAATGGCAACACATTGATGGAGATCAAGATGATGGAGATCATGGTGTTGTGCCGGTGACGATGGAGATCATGCCGGTGTTTCGAAGATGGAGATCTTAAACACAAGTTCATGGCCATATCATGTCACTTATGAATTGCATGAGATGTTAATCCTTTTATGCACCTTGTTTTTCTTAGTACGGCGGTAGCATTATAAGGTGATCCCTCACTTGAATTTCAAGATGAACTGTGTTCTCCCCTAGTGTGCACCGTTGCGAAAGTTCGTCGTGTTGAGACACCACGTGATGATCGGGTGTGATAGACTCTACGTTCACATACAACGGGTGCAAGCCAGATTTGCACGCGCAGAACACTCGGGTTAAACTTGACGAGCCTAGCATGTACAGACATGGCCTCGGAACACGAGAGACCGAAAGGTCGAACATGAGTCATATAGTAGATATGATCAACATAATGATGTTCACCATTGCAGCCACCTCAACTCACGTGATGATCGGACTTGAGTTGGTGAATTTGGATCATGTATCACTCGAATGATCGGAGGGATGTCAATTTGAGTGGGAGTTCTTAAGTAATATGATTAATTGAACTCATTATCATGAACATAGTCAAAGTGTCTTTGCAAATTATGTTGTAGATTACTAGCTCGCGCTGTAGCTCCCTTAAATTTTTATATGTTCCTAGAGAAACAGAGTTGAAAGATGTTGGTAGCAATATTGCGTACTGGGTCCGTGATCTGAGGATTGTCCTCATTGCTGCACAGAAGGCTTATGTCCTTAATGCACCGCTCGGTGCGCCACCCCCTCTAGCGTCGTCTATAGATGTTGTGAACATCTAACAGGCACGTTTCGATGACTAATTGATAGTTTAGTGCGTCATGCATTACGGCTTAGAATTGAGGCTCCAAAACGTTTTGAACGTCACGGAACATATGAGATATTCTAGGAGCAGAGATTGTGATCTCAGGCTCGTGCCTGTGTTGCAAGATATGAGATCTCCAACAAGATTCTTTGCCTGTAAGATGAAGGAGAATAGCTCAATCATTGAGCATGTACTCAGATTGTTTGGGTACTAGAATCGCTTGAATCAAGTGGGAGTTGATCTTCTAGATAAGATAGTGATTGATATAGTTCTCCAAGTCACTGTCACTAAAGCTACTAGAACTTGGTGATGAACTATAAAATGCCAGGGAAAGAAATGTTGATCCCTGAGCTGTTCGCGATGTTTGACACCGCGAAGGTAGAAATCAAGAAGGAGCGTCAAGTGTTGATGGTTAATCAAACCACTAGTTTTGAGAAGGGCAAGAGCAAGGAGGGAAACTTCATGGATAGCAAGTGAGTTGCTGCTCCAGTGAAGCAACCCAAAGTTGAACTCAAACCCGAGACTAAGTGCTTCTGTTATGAGGTGAGCGGTCGCTGAAGCGGAACAACCCTAGATACTTGGTAGATAAGAAGGCTGGCAACATTGATAGAAGTATATTTGATATACGAGTTACTAATGTGTACCTTGCTAGTACTCTTAGTAGCACCTGGGTATTGGATACCGGTTCGATTGCGAAATGTTAGTAACTCGAAATAAAAGCTACGGAATAAACGGAGAACTAGCTAAGGGTGAGGTGACGATATGTGTTGGAAGTGTTTCCAAGGTTGATGTGATCAACATTGCACGCTCTCTCTACCTTCAGGATTAGTAACGAACCTAAATAAATGTTATTTGGTGTTTTGCGTTGAGCATGAACATGATTAGATCATGTTTATTGCAATACGGTTATTCATTTAAGTTAGAGAATAACGGTTATTCTGTTTACATGAATAATACCTTCAATGGTCATGCACCCAGTGAGAATGGTTTGTTGAAATCTTGATCGTAGTATTACACATGTTCATAACATTGATGTCAAAAGATACAAAGTTCATAATGATAGTACCACATACTTGTGGCACTGCCGCTAAATGTCATATTGGTATAAAGCACATGTAGAAACTCCATGCTGATGGATATTTGGACTCATTCGATTTCAAATCGGTTGAGACATGCGAACCATGCCTCTTGGGCAAGATGACTAAAGGACCCCGTTGGATGGAGCGGGCAAGTGATTCATTGGAAATGATACATGTTGATGTATGCAATCTAGTGAGTCTTGTAGCGTGCAGTGGATATCGTTATTTTCTTACCTTCACTGATGATTTGAGTAGATATAGTGTATATTTACTTAATGAAACACAAGTCTGAATCGTTTGAAAGGTTCAAGCAAATTCAGAGTGAAGTTTAAAGATCATCGTGACAAGAAGATAAAAATGACTGCGATATGATCGTGGAGGTGAATATCTGAGTCACGAGTTTGGCATACAACTTAAGACAATGTGAAAGTTGTTTCACAACTAAACGCCACCTGGAACACCATAGTGTGATGGTGTGTCCGAACATCATAGTTATGCTCTATTGGACATGGTGCGTGCTATGATGTCTCTTGTCGTTTTACCACTATAATTTTGGGGTTATGCATTAGAGACAACTACATTCACTTTAAATAGGGCACCATCTAAATCCGTTGAGATGACACCATGTGAATTATGGTTTGATAGAAACCTAAGCTGTCATTTCTTAGTACTTGGGGGTGCGACACTTGTGTGGAAAATGTTTTCACCTAATGTGGTCGAACCCAAGGCGGACAAATTCATCTTCATAGAATACCCTAAGATTAGTTGGGTGAACCTTCTATCTCAGATCCAAGTGCAAAGTGTTTGTTACTAAAACGGATCCTTTCTCGAGGAAAAGTTTCTCTCGAAAGAATTAAGTGGGAGGAAGACATAACTTGATGAGGTTGTTTAAACTTTGTTCAACCAGAGAGTAGCGCAGCACAGGATGTTGTTTCTGTGAAGCCTACATTAGTTGAAGAGGAAGTTAATGATGATGATCATGAAGCTTCAGGATCAAGTTACTATCGAACTTCGTAGGTCGACAAGGATGTGTACTGCTCCTAAGCGGTACGACAACCCTGTCTTGGAGGTCATGTTGTTGGACAAACGATGAACCTACGAGCTATGGAGAAGCGATGATGGGCCCGGATTCCGACAAATGGTTGGAGGCCATGAAATCCGAGATAGGATCCATGTATGAAAACCAAGTGTAGACTTTGGTAGACTTGCTCGTTGGACGGCAGGTCGTTGAGTACAAATGGATCTTTAAAATGAAGACAGACACTGATGGTGAATGTCACTATTTGTAAAGCTCGACTTGTTGCAAAGATATTTGTGACAAGTTCAAGGAGTTGACTACGATGAGACTTTCTCACTCGTAGTGGTGCTAAAGTCTGTTGGAATTATGTTAGCGGTTGCTGTGTTTTCAATTATGAAATCTGGCAGATGGATGTCAAAACATCGTTTCCTTAACGGTTTACTTGAGGAAAGGTTGTATGTGATACAACCAGAAAGTTTTGTCCGGCCTAAGGATGCTAAAAGGTGTGCAAGCTTCGGTGATCCTTCCGTGGACTGAAGCAAGCATCTCGGAGTTGGAATATACGCTTTGATGAGGTGATCAAAGTTTTGATGTTTATACAAAGTTTACGAGAAACTTGTATTTGCAATAAAGTGAGTGGGAGCACTATAGAATTTCTGATAAGTATATATGGATGACATATTGTTGATCAGAAATAATGTAGAGTTTCTGGAAAGCATAAAATGGTTATTTGGAAAGTGATTTTCAAAGGAAGACCTGGATGAAGCTACCTAATTGTTGAGCATCAAAATCTATGGAGATAGATCAAGATGCTCGATGAGACTTTCAATGAGTGCATACCTTGACAAGATTTTGAAAGAGTTCAAAATGGATCAGTCAGAGAAAGAGTTCTCGCCTGATTTGTAAGGTGTGAAAGTTGAGTGAGACTCAAAGCTCGACAACGGCAGAAGAAAGAGAAAGGACGAACGTCGTGCCCTATGCCTTAGCCATAGGCTCTATATTATGCCATGCTATGTACCGCACCTGTGTGTGCCTTGCCATGAGCCCGTCAGGGGGTACAAGAGTGAACCAGGAGTGGATCACTGGACAGCTGTCAAGATTATCCTCAGTAACTAAGAGACTGAGGAGATGTTTCTCGAATATGGAGGTGATAAAGAGTTCGTCGTAAGGAGTTACGTCGATACAAGCTTTAACACTAATCCGGATGACTCGTAGTAGCAATCTGGATACGTATAGTGGAGCAGCCATTTGGAATAGTACCGAGCGGAGTGTGGTAGCAGTGTTTACAGTTTGACATAGGTATTTGCAAAGTGCACACGGATCTGAATGTTACAGACCCGTTGACTATAAGACCTCTCTCACATGCAAAGCATGATCGAGCCCCAGAACTCGTTGGGTGTTAGATTCATAACAATGCGAATCACATGGTGATGTGAACTAGATTATTGACTCTAGTGCAAGTGGGAGACTGTTGGAAATATGCCCTAGAGGTAATAATAAATTAGTTATTATCATATTTCCTTGTTCATGATAATCGTTTATTATCCATGCTATAATTGTATTGATCGGAGACTTAGATGCATGTGTGGATACATAGACAAAACCATATCCCAAGTATGCCTCTAATAGACTAGCTCGTTGATCAAAAGATGGTTAAGGTTTCCTAGCCATGGACATGAGATGTCATTTGATAATGGGGTCACATCATTAGGAGAATGATGTGATGGACAAGACCCAAACTGCAAACATAGCATATGATCGTGTCAGTTTATTGCTACTGTTTTCCGCATGTCAAGTATGTGTTCCTATGACCATGAGATCATGCAACTCACAGATATCGGAGGAGTGCCTTGTGTGTATCAAACGTCGCAACGTAACTGGGTGACTATAAAGGTGCTCTACAGGTATCTCCGATGGTGTCTGTTGAGTTGGCATGGATCGAGACTGGGATTTGTTACTCCGTGTGACGGAGAGGTATCTCGGGGCCCACTCGGTAATGCAACATCACAATAAGCCTTGCAAGCAATGTGACTAATTGTTAGTTGCGGGATCTTGTATTACGGAACGAGTAAAGAGACTTGCCGGTAACGAGGTTGAACTAGGTATGGAGATACCGACGATCGAATCTCGGGCAAGTAACATACCGAAGAACAAAGGGAACGTTATAGGGGATTAACTGAATCCTTGACATAGAGGTTCGACCGATAAAGATCTTCGTAGAATATGTAGGAACCAATGTGGACGTCCAGGTCCCGCCATTGGTTATTGACCGTAGAGGTGTCTTGGTCATGTCTACATAGTTCTCGAACCCGCAGGGTCTGCACACTTAAGGTTCGGTGACGTTTCGGTAGTGTAGAGTTATGTATGGTGGTGACCAAAGTTTGTTCGTAGTCCCGGATGAGATCCCGGACATCACGAGGAGCTCCGGAATGGTCCAGAGGTAAAGATTCATATATAGGAAGTCCCAGTTTGGTTTCCGGAAAAGTTTCGGGCTCATCGGTAGTGTACCGGGAGTGCCGGTAGTGTAACGGGAGGCCTCCGGGAGGGGTATTTCGACCCCAAGAGGTCCATGGGCTGTGGGAGAATAATAACCAGCCCTTAGTGGTCTGGGAAAACAGCCACAAAGGCCCATGGCGCAGGAGAGAAAGTCCTAAAGCAAAAAGTGGAAAATCAGCCAATAGGAGGCAATCCTACTGCAACTAGGATTGGAGGTGAAGTAGGATTGCTTCCCACCTCCTATTTCGGCCGACCCAAAGGCCTTGGCTGCCTCTCGTCTCCTCTCCTCCTATATATACTAGTGGATTGGGTGGTTTTTGGACAGAATTTCCGGCCACGTGCTACCCGTTCCACCGGTGCATAGTTTCTCCTTTAGATCAGTTTTCTGCAGCACTTAGGCGAAGCCCTGCCGGAATTGCTCCACCACCATCACCGGAGCGCCGTCATGCTGCCGGTGAACTCTCTCTCCTCTCCACCTCCTCTTTCTGGATCGAGACGGTGGAGATCGTCATCAAGCTGCACGTGTGTTGAACGCGGAGGTGCCGTCCGTTTGGCGCTAGATCAGAAGGACCGTGATCGAGATCGCGAGACGGTTCGTGATGTGATCACGGAACGGATCGTGATGAGTTCGCGGGACAGATCATGATCAAGATCGTGAGACGGATCGTGATGAGTTCGCGGGACGGATCATGATGTGTTCGCGGGACAGTTCGTGATTGGATCGCGGGACACTCGGCGATTTGGATCGCGAAGTTGTTCGACTACACCAACCGCGTTTCTTAACGCTTCTCGCTTAGCGATCTACAAGGGTACATAGATCCACTCTCCCTCTCATATATGATCATCACCATGGATAGGTTTGCGTGTGCGTAGGAAAATTTTTGTTTCCCATGCGACGTTCCCCAACATGAGCCGGCGCGAAGCGGCTCACGAGTAAGACCCGGTGGGTGAGCTGGCGCCAGGCGGCTCACGAGATAAGACCCGGTGGGTGAGCCGACGCCAGGCGGCTCACGAGAGAAGGCCCACAAGAGAAGGCTTGAAGAGAGAAGGATTCCATTAAAGGAAATAAGACCCGGAGTTCGATTCGTGATGAGTCCTAATCCTACTCCTAGTAGGACTCTATTTGTAAGCCTACCCTGTCCACTTATATAAGGAGGGGTAGAGCACCCCTAGAGGGACAGATTGAGAAGAGACACAAGCCCACAAGTTTAGACAACACAATTAGAGATAGACAGATTAGAGGCTCTCGTGATTAGAGGTAGCGATTAGCACCCTTGTAACCGAGAGATCTTCATCATCATCAATACCAGACAAGCAGGACGTAGGCTTTTACCTCGACTTGAGGGGTCGAACCTGGGTAAAACTCCGTGTCTTCTTGATTCCGATCAACCCCTTCAAGCCACCACGTAGCTGCGTTTTGCCCCGAACCTAAGTCCGTTGACCCGGACATCTGCCATGACAAAACCACGACAGAGGGGCAGTCAGCTGGTGCAGCAGCAAG
This sequence comes from Hordeum marinum, assembly GCA_022496015.1. NCBI lineage: Eukaryota > Viridiplantae > Streptophyta > Magnoliopsida > Poales > Poaceae > Hordeum > Hordeum marinum. Next base: position 179,559,228 of record CM039678.1, on the reverse strand, counting down.
CAAAGCGTCGTGGCGGCATCTACATGTGAAGCGGAGTACATAGCTGCTTCAGAAGCAGCAAAGGAAGGAGTCTGGATGGAGTTCATCACCGACCTAGGAGTGATTCCCAATGCGTCGGGCTTGATGACTCTATTATGTGACAACACTGGAGCTATTGCCCTTGCGAAGGAGCCCAGGTTTCACAAGCAGAGAAAACACATCAAGCGCCGCTTCAAATCCATCCGTGATTACATTCAGGAGGGAGATATAGATATTTGTAAACTACATACGGATCTGAATGTCACAGATCCGTTGACTAAACCTCTCTCACGAGCGAAACATGATCAACACCAGAATGCTATGGGTGTTCGATTCATCACAATGTAACTAGATTATTGACTCTAGTGCAAGTGGGAGACTGTTGGAAATATGCCCTAGGGGCAATAATAAAATGGTTATTATTGTATTTCCTTGTTCATGATAATTGTCTATTGTTCATGCTATAATTGTGTTAACCGGAAACCGTAATGCATGTGTGAATACATAGACCACAACATGTCCCTAGTGAGCCTCTAGTTGGCTAGCTCGTTGATCAATAGATGGTCACGGTTTCATGACCATGGACATTGGATGTCATTGATAACAGGATCACATCATTAGGAGAATGATGTGATGGACAAGACCCAATCCTAAGCATAGCACGAGATCGTGTAGTTCATCTGCTAAAGCTTTTCCAATGTCAAGTATCGTTTCCTTAGACCATGATATTGTGCAACTCCCGGATACCGTAGGAATGCTTTGGGTGTGCCAAACGTCACAACGTAACTGGGTGGCTATAAAGGTGCATTACGAGTATCTCCGAAAGTGTCTGTTGGGTTGGCATGAATCGAGACTGGGATTTGTCACTCCGTGTGACGGAGAGGTATCTCTGGACCCACTCGGTAAGGCATCATCATAATGAGCTCAATGTGACTAAGGAGTTAGCCACGGGATGATGTGTTACGGAATGAGTAAAGATACTTGCCGGTAACGAGATTGAACAAGGTATAGGGATACCGACGATCGAATCTCGGGCAAGTATCATACCGGTAGACAAAGGGAATTGAATACGGGATTGATTGAATCCCCGACATCATGGTTCATCCGATGAGATCATCGTGGAGCATGTGGGAGACAACATGGGTATCCAGATCCCGCTGTTGGTTATTGACCGGAGAGGTGTCTCGGCCATGTCTACGTGTCTCCCAAACCCATAGGGTCTACACACTTAAGGTTCGATGACGCTAGGGTTATAGGGAAATAGTGAATGTGGTTACCGAAGGTTGTTCGGAGTCCCGGATGAGATCACGGACGTCACGAGGTGCTCCGGAATGGTCGGGAGACAAAGATTGATATATAGGAAGTGAGGTTTTGGCCACCGGAAGTGTTTTGGAAATTACCGGTAACGTACCGGGACTACCGGAAGGGTTCCGGGGGTCCACCAAGTGGGGCCACCATCCCCAGAGGGCTGCGTGGGCCGATAGTGGAAGGGACCAGCCCCAGAGTGGGCTGGTGCGCCCTCCACCATGGCCCAAGGCACAGGAAAGGTGGGAGAGAGGGGAAACCCTAGACCCAGATGGGCCTAAGGCCCACTAGGGTTGCGCCCTCCCCCTCTCCCCTCTTGGCCACCGGCCAAAGGTCATCTAGGGATGCCGAACCACCCTAGGGTGGGAACCCTAGGGGCTGCGCACCCTCCTCCCCTCCTCCTATATATAGTGGGATTTTGGGGGCTGCCAGACACACGATTTCTTTCTCTCTCAGCGCAGCCCTACTCCTCCCTCTCCTCATTCTTCGTAGTGCTTGGCAAAGCCCTGCCGGAGGCCACGCAACTTCATCGTCACCATGCGCGTCGTGCTGCCGGATCTCTCCCTCAACCTCTCATTCCTCCTTGCTGGATCAAGGCGTAGGAGACGTCACCGGGCTGCACGTGTGTTGAACGCGGAGGCGTCGTTGTTCGGTGCTAAGATCGGAGTCCACCGCGATCTAAATCGCTACGAGTACGACTCCACCAACCGCGTTATTGTAACGCTTCCGCTTAGCGATCTTCAAAGGTATGAAGATGCAATCTCTTCCCACTCGTTGTTGGTTTCTCCATAGATAGATCTTGGTGAACACGTAGAATTTTTTTTATTTACTACTACGTCTCCCAATAGCAATAATCATGTCGACACACCAAAACAGAAAGTAAAACAAAAAAATAAGATAACTATTGGGTTGCCTCCCAACAAGCGCTATCGTTTTATGCCCCTAGCTAGGCGTAATACATAGTATCAAGTGTTGTCATCCTTTACATTCAACTCCTCAATCACACAACCATGCTTACTAGGATTTAAGAGAGGAGTCTTGACGATAGGTTCCTTTATCACGCTTATAAAATTGGGGTGCACACTAATCATTTTAGGATCCTTATTTCTTTTAATATGTGTGACACTAGTATGCTTATGGACATACATAACTTTATTATTTTTCTTGGGATAAGTCCTACCATTAGTTTTAGGGGGAACGAAAGCGGAATCCATTTTATTAATGACTTCCTCTATTTTATCAATTCTATCGAGACCTTGCTCCACCTTCTCATTAATTACCGTATCCTTCTCTTTTAGTGTTTTCAAAGTAGTCCCTACCTTTGATCCAAATTGGGTATATGATTGTGAATCTTTTTATCTAAATCCTCAATGTGTTCTATGGTGGGCATTTTATTTTCAATAATTTCTAGCCTTTGCATAATATGCTCCAAAGTCAATGTTGTTTCATTAATAGTAATAGGTGGTGATCCCACTAAATTTTTCATGGCATTCAAAGCATCCGAAGTACAACTCATTAAGAAATTACCACCGGTAATAGTATAGTCACAGATCTATACCAAGTAATAATACCCACATAGAAATTGTGAAGCAAGATGTTGGTGGATTGCCTACGAGTAAATCTATTTTGAGCATCACAAATCCTATGCCAGTCATTTTTAAACTTTCTACTCCCCTTTGTTTAAAATTAAGCACCTCAGTCTCGGGAGTACACAGAACAAGACAAAGAGCTAGCCATAGTAACAAGCAAGTAAACTAGCAAACAAGATAGAAATATTTTCGCGTTTTTGATATTTTTGGACAAGCAAATATATAGGTGAATGATACTTTGTGTGAAGGAACCTGATAAGTATTTGATGATACTCCCAGGCAAGGGCGCGAGAAGGGACGACGGACGACGGAACGGGACGTACGAGAAGCAACTGGCACTTGGCACTAGGTTAATATGTTAGTTCTCCAAAATGATATAAAACAATATATAAGCGCATATAAAGCATTTAAGATTGATAATATAATAGCATGAAACGATCAAAAATTATAAATACGTTGAAGACATATCATGAGACTGGTGTGCTTGGGGTGCCGTGGGGCAACTTTGACTAGCAGGAGCAGCCGGGCACTAGTTACCGGTGGTTGTCGTGTGGTGGCTTGCGACACTCTTACGCCGCCGGGTCACGGGCGAGCGGCTCCAGGAGTCGCTAGGAGTGTGGCGGCTAGAATAAAGGAATTTGGAATTTGGAAAGTGGGGAGTTAAAATTGGCTTCGCTATGACGCTGTGTACACATGCCGATTAGTTGGTCGAACTGGGCCAAGCTAAATGGGCCAGAAGTTCTAGTATCTTTGAAATTTGCTATTCGGGCTTAGGATTTTTCGGGTACCAGAACAAAACATCAGAAATTCCCAAAATAATTTCGGATCTTCATGCGAGCCACCGAGAAATGAGTTCGGGTTATATGGTTAGGGCTTCGGGTTTTGCGGGTTTGGGCTTCAGGTTCGGGAAAGAGTGTCCAGGGTGTAGGTTTCGGAGTTCTGTGTCTAAAAGGAATTCTGCGTTTGAGCGGTACCACAGCATGTACCCCGACATTACCCGCTTCAAGGCCCATCCCAATCAGTGATCCAAAATCTCCCAGGATTGACGGCATCGCCACCGACACTGCCCGATCACAAATGCCTCGCCAAAGAGTTCAGCCTGCCTCGAGAAAACAGATTACTGGTAGTACAGTGGTGACAACAGAATTATCACCATAAAAATAATCTCTAATTAAAGCAAGTTCCGGTAACAAACCGTGTCTGAAGCAGCTCCGGCTATTTTACGGCGCCCTGAAAAGTCGTGCTTGGTAGTCCCCAAGTGGCGCACAGGCGGACACACACCGACCGACCACAGCACTTCCAAACAAAACACCACTAGTTCCCAAGCCCCAGCTAGCTAAATGAGCAGCTCTGCCTTCGCTGCTTTTGCTCTGCTCTTCCGCCCCCTTCCTCCCTTTCTCCCCCCTCCACCGGGCTCGCCGCTGGCGGCCGCCGCCCGCTTTATCCCCTGCTGATCTACACACCAGCTGCTCGGCTAGAGTTGCGTAGGAAGGCTGTGCCTGTGGAGGTCCCAGCGCGGAACAAAGAACCACTGCTCCCTCCCGGAGAGGAGATGAAGTCCCGGAGCTCTGCGAGGGGCGAGCCGAGGAGGTTCGGGAATGTGGCTCTCCTGGCCCTCATGCTCTGCTCCCTCATCGCGCTCTCGCTCATCAGGGCAAGGTTCTCCCCAATCGGTAACCCCGCCATCGCCTGGGCCTGCTCTTTCTTCTTCTTCTTCTTTTGTTCCCGACTATGCAGACGCAAATCTGAGGGCGTCAGAGCTGCTGTTTCACTGCTCTCACGGTCTCACTGCGTTTCCGCAGGCAATACGCCCGTTGCGGAGACCATCAAAGTGGTGGAGGATCCGAAGCCCGTGGTGGCGAGCAAGAGCAAGGCGGCTGTCGCGGCGGAGGCCGGCGATGGCGCCGACGAGGCCGCCGCAGTAGCTGGTAAGCTAGCTTATCCGCCTTCGTACACGGCGTGTCTATCGTCTAGTAGAAAGATCAGTGAGTGGATTGGAAGCCGCTTGCTTTATGCAGCGGGTGGTTGGGTGTCTAGATCTGCTTGGCATTTCTTTACCGGCCGGCTTCTTTTGGTAATATCATATCCATTTTTTTGCTGAGATTCAGCCTCAAATCAGACAAGGAGAGGAGAAACAATGGAACCATCCACGGATTTAGCAGCTCGTCCTAAACTATCGCTGATATACACTGAAGATTTTTGTTCTAAATAATTCGGTGAAGAGGCTGGTGGCATCGGATCTCACTAGGAACTGGATTTTCTTATTCTTCTTGCAGTGGAGGAAGACAAGGAGGAGGAAGCTCAGCCCAAGGATGAGGAAATTCAGCCGAAGCCCGAGCAGGCGGTGGACGCCACAGTGCGGCCGGCCAAAGCCGCCGCGGTCGTTGACGCCAGCAAGCCGGTGTGCTACGAGACGAGCCGGCGCTCCGACACCTGCGAGGCGGCCGGCGACGTGCGCCTGGTGGGCAGAAGCCAGACCATCTACGTCGACACGCTGGAGCGGGAGTGGAAGACCAGGCCCTACTGCCGGAAGCACGACACCTACGCGCTGTCCCACGTCAAGGAGTGGTCCCTGAAGCCGTTCCCCTCCGGCGACGGCGCGGCGCCCGAGTGCACGTCCAACAGCTCGGCCACCGCCTTCGTGATCTCGACGGGCGGGTTCACCGGCAACCCCTTCCACGACTACACGGACGTGCTCATCCCGGCCTTCATCACGGCCCACCGCTTCGCCGGCGAGGTCCAGTTCCTGGTGAGCAGCTACAAGTCGTGGTGGATGAGCAGGTACATCCAGATCTTCCAGCAGATGACCCGGTACGAGGTGGTCGACATCGACGCGGACGACGAGGTCCGGTGCTACCCGAGCGCCGTGGTCGGGCCGACGTTCCACAAGGAGCTGGGCGTGGATCCCTCCAAGGCGCCGTCGGGTGTCTCGGTGGCGGACTTCCGCAAGATGCTGCGCAGCGCGTTCGGGCTGGAGCGTGCCACGGCGACGCCGAGCGGCGACCGGTGGGACATCCGCCGGCGGCCCCGGCTGCTGATCATCTCCCGGCGCACCTCACGCGGGCGGGCGTTCATGAACGAGCGCGCCATGGCCGACATGGCGGGGAGCCTGGGGTTCGACGTCCGCATCGGGGACCCGGACACGACCTCCGACACGTCCAAGTTCGCGCGGCTGGTGAACTCGTGCGACGTGATGGTGGGCGTGCACGGCGCCGGGCTGACGAACATGGTGTTCCTCCCGGCCGGCGCCGTGCTGGTGCAGGTGGTACCGTACGGGCGGCTGGAGTGGCTGGCCCGCAACACGTTCGCGGAGCCGTCGGCGGGCATGGAGGTGCACTACCTGGAGTACGTGGTGCAGCTGGACGAGACGACGCTGAGCGAGCAGTACCCCAGCGACCACCTGGTGCTCAAGGACCCCATGGCCATCCACAAGCAGGGCTGGGACGCGCTCAAGACCACCTACCTCGACAAGCAGAACGTCCGGCCGCACCTCGGCCGCCTCAAGAAGACCTTCCTCCAGGCGCTCAAGATGCTGCCGCACGGCCGGGACGATTAGACCACCTTTAGTTCGCCGTCGCCATCATCCTGGGAGCTTTCAGAGCTGCTAGTAGCCTAGTATCATCACTAATAGTGTACAAAAATGGAGGCAGAGGACAAGTGTCTATAACCTTTTCTCTGTTTTCGCCTAATCCGTGGGCCGCAGTGCACCGTAGTTAAGTACGTACTCTACTCTCTTTTTTCAGCACGAGGTACCTTGCAACCGTGTTAACACGATGCACACATTCAGCGCACACCACACCCACTGTATCCCCTCTGTTACTAGAAGCAATGCTCATGCATCTTTATTTTGAATTTGGCAATTTTGTACTGCATGTACAATGCTCAGGGATGTAGATCCTTTCCCCCGCGAAGAGGAAACAGAGAGAAGTCCATATTGCAACTCTGAATTGTCATCAAAGCTAGATGAGAGAATAGCGCTCGTGTTAAATCAAAAGATTTTTTAGGGTACATCATAGTACTACCCAATATAATGGGTAGTATTTAGTTGATCCAATGATTAATACAGATCGGTCAAATGTTTGCTCATGGACATATTGGTAATTCCAGATTGAAGGTAGATATATTTTTTCTTAGTTATCAATCTATCCAATTAATTAATTAAATTAATCACATCCCATCGAACGTGACACCGTTCGTCCGATACTCACGACAACGTGAGCTTCATGCTGAGGCACGAGCAGGTGCGTCTACGGCCCACGTCGCCGCTGCTTCCTATGGCTGCCGGAGCGGTACTCCAGGAGAGGCAACGACGGGCTTAGTTCAAATGCAAGGTGCTGATCCCCTACTCGCAGGCCAAGAGCCTCGTGTCATGGAGCGACGCGTTGTCCTCCCGGAGGCGTCCTTTGGGGGCTTGCCCAAAGACCGGAACTGTGACAGAAAGACCAACGAGGAAAATCTAGTGGATCATGTGTCATGGACAAACGTCTCGTGTGCATATGTGTGTCACGACTCACGAGAGGAAACACAATCCAACTGTTACGTACGTGCGTGATATGCTTTTGTATCCGGCCGGCCGACGATGAGTTTGCTAGCGACTTTACTTACGTCGCTATGTAGATGCGGTACATACTAGCTGGGGACATAAAGCAAAATTGTCAGCTTCGCTTCATCGTCTTGGGCGTCCATCTTCGCATGTCGTCGAAGATTACTGGCCAGATGCAGGATCGAAAATAGATCAGAAGGTGATTAGACTACTTGACCAAATAAAATTCTAACATTTTTTCAAGTTAATTAGTAGGCAGATTTTAACAATTTTAGCATAGCAATTACATCATACACACGCATGTCTACGAGTATTGCAGCGAAAAGTAAAGACAATCATATGTAAATGTAAAAGGATGCGGGTTGAAAGATCAAACGCAATTGTAGACATGAAGATTTTTCCCGTGGTTTCGATAGATGACGCTATCTTACATCCACGTTTATGAAGACTTCAACCCATGGAGGGTAACGGTTCTGATAGTCCACGAAGGCCTCCACTCACGAAGGGTTCTACGAAGAAGAAACCTTGTCTATACCATGATGGCCTACGTTCACAGAGGGCTAGCCTAACTCGGGATAGATCTTCACGAAGTAGGCGATCTCCTTACCCTTACAAACTTCTTGGTTCAACTCCACAACACGAAGTAGGAGGCTCCAAAGCGACACCTAACCAATCTAGGAGGCACCACCCTCCAAAAGGTAATAGGATCGATAGTTATGATGAACTCCTTGCTCTTGTGTTTTCAAATGATAGTCTCCTTAACACTCAATGACTCCCTCACAAATTTGGCTTGGGTAGAAGAGATTGATTGAGTGTAAAGCAACTTGGGAAGGCTAGAAATCAAGATCCATATGGTTGGAGTGGATGATCTTGATCTCAACACAAGGTGTTGGGGATATAACCCCGTGTTAAGACCCGCTCAGTAGGGACCGAGTCATACCTGGCGGCTTGCTATCAAGTGGGTCGGAAGAGGAAGGCTAGGCCGCGTGGCGGCTTACCAGATGGGCTGAGACGGAGGCCTAGAGACAAAAGATGGCGTAAGACCCGGGCGGGTGAGCCTCCCGGAGACGGCTTGCCAAAGGAGGCAAGGCGACTTAGAGACAGGACCAGACACGTTGTAAGAGTCGGTTTGGGACTCATGTAACCCGGGGTCTTGACCTCCTATATAAAGGCAAGACTCAAAGACGGCTTAGACAGAAACCAATCAATCGAGAGCTAGGTCAAGCGAATACGCTGCCTTGTAATCGATACTCAAATAATTACACACAAAGCAGGACGAAGGTTTTTACCTCTTCCCGAGGGGCCGAACCTGGGTAAACCCATGTCTTTCGTCCCGATCAACCCCTTTGAGTCCACCGCCTTAGCGATGGTCTCGAACCTAAGTCTTCGGACATCTGCCATGACAAAACCACGATAGTTGGCGCCCATCGTGGGGTTAACGCGTGGTGGTGTTGAGTTCTCAAAGGTCTCTCTCCCAGGGATCGAAGGATACGCCGTCGGCTTAATGACGAAGAGTCGCCGCGGCAAGCTCTACATCGATGATCCAGGATGGGGACCGGAGGCCAGCTCAATTGAGTACGGGTACCGAGTTCCCATTGGCAAGATGCACGTGTTCATTGGCAAGATCGATGGATCCACACCCGGGCCGGACGTCTGCACCGACCTCGTCGAGCCGACCCAACGCATGAAATCCGCCCATGTTCAACCTGGTCGGAAGAGTGTTTTCGTCGGCTTTACGCAGGACAGGGAAGATTCCGTCTCAGGGGGGAACCTTGTCTTTCTCGGATGAAGGATCCTCCAGTGGAGATGCGGAGTCAATCTATCAGCTTCACGATAGCGGGTTAGGGGGCTATGCCGATGGTGACAGTATTCCGGAGCCCTATGACCTGCCGAGCCGAGCCGCCATGTTCATGGCAGGCCTGGCACCGGCTTTTAATGGCACGACGTCCGGAGTGGCGGCAAGAGCAGCCATACCCGAGGCTGAGCCTCCTAAGCCGCCAGCTCAAGTCTTGCTGGAACTCATGGATGAGCTAACGGCCCTAATGGCCACAGAAGTGACAACCGAAAATCGAGCAGAGCGCAATTCCGAGATTATCCGGATCAAGGGACAAATGGCTCAGGCCCAGGAGGAAATTAACGCATTGCAAGTTCAGATGAATGCTGAGTCAGAACGCTTGAGGACGAAGGCTCTCCGTTTCAGCTTGGACCAGCGAGCTTCGGAGGCGATTCAGCGAAGGAGGACCCAAGTCGGTCTCCCTATCCAGCCTCGAAATTTCTTCAACATTCCTGGAGCCGGACCAAGTACGTCGCCGATGGTAACCCGGGCCGCGGAGGCGCCATGACTGTCAGACCCGCCGCGAAGGAACCGGACCCCGCCGCGACGCATCGTGACGCCACCCGGCCATTACTCTAACCCAGTGGAAAATATGATAGCGGCGGCTGCCAGGCTTGACGCCCTCCCCTTGACCGAAGGAACACCGTTCGCTGAAGAGGCACGGAATGCAATTAGTCTATTGCAGACAGCGGTGGCTCATCAAGAGAAGTATACATACAGCCGGAGCCGGGTGTACTCTACGCCGGTTCATAGCCGTAGCTACAGCCGGCGCATAGAGTCGTCGGCGGTTTCCAGCAGCGAGCAGAGGCGAAACCCGCCCAATGATAACACACCCGAGAGGGATGTTCAGGGGATCATGGATAGGGGTCGGGCCCATCGAGGATCAACACCGATGACGGATTACCTGGAGATTCCTGAGCCGGCGCCAACGACCCCCCCCCCCCCCCCCCCGCAGCACTTCATCTAGGGGAGTTGGTGTGCTGTGTCTCATGGCGGATTTAAGGAATGAACGTTTTCCTAAGGACTTCAAAGGGCCGCGGAAGGTGCCTAACTACACGACTGATCTACCCCCAGAGGCCTGGATCGAAAGTTACGAGCTTGCCATGGAGATGCTGGATGTCAGTAAGGCGGTTTGTGCAAAATACTTCATCATGATGTTAGAAGGACCGGCCCGCACTTGGTTGAAGGGTTTGCCACCTAACACCATCACGTCTTGGGCTGAGTTGAAAGCACGCTTTATTAAGAATTTTAGGGGAACATGCAAGCAACCCATGACGATCGTAGATCTTGATCACTGTGCACAATAGGAAGGTGAGTCGGCCCATAATTGGGTCCGACGGGTCTCCACGGTGATCCACTCGTCTGAGAATATTTCGGCATCTCAAGCGTTTCTGATTTTGGAAAGGAACTGTCACTTTTTACCCCTTAAGCAGAAGCTTGGGCGGCTGAAGCGTTCTTGTCAGGATATGGGTGAGCTCATGATGACTCTCACCAAATATGCAGACTCTGATACCACCAAGGACCCGGGCTCTGATGATGAGAAATCAGCTCAGGGTAAGAAGAGCAACAATGGCAAGAATCAACAGCAGAACGGGGCTGGAAACGACAACCAAGAAAAACGGAAGAACTTAGATGGCGGGTCAGAGTTAGTGGCGAACACCAGTGCTGGGAACAATTGTGCCAGGGGTAATGGAAATTTTAGGCCACCGTTTAACAAGGGTAAGACACCTCAACCTTTCAACTTGGAAGAGGCGCTCAACAAGCCTTGCCCAGCGCACAGTCGACCTGATAAGCTGGCAGACCATACATGGAAGGATTGCAGTGTTATGCGACAGTTCCGGGAATACAACCTTCATCAACATCGTAACAATGGTAACGGTCAGTTGGGTGGCTCAGTTCCGGACGACTTAGGTGCTGGTTTTGGTGCCGGCGGGTCAGGTCTAGGTTACCAGGGTCAAGGCAATCAAGAAGGTCATCACCAGCAGCCTGGCAATGGCGGTCAGCAACAGAATAATCAGTTAGGGTACCAGAGCAACCCAAAGCAACTTAGCGGAGGGCAATATCATGTCTTCACTACGAGCCTTGACAAGCGGGATCTGAAGCTGCGCAAGAGAGCGGTTGATGCGGCCATGCTGGCTCTCCCACGATGCTTGAAGTGGTCGGAATATCCAATCACGTGGAGTCGGGAGGATCACCCGCCGTGGGTTGATAATCCAGGTCACCTGGCTCTGGTGGTAGCTCCTCAGGTTGGGGGTTATAAGTTTACAAAAGTACTGATGGACGGTGGCAGCAACATCAATATCTTGTACTACGACACTTTTCAGCGGATGGAGTTAACTGACAAGGCTCTTAAGCCGTCATTGATAGTTTTTCATGGGGTGGTGCCAGGTAAGTCGGCCTACCCGGTGGGAAAGATTTCCCTAGAGGCGGCGTTTGGAGATGAGTATAACTACAGGGTAGAGACCTTGTGGTTCGAAGTGGTGAAAATTAAGATCCCGTATCATGCTCTGTTTGGCCGAGCGGCTTTCACAAAGTTTATGGCTAGGCTTTGTTATGTCTATCTGCAGCTCAAGATGCCTACTCTCAATGGAACGATTACGGTGCATGGTGATCAGAAGGTGGCCATTGAGTGTGAGGAAGGAGAAGCGGCTTATGCGGAATCAAGTTGTGCGGAGGCAGAGCTCAAGTTCTACAAAGATAATGTTGACCCGACAGACATGACTGTTGGAAATATGCCCTAGAGGCAATAATAAAATGGTTATTATTGTATTTCCTAGTTCATGATAATTGTCTATTATTCATGCTATAATTGTGTTAACCGGAAACCGTAATACATGTGTGAATACATAGACCACAATGTGTCCCTAGTGAGCCTCTAGTTGGCTAGCTCGTTGATCAATAGATGGTCTCGGTTTCATGACCATGGACATTGGATGTCGTTGATAAAGGGATCACATCATTAGGAGAATGATGTGATGGACAAGACTCAATCCTAAGCATAGCACAAGATCGTGTAGTTCGTTTGCTAAAGCTTTTCAATGTCAAGTATCATTTCCTTAGACCATGAGATTGTGTAACTCCCGGATACCGTAGGAATGCTTTGGGTGTGCCAAACGTCACAACGTAACTGGGTGGCTATAAAGGTACGCTACGGGTATCTCCGAAAGTGTCTGTTGGGTTGACACGAATCGAGACTGGGATTTGTCACTCCGTGTGACGGAGAGGTATCTCTGGGCCCACTCGGTAAGACATCATCATTATGAGCTCAATGTGACTAAGGAGTTAGTCACGGGATGATGTATTACGGAACGAGTAAAGAGACTTGCCAGTAACGAGATTGAACAAGGTATGCGGATACCGACAATCGAATCTCGGGCAAGTACCATACCGATAGACAAAGGGAATTGTATACGGGATTGATTGAATCCCTGACATCGTGGTTCATCCGATGAGATCATCGTGGAGTACGTGGGAGCCAACATGGGTATCCAGATCCCGCTGTTGGTTATTGGCCGGAGAGGTGTCTCGGTCATGTCTACGTGTCTCCCGAACCCGTAGGGTCTACACACTTAAAGTTCGATGACGCTAGGGTTATAGGGAAAAGGTATACGTGATTACCGAAGGTTGTTCGGAGTCCCGGATGAGATCCCGGACGTCACGAGGAGCTCCGGAATGGTCCGGAGGTAAAGATTGATATATAGGAAGTCCAGTTTTGGTCACCGGAAAGTTTTCGGGCTCATCGGTATTGTACCGGGAGTGCCGGGAGGGTGCCGGAGGACCCCCGGGAGGGGGTGACGACCAAAGGACCTCATGGGCCCTTAGAGGAGGTGTGCCAGCCCATATTGGGCCAGCCAATACCTTCTAGAAAGGGCCCATGCGCCAGGGATCTGGAGATAGAGGCAAAAGGGATTTAAAAGGGGGGGGGGGTCCACCTCCCGTGTGGGAGGAGGACTCTCCTCCCACTTCGGCCGAATCCCTCCTCCTTGGAGGAGGGGCCAAGCCAGCCCTCCCTCTCCTTCCTCCTATATATATGCAAGGGTTTGGGCAGGTTTGAGACGACGAACTCTTTCTCTCTCGCTGCAGCCCTATTCTGCTTCTTCCTCCTCCGCAGTGCTTAGGCGAAGCCCTGCCGGGATACCTTGCTACTCCACCACCACCACGCCGTCGTGCTGCTGCTGGAGCTCTTCCCCAACCTCTCCTTCCTCCTTGCTGGATCAAGGCGTAGGAGACGTCACCGGGCTGCACGTGTGTTGAACGCGGAGGTGCCGTCCGTTCGGCACTTGATCGGATCTACCGCGATCTGAATCGCTGCGAGTACGACTCCATCAACCGCGTTCTTGTAACGCTTCCGCTTAGCGATCTTCAAAGGTATGAAGATCCAATCTCTCCCCACTCGTTTGCTGGTTTCTCCATAGATAGATCTTGGTGACACGTAGGAAAATTTTGATTTACTACTACGTCTCCCAACAGTGGCATCATGAGCTAGGTCTATGCGTAGAATCTATGCACGAGTAGAACACAAAGCAGTTGTGGGCGTCGATTTTGTTAATATGCTTGCCGTTACTAGTCTTATCTTGATTCGACGGTATTGTGGGATGAAGCGGCCCGGACCAACCTTACACGTACGCTTACGTGAGACCGGTTCCACCGCCTGACATGCACCAGTTGCATTAGGTGGCTAGCGGGTGTCTGTCTCTCCCACCTTAGTCAGATTGGATTCGATGAAAAGGGTCCTTATGAAGGGTAAATAGCAATTGGCATATCACGTTGTGGTTTTGGCGTAGGTAAGAAACGTTCTTGCTAGAAACCTATAGCAACCACGTAAAAACTTGCAACTACAAATTAGAGAACGTCTAACTTGTTTTTGCAGCATATGCCTTGTGATGTGATATGGCCAGAAGGATGTGATGTGATGCATTGTGATGTATGAGATTGATCATGTTCTTGTAATAGGGTTCACGACTTGCATGTCGATGACTATGACAACCGGCAGGAGCCATAGGAGTTGTCTTATTTATTGTATGACCTGCGAGTCAATCACAAACGCCATGTAATTACTTTACTTTATTGCTAAGCGTTAGCCATAGCAGTAGAAGTAATAGTTGGCGAGACAACCTCATGAAGACACAATGATGGAGATCATGATGATGGAGATCATGGTGTCATGCCGGTGACAATGATGATCATGGTGCCCCGAAGATGGAGATCATAGGAGCAAGATGATATTGGCCATATCATGTCACTATATTGATTGCATGTGATGTTTATCATGTTTACATCTTATTTGCTTAAAACGACGGTAGTAAATAAGATGATCTCTCAATAAAATTTCAAGAGAAGTGTTCACCCTAACTGTGCACCGTTGCTAAGGATCGTTGTTCCGAAGCACCACGTGATGATCGGGTGTGATAGGTTCTAACGTTCGCATACAACGGGTGTAAGCCAGATTTACACACGCGAAACACTTAGGTTGACTTGACGAGCCTAGCATGTACAGACATGGCCTCGGAACACGGAAGACCGAAAGGTCGAACATGAGTCGTATAGAAGATACGATCAACATGGAGATGTTCACCATGGATGACTAGTCCGTCTCACGTGATGATCGGACACAGGCTAGTTGACATGGATCATGTGTCACTTAGATGACCAGAGAGATGTCTATCTGAGTGGGAGTTCATTGAATAATTTGATTATGTGAACTCGATTATCATGAACTTAGTCTAAAATTGCCTTTAATATCTATATTGTAGATCCAATGGCCAACGCAAATGTCAACCTCAATTTCAACGCGTTCCTAGAGAAAACCAAGCTGAAAGATGATGGAAGCAACTATACGGACTGGGTCTGTGGCTTGAGGATCATCCTCATAGCTTCCAAGAGATTGTATGTCCTTGATGCACCGCTAGGTGACCCACCCATTCTCCCAGCGGACCAAGACGTTACGAACGCTTGGCAGTCACGCTGCGATGATTACTCCCTTGTTCAGTGCGGCATGCTTTACAGTTTAGAATCGGGGCTCCAAAAGCGTTTTGAGCAACACGGAGCATATGAGATGTTCCAAGAGCTGAAACTGGTTTTCCAAGCTCATGCCCGAGTCGAGAGATATGACATCTCTGACAAGTTCTTCAGCTGTAAGATGGAGGAGAACAGTTCTGTTAGTGAGCACATCCTCAAGATGTCTGGGCTTCACAACCGCTTGACTCAGCTGGGAGTTAATCTCCCGGATGACTCAGTCATTGACAGAATCCTCTAGTCGCTTCCACCTAGCTACAAAAGCTTTGTGATGAACTACAACATGCAGGGGATGGAGAAGTCCATTCCTGAGTTGTACTCGATGCTCAAATCAGCAGAGGTCGAGATCAGAAAGGAGCATCAAGTGTTGATGGTAAACAAGACCACTAGTTTCAAGAAAGGCAAGGGTAAGAAGAACTTCAAGAAGGACGGCAAAGCTGTTGCCGTGCCCGGTAAGCAAGTTGCCGGGAAGAAGAAGAACAAGAATGGACCCAAGCCTGAGACTGAGTGTTTCTATTGTAAGGGTACCGGTCACTGGAAGCGGAACTGCCCCAAGTACTTAGCGGATAAGAAGGTCGGCAACGTTAAAGGTATATGTGATATACTTGTTATTGATGTGTACCTAACCAGCGCTCGTAGTAGCTACTGGGTATTTGATACCAGTGCAGTTGCTCACATTTGTAACTCCAAGCAGGAGCTGCGGAATAAGCGAAGGTTGGCAAAGGACGAGGTGACGATGCGCGTCGGGAATGGTTCCAAGGTCGATGTGATCGCCGTCGGCACGCTACCTCTACATCTACCTTCGGGATTAGTTTTAAACCTTAATAATTTTTATTTAGTACCAGCTTTGAGCATGAACATTGTATCTGGATCTCGCTTGATACGAGATGGCTACTCTTTTAAATCCGAGAATAATGGTTGTTCTATTTATATGAGAGAAATGTTCTATGCTCATGCCCCGCTGGTCAATGGTTTATTTTTGATGAATCTCGAACGTGATGTTACACATGTCCATAGTGTGAGTACCAAAAAGTGTAAAGTTGATAACGATAGTCCCACTTACATGTGGCACTGCCGTCTTGGCCATATTGGTGTCAAACGCATGAAGAAGCTCCATGCTGATGGACTTTTGGAGTCACTTGATTTCGAATCATTTGACACATGCGAACCATGCCTCATGGGCAAGATGACCAAAACTCCGTTCTCCGGAACAATGGAGCGAGCAACTGACTTGTTGGAGATAATACATACCGATGTATGCGGTCCAATGAGTGTCGAGGCTCGCGGTGGCTACCGTTATGTTCTCACCCTCACTGATGACTTGAGCAGATATGGGTATGTCTACTTAATGAAACACAAGTCTGAAACCTTTGAAAGGTTCAAGGAATTTCAGAGTGAGGTCGAGAATCAACGTGACAGGAAAATAAAATGCCTACGATCTGATCGTGGCGGAGAATATTTAAGTCACGAGTTTGACACGCACCTTAGGAAATGTGGAATTGTTTCACAGCTCACGCCGCCAGGCACACCTCAGCGAAATGGTGTGTCTGAACGTCGTAATCGCACTCTATTGGATATGGTGTGATCTATGATGTCTCTTACCGACTTACCGCTATTATTTTGGGGATATGCATTAGAGACTGCCGCGTTCACTTTAAATATGGTACCGTCTAAATCCGTTGAGACGACACCGTATGAATTATGGTTTGGAAAGAAACCTAAGCTGTCGTTTCTAAAAGTTTGGGGTTGCGATGCTTATGTGAAGAAACTTCAACCTGAGAAGCTCGAACCCAAAGCGGAAAAGTGCGTCTTCATAGGATATCCCAAAGAGACTATTGGGTATACCTTCTACCTACGATCCGAAGGCAAAGTCTTTGTTGCCAAGAATGGATCCTTTCTCGAGAAAGAGTTTCTCTCGAAAGAAGTAAGTGGGAGGAAAATGGAACTTGATGAGGTAATTGTATCTTCACTCGAACCGGAGAGTAGCGCAGCACAGGAAGTTGTTTCTGTGGAGCCTACACTGGCTAGAGAGGAAGTTAATGATGATGATCATGAAACATCAGATCAAGTTGCTACTCGAAGGTCCACTAGGACACGTTCCGCACCAGAGTGGTACGGTAATCCTGTCCTAGAGATCATGTTGTTGGACAACGGTGAACCTTCGAACTATGAAGAAGCGATGGTGGGCCCGGGTTCCGACAAATGGCTTGAGGCCATGAAATCCGAGATAGGATCCATGTATGAGAACAAAGTATGGACTTTGGTGGACTTGCCTGATGATAAGCGAGCCATTGAAAATAAATGGATCTTTAAGAAGAAGACTGACGCAGACGGTAATGTGACCGCCTATAAAGCTCGGCTTGTCGCTAAGGGTTATCGACAAGTTCAAGGAGTTGACTACGATGAGACATTCTCACCCGTAGCGATGCTAAAGTCTGTCCGAATCATGTTAGCAGTTGCCGCATTTTATGATTATGAGATTTGGCAAATGGACGTCAAAACGGCATTCCTTAATGGCTTCCTCAAGGAAGAACTGTATATGATGCAGCCGGAAGGTTTTGTCGATCCTAAAGATGCTAACAAGGTATGCAAGCTCCAGCGCTCCATCTATGGGCTGGTGCAAGCATCTCGGAGTTGGAACATTCGCTTTAATGAGGTGATTAAAGCGTTTGGGTTTGTACAGGTTTATGGAGAACCCTGTATTTACAAGAAAGTGAGTGGGAGCTCTATAGCATTTCTTATACTGTATGTGGATGACATGCTGATAATGGGAAATAATATAGAACTCTTGGAAAGTATCAAGGCCTACTTGAATAAGTGTTTTTCACTGAAGGACCTTGGAGAAGCTGCTTACATATTAGGTATTAAGATCTATAGAGATAGATCAAAACGCCTCATTGGTCTGTCACAAAGCACATACCTTGAAAAGATATTGAAGAAGTTCAATATGGATCAGTCCAAGAAGGGGTTCTTGCCCGTGTTGCAAGGTGTGAGATTGAGTACGACTCAATGCCCGACCACGGCAAAGGATAGAGAAGAGATGAGTGCCATCCCCTATGCTTCAGCCATAGGCTCTATCATGTATGCCATGCTGTGTACCAGACCTGATGTGAACCTTGCCATAAGTTTGGTAGGGAGGTACCAAAGTGATCCCGGAGCGGAACACTGGACAGCGGTCAAGAATATCCTGAAGTACCTGAAAAGGACAAAGGACATGTTTCTCGTTTATGGAGGTGCCGAAGAGCTCGTCGTAAAGGGTTACGTCGATGCTAGCTTCGACACAGATCCGGACGACTCCAAGTCGCAAACCGGATACGTGTATATTTTGAATGGAGGGGCAGTGAGCTGGAGCAGCAGCAAGCAAAGCGTCGTGGCAGCATCTACATGTGAAGCGGAGTACATAGCTGCTTCGGAAGCAGCAAAGGAGGGAGTCTGGATGAAGGAGTTCATCACCGACCTAGGAGTGATTCCGAATGCGTCGGGCCCGATGACTCTACTCTGTGACAACACTGGAGCTATTGCCCTTGCGAAGGAGCCCAGGTTTCACAAGAAGACAAGACACATCAAGCGCCGCTTCAACTCCATCCGTGATTACATTCAGGAGGGAGACATAGATATTTGTAAAGTGCATACGGATCTGAATGTCGCAGATCCGTTGACTAAACCTCTCTCACGAGCAAAACATGATCAACACCAGAATGCTATGGGTGTTCGATTCATCACAATGTAACTAGATTATTGACTCTAGTGCAAGTGGGAGACTGTTGGAAATATGCCCTAGAGGCAATAATAAAATGGTTATTATTGTATTTCCTAGTTCATGATAATTGTCTATTATTCATGCTATAATTGTGTTAACCGGAAACCGTAATACATGTGTGAATACATAGACCACAACGTGTCCCTAGTGAGCCTCTAGTTGGCTAGCTCGTTGATCAATAGATGGTCTCGGTTTCATGACCATGGACATTGGATGTCGTTGATAACGGGATCACATCATTAGGAGAATGATGTGATGGACAAGACTCAATCCTAAGCATAGCACAAGATCGTGTAGTTCGTTTGCTAAAGCTTTTCAATGTCAAGTATCATTTCCTTAGACCATGAGATTGTGTAACTCCCGGATACCGTAGGAATGCTTTGGGTGTGCCAAACGTCACAACATAACTGGGTGGCTATAAAGGTACGCTACGGGTATCTCCGAAAGTGTCTGTTGGGTTGACACGAATCGAGACTGGGATTTGTCACTCCGTGTGACGGAGAGGTATCTCTGGGCCCACTCGGTAAGACATCATCATTATGAGCTCAATATGACTAAGGAGTTAGTCACGGGATGATGTATTACGGAACGAGTAAAGAGACTTGCCAGTAACGAGATTGAACAAGGTATGCGGATACCGACGATCGAATCTCGGGCAAGTACCATACCGATAGACAAAGGGAATTGTATACGGGATTGATTGAATCCCTGACATCGTGGTTCATCCGATGAGATCATCGTGGAGTACGTGGGAGCCAACATGGGTATCCAGATCCCGCTGTTGGTTATTGGCCGGAGAGGTGTCTCGGTCATGTCTACGTGTCTCCCGAACCCGTAGGGTCTACACACTTAAGGTTCGATGACGCTAGGGTTATAGGGAAAAGGTATACGTGATTACCGAAGGTTGTTCGGAGTCCCGGATGAGATCCCGGACGTCACGAGGAGCTCCGGAATGGTCCGGAGGTAAAGATTGATATATAGGAAGTCCAGTTTTGGTCACCGGAAAGTTTTCGGGCTCATCGGTATTGTACCGGGAGTGCCGGGAGGGTGCCGGAGGACCCCCGGGAGGGGGTGACGACCAAAGGACCTCATGGGCCCTTAGAGGAGGTGTGCCAGCCCATATTGGGCCAGCCAATACCTTGTAGAAAGGGCCCATGCGCCAGGGATCTGGAGATAGAGGCAAAAGGGATTTAAAAGGGGGGGGTCCACCTCCCGTGTGGGAGGAGGACTCTCCCCCCACTTCGGCCGAATCCCTCCTCCTTGGAGGAGGGGCCAAGCCAGCCCTCCCTCTCCTTCCTCCTATATATATGCAAGGGTTTGGGCAGGTTTGAGACGACGAACTCTTTCTCTCTCGCTGCAGCCCTATTCTGCTTCTTCCTCCTCCGCAGTGCTTAGGCGAAGCCCTGCCGGGATACCTTGCTACTCCACCACCACCATGCCGTGGTGCTGCTGCTGGAGCTCTTCCCCAACCTCTCCTTCCTCCTTGCTGGATCAAGGCGTAGGAGACGTCACCGGGCTGCACGTGTGTTGAACGCGGAGGTGCCGTCCGTTCGGCACTTGATCGGATCTACCGCGATCTGAATCGCTGCGAGTACGACTCCATCAACCGCGTTCTTGTAACGCTTCCGCTTAGCGATCTTCAAAGGTATGAAGATCCAATCTCTCCCCACTCGTTTGCTGGTTTCTCCATAGATAGATCTTGGTGACACGTAGGAAAATTTTGATTTACTACTACGTCTCCCAACAATGACTCCATTGAAGAAGCCCAGTACGGAGTCTGAGCCGCCCTTGAAGTTTGTGGCAGATGACACCAAGCTAGTGGATTTTAATCCGGGCGACTCATCAAAACAGTTCACTATCGGGGCTAACATGGACCCCACATAGGAAAGCGCGCTCATCGAATCCTTTGTGAGAATCGGGACATCTTCGCATGGAAGCCATGTGACATGCGGGGTGTACCGAGAGAATTCGCTAAGCACCACCTTAATGTGGATCCTAAGTTTAAACAGATCAAGCAGTTCCTCCGCCATTTCAATGAAGAGCGGCGTAAATCAATTGGAGAAGAGGTGGCCCAGCTCTTGGCGGCAAGGTTCACCGTGGAAGTACTTCACCCGGAGTGGTTAGCAAATCCCGCGCTAGTGCTTAAGAAGAACGACACGTGGTGTATGTGTGTGGATTACACGAATCTTAACAAGGCCTATCCAGTTGATCCGTTTGCTCTCCCCCGTATCGACCAGATTATTGTTGCAATGATGGATTGCGAGAGTTTATGTTTCCTGGACGCCTATTCAGGTTATCACCAGATCAAGATGGCAGTTAAAGACCAGGATAAGACGTCATTTATAACACCTTTTGGGGCTTTTTGCTATATGTATATGCCTTTTGGGCTCAAGAGTGCGCAGGCGACTTACCAACGTTGTGTGCAGAATTACCTTCATGGTCAGATTGGGCACAATGTTCATGCCTATGTGGATGATATTGTGGTTATGTCAAGAAAGAAGGAGACATTGCTTGACGACCTGAAGGAGACGTTTGACAACTTACGTGTATACAAGATGATGCTTAACCCAGCTAAGTGTGTTTTCGGAGTTCCTACAGGTAAACTCATGGGTTTCTTAGTTTCGGAACGGGGGATCGAGGCTAACCCGGATAAGATAAAGGCCATCACGTCACTAGCTAAGCCGACGAGCGGCAATGATGTGCAGCGCTTGGCAGGTCGTATTGCTGCTTTAAGCCACTTCATCATCCGCCTGGGCGAGAAGGCTATTCCTCTGTACCAGATGATGAAAAAGACGGATGACTTTGTCTGGAGTAAGGCTGCGGATGAATCCCTTGAAGCGCTCAAAAAGAAATTGGTTGAGCCGCCGATTTTGGCTGCTCCGGCTAAGAAAGAGCCTTCGCTCCTCTAAGTGGCGGCTAACAATAGGGCTGTCAGCACCACGATTGTGGTAGAGCGTAAGGAAGTAGGGAAAGAGTATCCGATTCAGAGGCCGGTTTATGATGTAGTGAGGTTCTCATAGAATCCAAGCAAAGGTACCCACATTGGCAGAAACTGATATCCGGGGTGTTCATGGTGAACCGTAAGTTGAAGCATGACTTTGTTGGACACCAGATCAGTGTGATTAGCTCTGCCCCATTGGGTGATATAATTCAAAACAGGGAAGCCACAAGCAGGATTGCTAAGTGGGCGCTGGAGCTTGGGCCACTTAATCTAAAGTATGTGCCTCGCATGACTGTTAAGTCTTAGGCATTGGTGGACTACATAAACGACTGGACAGAGTGTCAATCACCTAAGGAAAAGTCAGACAACACATACTGGACAATCCACTTTGATGGGTCCAGACAGTTGGAGGGATCAGGGGCTGGAGTTGTCCTAACTTCCCCCAAAGATGATAAATTCTTTTATGTGCTGAGGCTGATGTTTCCTTGTACTAACAATGCACCTGAATATGAAGCCTTGCTTCATGGCCTCCGTGTGGCCAAGGAGATGAACCTAAGCCTGGTTAGATGCCTTAGCGACTCAGACCTCATGGCTCAGAAAGTTTCGGGCACGTGGGACTCCAAGGACCCACAGATGGCGGCTTATCTTTAGACGATGGATATCATTGCTGGTCATTTCAGGGGTTATCAGGTGGATCATATTGATCGTCGCAAGAACGAGGCGGCTGATGCATTATCAAGACTAGGCTCTCAGTGTAAGCCGGTGCCGCCTAATGCTTTCTTGGATGTGATATATCACCCGTCTATTAAGCTACCTTCACAGGAGGATCTGGCTATACCTGACCTGGAAGGACAGCTGGTGGCGGCTCTACATGCTATTCCGGATTGGACGTTACCTTACGTGACATACCTGACTCGCGGCGAGTTGCCTGAGGACGAGACTCTGTCATGGAAAATTGTGAGGCGATCTAAGTCCATGACCATCGTTAATGGAGAGTTACATAAGTGAAGCGTTACCGGCATCTTCCAGTGTTGTATTTCTCCTGAAGAGGGCAAGGAGATTTTAAATGAAATACACGCCAGTGATTGCGGTCATCATGCCGACTCAAAATCCTTGGTGGACAAGGCTTTCCGACACGGTTTCTTTTGGCTGACGGCTCATAAGGACGCAGAGGACCTGGTCGCCAAGTGTGACGGGTGTTAGAAGTTCGGAAGATGTGCTCATGTGTCAGCTCAGGAATTGCGGATGATTCCAATCACTTGGCCATTCGCGGTCTAGGGGCTTGACATGGTTGGACCTTTCAAGAGATCTAAAGATAAGAAGACCCACCTCTTGGTGGCGGTGGACAAGTTTACCAAGTGGGTGGAGGCTGAGCCGGTTAGTAAATGTGATGGAGCCACGACGGTTTAGTTTATCAAATAATTGATCTACCATTTCGGCTATCCTCATAGTATCATCATGGACAATGGAACAAATCTGTCCAAGGGGGCTATGAAGGCATTCTGTGAAAGTGAGCATATCCGTCTTGATGTCTTTGCTGTTGCTCATCCACAATCCAATGGTCAGGCAGAGCGTGCTAACTAGGAAATATTGAGAGGTATCAAGCCCCGGCTTATGGTTCCTTTACAACGAAGGCCGGGTTGTTGGGTTGAGGAGTTACCCTTCGTCCTCTGGAGCATCAATACTACCCCCAACAAATCAACGGGCTATACGCCTTTCTTCATGGTGTACGGTGTAGAGGCTGTGTTACCAAGTGACATACGTCATGACTCGCCGCGGGTGGCGGCTTACGTGGAAGCTGATAATGAGACAGCGCATCAGGACGCGTTAGATGCTTTGGATGAAGAGCGTGATCTTGCAGCAGCTCGATCGGTGATTTATCAACAAGACCCGCGTCGCTATCATAGCCGTAGGGTTAAGACCTAGACGTTCCAAGAAGGCGACTTGGTGTTACGTTTGATTCAAGATCATACGGATGCGCACAAGCTATCTCCCCCTGGGAAGGACCTTTTGTGGTTAGAAGAAATATGAACAATGGGTCATATTACCTCATTGACGTACGAGACGAGTCACGTACTTCTGGGCAGGAGACCCACCGACCGTGGAAAATTGCTCATCTATGGCCTTACTATACTTGAGTCATTGACTCCCATCTTTGTACATATATACTTCATTGTATATATATTTTTTCATATAATAAAGTTGGCATCCCTGCAAGCCGGGGCCTTTGCCATTTTTCTTTTGCATTACAGATTTGTGCAAAGATGAACACTTCTACACGGTCACTTGGGGGCCTTCAACCCACCGGGTTTAGCTTGCTCACCCTCTTGATGGGCTCTTCAGCCATAATAGTAAACAAGACGGCGACTTACAAGTTGACGGTCCACAAGATGGCGGCTTACAAGTTGACGGTCCACAAGATGACGACTTACAAGTTGATGGCCCACAAGATGGCGGCTTACAAGTTGATGTCATTGACAAGGTCGTTTGGGGGCTTCAAACCCACCGGGTTAAGCTTCAACCCTCTCGATCAAGCTTTTCAGCCACTGTAAGGCGGGCCGTGGACCCAAACGTTAACTCCGTCAATAAGATCACTAGGGGTGCAGCGAGTTGTAAACTTACCCCTTTTGATCCGTAAGACCGGGTTATACATGCTTGTAAGCAGCTGCCGCTTTGCCAGGGGTGCAGCGAGTTATAAACTTACCCCCTGCGAGCGCCTCTTACAGATAGCGAGGATGAACTCACCCATCTGCTACCGACTCTCCTCTATGTGGCCCGTTCGTACTCTTAAACAATTACTCTTCTAAAGACCCTGTACTGTTTAAGGTTCAAGCGACGGATTTATGTCACATGGGAGCTGGCTTATGGGCCCTAGGGATACTCATGCCCTGCTGCGTCTCTCTCTGGGACGTTGCGCTCTTAAAAGTCAATCTCGCTAGAGACCCTATACTGTTATGAGTTCAAGCAGCGAGTACACCCAGAAGAACCGGCGTCTGTGTCTCTTTCTAGGACGTTGCGCTTTTATCAGTTAATCTCACTTAGAGACTGGTATGAGTTCAAGCAGCGAGTCCACCCAAACGAACCATAGTATGTGTCTCTTTCTGGGATGTTGCGCTCTTGTCAATTAATCTCATTAGAGACCCTAAGCCGTTCAAAGGAGTTGACGACCACTCTCGTTAGAGATCCTACACTGGTATGAGTTCAAGCATCGAGTCCACCCAGAAGAACCATCATATGAGTTTTTGAAAACAAAAAGGAAGGAAAAGCAAGAACATCATACATTGCATCATACATTACATCATACATTACATCATGCATTGCATCATACATACATATCATGACGGTCTTCCAAACCGGGTCAGAGCAAGATTATTAAAGAAGAAGCAAGGCTAAAAAGGATTTTAGCATCTCCGGGTTGTGCTTTTTCAAGCCTCCCTTACAACAATGCAGAATATATTCTGTCTTGTTTACTTGTGCAGGTTTTATCTCGTAAGATGAACTGCTGTTAAATACGGTGCAAGACGTTGTGAGAAGAATACAAGGCAGATCAAAAGTGCATAAGATGATTCCAAAGTCATGTGTGCACTGGCATGGCTGGGGCAATCAAGTTCTGCTACGCACATTACAAAGCTCTCCAGGAGCTGAAAAGACGAAGGACTTAAAAGTTTTTTTGTACACTTCCAAGTATGGGCGGCTCAGCAGGCCGGGTTACATTCAATCAAGAGCAACAAAGTTTTAACTCGCCAGTGGGTCATCCTGCGCCGGGTCTTCACGCTCTTCGATCTGAAGGTTATCCACATCCTAGTTGCAGTTTAGTAAGGCTTCGAACAAAGCTTCGTCAAATAGAGGAGACGGATCAACTTCAGGGGCAAAGAGTGGCTTACGGCATGCAGGGATCAAGTCCCTGGCTTCAAAAGTTGAGCAGCGCAACCGTTGATTGTTTGCATCATAAGCTGCCTGGTAGGGGGTCAGATCCATCTCGTTGACATGGGTAGAGGCAAGTATCCTGGAGGCCCTTATGCATTTGGCGTAGTCAGCTTTAGTGAAGTCTGAGCCATCATCCTTTTTGGATGGGAAGCCGTTCATCATTTACTCGGCAATTAGCTTAGGAGCAAAGGTCAGGGACCGGCTTAATGCAGCTATTGCCCCCTTCCCGGCGGATGATCGCCTCAATTCTTCAATCTGTTTGGGCAGAGTGGATAAGACCTCTATGACCCCCTTCATGAATTTGGGAACATATTTTGCAGTCATCATGGCTTTGATGGTATAGAGGGCCCCACTATATAGCTGCTCTGTCAAAGTGTACACAACTTTCAATTTCATCAAACTGTCAGAAGATAGCTGGCGGCTTCTCTCGCCTGCAAGGAAAGGTTAAAAGTGATAAGCCGCCTGAAAGATTTTTTTGATTCAACAAGGAAATTTTCTAAGCCGTACATACTTACCAAAGATAGCGGCAGTCATCTTGGATATATGTCCCTTGAGAGTTTTCAATTCTTCTGCCGTAAGCTTAAGCTGCTCCTCGATGTCGTTTGCGCGCTTTGACAGGGCGGCTTGTTCAGACTCATCAGTCTCCTTATAAGTGGCAAAGTCAATTTGGAGCTTCTCAAGTTTTTCAACATCCACCCGTAATTTATCTTCTGCTGTGGCTCGAGCGGTCTGTTGGGTGGTGAGATTTTCCCTTAAGTTGGCTCGCTTAGACTCGGCTGCATCTAATGCCTCCTGCATTGTACAAGTAACATATCATAAAAGTGAAGTCTCTATGATGAAGCAATAATGAAGCTATTCTGATATAAGTCCAGCAGATTACAAGCAATATACTTGGCACTTGGGGGCTAATGTCTGTATTTTCTCTCCAAGTCTACATGGAAATTCCGACTCATCATTTTCATAATGACCCGGACTTGGGGGCTCCACCCGGTGAGCTTCTTAAAACATGGAAATTCCGGCTCATTTTTCTCATAATGACCCAGACTTGGGGGGCTACACTTGGATCTAATTTTCGAGTAAGTACCGGCTTATATGCGTTTTAACCAGTTACTTGGGGGCTACAGGCTAAGTTCTTTGCAGTACGACAAGATTTGGCAGACCCGGTCCATTATTTGCAATATTAAACCGGTTCTTGGGGGCTACATAAGGGTATAAGGAAAAAGTAAGAGAAGAAGAGTACCTCATATTTTTTCTTCATTAATCCAACAAGCTTGGATTCCATGTTGCGGCTGGCAGAAAGGCAATTCAATAACCAGCATGCAGATCATCCGCAGTCATTTTCTCTAACACAGGAAATCCAAAATCAAGTTTCTCTGGAGAGCAAGTGTCATCTTGCCGGCGTGTTTTGTCAGTACATGAGGTGTAGAAGATTGGTAACCCGTCCCAGTGATGGTAACTTCAGGATGAGACGGGTCTTCGACGACTGTTGAAGAGCTGGGTGGCTTAGGGTCAGCCGTTGGACTCTCAGGGGTCGCCATGCGGTGATCTTCCGGCTCAGAAGGTGGAGGAGCGCGACCAGGTCCATCCTTATTAACATTAGAAGGTTCAACATGAGTAGAAGAGTCCGGCTCAGCATTCTTCGGCTTTTGGGCGGTAGGAGGAACGGTAGACCCGCCTGTCTTCCTTCGCTTTGCTTGAGCCCTGGAAGTGAAAAGAGTCATTATGCAGTACAAGGACAATATAAATAACATACACACTGGAAGGTAAAAGGCATACTCTGGGTTGATCTTCATAGGAGGAAGCTTGGGGGCAGTTGAGTCATCAGACGAAGGGGGTGACTCCTATTAAATTGAGACATAAAGCACAAGAGTAAGGTGACAGTTTAGGATTATAAGGAGGATATTGGACTTGGTTAAAAGGTCACCTCAGCAGGTCGTTTCCGCGAAGCCGGAGAGTTTGGTAAGCCGGCCATAAGGTCTTCAAAACCGGTGCTCCGGGTCTGACGTCGAGAGTCAAGCTGTTGCTTTTTCAAAGGAAATTCGGGATCTAAGTAAGCAAGGGGATGCGAAAAAGGAACTTTTCGGATGACCTACTGTATTTTCTCTCGCGGTAAGACCTCTGAGTCGGAGAAAATGTAGGTTACCTTATGGGCGTTGGCGTGACTCGTTTCCGTCTCCTCTTGTGTACAATCGTCGTCAGTAAGTTGCATGAAAAGACAGCCAAGGGAATCAAGTTTCTACCTTTGAATCGTCCAGCTCAAGAAGTTCTTGAGCCAAAGTTTTCTTCTTACGGCCACGAGCCTTAACTGCCCGAGACTTCTTTTTCACGGGGGGGGGGGGGGGGGGAGTATATTTTTTTCTTCCATTAGCTAGAGCCGGCCTGTACGAAGAGCCGCCAAAAGAGTTACAGGTGCCAGGTACAAGGTTAAGACAGGAACAACATTTCTGAAAAGAAGGTCTTTCTTACATCTGGAGCTGGGTTTGTGACGCAAAAGGGCTTTTAACCCGGTTGTATTGCAAGCCTCCTGGGTTTCACGGAGAAGTGATTTGATAGCAAAGTTAACATTTTCTTTTGGTAGAGGGGTGTGGTTGAAACAGAGAGGATCATTCATGTCGCCTATATATTCACACATAATCCAGTCACGCCGGCTTAGTGGCAATATTTTCCATGAGACCCAGAAACGGGTTAAGTCGACTCTAGTTAAGCCGTTCGCCAGAAGGGCCTTGATTTTTGCAAAAGCCAGAGCATACTTCGCTCGTTTTGCGGCGGACATCCGGTCCAGAAGTTCAGTGGAAGTGCAGAGCCGAGTAGGGTGATAACCCGACAGTGGATTTTATCCTTCTGGAGAGGTGTCCTTGTAGTAAAACCAAGTTCTATTCCAATCCTTGGGGCGGCTTGGCAAAAGGGCAGTCGGATAGGGCAGATCTCTCCGTCTCTGGATGGAGACGCCGCCGAGCTCCAAGCTTGGTCCAACTGCCACTTCAGTTTGGCGGTTAACATAGAAGAAGTCACAGAAGAGGTCGACAGACGGCTCTTCTTGTAGATAAACTTCACACATAACTTGGAAATGGCACAAGTTGCTGACAGAGTTTGGGGCAATGTCTTGTGGATGAAGCTTGAAAAAGTGGAGGACGTCTAGGCTGAATTTTGACCCGGGCGGGCTGAAACCGCGGAGAAGGTGATCAGTGAATATGAAAACCTCCCCCTCCTTAGGGTGGGTCTCTTCTCTGACCCAGGAACCCGCCAGTGAATGACATCCTGAGCCGGCAATGAGCCCGTCTCTACGAACTCAAACAGGAGTTGCTTGGTCACTCCGGAGCCGACCCAATCACAGGATGAGGGTGCTCGTGACAAGATGGCAGGTCAAGCTATGAGAGAGTGCGTGATATGGTGGCTCAGAAAACGCTAAACAATCAAGACAACAGTAATTAACATAGCGGCGAGGCGCTAAGCCGCCAGTACATTTTATCAGAGAGCCAGCAAGGCAACGGCGGGTTAAGTTGATAGGATGACGCCAGAAATATTGCTAAGTGCGAACAAACAGGTTTCACATGTTATTACCATGGCTAAGAGAACTACAAGCGAGGAAAAATGAAATATAATTAAAACCTAGAAGAGGAGCCATGGAAGAACAGGCAGTCGATACATAGAAAAGAGCAGGATGCAGATCTAGGATGAGCGAATATTGACTCTGTATGGATAGCCGCGATGGATTAACAACATTGCGAGATTCAAGGGACTATTTATTAGTCTACATTACGAAGAACGATTTGATGAACAACAAATAATGCTAATGGAAACCCGACGAACTCGGGGGGATCCTATGCGAGAGGGATTATGATCTAACGAGGTTGAAAGGAGTACCTTGCGGACGCGGTTGACGTGGGGTGAAACTCTGGACTAACTCAGGTTGATGCAGTGGCCGACATTGAGGACGGCGGTGAGACCCAGTCGAGTGGCGGAACTCTGGAAGCACAAGCGTCGGGAGGAGTAAGAAGGCTAGTGGCGGGAGAGAAAATGAAAAGACCCCCTCATGGCCCTATTTAAGAGATGGGATTGAAAACAGTGTGCGCGGGAATCGAGGAGGCGAAATGATGATCGACTGAAGGGGACACCTCGATTTTTGGGCCGACCGTTTAATGGGAAGATCCGTTGCGATCGTCACATAATCTTTTCGGCATATCCCTAGGTGACGTCACGACTGGTTATGAACTCTCTTCTTTCAGGTGACAAGGACGAAATGGAAGATTGACATGGACATGCTCAAATCAATATGGGGCCTAATGTTGGGGGTATAACCCCGTGGTAAGACCCGCCTAGGAGGGGCCGGGTCATACCTGACGGCTCGCTATCAAGTGGGCCAAAAGAGGAAGGCTAGGCCGCATGGTGGCTTACCAGATGGGCTGAGATGGAGGCCCAGAGACAGAAGATGGCATAAGACCCGGGCAAGCGAGCCGCCCGGAGACGACTTTACAAAGGAGGCAAGGCGGCTTAGAGACAGGACCTGACATGTTGTAAGAGTTGGCTTGGGACTCGTGTAACCCGGGGCCTTGACCTTCTATATAAAGGCAAGAATCAGGAACGGCTTAGACAGAAACCAATCAATCGAGAGCTAGGTCAAGCGAATATGCTCCCTTTTAATTGATAATCAAATCAATACACACAAAGCAGGACATAGGGTTTTACCTCTCCTCAAGGGGCCAAACCTAGGTAAACCCGTGTCTTTCAGCCTGATCAACCCCTTTGAGTCCACCGCCTTAGCGATGGCCTCGAACCTAAGTCTTTGAACATCTGTCGTGACAAAACCACGACACAAGGGTAGGTGGTCCTCTCTCAGAAATTTGGATATGGGAAGTGTGGGTCGGTTCTGAGTGCTTCTCTTGCGAGGGATGTGGTGGAGGGGTATATATAGGCATCTCCAAAAATCCAACCATACAACATTATTTCCCAACTCGGTGAAATCAAAGTGAAAACCTGGTTGCACCGACTAGTGCAAAATGTGGCAACTTTGGTGTTTCGGTGAGACCGATATACAAATCTCGGTGGTACCGATATGAGTGGCCGAGGGAAGTTACACAATTCGGTGAGACCGATTCACAAATCTTGTAAATTCCAATCTTGTGAAACAGGCAACAGGAAGTTGGTCACTGAAACTCAGTTGCACCGAAATGGAAGTTGGTAGTACCGAGATGTGGGTTTTGGCTTGGGTTTCTGTCTAGGGTTTTGACTCAGTGTAGCCAATATGGAAATGTTGGTAGCATCGATTTTGAGTGGTAGGTTCTAGGACATAATATTTGTGGGAGAGTTTGTGGGTCTTTTTGGTGACTAACAATTTATCATTTTGAGCATTTCATTCACCATTAATACCTCACCCCCTTTTGACAGTATTGGCTTTCCTATGGACTCAAAGTGATTTCCCACAAAGTAAAATGTAGAGTCTTCATGCTTGTAGCTTGGCCAATCCTATGCTTGCATCTTGGGGTCTCCTCACGAACTTTTTCCTGAAGTATACTTAGTGGAAACATTAGTCCAATGAAATATATGTTGTTATTAATTACCAAAACCACCTAGGGAGAAGTTGTGCTTTTAGTCTCCCCCTTTTTGGTAATTGATGACAACTTATAGATCAAAGCTTAGATGGAGATATAATCAGTGAATAAGATCGTAAATTTGAGAAGCATGTGATAAGCAAGAGATCCCCCTAAATTCGTGCATTATTTAAAATTTGCATTTGAATGCAAATGCACAATCGATTAGGATCATGGGTCACTCTTCCATGTCACATACAACTTGGGGGTGCGCAAATATTAATATGAGTGAATTACATAATAACATCACACCAAACATTAAGTGAATGATCATCATATAAACATATCAAAGATAAGCAATAGTAGCATCACACAAGAGTATATTATCAAACACCGACAAAAGTTTGCAACACCAAACAATAAACCAAATTTTTTTAAAGCATAGAGGATCAAAATGCAATGCTCTAGCTCTCAACCCTATGATCTATAACCTCTCCCCCTTTGGCAACAAGTTACCAAAAAGTTCAAAGTTATAGAGCTACTAGTCGCTCTCGGTATGATCTCCTCCCGTGGCAGTCAACGGAGTCAAGAAAACCGCATCTGCGAAAGCTTCAGCGCAAGTCCTCGAAGGTGGTGGAGTAGACAGTGGAGCTGATGTAGCTTAAGGAGCTGCTGATGGTGCTAAAGTAGAAGGCCTCATCTCTGGAGCTGGCACTATTGGGGTTCTGGCTTGAGTCATGAACTGAGTGTTGGTACTGAGGGGTGGACTCCCATCATCATCATCATCATCATATGAGTCTGAAGTGTGGGGGATAGGACCTGCATCCACTTCCTTCTTGAGATCATCCAGAGTTTTGGTCAGCCCATCCACTTTGTTGTTCAACATGGAAAACTTGCCCTCCACAATCCTCACAAGAGTCTCCTGATTAAGCTGGATGGTCTTGATGTCCTTCTGCATGCTCTGAATGGTGCTGATGAGAAGTTCGATCTGCTCACTCTTGGTCCTTGGCATCTGAGCTCTAGCGGCTCTGCCTGCCTCAGCCTTTGCTCGTGTAGTAGATGAAGTGGACTGACGTGGTTCCATCACCACGACATTGTCCTCTTAATCTGGCTAGAATGGAAAATGAGGGCGATCAAGTGCATATACATTCTTCTCTAACTTAGAGTTGATAAGCATCTAAATGTATGGTGCATATCCACATGATCTCTTCTGGTATGCAACTGTTCTCCTCACTATCTCAACGATAAGATCCATCACCCTAAACCTGGTGTGGGTGTCAATGTGGTACATCATGTTGATTGAGTACCCTTGGATCATCTTGTCATCTCCTGACTTGGGCATCAATGTGTATCTTAGAATGGTGTTGGTTGTAGGCAGCCTTGCTTGTAGATAGTAAAATGATCTAAACTTATGTGAATGCACATAATCTACAGGAATCTCCTTGTACATTCTTGCTATAGAGTTATGACTCATCTTGGCCTCAGTGTAGACATCCAAGTCACCATCCTCAATTGGTGGAGCTCCTAAGATGGTAGCCCACTCTTCAACAGTAGATTGGTACATTGTACCCTCAGTCATGCACACTATACTGCGATCTGGATAAAAGTGAGCAGTAGAGTAGAACTGCATAAGCATCTCATCATTCCACGCAGTGAACTGCCTTCCAACAAAGTTTACAATGTCAATGCACTAGAAGTTGTCTTGCACACTTGAAAAATAGTCTTCATTTTCCTTGAAGAAGGCCCAATCAACATATCTCATGTCACTGACTGTTGGGCTCTTGTCCATAAAGATAGTCTCATATAAATCCTGCTGTTCCTTGGTGTGGAATCTGGCATCCACAACAGTCCTTTTCCTGGAGGCATATGGGTCATTTTCTCTCCACAATCTCAGACCGGAGCCCTTCCTCTTCTTCATGTCCTCAGCTAAAGGATGAGCATCATTATTCTCTCGCAGATGGGGCCTGAGCTTCCTCAACACTGGCAAGTCCTCCTCAGCATCTCTGGAGGTTGATGTCTTGTTCTTGGCACCTAGAGGGATGTCTCTAGTGGTCTTCTTGGACTTTGGAGCAGTTGACTTCTTGGGTGCAAATTTCTTTCTCTTTGATGGAGCCTGACTAGACATAGAATCCGCAAGAAGCTTTTTCTTCTTGGTAGGAGGAGCCTGGGCAGCTGGCTCTTCCTCCACTTCCACCTCTTCATCTTCAGGTGGATACTCATACATAGAGGTGGGTCTGCCAATGACCTTGACAATCCTCTTCCTTGCTCTCTTCTTTTCTCCTGCCTTCTTAGGCATGGAGCTCCTGGCTGGCTCAACAAAAACCGGGGTCTTGGCCCTAGCACTCTCAGGTGCCCTCATAGCATCAACACTTGCATAGAACTTCTTGACAACTCTCTTGGAAGAAGTGGCACATGTTGTTGTTCTCTTGGCAGCCTTCTCTTTCTGCCTCTTGGCAACATCTTCCTCTGGCACAAAATCAGAATCCTCCTCATCAGAATTCATCTTCTTTCTTGCCCTGGTGGCAGCCTTGGGAAAGTCAGGCAAGGTAGGGTTATCATAGGAAGATGAACTACCCTCAGGACTAGTGCCTGAACTCATCTCCACATCCCTTTGTCTGAAGTTGCTCAGACGGTCATCTGATACTGACATGCTGACCTCATGACTATAGCATAGAAGAGCAGAGAGATTGATAATCACAAAATACATATTTTTTTTCTCAAATTTGAACTCAAATTCTTAGTTTTGAATTTCAGCTAAGTGGGTTTCGGTACTACCGAGTCAGAAAAAATCAGAGCCACCGAGACAGACACTCTCTTGTTATAGGAACTTGGCAGCCCTTTTTGATGAGACCAAAAAGAGGCACCCGTTCCACGAAGAGCGTTCTTGGTTGCCCTAATCCACATATCGATAAGCCCGGTATTTTCAACTCGGTGTCACCGAGACACACATGGTGGAAACTTAACCGTAAGTTTTTTGTCCTTCCACTCTAACAGAAGTTTTTTGAGGATGTATCAATCTCAAACTATGGCTTATAGATAAAATGACCTTAATGCACTAGAATTGGATCGAGGAGCGCAAAGGGGATCGTAATCTCACCCTAGTTCGATGAGGAGTCTACTACGGCAAAGACGACGGTGATGATTCCGTCGACGGGGAGCATCCCAGCGGTGAGGGCACACGGGAAGGCAAGGGCGACTACCAGGGTTTGGAGGAAACTGAACGTTTGAAGATTTAATTTCGAAAGTTGGGTCCATGACATTATATATCCCTCGCCGTCGGTAACACCTATTCAGAATTATCGGTGCCACCGAGTTCCTCAACTGTCAGTTGACATGGAAACTCGGTGAAGCCGAGAATATGCGGTGTTACCGAGATTGGAAAACCAGATCAACCCTAGGCATCAGTGAGACCGAGATTTTTGTGTTGGTTCCACTGAGTTGCACTTGGGAGGTTTTTGTGTTCATCTCTTGACGAAATAGAACTCCGAGTGCTCCTCACACAGAGGGTTCGAGAAGTGCTTGCTCAAATTTTGTGATGTAGCATGAATAGAATCTGAGACGAGAAAGCATAGATAGCTAGAGAGGGGTCCTATGCATTCTTGTATATCCAATTGGTAAAATAAAATTGAAAGCTAAATAACAACAATTGGATATCCTCGAATGAGAAAAGATATGCATACCAACATGCTCACACAATAAGATGTCAAATGAAATATGTCAAACATGCAAAACCACTCTAGTATCTACCAAACACTTTGGCAATGACAGAGTCATCTATGTATGAGTATATTGACTTAGTATCCAAGTAAGAATACTTGATTGTACGTCATACTCATCATTTAATCTCAAGTGGGGTGGTTTTACCACTTTTACATAAAACATTTAATGTGTTCACATCTTTAAGAGATGCTTTAACTCAAGTCTTAGAGTAAATCTCCCCCTTGATGTGACATCCCCCCTAAGAGGGATAAACTAACCTTGGGTTTTGTTATAGAAGACTTCATGTGGGTGATGTACTGGTGGATGTTCATAGTTGACGAAGATCAACTTGAATTGGGAGCAATCCTCGTTGTTTCTTACTTTTCTCACTTACATGGGTTAGTCCCAAGCAAGAGACAAATACACAGATATCTATGGACATGGAGTGCAAACCATACATGATGATGTCCATGGATTCACTAATTACCTTGTCCCTTGCTTACCTTTGAGGGAATGTGTGACTCCTTGAACTATTGCATATAGTTGGAGTTGATTGCAAATAGTCCTTGCCAAAAATGAATGTGAGTGAATTTTGTTGGCGGAGTCACCCCTCAAGAACTTCTCTAGTTCTTCTCCTTTCGGATCCACATCAATTTGATGGGAATCCTTGGAGTTGAAGTAGCACTTGTAGAAGTTGAGCTTGTAGTAGCCTTGGGAACCCTCTTGACCATGGCTTGGGATTCATCTTCATATGAGGCAATCTCCTCTTGAGGATTGTCCTTGCCCTTGAGATTGTGGTCTTGTGGTGGAAGGTCATCTTGAGCTTTTGTTACCTTGGTAAGTGTATGTTCATACTTCTCCTTTTGAGGAACAAACTTGGGCTTGGGGTATTGACCTTCTTACCATTCAATTCCAATGGCGTTGAAGTAGCCAATGTCATGGTTCTTCCGGTATCCTCCATGCCTGCATACAATTTCCTCAAATTGCTTACATCCGGCAAGACTTTTGTAGACAAATTTTTATATAATCCCTTTCAATAGATCATTTTCTTGCTCAAGTGTAACTTGGCTAAGTGAATTGTTAGTGGAATCAATAGAACTACTAGAAGCAATATTATTGGATTTATCATTTTTATTTCTACTAGTTGAATACACTTTCTTGCCTTTGTTAGTAGTTTGCTTAGCCTTAACTTGTGGAATGAGTGTAGGCAAGAGTAGTCATTTGGCTAGATAAGAAGAAGTCTTCTTTAGAAGATCATCGTTGATAGGTTTATGGAATTCGTGCTCTTCCTCCAAATTGAGCTTCTCGAAGCGGAGCTTCTCATGAGTCCTTAGAAGCTTCTATGATCTTCTAGAGTAGATTCGTGGGCTAACTTAAGAGTGTTTAGTTCTTTATTTAGTCGCTCTATTTCCAACTTATCATCATCACACGACTTATCTTGACTAAAGTGATTACTAATAAGTTCATTTTGACTAATATCACTAGATTTGTCAAATAGCAAGTCATCATCTCCAGGTAGGTCATCCTGATCACTATTAAAGTCAAGGTATTTGGGGTGTCATACCTTGGGGACTTTAGCCATGAAGAAAATTCCACTCCCTTCATTTGGTGAATCAAATATGTCGTAGGAGTTGGAGGAAACGAGTGCAAGTCTGGCAACACCTTCATCCTGACTATAGTCAGAGTCAGATTGGTAGCTTCTCTTGGAGTGGTTGTCGGATTCGGAGCCAGAAATCCATTCACCAACATGAGCTTGATGTACTGTTCTTGTGTAGCTCTTGGTGTACTTGTCCTTCTTCTCCGAGTCTTTGCTTCTCTAGGTGGGTCTTCGTTCATAACGATCATCTCTAATCCTTCTTTCTCTTCGAGGAGACTCATCTATTGAGTTCTTTCTTCTAGGTGACTCTTCCCTTCTTTTGTGTGTGGGGGGACTTGCACTCATTGGAGTAGTATCTGTGCCTTCCATAATTGTAACAATTCCGGTCATGACTAGATGAACACTTCTCTTCATATCTTGAGTTGGAGTTTCTCTCTTTGCCACTACTCTTGTATAATTTGTTGAATTTATTGACTGTGAGGCTTATATCTCCATTGGTAACAAGGTTGTCGCTTGATGTAGCAGGTGTGTCACTTGAGGCTTTGTAAGCACCGCTTGACTTGTTGTGAAGTTCTTCCTTGTCCTTCAGTGACATCTCATGAGCAACAATCCTTTCAATTATTTCCGTAGGCTTCAGATCTTTGTAGTTTGGCATCATTTGGATCAATGTGCACACGATGTCATACTTTCCATCCAAGGATCTAAGTATCTTCTTGATGATGAATTTTTAGGTCATTTCTTCGCTTCCTAAGCCGACAATCTCATTTGTGATGAGAGCAAGCCTAGAGTACAATTTGGCGAATCCTTCACCATCCTTCATCTTGAACTTCTCAAGTTGACTTTGAAGCACATCCAACTTAGATTCCCTGACGGAGTTGGTACCTTCATGCATATCAACCAAAGTGTCCCAAATTTCCTTTGCATTCTTAAGACGACTGATTTTGTTGAATTCTTTGGGGCATAGGAAGTTGAATAGAATGTCACATGCTTGAGCATTGTATTGCAACATCTTGAATTCTCTCACGGTCACTTCACGATCCAGTTCCTTTGCATCACCAAATAATTCACCTTGCAAGACAACACGAACAACAACCCATACGACGGGGTTATGACCAAGAATATGCATTTTCATCTTATGTTTCCAACTAGAAAAATGAGTACCATCAAACTATGGACCTCTATGGTGACAGTTTCCCTCACTAGACGCCACACTCTCCTATGTTGTGAGACCAATGCAATGGAGACCAAAGCTCTGGTACCACTAGTAGGGATCGAAAGTGGGTCTAGAGGGGGGGTGGTTAGACTACTTGACCAAATAAAAACCTAACCTTTTCCCAAGTTAATTGGTTGGCAGATTTTAGCAATCCTAGCATATCAAGTACACCCTACACATGCATGTCTACGAGTATTTAAGTGAAAAGTAAAGACGATCATATGTAAGAGGATGAGGGTTGGAAGATCAAACGCAATTGTAGACACAAAGATTCCGTGGTGCCGATAGGTGGCACTATCTTACATCCATGTTTATGGAGACTTCAACCCATGAAGGGTAACCATCGCGAGAGTCCACGGAGGGCTCCACCCAGGAAGGGTTCCATGAAGAAGCAACCTTGTATATACCATAATGGCCTATGTCCATGGAGGACTAGCCTAACTCGGGGTAGATCTTCATGAAGTAGGTGATCTCCTTGCCCTTAAAAACTTCTTGGTTCAACTCCACAACATGAAGTAGGAGGCTCCCAAGCGACACCTGACCAATCTAGGAGGCACCACCCTCCAAAAGGTAATAGGCTCGATAGTTACGATGAACTCCTTTCTCTTGTGTTTGAAATGATAGTCTCCGCAACACTCAATCACTCTCTCACATATTTGGCTTGTGTAGAACAGATTGATTGGGTGGAAAGAAACTTGGGGAGGCTAGAAATCAAGATCCATATGGTTGGAGTGGATGATCTTGATCTCAACACAAGGGTAGGTGGTTCTCTCTTAGAAATTTGTATATGGGAAGTGTGGTTCTATTCTGAGTGCTTCTCTTGCGAGTGGGATGTGGTGAAGGGGTATACATAGGCATCAACAAAAATCCAACTATTACAAATATTGCCCAACTCAGTGAAACTGATGTGAAAACTCGGTTGCACTGACTAGTGCAAAATATGGCAACTTTGGCGTTTTGGTGAGACCGATATATAAATCTCAGTGGTACCGATATGAGTGCCCGAGGGCAGTTACACAACTCGGTGAGACTGTCAGTGTCAAAACCGACGGATCCCGGGCAGGGGGTCCCAAACTGTGAGACTAGAAGCGATGGTAGCAGGAGATGAAGGGGACAAGGATTTACTCAGGTTCAGGCCCTCCTATGGAGGTAATACCCTACGTCATGCTTGATTGTATTGATGATGGATAGGTTACAAAGTCGATCCACCTTGATATCAAAGAGCTAAACCCTAGATGATTTGTTCTATATCTACAACCTAAAGCCCTTCGGCATATGCAGACGCCGGGGGTACCTAGGGTTTACACATAGTCGGTTATATGCCGAAGAGATAAACTTGCCTGTCTACGGCCGACAACTTGGAGAACACGCCATGGCTCCTTGAAGCTTCCCCCTAGAGACGTGGCCCTTGATCACCCAATGGTCACTCTGTGGCCCATATAGTTCGGCCCATAGGAAACATGTCAACCATCTGAGGATCCCTTAATCCAGGACTCCCTCAGTAGCCCCCGGACTAGTCTACAACTCCGATATATCCAGATAATCTTCATAATCTTCGGCTTGCAAGGCGAGTCTCGTACTCCTTGTTCGGAAACCGACCAGTCATCGACAAAATCCCAAGCGTCACAAGATTTTTAGGTCCGTTATAATAATCGCCAGCGTTCCTCGATTTTCGCACGTCGTGGGGAGGAGAGCGGTTCAGCGACTTTTTAGAGTGTTTCCCTTCCTTAACAGAGGTTATACCCATTTAAGTGAATAGAATCGTGGTTTAGACCACATCCTCCTCCTACTCCCCAATGGAAAAAACTCCTAGCGGAAGATCCACAAAAAACATGGCAAGCTCCCCTAGCTCTTTCGGGCGCCCCTATGGCTCACGTCCCGGGGACTGGACCAGCTGCTCCCTATCGCTTCTACGGCTGCGCAATCTGGAGACCCAGGGGTATCTTCCTTCTTTGGATCTGACGATGACCCGCGTAGGTTTAACTTCTTATAACAACGAGGTTTTCGTGGAGCGTTTCCCCAATCCTCAAAGGAGGGAATGCGTATGCTTCGTGCCCTTCCTCCCGCGGGGCCTCGGGTTTCCCTCCATCCGTTCCTAAGGGGATTGTTGGAATTCTATGGGATCCAACTCTACCACCTCACCCCGAAGTCTATCCTGCATATCTCAGGCTCCGTAGCCCTTTTTGAGATGTTCCTGGGCTGTGAGGTGCATTTCGAGCTATGGAGGAAGTACTTCTGCCTTGTCCCTCGAACTTGGGACAAGGCAGTCTTGGAGGTCGGTGGAGCCGAAGTATGCCGTATAGCGGGGACGGGGTATCCAGTAGATATACCGAAGGAATCCGAAGAGTGGACTTCGGAGTGGTTTTACATTGAAGATGCCCCCCTGTTCGAGCCAGCTCGGAGAGGTCTGCCCGAATACACTAACGCCCCTTTGAAGAAAAGGTACAACTGGCGGCCGAAAAGAGTTCCTCCCAAGAGGACAACGTTGAAATACAACGCTTGGCGGCTCAGGTGAGGATATTTACCCACCACAACCTGACCATGCCCGATGTCATGGCCGCCACCATCACCCGGTGTGTGCAGCCTCTGCAACAGAGGATACATCCCCTGTGGCGCTACAACGGTACAAGCGACACCACGCGCTCCCCAAAACTAGGACCCGCTAATCAGACAACATTGTTCGCCGCCCTTCCCGGCCTATATAAAGGAGAGCAAGAGGATTTCATTCAGTGGCAACCAAGGAAGGATACTCAAGCCACAACCCCATCGAATGGGTAAGCATTTCCCCTTTGCGAGCATAGTTTGGGGTTTCCATTTTGTCCTTTATTTGACCAAAGCCTTTTAACTTTACGTGAATAGGAATGGAGAAGTTTCATCGAGACAGTCAACTGTCCGGTTCCGTAGCCTGAAGACTATTCGCATGATGATGATCCAGGTTTTCACGAGTACCTGGATCTTCTAATTAAGTTTGAAGATGGAGTCTTTTATCAGGAGATCCTTGACCAATCTCAGGTGGCTATCATAGCTGATTACCCTGTATTGTTCTCTGTTCCTGAAACAAACAAGAAGAAGAAGAACTCATCCCACAAGAGGCAGGCATCCAACAGCGCCCCGAACGCGCCGACTCCTACTCCCAAGCGCCATCGATCCATGCACAATACACCGGCAACCGAAACAGTGCCCGGATCGGAAGTCAATAGGGACCCAACCAACGAGCCGACTGCGAGAACGAATTAGTCAGATCACTCAACCCAAAGGTATTTTGCCCGGCTGTCTGCTTACTATCATGGTTAATAGAGCCTTACGATAGTTGTTACACTATCATGCTCAGGCGAAACGTCCAGTCTTCTCCCACGAAAGAGGTTGCCAAGGTGTCCGGCAATGCCCCAAATCCCAAAGCCCCAGCACATGCCGAAACTGCTACCGAGGCCCCTATGGATGGTCCGGCCCCTGCCAATTTTGGTGACGCTATGCCTGTCACCCAATCAGAAGTAGGAATCGCCATGAATCATCAGTGATGACGGGAGGCCATGCGCCACCCAGTATTCTCCGAACAAGAGTTTGGTGCCCTACGCATGGCAGATGCGCACATTGGTGCTGCCCGAACTGGGTTTGAAGAGGCCATGAAGTTCATATCGGCCAGTATGCAGGTAAGTAATC
Organism: Hordeum marinum; assembly: GCA_022496015.1. Taxonomy (NCBI): domain Eukaryota; kingdom Viridiplantae; phylum Streptophyta; class Magnoliopsida; order Poales; family Poaceae; genus Hordeum; species Hordeum marinum. The sequence goes on along the minus strand of CM039678.1, from coordinate 179,517,599 downwards.
AGCTCAATAGAGTCCAGACACTCGTGTAAACCCAGTAGCCCCCGAGCCTTAAATTGTTTCCGAACAACCGAATTAAGGGTCTTTATGCTGTTTTACTGCTAACGCAGTCTTCGAAGCAACAAAACGAGCAAATCGCCAAGGAGTTGGAGGACATCCAATTACAGGTACAATATGTGAAGGTAGAGCTGGAGCAAGTGAAGAGCTTCACTCGGGAGGCCCATGGTGAGTATACCTATGCTGCTAATCCTTAGCAAATTCCCATGCTGATGCAAGGATTCTCTTTAGCAGCTAAATCAATAGGGAATATGCAAAAGGAGTTGGATGAAGCCCAAGAATCTTAGCGGTACGCCGAGTCCCAGCACGAGCTGGCTGTCGTGTTGTGAACCGTCTCCAGGCGGAGAATAAACAACATGCCGAATAAATTGAGAATGTAAAAGCTCAATTGGCCCAGGCCCAAGAAGAAAACCATAAGCTACAACGGGACATGTTCAGTTAGTTTGATGCCGATGTTAGTAAGTACTTCTTATAAAGGAAGTTAAATAAGCATGCCTTTGCCTCATATATAGGCCTCCTGTTCGGGCATCCTGAAGAATATATCGGATCCTTCTAGGGGAATCTACTAAAAGAGTTGTCCGCTCTTCACGAGTGTTCTTGGAAAGTGATGAAAAGCATGGTAAATGCACTATGGCTTGCCGAACAGCCTCTGGAAGGAATGAACGAACTAGTCGATCAATTCAAGGGAGCCCAAAGTAGGTTCGATCTATGGAAGACATTGGCTTGCTGGGAGGGAGCACGGGAAGCATGTGCAATGATCAAGACCCGTTACACCGGACTTAATCCCGAGTGTATGGCTCGGGTTGGTCCGGCGGGATCAGATGGGCAAGAAGTGCCACTCCACCTGGTGTATGACCAGGTGATGCCTGTCGCCCGTGTTTCACAAGAAGACTGCTCCCTAGACACGATAATTGACAATCTCGACCAGCAGCCGAACGTGTAATTTTTTATACTTTTGTATGAACAATCGAGTTGTTACTCCATCTGTGTTGTAAACTTTGTCTTAACCGGCCATCAGCTTATCCCTCCCATGCGAAGATCTCGGAAGTGTTCCTCGTAATTTGTCACCCTAAAAGGGTGAATTGTATTCGGGGAACTAGGCAATTTGGCCATGTGGTGCGAACGGACAGAAAGCACACAGAGGTATATGTTATATTACTGCTTAGCGTAAGAAACATCTTCCGAGGAAAATAGTACCCCTATCGATACCTTTCTTCGGGGTTCTATGAAGATCGTAGGTAGAAGTCCGCATACTACTAGTATGCAAGTAAGGGCCTTTAAGAATGAGGAAGCCCAAGCAATGGTGATAGTTAGCATCACCGTATTAAGTGTCTCCATCACAGTCGACCAATTGTCTATGTGAGATAGCTAGCTTTTGGCTTCACCCGTATGAGGTACGTATCCGGATGACCCGGTCGTAACAATTGCAAAGGTGCTCGCTTCACCCTCTAGCCGAACAATTGGAAACGTAGAGGGCAAACACAGGAGTGAGGCAACCCAGCTTGGCAAAGTCTTAGTTCGAATTGATGCATATGATGGCTCGAACGCGACAAAGGAAATGTGTGTAAAGAATAAGTGTGTGTAAATGCTTGCAATATAAAAGCGTTGGCTTCTGGAAGAAGCCCCCATGTACAGTCTTTGGACTCAACACTTAAGGGTGTAAGCCTATAATTTTAGTACAAGGTTGGTTGAAACCGAACACGGGGAGAAAAGGGAAAAAATTCAATCCTACCAAATAGCAAAGTGGGAGGGGGAAGAGAAAAAAGAAAGAAAAGGGGATAGAGAATGTGACGACACCAGTTTATTGACACGTCCATTTTCATCATGCTTTTATATTGATATTTATTGCATTATGGGCTGTTATTACACATTATGGTACAATACTTATGCCTTTTCTCTCTTATTTTACAAGGTTTACATGAAGAGGGAGAATGCCGGCAGCGGGAATTCTAGACTGGAAAATGAACAATTCTTAGATACCTATTCTACATAACTCCAAAAGTCCTAAAAATTTATGGAGAATATTTTCCGATTTAATAAAAAATACTGGCGCAAGAATCAACCAGGGGTCCACCTGCAGGCCACAAGCCTGCTAGGCGCGGCCACCCCTTGGCCGCAGCTAGTTGGCTTGTGGGGCCCTTGTGGCTCCTCCGAAGCCCATCTTCTCCTATATGAAGTGTTTTGACCTGAAAAAAAATCAGGAGAGAGCTTGCAGGATGAAGCGCCACCGTCTCGAGGGGGAACTTGGGCACAATCAATCTAGAGCTTCGGCAAGGCTGTTCTGCCAGGGAAACTTCCCTCCCGGAGGGGGAAATAGAAACCATCGTCATCACCAATGATCCTCTCATCGAGAGGGGCTCAATCTCCATCAACATCTTCACCAGCACCATCTCCTCTCCAAACCCTAGTTCATCTCTTGTATCTGATCTTTGTCTCAACACCTCAGATTGGTACCTGTGGGTTGCTAGTAGTGTTGATTACTCCTTGTAGTTGATGCTAATTAGTTTACTTGGTGGAAGATCATATGTTTAGATCCTTTATGATAATTAATACTCCTTCGATCTTGAACATGAACATGTGTCATGAGTAGTTACGTTTGTTCCTTAGGGCATGGGTTAAGTCTTGTTACAAGTAATCATGTGAATTTGGTATTCGTTTGATATTTTGATGAGATGTATGTTGTCTCTCCTCTAGTGGTGTTATGTGAACGTCGACTACATAACACTTCGCCAATATTTGGTCCTAGGGGAAGGCATTGGGAAGTAATAAGTAGATTTTGGGTTGCTAGAGTGACAAAATATTAAACCCTAGTTTATGCGTTGCTTCGTAAGGGGATGATTTGGATCCATATGTTTCATGCTATGGTTAGCTTTACCTTAATTCTTTTTTCGTAGTTGCGGATGCTTGCGATAGGGGTTAATGATAAGTGGGAGGTTTGTCCAAGTAAGGGAAGCACCCAAGCCCCGGTCCACCCACATATCAAATTATCAAAGTAATGAACACGAATTAAATGAGCATGATGAAAACTAGCTTGACATAAATTCCCATGTGTCCTCGGGAGCGCTTTGCTTTATATAAGAGTTTCTCCAGACCTGTCCTTTGCTAGAAAAGGATTGGGCTACCTTGCTGCACCTTTGCTACACTTGTTAGTTGTTACTCGTTACGCATTATCTTATCACAAAACTATCTGTTATCGATAATTTTAGTGCTTGCAGAGAATACCTTACTGGAAACTGCTTGTCATTTCCTTCTGGTCCTCGTTGGGTTCGACACTCTAACTTATCGAAAGGACTAAGATAGATCCCCTATACTTGTGGGTCATCAAGACTCTTTTTTGGTGCCGTTTCCGGGGAGTGAAGCTCCTTTGGTAAGAGGAACTTGGTAAGGAAAAAATTATATAGTGTGTTGAAATTTACTGTCACTTGTTACTATGGAAAGTAATCCTTCGAGGGGCTTGTTCGGGGTATCTTCACCTCGACCAGAAACACAAAGAGTTGTCCCTAAACCTACCGAACCTACTTAAAATATTTATTATGAAATTCCTTCGAGTATGATAGAGAAACTGCTGGCTAATCCTTACGCATGAGATGGAACACTACATCCTGATTTACATCTAATCTATGTGGATGAAGTTTGTCGATTATTTAAGCTTGCAGGTATACCCAAGGATCACGTCAAGAAGGTCTTTCCTTTATCTTTGAAGGGGAAGGCATTGACATGGTATAGGCTATGTGATGATATTGGATCATGGAGCAACAACCGATTGAAGATGGAATTTCATCATAAGTTCTACCCTATGCATCTAGTTCATCGTGAAGGAGAAAGAATCACTCAAGCTTGGGGGAGGCTTAAGTCAATGTTATAATCATGCCCCAATCATGAGCTCTCGAGAGAAATTATTATTCAGAATTTTTATGCTTGGCTTTCTCGTAATGATCAATCCATGCTCGATACTTCTCGTGCTAGTTCCTATATGAAGAAAGGTATAATGGGATTTATTTGAAAGAATTAAATGCAACTCTGAAGATTGGGTACTCGAGGAAGGTAAGGAGTCAGGTATGAACCTTAAGTTTGATTGTGTTAAATCTTTTGTGGACACCAATGCTTTTCTTGAATTTAGCACTAAATATGGACTTGACTCTGAGATAGTAGCTTCCTTTTGTAAATCTTTTGCTGCTCATGTTGATCTCCCCAAGGAGAAGTGGTTTAAATATCATCCTCCCATTGAAGTGAAAGTAGTTGAACCTATTAAATTTGAAGAGAAAACTATTACTTATAATGTTGATCTTGTTATTCCCACTGCTTATATTGAGAAACCACCTTTCCCTGTTAGAATAAAGGGTCATGCTAAATCTTCAACTGTGGTTCGTAAGAGCTGTGCTAGAACACCTACACCCCCTGAGCAAATTAAAGTTGAGCCTAGTATTGCTATGGTTAAGGATCTCTTGGTTGATAATATTGATGGGCATGTTATTCAATTTTGTGATGAAGCTGCTAGGATTGCTAAACCTGATGCTAAAGAGAAACATAGACCCATTGTTGGCACGCCTGTTGTTTCTGTTAAAATAGGAGATCATTGTTATCATGGCTTATGTGATATGGGTGCTAGTGTGAGTGCAATTCCCTTTTCCTTATATAAAGAGATTATGAATGATATCGCACCAGCTGAGTTAGAGGAAATTGATGTTACAATTAAGCTTGCTAATAGAGATACTATATCACCAGTTGGGATTATTAGAGATGTTGAAGTCTTGTGTGGGAAAATAAAATATCCTACTGATTTTCTTGTTCTTGGTTCCCCACAAGATGATTTTTGTCCTATTATATTTGGTAGTCCCTTCTTGAATAGCGTTAATGCTAGAATATATTGTGAGAAGGAAACGGTTACCGTAAGTTTTGGGGATACGTCTCCTGAGTTTAATTTCTCTAAATTTCATAGACAACCCGATGATAAAGAATTTCCTAGTAAGGATGAAATTATTGGTCTTACCTCTATTGCGGTACCTCCTACTGATCCTTTAGAGCAATATTTGCTAGACCATGAAAATGACATGCATATGAATGAAAGAAATGAAATAGATAGGATTTTCTTTGATCATCATCCTATTCTGAAACACAACTTGCTTGTTGAAATAGTTGGGGATCCCCCTCCACCCAAGGGCGATCCCATGTTTGAGCTTAAACAATTACCAGATACTTTGAAATATGCTTATCTTGATGAAAAGAAGATATATCCTGTTATTATTAGTGCTAACCTTTCAGAGCATGAAGAACAAAGATTATTGAAAACTCTGAAGAAGCACCGTGCTGCTATTGGATCCACTCTTGATGATCTTAAGGGCATTAGTACCACTCTATGTCAGTATGAAATTAAAATGGAGTCTGATGCTAAACCGGTTATTGATCAACAATGATGGTTGAATCCTAAAATGAAGGAAGTGGTAAGAAATAAAATATTAAAGCTTCTGGAGGCATGTATCATTTACCCTATTGCTGATAGTATATGGGTTAGTCCCGTTCATTGTGTCCCTAAGAAAGGAGGTATTACCGTAGTTCGTAATGATAAAAAAGAATTGATCCCACAGAGAATTGTTACAGGTTATAGAATGGTAATTGATTTTAGGAAATTTAATAAAGCTACTAGAAAAGATCATTACCCTCTACCTTTCCTTGATCAAATGCTAGAAAGATTATCCAAACACATACATTTCTGCTTTCTAGATGGTTATTCTAGTTTCTCTCAAATACTTGTGTCAAAAGAGGACCAAGACAAGACCACCTTTACTTGCCCTTTTGGTACCTTTGATTATAGAAGTATGCCTTTTGGTTTATGCAATGCACCTACTACCTTTCAAAGATGTGTGATTGCTATATTCTCTAATTTTTTCTGAAAGGATTGTTGAGGTTTTCATGGATAGATTTTCCGTTTACGGAACTTCTTTTGATGATTGTTTGAGCAACCTTGATCGAGTTTTGCAGAGATGTGAAGAAACTAATCTTGTCTTGAATTGGGAGAAGTGCCACTTTATGGTGAATGAAGGCATTTTCTTGGGACATAACATTTCTGAAAGAGGTATTGAAGTTGATAAGGCTAAAGTTGATGCTATTGAAAAAATGCCGTGCCCTACGGATATCAGAGGTATAAGAAGTTTCCTTGGTCATGCTGGTTTCTATAGGAGGTTTATTAAAGATTTGTCTAAGATTTCTAGGCCTCTCACTAATATTTTGCAAAAATATGTTCCATTCGTTTTTGGTGATGATTGTGTAGAAGCTTTTGAAATTCTTAATAATGCCTTGATTTCTGCACCTGTTGTTCAACCACCTGATTGGAACCTACCTTTTGAAATTATGTGTGATGCTAGTGATTATGTCGTTGGTGCTATTCTAGGTCAAAGAGTTGATAAGAAATTAAATGTTGTTCATTATGGTAGAAAAACTCTAGACAATGCTCAAAGAAATTGTGCTACCACTAAAAAAGAATTTTTAGCAGTTGTGTTCGGTTGTGATAAGTTTAGGCCTTATATCGTTGATTTTAGAGTAACTATTCACACTGATCATGCTGCCATTAAATATTTGATGGAAAATAAGGATGCTAAACCTAGACTTATCAGATGGGTTCTTCTCCTACAAGAATTTGATTTGTATATTGTTGATAGAAAGGGTGCTGATAACCCCGGATAATTTGTCTAGGTTAGAGAATGTTCTTGATGACCCACTACCTATTGATGATAGCTTTCCAGATGAGCAATTAGCTGTCATAAATGCTTCTCATAATGCTCCTTGGTATGCTGATTATGCTAATTACATTGTCGCTGAATTTATACCGCCTAGTTTCACATACCAGCAAAAGAAAAAACATTTCTATGATTTAGGACATTACTTCTAGGATGACCCACACCTTTATAAAGAAGGAGTAGATGGTGTTATTAGACGTTGTGTACCTGAGCATGAACAGGAACAGATCCTACAGAAATGTCATTCCGAGGCCTACGGAGGACACCATGCTAGAGATAGGACTGCACATAAGGTGTTACAATCTGGGTTTTATTGGCCTACTCTCTTCAAGGATGCTCGTAAGTTTGTTTGGTCATGTGATGAATGTCAATGAATTGGCAATATTAGTAGACGTTAGGAAATTCCTATGAATTACTCTCTCGTGATTGAACCATTTGATGTTTGGGGTTTTGATTATATGGGACCTTTTCCAACATCCAACGGGTATAGTCCTATATTAGTTGCTGTTGATTATGTTACTAAGTGGGTAGAAGCTATTCCAACTAGTAGTGCTAATCATAACACCTCCATTAAGATGCTTAAAGAAGTTATTTTCCCTAGATTTGGAGTCTCCAGATATTTAATGACTGATGGTGGTTCACATTTTATTCATGGTGCTTTCCGTAAATTGCTTGCTATGTATGATGTCAATCATAGAATTGCATCTCCTTATCATCCTCAGTCTAGTGGTCAAGTAGATTTAAGCAACAGAGAAATTAAATTGATCTTGCAAAAGACAGTTAATAGATCTAGGAAGACTTGGTCTAAGAATCTTGACGATGCATTATGGGCTTATAGAACTACTTGCAAGAATCCTATGGGTATGTCTCTATATAAAATGGTTTATGGTAAAGCATGTCACTTATCCATAGAGCTAGAGCATAAAGCTTATTGGGCAATCAAAGAGCTCAACTATGATTTCAAACTTGCTGGTGAGAAGAGGTTATTTGACATTACATCACTTGATGAGTGGAGAACTCAGGCCTATGAGAATGCCAAGTTGTTTAAAGAAAAAGTTAAGAGATGGCATGATAAAAGGATACAAAAGTGCGAATTCAATGTAGGTGATCATGTCTTGCTATACAATTCTCGATTGAGATTTTTTGCAAGAAAACTTCTCTCTAAATGGGAAGGACCATACATCACCGAGGAGGTATATTGTTCCGGTGCCATCAAGATCAACAAGCTGAAGGCACAAATCCAAAGGTGGTAGACGGGCAAAGAATCAAACACCATATTTCAGGTAGTCCCATTAATGTTGAAAGCAATGTTATCAATACCATAACACCTGACGAGCATATTAAGGAGACTTACCAGAACGTTTCAGACTCTGAAAAGGAATAGGTACGTGGTACGGTCAGTAAACCGACTCCAAAAGTTTTCCAGTAGCAATCTTATTCAGTTTTGGAATATTTAAAAAATTAGGAAAATAAAAAGCAGTCCCTAGCCGCGCCTAGGGGGCTTGTCACCACCCCGTGCTCCCCCAGACTCCGTTTTCTTATGGAACACCCCTTCGAGCGGGTAAAAATTCATTATATAATATCCCGAAGGTTTCGACTTTTGTATCACGACAATACCTCCTGTTTTTGTTTTGAGCTGTTTCTGCAGCAGATCTAGATCGTCATGGCATCCCCTAGTGCTCCGAAGGACAAGTTTTCCGAGAAGGTCATCAACCCTTATCTTGCAGAGGTGCTGCAACACCCTCAAACCATTGAGATGCGTGAGGGGGTGCTACACATCTATTACGTTGAGAGGCCAAAGAAGACCGGAAGCATGGAAACAAGGCTCGAAGCAATGGAGCAACAAGTATTCAAGTGCCAAGGGATGGTGGAACATGGACTCAATGCCAATCATATGATGATCTCTGAGGTTACCCATAAACACAAGATGGACACGAAGGACATCGGAGAGCACATTTTCAAGCTTTACGAGAAAATTGAGCATCTCCAAGCCGAGATCTATGATCTGCAAAACCAAAACTGTGAGTATGAATACATATTTAAGAGAATGTGTTTGGCTGCAGATTTGAGGATTCCAAATACTCGTTCATCTTTCTATGATGGTGAGCCAATGCCTTGGAAGACACATGATAAGTTTCCATCATCATCAACAACTCCTCCACCATCACCTGTGAATAAGGACACGTGACCACATGGGTATGGGCACTCCCCTTGGCTTGTGCCAATTTGGGGGAGGTGCCCCGGTATCGTATCACACCACACCTTTTTCCTGTTTCATTTTTATCTTTCCTACTTCAATCTTTTTTTGATTTTTTTTGATCTAGTAGAATAAAAGTTTTTAGTATGATCTACCTTTTAGTTTTTGCTTTTGCTCCCCTTATGTAAGCAAGTCTAAGAGTTATATAATAAAAAGTAGTTTTGATGAAAGGGCTTTGATAGATCACTATGCTCTTGAAAGTAATGAATAAAGAATAATAGAACAAAATCAAAGAGAATACATAGTGATCTTATGGGGAGTGATGACTTCACATATAAAAAGCATGGTGATTGAAATTTGTTGGGAATTAAGAAACATAGTAATTGGTCATTGGTGCAATTGAAAGGAAGTGATAAAGAAAGAGAGATTCACATATAAATATATTATCTTGGACATGTTTTATAGTTGTGACCACTCATTAAAATATTACATGCCAAGAAGTTGATGTTGGACAAGGAAGACAACATAATAGGTTATGTTTGCTTGCATCTGGATAGAAGTTATATGGTTTTAGATCCTCCAACATGTCATGCTCGCTTCCACCTGTAATAGCCAAAACTTCTTCACCAAGTAGAGATACTACTTGTGCATCCAAACACCTCAACCCAGTTTTGCTATGAGAGTCCACCATACCTACCTATGGATTGAATAAGATCCTTCAAGTAAGTTGTCATCGGTGCAAAAAGGCAATAAAAATTGCTCCTGAATATGTGTGATCTTTTATTGTAAGGGAAATAAGCGTTGCATGAACTTGTGATAGTGAAGAAATAAAAGCGACAGACTGCATAATAAAGGTTGCTATCACAAAGGGCAATACAACGCGACATTCCTATGCACTAAGAGCAAGAGTGACAACCTCTGCTTCCCTCTGCGAAGGGCCTATCTCTTACCTTTTCTTTTTAAGTACTTACCTTTATGCAAGAGTCATGGTGATTCTCACCACTTCCTATATTTCACCTCTCTCTTGGAAAGCATTATGTGTTGGGGAACGATTTAGACTTATATATCCACTCGTATGTGGGTGATCATGAGTTATTATTGTTGACATCACCCTTGAGGTGAATAGTTGGGAGGTAAAACTATAAGCCCCTATCTTCCTATGTGTTCGATTGAAGCATTGATCTCGTGGGTACCGCGTGAGTGCTAGCAATTGTGAAAGACTAAAAGATGATTGAGTATGTGGATTTGCTTTACAAGCTCTTATATTGACTCTTTCCGATGTTATGATAAATTGTCAATTGCTTGAATGACTGAGATCATAGTTTGTTGGTTGTCAATAGAGTTCTTGGATCATACTTTATCTTGTGAATGAATTTTTACTCTAGTATAAATATTCTCATACAATGAGTATTGTTGTTCTAAAGTTGATCATGATGCCCTCATGTCCGTATTTTATTTTATCGACACCTCTATCTCTAAACATGTGGACATATTCATCGATCTCGGCTTTCGCTTGAGGGCAAGCGAGATTTAAGCTTGGGGGAGTTGATACGTCCATTTTGCATCATGCTTTTATATTGATATTTATTGCATTATGGGATGTTATTACACATTATGGTACAATACTTATGCCTTTTCTCTCTTATTTTACAATGCTTACATGAAGAGGGAGAATGCCAACAGCTGGAATTCTGGACTGGAAAAGGAGCAATCCTGAGATACCTATTCTGCACAACTCCAAAAGTCCGGAAATTTACGGAGAATATTTTTGGATTTAATAAAAAATACTGACGCAAGAATCAACTAGAGGGGGGCCACCTGCAGGCCACAAGCCTACTAGGCGCGGCCACCCCCTGGCCGCGCCTAGCAGGCTTGTGGGGCCCTTATGGCTCCTCCAACGCCCATCTTCTCCTATATGAAGCGTTTTGACCTGAAAAAATCAGGACAAAGATTTCGGGACGAAGCGCCGCCGTCTCGAGGTGGAACTTGGGTCGAACCAATCTAGAGCTCCGACAAGGCTGTTTTGCCGGGGAAACTTCCCTCCCGGAGGGGGAAATCGAAGCCATTGTCATCACCATTGATCCTCTCATCAAGAGGGGGTAAATATCCATCAACATCTTCACCAGCACCATCTCCTCTCCAAACCCTAGTTCATCTCTCGTATCCAATCTTTGTCTCAACACCTTAGATTGGTACCTGTGGGTTGCTAGTAGTGTTGATTACTCCTTGTAGTTGATGCTAGTTGGTTTACTTGGTGGAAGATCATATGTTTAGATCCTTTATGATAATTAATACTCCTCTGGTCTTGAACATGAACATGTTTCATGTGTAGTTACGTTTGTTCCTGAGGACATGGGATACGTCTTGTTATAAGTAATCATATGAATTTGGTATTCATTCGATATTTTGATGAGATGTATGTTGTCTCTCCTGTAGTGATAACCAGCCACTAACGGAAACAAAGTTTACTAGGAAGCAACAAGATATGCACAAATTATTTCACCAAGAGGATACATTGAGAATTTGGAACTTGATATGCACCATGATAGCAACAATCAATAAGAAACACTTTAGGTGAAACCCGATCGAAGATAACTCCTAGAAAGAAATGATGGGTTTACTTATCTCATTCTTGACAATTTTCCTTAGAGACTCCTCATAATCAAGAATTTAATAACACCATCTCAAAAGACAATGTAGAAGGAATTGAATTTGGACATCCAAGTTAAAGAACACTTGAGCACCTCCAACAAGAATCTTGAAGAACAATTCGAGTAGAATTCCATCCTTAACAAACCACCATGAAGGACCTCTTGGCGAACACCGGGATGAAAGGACAATCAAAAGAATGCGGTTGAAACGAATAGATTATGATGTTGCAAAGATTTAGATGAAGCTTCGCGAAGAGATGCTTGAGAAAAACATGGAACTCTGGAAAGAAAAGATGAACAACTTAGAACCAAGAATTTGATGCCATGAACACTTCGGAAGAAGGATTGAAATCACCTTGATGAAACTCGAATAATAATTATGTTATGCTTATCCTTCATCAAGTTAAATTGATGACAAGCAACGGATTTGGCATACTGCTTATTCTTCTTGTGAGAATAGAAGAGAAAGAGAGAGATAGATCACAAACTTGAAGAAGTCTTGAATGAGAACACTGGTAAGAATTTGAAATTAATGGGGATACTACAAATGAATGGAGGTACATGGCATGAGGATTAAGAGATCATGATCCTCCTAATAGAAAACTTCACATGGCACCGGAATAATTGAGAGACGAACGAAGAGACAACAATTGAGAAGGATTTGAGAACAAAAGCTGAAAGCCGAGGATGAAGAAATCTTCTGAAATGATGGCCTTCGAAGGATCTAGAAATGACAATACCTCTGAAATGCTCCGGATAGATATGGAAGGAATTACTCATGATGGAAAAGAATTTGAGAGGATAGCAACAAGCTAAACCATGAACCTCTAGGACAATGGAATAATATTTAAGAGAAACACTTCTTCGGACTTCAGTGATGAGAATGATGTCGAGAACAACACCAAGAATTACTGAGACACTCTAGAAGATTGAATAAGGAAAGGTTGAGCCAATGATGAAAAATATTTAGATGTGATCTTCGAGAAGGAATATGACTGATGAAACCCATTCTTACGTCATATTAGAAGAGAACTTGAGAACATCTCCGGAAATGATTAGAAGAGCCAGGTAAGATCTGGGGAAAAAACTGTGGGTTATGGGCCCATTGAAAATAAAACACCATTTAAACAATTGCTTAGGAAGAGATATTGCACCAGAAAATTAAGAACTTGATGAGGTGAGAACCTCGAAATAATTTAAGAGGATATGAATGGAAATGAAAGTCTTCTTAGAGATCTTTAGCACTCCAGATAGAATAGAGAGAGACGAGAAACAAGCGATACTTGTACAAAATTTCCAACATGGGGAAGCATTTAGCAATTCAAAAGGATATGAAGAACACCGGGATCTTGAATTGAATGCTCCGGTAAGGAAAACAAGAATATATAAATGATGAATTCGAATCATGTGAGGATCTTCACAATGAATTACCAGATATGATACAAAACAACAGACAGCAGAATCATCGATGAAAAGAAAGGCATATGAATGAGAATTTAATAATTGAAGAAAAAAGGGCGGGAGGGTGGGAAAAACAAAGAAAACTTGGCATGGATGAGACAGACTCCGGAAAAGAATATGAGGATTGATCTTGCACATATGGGAGATGATTGAATATCTTTAAGAGGAGCGCACCGGTTGAAAAGAATTTCATGACAACTCAAGTTGAACAAAAGGATTGACATTCTCGTAAAATACGAGAACAATACTTAGAAAAGATATGAAATCACCACTTGACATCAAAGAAACTCGAATTACCATATTAAAGAACAAACAAAGGATGAGGCTTACGAAACTAGCCATAACAAATACATACACATTATGCACTTGTTGGAAAGATAATCCTAGGTACCTACTTGAATTCCCACCTAAGAACTCCCGAAAACTTCAGGTTATGCAATCGGGTCCACGGATACAAGGAGCAAAATCCATCACTCAACTCCTAACAGTAATACTACTCTCCAATGTAACACATCCGTCAACACATACCCAGAGGCTTCAGAACTCCATCTATCTCGGACCCTCGAAAACACAATGATACCAAACATGGAAGTACCCCGGACGCCTCCCCAATATTGGGTGACTCCAACCTTATCTTGCCACGAAAAGTATTAAAGTAATTTCAACATCCTCCGTCCTGAGATACTAAGGAAACTGAATGATAACGATGTGCAAAAATCCTGCAGATCTCTACTCCTCAAAACAGGAGGCACCAAGTACAGAACTCTATCTCATTGGCATCATATAGATTCCAAAATATTCACATGATCCTAAAAAAATTTGAGTGAGAAGAGGGTATAATCAAAATTCCTAAGTCGTAATTCCTCCCCAGAGCATAGAAGAGGAGTAAAAAGAATCCTACTCTCTGATGTAACTAGACTCAAAATAGTTTTTCTCTAGACTCGACTCGGCCAAGTTCGATCAATCAAGGGGGCTCCTAGGTCGGTACAGGCTCTGATACCAACTTGTAACGCTCAAGATGCGATCCTATCCTTATTTTGGCATGAGGGCCTCGATAGGGATGGAAGCACATCTCGTCGTTTCGCAAGAATGGATATCATTATAAGTACATGTACAGAAGAGAGGAGTATATGGAATTGGCTTACACTCGCCACAAGCTACATCAAGATCACATCAATACAATAACATATTCAAACATCATACAGAAGAGCAGGGTCTGACTACGGACGAAAACAAACAATAAAATGACATCCATCTTTGCTATCCCAGGCTACCGCGTCGAACCCATCCTAGATCGATGATGATGATGAAGAAGAAGAACTCCAAATCAAAACAAGCATCGTGCTCACGTCAAATCATTGCATTACCTGTACCTACAACTATTGTTGTAGTAATCTGTGATCCACAGGGACTCAGCAATCTCATTTCCAAGGGTATCAAGACTAGCAAAGCTTAATGGGTGAGGTATGGTTAAGTGGTGAGGCTGCAAGAAGCGACTAAGCATTTATTTGAGTGGCTAACTAATGAATACATAAAGTAAAGTATGGTGGTCTACGCATACCGGACATGAGCTAGTAATGATCACTAACTGATCCTGAACACCTACTTACGTCAAACCTAACCCCACCGTGTTCTCTCTCAGATAAGAACTCACGAGAAGTGACAGTCACGATTACGCACACAGTTGGTGTATTTTATTTGAGTTTACTTCAAGTTTGCTATGACCGGGTGTTAAACAAAGTTTCCAAGTTGCCACATAACCGCGGGCATGGCTTTCCAAAAGATTTGACCCTGCAGGGGTGCTCCAACTAATCCATCACAAATTAACCACACGCCATGTTTGAATTCCTCAACCGCGGAATAACTCGTAGTATTTGCGGAATCCCGACGGAAAATCTCAACTTCGAGATAGACCGAAGTGTCATCGAAATCCCAATGCAAGACGTTTGAGAAAGGTAAAACAAATCCAACAAGGCCGCCCGACGTGTCGACAAACCCGATAGGAGCCGCGTATCTCGTTCTCAGGACACGACGGATAAGCGAAGCGTACGGTGGCGTGATAGAGATCACCCTACTTTCCCCGGGTTGGCCCCGCATGGTGCTCTAGTTTTGGACCAGCACCAGCAACACTGTTCCCCCTGTATTATGTTAAATTACTCCTCGGGTTCATGACACCCTATGCTTTTGAAACGGTGGTCAATATTATTATGTTGGGCAAATGTAGTACCAATGTTGGGCCTTGCCAGACAAGTTTTATCCTAAAACAAAAATTGAGGGGGTCCCCATAATAACCCCGAGCATGTTAGGAGCGCCCAATTATGGAACATAACACCGGTTCACAAGTAACTAGGGCAGAAAGAGTGGAACAAAACACCGAGCAAAAGGCCAAGCCTTCCACCCTTTACCAAGTATATATGCACATTAAATTAAATAGCGATAATTGTCAGGACCCCGATCCTAAGCCATAAGAATCCAGCCTCTAACACATCACATCACTTTGCGGTCTAACGCACGGTTATCTCCACGGCTGCCACCTTACCTGGGCCGGGACCGTTTGCGTCTTTTGACTCACGTATGTGAATGTGTCACTAGCATTCAAATTTCAAAGAACCCGGGCCGACATGACTAGTCGTAGAACCCAAGTGGCACATCCGTACAGGGACAGGCATACGTAACCCAGCAATTCAAGTGTCGATCTCTAGCGTGTGTAGATGAGTCATACCAAGCTACAAGGACTCCATTACGTCGTGGGACATAAATGTCATCACTACACGTAGACGAGTCATAGCAGGCTACGCAGACTCCATTAGACCGCGAGACATTTCCCCGAAGGGATAGACACATCAACAAAGAAGCATACATGTCGGTCAATCAATGTGTCCAGAGCAGTAGCAAGCTACCAAGGCTCAGTGGAAGCACAAAGAGGCATTTCCCCGTAAAGAGTACTACTAAAGGCACACAACTAGGTGTTGAATCCCATACATACTATTGCACGTCACACGTACGCGCGTCATGCCCGATATGCATAGATACAACTATGGCATCACAATATAACCATACAACATTACAACATTTATTTAGAAGGCTCGGAAGAGCCAACACAATAAGATGTTACAAACAGGGGTCACAAGACCCAACATTCAAAGCATTCAAACAACAAGCAGAAGTTAATCATGTCTGGGTACAGACATCTACAAAAGTGGCTAAAGGAGCCTGAAAAGCTACAACGACCCTGCCAAAGGAACCAGACCTCTGTTTGGGATTCCCAAGCTAATCCGGTCAACATCGAACTTCACGTCATAAATACCACTAATGAGACTGACGTCTCCTCTTCAAAAACAAAGGAATGAGTTCAACTATCGAGAACTGGTAACAGTTGAATCATTGTTGTCCTAATGCAGTGAAAGAGAGTAGGATCAAGAGAGTGGGTTCATATCAGTATGCTCAAGGGGGGGTTGCTTGCCTGACAGTCCTGAAGATAAAACTTCTCTTCATTAGTGTCAACGGTCACATCGTCGGAACCATCGTCTACCGAGAAGGAACAACCACCGGCAAACAAGAAAGGAACACTTCAATGCAATGCAACAACCATGATGCATGATATGACAAGTTAAGATACTAAATTAACCTAGAGAGACAATTAGCCAAGTTAATTGATGTGGAATTCAAAAAAATTTCAATTCCAACTCCAAATGATGTTACCTATATTGCCGAGAACTGGTAACAGTTGAATCGTTGTTGTCCTAATGCAGTGAAAGAGAGCAGGAGCAAGAGAGTGGGTTCATATCAGTATGCTCAAGGGGGGGGGGGGTTGCTTGCCTGACAGTCCTGAAGATAAAACTTCTCTTCATTAGTGTTAACGGTCACATCGTCGGAACCATCGTCTACCGAGAAGGAACAACCACCGGCAAACAAGAAAGGAACACTTCAATGCAATGCAACAACCATGATGCATGATATGACAAGTTAAGATACTAAATTAACCTAGAGAGACAATTAGCCAAGTTAATTGAAGTGGAATTCAAAAAAGTTTCAATTCCAACTCCAAATGATATTTCCTATATTTCCCTAATCATAAAATGTCCTACTTGGTGATGTTAACTTGTTCAAACATGCATGATCATGCATAAATAGATTCATTGCATTTTTCTGATCATTTTTCATATATAAATTATTTTCATCTGAACTATGGTTGAATTTCTATGATTTTTGGAAGTTTTAAACATGTTCTTGAATTTCCTGAATTGATTTTTAATACAGAAAATATTAACTGCATCAGCATTACGTCAAGCTGACGTCAGCGGGTCAACCATGCCGGGCCCATGTCAAACCTGACCAGTGGGGTCCACTAGTCAGTGACCTAGGGGTTAATCCCGCGCTGACCAGGGTTTGACCCGCTCTTGGGGCCCACTGTCAGAGGTTAGGGGGTCATTAGTGTCTAATTAAGCCCTAATGGCCGGCCAGGTCAGCGCTCGCCGGAACTTGGCTGACGGTGACCAAAACCACGGCGGTCGGGCACATGAGTTGGCTACAGGGCTCGGTTCAACACATGGTTAGCACTAGGGGGTAGCCCTTCGACGCGTCGATCCATTTGGGACACCGGAGGGGCCATGGGGTCGCCGGAGCAGTGGCCGGCGATGAGCTGTGTGGCGGTGGCAGTTCGGGCATGAGCGGAAGCTAGCTAGGGGGCACGCACGATGGCAGGAAGAGAAGGGAGAGGAAGAGGAGCTCACAAGGAGCTAGCAGGGAGGCGCAGTAGGCTCGGGGTGGCGCTCGGGTGGCCGAATCGACGCCGGCGATCTCCTGCTCCCGAGGTTGAAGACGACGGCATCGAGGCGCTATGATGCTTTCGGCGTCGCTTGGCTCCACGGGGAGGTCATGGGGGCTGTAGGGAAGCTCAGGGCCACGACTAAGGTCGAGGGGGAGGCACTGGCTACGTGGGCGGTGATGACGAGCTCGAGCAGGGGTCGGCCATGGTGGGGAGAAGGCGAGAGAGCGAGGGGAGGGGAAAATGGAGGGGTCGGCAGGGTCCAAATGGTGTTTTGGGTCTATCCCCTCGCCAGCGCGACGAGGAGGGGGCCAGGCAGGCAGGAGGCGTGGCGCCCTTGCCTCCATCGCCGTGCCCTCATCTCCTCTGCCTACTGGCAGAGGTAGACGATGACTGGCAGATGGGCCAGTTGGGCCAGCCTGTTGCTGGGCCTCTGGTGAGATCTCTCTCTCTCTCTCTGTGTTCTTTTTCTTTTTAGTTTTTGTTTTCTATTTCCTGCTTTCTATTTAATTTTGTTTTTGCAAAACTATAAGCCAAAATTCCTGAAATTATTTGTGGGGTATATTTGGAATATTTCCAAACTACACAAAAAGTTTCGGAAAAATTGAAGCAACTAAAATATTTTCAATGCTTTATTAGTGATTTTCAGAAACTTTCCTAATTTATTTAATTTGCCAAAATAATTGTTAATATGTAACTCAGCCTTGATATGTTGTTTGCAACATTTATCAAAGAGGAGGAACATTTTTGAACAACATTTTGGATTCACTCAATTATCTTAATAGTTTAACCTATTTGAATTTTATCTATGCTAGGGTTTGATCACCCCCATTTCAAATTATTTGAATTTAGACATGATGACATGATGCACATGCTGATGTTGATGCAAACAATTTCAAGCAAATTCTAGGGCTGTGACAACTCACCCCCACTAAAGAAGAATCTCGTCCCGAGATTCAAGCGTAGGGTAAGAGGACAAAGGGGACACAACTACCACAATTTTCATGATCCAATTGCTCTTCTCGAAGATGTTGCTTCACTTCATCATCTTGACTCTGACGTCTTTGCCTTCACGATCTTCATCCAATAGAAAGACAACAAGGATAGAAAGCTCTACAAGAATCGATCTTTACGAAGATCGGGCAACTCATGACCAACTCATGGAATGAGACGTAATAACATCTCTCGAGATGGGGCACAAAACACACGTCAAGAACAATGAATGAGGCATATGGCGGAGGTCCAATTGGTAGGCAACAATCCCACGCTAAAACATATGGTGACGGGGTTTCAAGATAGCGTGGAGTTAGTTGCCCTTCATACCATAACGGGCACCTTAGGGAAGGTGACTCATAGGATTATCCCTTAAGTGGCAAAAATAATTACTTTTTATACAAAGATCATTGAAACTCTTCATACCAGCCTAAGGCAATTCGCAAATGATCTTTGGAAGGAATTCAAAGAATGGCATACTCAGATCGGAGGGAAACTAGAGTTATAAAACAACTCGGCAATTGAAGGCACACTCCAATTAATATTGAGGGTATAACCCAGTGTCTGAGCGTGCTCTCAAGAACTTGAGCATCTCCATCTTCATCAAAGTTTTACCAACATCCATGTGGTAACACATCATACTACAGTGATGAATAACAATGGAGGATGCAGATGCAAAGGAAGACATCACTTTCTCAGATTTCACCTTAGCTATGTCAAGGGAACCAAATCTGGATGGTCGACCGAGAGACATTTAGCACTCCACTTCTAATGTTCTCCTTGATGAAATAGCATAACCATTTAGCAGAAACGCTCGATATCTATAACATCAAGCAAAGGTCGGACTTCGGAATCTCAAAGGGTCCATGAGGAATAACTTCTCGGGCAAGTCATACAAGGTCCTCATGGGGAGGTGGCCAAGTTGCTGAAACAATATATTGTAATAGTAGGTCTTCCGGATAGGTATGTTAGCCACAACATCCCTTTGCCGGGTTATAGAGAGACCAATATTATAATTCTTGGGAAACGTCCCAACCATCATATCTGCCCGAGATTCAGCTACGGTTGGTGTTAGGATATTCCAGACTCAGCATGTGTGAAAGTGAAAGGTTACAACACAAATCAAAGAGATGACGTTGCAAGATTCTCAGGAAATGAACAACGGGCGTCAACTCCAAAACATGAGCTGGATTGCAAGACACATGTGAACACACTGTCCAGGACAAGCATGACTACATGGACTTACAACAAAACACTACCGAGTTCGGGTTAGGAACCATCATTGAAAGATAGTGAAATCCTTGCATAATTCATGATCTTAAGAAGAACTTCTTTTCCTTGAACAACTCAATCAGTGGCTTATGTGCTAGGAAATGCATATGGGTTGTAGGTTGTAAGGCTATCAAACCATAGTATACTTCGCACATGTATGATTGACTTGATACGATTCCGGAGGAAGCAATATAAGTTTTCCCCAGGTCACGGTGGCAACTTGCACTAAATGCACGTGAACCTGGAGTAAGTCACTTCTTACACCAAACATATACTTCATGTATGGAACACGAAGATATTGCCTACAAAAGTTTCCAACACTAGCTTCGTGTTCATCATGAGTCATGGAAGATATGAAAATGTTGTCTATGGACTTAACAACAATTCATCAAGATATCCATAAAGAGGGAATTCCACAACTATGGAAACAAGGTGATAGCATTGTTCAAACCAAAATATATAACGGTGTATGCTCGAGGATATATTCACGGGTATAACAACATTAGGAAGATCTTTGGTTCTGATTTTGATTTGACGATAGCCCATACTCAAATCAATGGTTGTACAAGATGATAGGTGCATCAATTTGTCACAAGGATAAATCGATGAAGATATCATCTTTCTTCTACACACACAAGCACAAAAACACAAGATATCCCTTTAACATGAGCTAAGTTAGATCAAGCTTCTATCTTCCAACTCTTCAAGTTGTTGTTTAGCTTAACCAACTAGTTCAGGGGTATCCAACATAGATTCTTGGAGAAGGGATGGTTTATAGAAAAACCATCTTGATCACGAACTCAACATAATGGTCAAGGAACACCTTGGTAATACTTCCAAGAAGATATTGGGAAAATCACGATCCACCGATATGTTGTCAAGCTCAAGAACAATCTTGCTTTTCAAGGCAAGATGATACGATCAACAGAGCGAAGGATTGTCACAATCCTAACTCACTGACCGAAAAGTGCACCATGAACATGGACTAGGTAGCACGATCAATCTTAATACGACAATTCAATGACCATCACACCAAGAGTGAGATTGTTGTCCATTAACTACCAAGCAACAAAGTTGCTAGGAGTATTGATTTCACACATCACGATTCTCTTGTCGGTATTCTAGTTGCAGGCAACACAGAGACCAGTTAGCGAATGATGATGGCGAGAAGTATCACTACATCAAGATTTCATAAGAGGGAGTGTAGTTCTCATGACAATCTTGACATGAAGAGGGCAATACCTCAAGGTAGAATAGAGCAAAAGCTGAATTGTCATTCTGATCTGCGGAATACAACTTATTTGACCCAATCCAAGAATGGACGAGGTACGGGAGATTGCTTCTCCTAGTCATTCTGAAATAGAATGGCTTGGCAGACCACAAGAATAGTCGACATTGATAACATAATGCATGACATACCCTTGACTATCCATTGATAGATAAAGGTCAGAATACAATTCAAGAAGGGCAACTCAAGAGCACCTGATTTTTCCTGAGTTGTAGATGCATGTATTGATTGAATCAAACGGAGTTCAACATGTTTCTTCTAGATAATCCATGCAGAAATGAAAGATTTGGCAGACTCACAACTATGAAATGGAGGACTCAGAATGAGCACTCTTGTTGTGATATTTTGATCACAAGGAACTTCTGCCATAATGGATCATGGTATTGGAAGAATGATATACCATGAACCTTGAAGACTATAACCAGGTTACTAAGCATCCTAAGGGGACGAGCAAATGCTATCAACATGACTAAGCAGGATGAGACTTGGGTTCAAGAACCCAGAAATAGAATACCTATTGACTAAGTAGCATCACAACATGCCTTTGATAACGATGGCCAGAATTATCATACTAGGAACAGAAGACACAGCTAAACTGTTAGGTGGTTCACTTGAATAACATGGTTTCCTAAACACCTTCATCAAACACGTCGAGGTAATATAGTACCTCAACTCAATAATTAGTGTGCTTTGTCTGGACTGAAAGACATTGACTCAAGACGAAAGAGTTTTGCAATTGCATCAGATAATTTAGAAACCTTGGACAATTCGGACAGCATAACGATTGTACAGGCATGGAATATGTGGCAACCTGCAAGACAACTGATAACAAAACAATGAATTCATACAGAGACACTAATCCAGGAGGACAACAACTTTCCTATAGGTCTCCAACATAGTAACTCGTCATCCTAATAGATAGATGATAAGCCTAGTTCTTAAACCCTGTAGAAAAGAAGAGGGTGACTCATAATTAGAATGACATGAGGAAAGGAGTAAAAACAGCCTTACGTTCCCTTCCACAATCAATTCCCTTATATAACTAAAGCAGTTCTAGACTCAACATCGACTAGTTTGGCTTGGTAGTCCTACAGGCAGTCAAGCTTTGATACCAAAGCTGTTGGGACCCCAATCCTAAGCCATAAGAATCCAACCTGTAACACGTCACATCACTTTGCGGTCTCACACACGGTTATCTCCACGGCTGCCACCTTACCTGGGCCGGGACCGTTTGCGTCTTTTGACTCACGTATGTGAATGTGTTGCTAGCATTCAAATGTCAAAGAACCTAGGCCGACATGACTAGTTGTATAACCCAAGTGGCACATCCGTACAGGGATAGGAATACGTAACCCAGCAATGCAGGTGTCAATCTCTAGCATGTGTAGACGAGTCATAGCAAGCTACAAGGACTCCATTACACGCGTGGGACATAAATGTCATCACTACACGTAGACGAGTCGTAGTAGGCTACAGGGACTCCATTACACCATGAGACATTTCCTTGAAGGCACAGTCACAAATACAAAGAAGGATACATGCCGGTCAATCAATGTGTCTGAAGCAGTAGCAAGCTACCAAGGCTCGATGGAAGCACAAAGAGGCTTTTACCCGTAAAGAGTACTACTAAAGGCACACAACCAGGTGTCGAATCCCATACATACTATTGCATGTCACACGTACGCATGGCATGCCCGATATGCATAGATACAACTATGGCATCACAATATAACCATACAACATTACAACGTTTATTTAGAAGGCTCGGAAGAGCCAACACAATAAGATGTTACAAACAGGGGTCACAAGACCCAACATTTAGAGCATTCAAACAACAAGCGGAAGTTATTCATGTCTGGGTACAGACATCTACAAAAGTGACTAGAGGAGCCTGAAAAGCTACAACGACCCTACCAAAGGAACCAGACCTTTGTCTGGGATTCGCAAGCTAACCCGGTCAACATCGAACTTCACGTCGTAAATACCACTAATGAGGCTAACGTCTCCTCTTCAAAAACAAAAATTAAGCAAACATGAGTACAAGGGTACTCAGCAAGACTTACATCAGAACTAACTACATATGCATTAGTATCAATGAAGGGGTTGTGGAGTTTATTGCAGCAAGCCAGCTTTGACTCTTGGCTAATCTGTACTACGACTACAAGTGCTTTCTTTGAGGTGGGATAGCGCACACGAGTCCACATATTCACCAATCAAAACACCACTATGGATCCACTCTCACCCCCTATGAGAAGGCCATCCATAGCACGCACGCTTATCTTGTGTATTTTAGAAGTATCCATTCCACTTATCTATGAACCACATAAGTTCTCCAAGTAGTCCATATCTGAGGACGCGAATATTCGAATATTTTCATAACCCTGCAGGGGTATACTTATTCACACACACTCTCGCCACTTATCACCATATGCACGTCATGCATCTCGACAACCTTCAAGCGGAAGCACTGGCGTGGGCATCGGCCACGACCGTCAACCACACAAGATCCTAGTCTAGGTTTATCACCTATTTGAGACTAAACCCGCACGGAAGTCCAGCCGAAGTTTCCTCTACGGCCTCAAACGATGTGCACAGGGTTCCCAAGCCCACCGTTCGGGTGCCACTTGGTACACCGTGCCACTATGCATCTACCACATCATAGCCCACCCCGTCGGGCAGCGCTATGCACGGCCGCGAACACTTTTCCTACAAATACCAGAAACTAGTTGCGACTCCTGGACAGAGGTCTAGGCGATTAATAAGCCGAGAGGGGTCGAGTTACCGGAACCCAATGTGTGGTAGTATCTTGTCTAGTATAACTCAGTTCTTAAGGACGGTCCCAGTGAGACAACCCTCCATGTACTCCTACATGACCTCTCATCGCTACCTTCACCAAATCGTGTTCACACACTTATCTCTCACACAGTAGGACAGGAACACTGCCATTCCGATTCATCGCGCAGATGGATCAGACCCAACACGACACGACTCTAAGCATAGCAGGCACAGTAAGCAAACATGGATGAGTAAGCACAACAAGGCTCAAGCAGTTGCTACTCATGCTAAGTGGTTTCAACTATTTACTGTGGCAAGGACAGGTCATGCAAAGGAATGAGTTCAACTACCGAGAACTAGTAACAGTTGAATCGTTGTTGTCCTAATGCAGTGAAAGAGAGCAGGAGCAAGAGAGTGGGTTCATATCAATATGCTCAAGGGGGTGGGGTTGCTTGTGTGACAGTCCTGAAGATAAAACTTCTCTTCATTAGTGTCAATGGTCACATCGTCGGAACCATCATCTACCGAGAAAGAACAACCACCGACAAACAAGAAATGAACACATTCAATGCAATGCAACAACCATGATGCATGATATGACAAGTTAAGATACTGAATTAGCCTAGAGAGACAATTAGCCAAGTTAATTGAAGTGGAATTCAAACAAGTTTCAATTCCAACTCCAAATGATATTTCCTATATTGCCCTAATCATAAAATGTCCTACCTGGTGATGTTAACTTGTTCAAACTTTCATGATCACGGCATAAACAAATTCATTGCATTTTTCTGATCATTTTTCATATATAAATTATTTTCATCTGAGCTATGGTTGAATTTCTCTGATTTTTGGAAGTTTTAAACATTTTCTTGAATTTCCTGAAATGATTTTTAATACAGAAAATATTAACTGCATCAGCATTACGTCAAGATGACGTCAGCAGGTCAACCATGCCGGGCCCAGGTCAAGCCTGACCAGTGGGGTCCACTAGTCAGTGACCAAGGGGTTAATCCCGCGCTGACCAGGGTTTGACCCGCTCCTGGGGCCCACCGTCACAGGTTAGGGGGTCATTAGTGGCTAATGAAGCCCTAATGGCCGGCAAGGTCAACGCTCACTGGAACTTCGCCGATGACGACCAAAACCATGGCGACCGGGCGCCGAAGTTGGCTACGGGGCTCGGTTCGACGCGCGGTTAGCACCAGGAGGTAGCCCTTGGACGCGCCGATCCATTTGGGACACCGGAGGGGCCGTGGGGTCGCCGGAGTAGTGGCCGGCGACGAGCTGTGCGGCGGCGGCAGTTTGGGCATGAGGGGGAGCTAGCTAGGGGCGTGCACGATGGCAGGAAGAGAGGGGAGAGGAAGAGGAGCTCACAGGGAGCTAGCAGGGAGGCTCAGCAAGCTCGGGGAGGCGCTCGGGTGGCCGAATCGATGCCGGTGATCTCCTTCTCCCAAGGTTGAAGACGATGGCATCGAGGCGCTGCGGTGCTTCTGGCGTTGCTTGGCTCCACGGGGAGGTCATGGGGGCTGCATGGAAGCTCAAGGCTGCGGCTAAGGTCGAGGGGGAGGCCCTGGCTACCCGGGCGGCAATGGCGACTCGAGCAGGGCTCGACCATGGCGGGGAGAAGGCGAGAGAGCGAGGGGAGGTGAAATGGAGGGGGCGGCAGGGTGCAGACGGCGCTCTGGGTCTATCCCCTCACCAGCGCGACGAGGAGGGGGCCAGGCAGGCAGGAGGCGTGGCGCCCTGGCCTCCATCGCCGTGCCCTCATCTCCTCTGCCTACTGGGAGAGGTAGGCGATGACTGGCAGATGGGCCAGTTAGGCCAGTCTGTTGCTGGGCCTCCCGTGATGTCTCTCTCTCTCTCTTTTCTTTTATTTTAGTTTCTATTTTCTATTTCCTGCTTTCTATTTAATTTTGTTTGGGCAAAACTGTAAAGCCAAAATTCCTGAAATTATTTGTGGGGTATATTTGGAATATTTCCAAACTACACAAAAAGTTTCAGAAAAATTGAAGCAACTAAAATATTTTCAATGCTTTATTAGTGATTTTCAAAAGCTTTCCTAATTTATTTTAATTTTCCAAAATAATTGTTAATATATAATTCACCCCTGATATGTTGTTGCCAACATTTATCAAAGAGGGGGGACATTTTTGAAGAGCATTTTGGATTCACTCAATTATCTTAATAGTTTAACCTATTTGAATTTTATCTATGCTAGGGTTTGATCACCCCCATTTCAAATTAATTTGAATTTAGACATGATGACATGATGCACATGCTGATGTTGACACAAACAATTTCAAGCAAATTCTAGGGCTGTGACAATAATATTGTGATAACAAAATAATGTCCATGTTGACACATGGAAGCAATGGCACCTGCAACTAGAAACGCTATAAGAAGGGCTGAGCAAGCGGTAACATAACCAAACAAAGGTTTGCTGTGATGTGAATGGGTTAGAGGCTAATCATGGCAATGTTGGGAGGCTTGACAAACAACTGGTAGGTAGCAAGACATAACAATGGAAGTGAGACAACTAGCATAGCAATGATAGTAGTGGTATCCAGGGAAATGTGTCATCTTGCCTGAGATCCCGCTTGGAAGAAGAACGAGTCCATGAAGAACACGAGCCAACGTAGTCGAACGAATCCTCACACTCCAAATGCTTTCTAAACTCTATCGAGAAGAAGCAATCTAGAACAAACAATCAACACATTATAAACACCACAACATATGCCTGACATGATGCACAATCAAATATGATGCATGTTATGCATGACATGGCAAGGCACAATAATCAACTCCTACACATTAAGTGAAGCTCAATATGCAAAGAGTTGCATATTGATGAACTCCATATTTGAATTACTTAGTTCACTCCCTTTTAAGTACACATCAATGTTAAATGCTTTTAAATATGGCAATAGGTTAAGCATAAGTAAACTATCTATCTAGGCATCTTAAATGAGGTCAGAAACAACTTATATCATTTCCAAAACGACCTCATATGCATTTTACGATTTCAGTCCAGATCTGTCCTAAGCATGTTTTATAGTTGTTAAACAACAATATAAAGTGTGTCATGAGATTCTACACGTCGTTTTAGTCGATTTACATATATGGAACATCTCAAACGGAGCTACAGTTTAAAAGATATGACAATCACAAGATTATATGCCATGAATGCAAAATGCATGAAAATAACAACCACAAACATAGCAATTCATGTATGCAGCAATATATTATGAAACTACATGATATTCTAAGCAAGTTTTACATATGTCATGTCCAAAACGGAGCTACAGTTCAACCACAACAACCAACGCAAGTTTTAGTAGAAATCTGCCCAAAACAGCAAGATAGCATTTTGCACGGATGAAAACAACAAGCTACAAAGGTCTAAAATGCACAACAAATACATGGGGCATTATCTTACATGATGCACAAAGTTATATCATAGGAGCAAGTTGTTTAGGATCATGGACCACTAGGAAATAAGCTCACTAGATGGCTAACTGAAAACAGTTTCAGACTTTGTGAAAATAGCAGTTTTGACAGTGCAGTTTATTCACGAAGGCATATTGGTAGCAATAAAACTATAAGCTACAGGGAATATATTTGCATGAAAAATTAACAGCATGCTAGATGACATTATGCATTACAAATAACTCCATTACACTAACCCCAAAGGGGTTGTAGATCACTAGCAAAACATATGGCAAGACAACAACAAAATATAGCAGATTCCAGACGTAGAAATATTTAGACCCCTCAAAATAGCACATTAGTTAAGCATGTTGGCAACAATAAAACAACACCTAAACATGGATTATCACGGCAAACAAAATGACCAGGGGCTAGTGCACATGTCAAAGGGCATATCTCATGTTCAAAATTATTTCATATCATGCATAGATCAATTCATCCGAAAATGACAAAAGGACATCACAGCAAAAATAACATGCACACAAACTTACTCAAATGACAAAACTAAATGCACAGATAAATCAATGGATTTTTCTAGCCCACAATCATATATAATGTGCATAGCTTCATGTAGGAAAATATGTCACAACTAATTAGGCAAGTTTATGGCATAAACCTATTAGCAAAGTCATGTATGCAAAATAAATGCAACCAACACATGAAATATTTTTAGCATGCATGGAAAAGACCTATAAAAATGCTACACATTTTGCATGCAAGGTTTTTATTACTTGGATGCACGAACCAATAATTATGAGCAATGCAACAAACATGATATTTATGCAAAATAAGGAAAACAACATGTTAAACTTTTTAAAACATGGATGAATGTGGCATAATATGAATCTACACAAAATTCTACACATTCTACATGTATAAAACATTTCGATCCGGTGCAGGGTTAATTAGATATTGACATTTTAAAAACTACGCATTTTATGTAATTATGACATGTCCTGTTAAATAGGAAATTCGCAGATCTAAAACAACGTCATCGGGCCCAATCTGGACATACTGGGACAACAGCAACTAAGCGCAACATGCTATCCTTCGCACAGGGCGGGGTTTAGAGCAGGGCAGGCTCACCAGAGGACCACTGGGCCGGCGGTGCCGCGGCTGGGCTTGGGGACGCGGTTGCGGACTGGATGGAGCTGGGTCGCGAGCGGGGCCAATGCTCGTCCTGGCATGCTCCTCCTAGAGCACGAGGCCATAGCGAACCTCCAGATTGGCTAGCATGACGAGGCAAGGAGGGGCTGCGGCGAGGGCATGAGACGACGGGGAACAACGGATCCGGCCATGGGGGATCCGTTCCCGGCGGATCCAACGAGCTTCGGCGACGCCCGGCTTCCTAGGCAACGGGGAGAGCTCCTGCCGAGAGAGAGGGAGAGCCCATGGGTGTGTCTGAGAGAGAAATGGAGGGAGAGGGAAGAGAGAGGAGCGGGGAACGACCGGCGGCAAGATCCGGCGGCTCTGGTCACCGCCGGCGATGGGGCAGGTCGGCCGGCGAGGCCTCCGGCGGGGTCAGAGCGGGTGCTCGGGCAGGAGCTGCGGGCATGGGGAGGAGGCGGCTCACGGTCGAGATCGGTGCTGGGGGTGGATGGCTTGGTGCAGGATGGATGGAGGAGGAGTTTGGTTGGACGGTTCATGGCGGCGACAGGAGGGTGCGGGTGTGGCGGCTAGAGAGAGAAGTGGTGGCGGGGAGCTGTGCCAGGTGCGGAAATTGAGGAGGGTAGGGGCTAGGGTTCCCAAAAATGAGAGGGGGTTGTCCATTTATAGAAGTGGAGGGGCTATGGTGGGCTGTGGAGAGGGGGTGTGGGCTGAGATGAGGGGGAAATGTGAACCCGTGATACGAGTTTTAGAAACACCAAAACGTCCGCTAATAAACCAATGACCGCACTGCTACGGTTGACCGTTCGGGTATCAAACGGACTCTGATTGCAACAAAACTTGGCACGCAGTCTACCTACAATATAACAAGACCGCAAGCCAACTTTTGACACAATCTGATAATATTTCATACGCACTTTAAAAACAATATTTTATCGATGCCGCGGGCGCGTGCATGTGTGGTTGGTCTCGAAATGGTCGATGACACGAACGGAGAGAACCTGGCAACTACGAACAGATGCAAGTTTTCAAAAATGAGTGATGATGCTATTCAGATGTTGTGAATAATGCGATGATGAATGCGACAACAGAATGAATCACATGACGACAATGGAATAAAAGGTGAATCTTCTAGAGCGTCAGTCCCGGGCTGTTACACGATGACTGAAGATGAAGAATAGTTCGGAAGAACCTAGGAGCATCCCCAACTTGAAAACCGGTTCATGGGGTTACTGACGGTGTCCTGGACTAGGGGTACTCGCCATGTCGTCTCCCGACGAGTGGGTCGGGCCGAGGACCCCTAGGGCGATTCACTAATGAGCTTGTTCAAAGAGCCCATGATGCATACAAGGGAGATTCCACAAGACTTGGCGCACAAGATAAGGACTCCTCTAAACCCTAGGCATGTGGTATTATATAAACCAGGGACAATCTAGTCAATAGACATATATCATATTCATTACAATAATCTCGTGGTAGATACTTGTACTATGTACTATCTCCATATCAATACAATCAAAAGCAAGACGTAGGGTATTATCTCCTTGAGAGAGCCCGAACCTGGGTAAAATCCCGTGTCCATGTTACCATCACTCCAAGATGCCTAGATTAGGACCCCTATTACGAGATATGCCGGATTGGACACCGACAACAACGGAGAGAGCGGTGAACCAAGTCTTGTTATTGCAAAAGAATGGATAGAGGTCACTGGAGCTAGCGAAGACCATGATGACCCTCCTGGTTCAAAGATCCTTCACAAGAAAATCACAGGGATAAAATTCAATAGAGCACGAGTTATCTTTGGCGAATTGAAGGACAGAAATGAGGCAGGTGAAAACATTCAGGGAAAACAAAATGTCTTTGATAAGTTGTGGGGCGGAAGTGTAGTGGAACCAGTGTCATGAATGGGGAGGTGGGTGCCATTGCCAACAAAAATGCTAAAGAAATGATGCTTTAAAGAATAATTGGAGAGGTCGAGGTTACCAGGGTTGCCGATGACATGTGAGGAGGCTCTGCTGTTGAGGTACCACTCATGCTGAGTGGATCCGTTGTTGGAGAAAGCATTGGCGTTATAGCCGGCCTTGAGCATGGCTAGGTGATCCCATGAAGGCGGCTGGGAAGGGGATGGTGCAGGGTGATACGTCTCTAACGTATCTATAATTTATGAAGTATTCATGCCATGTTTACAATAATTTTATATGATTTTGGTATAATTTTATTAGAACTAACCCGAAGTGACGCTGTTTTCAGCACAACTACCATGGTATCATTTTTTGTGCAAAAATAAAATTTCTCGGAATGGGATGAAAAATTATGGTGCTTTTTTATGGACCAAAAGAGACCCCCAAAGCATTGGAGTTGGGCTAGAAGAGGCACGAGGAGGCCACAAGCCAGGAGGGACCCTGCATGGCCGCGCTTGGGTGGCTTGTCGTCGCCTAGTGGCCCCCCTTGACTTGTTAACGACGCCAAAAATCCTATAAATACAGAAACCTCCGACAAGAAACCTAGATCAGAAGTTCCGCCGCCGCAAGTCTTCATAGCCATGAAAAACCAATCTTGGCCCTCTTCGGCACCCTGTTGGAGGGGGTAACCATCTCCGGAGGCCATCTTCATCATCCCGGAGGGGCCATCATCACCATGGAGGCTAAGGACCAGAGGGAGAACCTCTCCCCATCTAGGGGGGTATGGAGGAGGAATCACAAGGGTGCCCCCTCTCCCCTCTCTCTCAGTGGTGATAGAGTGCCATCGGGGGGAACCGTCACCGCGGTGATCGTCTTCATCAACATCACCTTCTTCATCACCGTCCTCATATCTTTTCAGCGGTCCACTCTCTCGCATCCCGCTGTAATCCCGTACATGAAGATGGTGCTTTATGCCACATATTATGATGCAATGATGTGTTGCCATCCTATGATGTTTTTAGTAGATTTCTTTTGTCTTATGGTTTGATTGATGATATAGATTGGTTTGAGTTGTATGTTTATTTTTGTGTTGTCCTATGGTGCCTTCCGTGCCGCGCGCACGTGAAGGATTCCCGTTGTAGGGTGTTGCAATACATTCATGATTCGCTTATAGTGGGTTGCTTGAGTGACATAAGCATAAACCCGAGTAAGGGGGTTGTTGCGTATGGGATAAAGGGGACTTGATTCTTTAATGCTATGGTTGGGGTTTACCTTAATGATCTTTAGTAGTTGCAGATGCTTGCTAGAGTTCCAATCATAAGTGCATATGATCCAAGTAGAGAAAGTATGTTAGCTTATGCCTCTCCCTCATAAAAAATTGCAATAATGATTGTCGATCTTGTTAACAATTGCCTAGGACAATTCCGCACACTGACCCATCATTATTCCACACTCGCTATTTGTAATATATTTTATTATATTATAACTTTATGATAACAACACCTATTTTTATATTTTAGTTCTCCAATATCATGCAAAGCTATTCTTTTCATACCCACAACATAGTTTTATTTCTCGTTTCTAGTTGGAAGCAAACTTTCGGCGTATGTAGAGTCGTATCAGTGGCAGATAGGACTTGAGAGAATATTGATCTTAACTTTACCTTTTTTGGGTTCGACACTCCATACTTATCACTTCCACCTTTGTAAATTGCTACGATGATTCCTTGCACTTGGGGATTATCAAGCTCTTTCTGGCGCCATTGCCGGGGAGCAATATCGTGGGGTTGATATTCTCATGTGTGCTTGTTTGCTTGGTGAAACAAACAAAAAATGAAATAATGAAAAATACAAAAAGAGTTACTTGTCTCTTATGCCTAAGAAGTTTTTTCAAAAAGAGAAGTGATTGGAAGGTTGTGCATTGGAGAAGTGAGGGTCGACCTTGAACACTTGTGTTCATGCTCATGGAAACAATGTAGATTTTTTCATCGAAGCTTCTCAAAAATAATCATCCCCTTGTATATAGCCACTGTATTATAGAAATAATGTGCCAAGATTTGCTTTTAGGATGATTGGATTGCTTGTTTGGTGTGTGCAGTGCAAGAAGAGAAACTTTTGGCTGTAGTGCGTGAACTGACATGTTTTACTGGAATGTCAAAAGATTCTGAAATTCTTACACCGTGCTTATATACAATTTTTAAAATTTTCCTATTTTTTCAGAATTTTTTGAGTTCCGGAAGTATACGCAACATCTAGATTGCTACAGATTGTCCTGTTTTTGACAGATTTTGTTTTCTATGTGTTGTTCACTTATTTTGATGAATCTATGGGATGTATCAGGGGGTATGAACCATGGTGGCGTTGGAATACATTAAATATAATGCTAATATGAAATTGGAATGAGTTTAGAACAGTACTTAAAGTAGTATTTTACTTTATTATACTAACGGATCTCACGAGGGTTTTGTTAAGTTTTGTGTGAATGAAGTGTTCAAAGACCGAGGAGGTATCGATATAAGAAGAATATGAAGAGACAAGAGTTCAAGGTTCAGGATTCCCAAGGGACCCCAAGTAAATATTTCAAAGAGACTCAAACATCTAAGCTTGGGAATGCCCTGGAAGGCATACCATCTTTATTCTTCAACAATTATCGGTATACCTTGGTTTTTGTTTTATTCACATGATATGTGTCTTTAGTGATTTTCTTTTACTTTATGCACCCTTCTAGTATGAGATAGTCCTTCATTGATTTGTAGAATTCTTCATGTGCTTCACTTAAATCTTTTGAGTATGGCTTTGTAGAATGCTCTTTGTGCTCCACTTAAATCTTTTGAGTATGGCTTTATAGAATGCTTTGTGTGCTTCACTTCTATATTTTGAGATTGGATATTGGTTAATCTATATTAATTCTATAATTCTGTATGAACTTCACTTATATATTTTAGAGTATGAATAAAATTATCATCGAAATTATGCTTGGAAGAGTATCATTAAAATGTCATGTCTAGCTAAAAAGGCATTAAAGAAAATCGCTTATTGGGAGACAACCCAATATCTACCCCTACTGTTTTTGTGTGTTACCATGATTATGATACTGTATTAACTATGTTTTATATGTTTTCTTTCAATAAAGTGCCAAGTAAATCCTTTGGGATGACTCACAAGATGAGTAGAATTGATGTTGAACCAAAACATAAACTTTTGACTCCAGTACAAGAATTATCATTTTTCACTAGAGTGTGATAATGATCTAAAATGTTTACACAGTCTTAATATACAAATCCTTCAGGTTACCCTAAGTTTTCAGAATATTTAGAGACAAGGAAGTACGGTTACACTATAGATCCTAATAGACTGTTCTGTTTTTGGCAAATTCTATTGTGCATGCATAGTTTGCGTGTTTTAGTGTTTCCATAGCTTATATTTAGCGGTATAAATTATGGGAATGATAGAATACAGTAGGTATCATGTGGGAAAAATTATGAATCTTGTCTTGACAGTACCTAAGTGAATTATTTATCTTTATTATACTAACCTTTCTCACGAAGTTTCGTTAAGTTTTATGTGATTGAAGTTTTCAAGTTTTGGGTAAGATACCGAGATGAGGAGAACAAGGAGTGACAAGAACCTAAGCTTGGGGATTCCCGAGGCACCCCAAGGTAATATCCATGGAATACTCAAGCGCCTAAGCTTGGGGATGCCCCGAAAGGCATCCCCTCTTTCGTCTTCAACATTATTGGTATATCTTACTTAGAGGTATATTTTTATTCCTCACATAATATGTGCTTTGCTTGGATCATCATTATGTTTTATATTTTTCTGTTAGGTTTTATTCATAATATTGTTTTTCAATAAATAGTTCGAAGAATTGCCTTAGGATGCTTGCATTGCATGTTTTGATTTGTGCTGGGTAAAAACAGAAACTTCTGCTGTAGTGTTTAATTTTTCATATTTTACTGAAACGAGGAGGTAGTTGATACAGCGGTGAGGAGAGGTGTTGGTATCCTTTGCGCCCAAGAGATCAAATGGAGGGGACAAAAGGCGAAGGAGGTGGAGGGTATCGGCTTCAAGCTGTGGTACACGGGGACGGTTGCAAACAGAAATGGAGTAGGCATCTTGATCAGCAAGAGCCTCAAGGATGGAGTGGTAGACATCAAGAGACGTGGGGACCGGATTATCCTGGTCAAGCTGGTAGTTGGGGACTTAGTCCTCAACGTTATGAGCGCATATGACCCACAAGTAGGCCACAATGAGAACACCAAGAGGGAGTTCTGGGAAGGCGTGGAGGACTTGGTTAGGTGTGTACCGATTGGCGAGAGGCTCTTCATAGGAGGAGACCTCAATGGCCACGTGGGCACATCTAACACATGTTTTGAAGGGGTTCATGGGGGATTTGGCTATGGCATCAGGAATCAAGAAGGAGAAGATGTCTTAAGCTTTGCGTTAGCCTACGACATGATCGTAGCTAACACCCTCTTTAATAAGAGAGAATCACATCTAGTGACTTACAGTAGTGGGCAACACTCTAGCCAGATTGATTTCATCCTCTTGAGAAGAGAAGACAGGCGTGCATGCCTAGACTATAAGGTGATACCTGGAGAGAGTGTTGTCCCCCAGCATAATCTTGTGGTTGCTGACCTCCGCTTTCGGATTCATGTCCAGCGGGACAAGCGTGCCAAAGTCGCTAGAATGAAGTGGTGGAAGCTCAAGGGGGAGGTAGCTCAGGTGTTCAAGGAGAGGGTCATTAAGGAGGGCCCTTGGGAGGAAGGAGGTGATGCAGACAACATATGGATGAAGATGGAGATTTGCATTCGTAAGGTGGCCTCAGAGGAGTTTGGAGTGTCCAGGGGAAGTAGAAGAGAAGCTAAAGATACCTGGTGGTGGAATGATGTTGTCCAGAAGGCAATCAAGGAGAAGAAAGATTTTTTCAGACGCCTATATCTGGATAGGAGTGTAGACAACATAGAGAAGTACCAGATGGCAAAGAAGGCCGTAAAGCGAGTTGTGAGTGAAGCAAGGGGTCGGGCGTATGAGGACCTCTACCAAAGGTTAGGCACGAAGGAAGGTGAAAGGGACATCTATAAGATGGCCAAGAGCCAAGAGAGGAAGACGAGGGATGTTGACCAAATCAAGTGCATCAAGGACGGAGCAGATCAGCTCCTGGTGAAGAACAAGCAGATTAAGCATAGATTGCGGGAGTACTTTGACAAGTTGTTCAATGGGGAGAGTGAGAGCTCTACCATTGATCTGGATGACTCCTTTGATGATACTAGCAGGCGTTTTGTGAGGCGAATCCAGGAGTCGGAGGTCAAGGAGGCTTTAAAGAGGATCAAAGGAGGCAAGGCGATGGGCCCCGATTGTATCCCCATTGAGGTGTGGAGAGGCCTCGGGGACATAGCGATAGTATGGCTAACCAAACTTTTCAACCTCATTTTTCAGGCAAACAAGATGCCAGAAGAATGGAGACGGAGTATATTAGTACCAATCTTCAAGAACAAGGGGAATGTTCAGAGTTGTACTAATTACCATGGAATTAAGCTGATGAGCCATACAATGAAGCTATGGGAGAGAGTCATTGAGCACCGTGCAAGAAGAATGACAAGCGTGATCAAAAATCAGTTTGGTTTCATGCCTAGGAGATCGACCATGGAAGCTATTTTCTTGGTACGACAACTTATGGAGAGATATAGGGAGCAAAATAAGGACATGCATATGGTGTTCATTGACTTGGAGAAGGCCTATGATAAGATTCCGCGGAATGTTATGTGGTGGGCCTTGGAGAAACACAAAGTCCCAACAAAGTACATTACCCTCATCAAGGACATGTATGATAATGTTGTGACAAGTGTTCGAACAAGTGATGGCGACACTGACGACTTCCCAATTAAGATAGGACTACATCAAGTGTCAGCTTTGAGCCCTTATCTTTTTGCCTTGGTGATGGATGAGGTCACAAGGGATGTACAAGTAGATATCCCATGGTGTATGCTCTTTGCGGACGATGTGGTGCTAGTCAATGAGAGCCGGAC
This sequence comes from Hordeum marinum, assembly GCA_022496015.1. NCBI lineage: Eukaryota > Viridiplantae > Streptophyta > Magnoliopsida > Poales > Poaceae > Hordeum > Hordeum marinum. Next base: position 179,480,887 of record CM039678.1, on the reverse strand, counting down.
GGGGTCAACAGGAAGTTGGAGTTATGGAGGCAAACCTTGGAATCGAAAGGTTTTAGACTTAGTAGGACTAAAACCGAGTACATGAGGTGCGCTTTCAGTACTACTAGGAACGAGGAGGAGGAGGATGGTAGCCTTGATGGGCAACTGGTGCCTCAAAAGGACACCTTTCGATATTTGGGGTCAATGTTGTAGAAGGATGGGGATATTGATGAAGATGTGAACCATCGAATTAAAGCCGGATGGATGAAGTGGAGCTAAGCTTCTGGCATTTTTGTGACAAGAGGGTGCCACAAAAGCTAAAAGGCAAGTTCTATAGGACGACAGTTCGACCCGCAATGTTGTATCACACTGAGTGCTGGCCGACTAAAAGGCGACATGTGCAACAGTTAGATGTGGCGGAGATGCGCATGTTGAGATGGATGTGTGGCCACGCAAGGAAGGAACGCATCCGGAATGATGATATACGAGATAGAGTTGGGGTAGCGCCAATTGAAGAGAAGCTTGTACAACATTGTCTGAGATGGTTTGGGCATATTCAACGCACGCCTCCAGAAGTCCCAGTGCATAGCGGACGGCTTAAGCATGCTGATAATGTCAAAAGAGGCCGGGGTAGACCGAACTTGACATGGGAAGAGTCCGTAAAGAGATATCTAAAGGACTGGAGCATCACCGAAGAACTAGCCATGGACAGGGGTGCGTGGAAGCTTGCTATCCATGTGCCAGAACCATGAGTTGGTCGCGAGATCTTATGGGTTTCGCCTCTAGCCTACCCCAACTTGTTTGGGACTAAAGGCTTTGTTGTTGTTGTTGTTGTTGTTGTTGTTGTTGTTGTTGTACTGAAACGAGGAAAGTTTCTGAAAATTTTCACAGTGTTGTCATATAAATTCCTTATAATGTCCTAAAGCTTCATAATTTTTAGAGTTACATAAGTGCAATGGTTTAATAAATTTCTACAGACTATTCTGTTTAGAAAGATTGTTGTCATAGTTTTGTTATCTACTTATCCTATAGTTTCCATAGCCTATATTGGTAGATATAAATAGAGGAAATGATAGTATAAAATACCTAATGTTTGAAACTTATTGTGCAACTTGTCTTTGTATTACATGAAGTGTTGATTTGTTCTTATGTGTACTAACCAATCTCACGAGTTCTTTTTGAGTTTTGTCTGGTGAAGTTTTCTAGAATAGGTGAAACGGGGATATGAGAGGATTGAAAAAGATACAAAAGCTCAAGTTTGGGGATGCCCAAGTGTCGGTGTCAAAACCGGAATATCTCGTAGTAGGGGTCCTAAGCTAGGCGTCTTGGAGCGATGGTAACATGGACACAGGATTTTACCAAGGTTCGGGCTCTCTTGAAGAGATAATACCCTACGTCCTGCTTTTGATTGTATTGATATGGGGGATAGTACAGAGTACATGTATCTACCACGAGATTGTAGTAATGAATATAATCGTCTATTAACTAGCCTGGCCTTGGTTTATATATGCACCGTAGGCCTAGGGTTTAGAGGAGTCCTTGTCTTGTGTGCCAAGTCTTGTGGTATCCTCCTTGTATTCGGCATGGGCTGCCCGAAGTGGACCATTAGTGAATTATCATGGGGGTCCTCGGCCCGACCCACTGGTCGGGAGACGACATGGTGAGTACCCCCCTAGTCCAGGACACCGTCAGTAGCCCCCTGAACCGGTCTTCAAGTTGAGGACGCTCCTCCATTCTTCCCAATAATTCTACCTCTTTGATCGTCGATCTTGAAAACTGGTTCAATAAATCTTCCCATGTCCGATCTTGAGGATTGCTGAGCTGAATCCGAAGAGTTTACATGTCGGACATCCAAGGAGCCCTTTATTTTATCGGCCTTTATTAATGCCTTTTGATTTTTTACACCACACCTGGGGTTTGAAGTGTTTCTCGTGCGGTGGCGTCCTCTTGTGTTCGAGCTCCAACACCGAACTACATCTGAGGCGTCTTTTCACAGTCGAGCTCCAACACTATTCGGTGTTCAAGTTATCCTCTTGCGTTCGAGCTCCAACGTCCGACTACATCCGAGGTGTCTTTTGCAACCGAGCTCTGATGATGATCGGCATCTGAGGTATCATAGATTACCTTGACCTCTGAAAATTTGAATCAGTCCATCCAATCTTAAATGTCAGAATAGTCTTCTATGGAACAAACCATTCGAATCCAAGCTTTATGTCGGACAGCTTCCGAGCTCCAATGCCGGCTTGCATCCGAGCTCTAACGATGGTCAGCTTCCGAGGTATCCTAAACTAACTTGGACCTTAAAATATTGAAGGAATTCATCCGAGCTTAATGTTGGAAATGCTCTCTATGGAGCCGGGCACTTGCGTCCAAGCTTTATGTCGGACTGCTTTCGAGGTGGTGCACCACCCCCACCGTGGGCTGATTTTTGGTGGAAATTATTTCTGATTACTGCAATTTATTCTCCACGGAGATATATAACTAGTAGCCCTCAAGGTGTGTGTCGGTCTAAAACCCAAGATGCACCTGATGGATGACATAAAACCGTTGATCCCAGTAGCCCCTGAGACTCAGGTCGATTCTCAAAATCGGCCAACTCCTAGCTCGGCAGCATACTTCGGAACACAAAAGCGGTGTGCACAGACCTCGAGACTTAGGTTGGGTGCGATCGACCAACCCAAGGATCATAATTTCCTCAGAAACTGTATTGCACTGAAATTTTCTGCATTGAATTGTCGATGCAGTAGCCCCCGAGCCTTAATTTGGGTACGGGTGGTCGAATTAAGGATCGAAATTTGTTTGACACAAACTTTCTTATGTTTGACACAATTTATGTGTAATGATTCTACATATCCAAGTACTTTACATCATTAATGCTCGGATCCGCATTGTACAAGTCTTTGTTGACTGACCATCGGCTTCAACCTCCTCGGCCAGTAGCCGAGGAGTGTTTGCCCTACTTTATAAAGCCTTTATAACGGCAAAGATTTACGTCAAACAAGGCAATACGGCCATACGGTTTTATAAACAAAGGTACGCAGAGAGATATGTTATATTACTGTTTAATGTAAGAAACATCTTCTGGGAAAATAGTTCATTTATAAGTTCCTTTTCCCAGGATATCATGCTAACCATGATTGTGAAACCTCAACTCCGATCAATGTGGGAGGAAAATATTGAGGATTTTGTTTGGAAAATGTTCCCGAACTCTATGGTCTTTAATGAACCGAAATTTTCACTTCCGTCGTTGCCGACCACTTATATTCTTAAGAAGGTTAGCTTTCAGCTTCACCCAGTCTGAGGACTAACCCGGATGACCCGGAAGTAACAATCGCAGAGGTGCTCCCTTTACCCCCTAGTCGAACAATCGGGAATGTAGGGGGTAAGCATAGGAGCCAGGCAACCCAGCTTGGCCAAAATCATAAGTCAAATTGATGCATATTTATGGCTTTATAATGATCACTACAAAAGGCAGCTTTCGTATACAAACACTGATGATATGTTATTTTGACTCCTTCGTGACAGTATATAATCCGAAAGTGGCCTATCATCGGCTTCCACCCCTTTGTAGATGCTACGCAGGATGTGTACAAAAAAGACAACCCTTAGCCGATGTCTCGGTCCCCAGAGGCAGTTGTGTTAGCTTAAAAAAGGCAATCAGATATTCAGGCTTTATAACTTTCACTTAGTCATAGGAGCATATGTTTGGGAGGCCAGTTAGTAGCCCTGGTTAGTGTTCGGCGTTAGCCGAGGTCTAGCTGTTAACACTTCGGTCAATTTTATGAACAACCCATGGGGTAACCTCTATCGGTCTATATTTTGACAAAGTCGTCGGATTGCTGACTAGTTAGCGCTCATTATAACAACCAGTTTTCGGCTTTCTCCACTGAGGTACTTAACCGATAGAATCGGAAGTACAATCACAGTGGTTCTCCCTTTGCACACCTAGCCGAACAGAGCGGAATGTAGGAGGCAATCACAGGAGGAGGGCAGCCCAACTATTGACCGAAGACACAATTCGAAACTGATGCATGTAGACCAATATTCGAGGCGCCGAGGTGGAGGTCGGCAGGGAAGATGCAAAACAGCGGGTCAAAAAAGATTCCCCGAGCTGAATTATTACGTAGGGCACCTCTGTCAAGATGATGTCCCTCCTCCTAAAAAATATACAAATAGCTTAAAAGTGCCATAAGCTCGAAAAGCCAAAAAACTTACGTAAAATCCTTGACGTTCAAACTAAATCAAGTGTTTTCGTGCCAATCCAAAAATTGGTCTTAAAATTAACATGTGCTTCAGTCGTGCATTAACATGATACATCCGATCTCTCGAACTTCAAACGGGTTAGTCTTTGGCTTCAACCTCCATATCTCGAGGGCGGAGTGTTTCTCCGAGGCCTGCTTAGCAAATTAAAATCAAGCGGCTTTAGAGAGAAACTAGGCTACCCGGCTATTGACCAAACACTCGTGTCGAAAAAAGTATTAGTAGAAAAAGACTTTGCAACGACCAAGAAGAAAACAACATTTATTATAAAATGGCTAATATAAATTTCAAAGCCCCCAAGTGACTTGGGTAAAAGAATTTTATGTATAATGATTGTATGTACCGAAGTACTTATATCATATATTTGTTCGCCCGAACTTTAAACACGTCTTAACCGTCCGTCGACTTCTCCCTCTTCGGCCAAAGGCCAAAAAGTGTTATCTACTACGCCATCCGAGGATATCGGAGGTGTTTCGAATAACCAGGCAATCAGGCCATTAGGCTATAACAGACAAAGCACGCCCAGGGAACTTATGCTATATTACTATTTAACATAAGAAGCATCTTCAAAGTAAATAGTTCCGCCAACGATTCCTTTCTTTGGGTTCTCATGATTACAATGAGGGGTGTGCAATAGATTTATGTATGCTTGTCTTCCGTCGTGTCCAACCATAGTTGAAAACAGTAAGAGCCCTAGCTTTCGGCTTCACCCATGTGAGGTACGAGTTCGAATGACCCGACCATAAGAATCGCAGAGGTGCTCCCTTTACTCCCTAGCTGAACAATCGGGTACGTTGGGGTAAGCACAGAAGTAAGGCAACCCAGCTTTATAGAACACTTAAGTCAACATGATGCATATATTGGCATAAACACGAACAAGGAAGGGTGCGATACATTAATAATCATATGCAAGAGGAATGGCTTCATAAAGGAAGCCCCCAAGTAAATGGGGTATTGGAATTTTTTTGTAACAAACAAATTTTTGACAAAGAAAGTTTTTTAGAAACAATTTTTTGTCACAAAGGTATAATGCTCGGTCGAACCAAACAAAGTTTAAAACTGAAAGTTTTTGAGCATGAAAGTGAACTAGCTAGTTAATGTGCTCAGTGTCGATGACGCGACCCGGGCTTGTGGCAGGACGAGGACGCCCATCAAACTTTGACAGATCTGGTGTGTAGTCTTCGGCATGACCGAGGTCCCAGCCCCCAAGCCCGTCCTGAGGTGACCGAACGAGGAGTTAGGCACTCCCAAGTAGTGTCACGGCTCGGCCGATGTGGCGAGGCGAAGCCCCTGGTCCAGCCGAGGTGGTGGAGTAGGTCGATGAGGTGATGCCGGGGTGACCGCATGACAGCAGTCGAAGTCGATTTCCTGCACTCATAATATAGTGCAAGCCAAAAGTAATAACAAGTAAAGGTAATAATATATTTAAAAAAAATTCTTCTACTTAGCTAATTTAAGTGAAGTAAATAAGTAAAGTAATATGGCCTGGGCGTCGAGGTGCCTGAACGAAGAGTTCAGCTTGACAAAGTGGCGACGCTGCACGGTCGATGTGGCGAGATGAAGTCCTTGGCCCAGTTAACATGGCGAAGTTGTGATCGGCGGACGCTGAAGTCTCATGCAGGTTGGCTAGTGACGCTAAAGTCTCATGCAAGCCGAGGTGTTGAAGCAAGTCGGCTGGTGACGCCGAAGTCTCAGGCTAGCCGAGGTGTCGAAGCAGGTTAACTGGTGACGCCGAAGTCTCACGCCAGCTGAGGTGTCGAAGCAGATCGGTAAGGTGATGGTAAAGCCCCATGCCAGCCGACGTGTCAAAGCAGGTCGGTGTGGTGGACATCAACTTGAAAAATTAACGATGCAACGATGCCAACGTAGGTCAAAAATTGTGACGAGGTCGATGCTGGCTTGCTGAAGCATCGCAGCGCCCGACCCGTACAACCCGTAGATGACGAGGTTCGCTTGATGATTACTCAGCCACTATGATGTTGAACTCTTTGTTGGATGACCGAGATGATGAAAAAAATCCTTCAAAAAGGACATCTGACAACCCGTTCATGAAAAAGATGAACTCGGGTCGGATTCATTTTCGCGCTGAAAATAGATCCAAAATTTGTTGTACTAATCGGATATTTTCCGGAGTTTGCACGGTCGGATCGAGCTGAAATTTTTAGGAATGATCGGCATAGGAGTTCCTCAGCCGATGAACGGTGGGATTTTCCAACGGACGTCCGAGCTGGATGCTAGACTCCTCTCCCTAAACTTGTTAAGATTCTTGTCCAGATTCGACACGCTTTGGTTGATTGTAGATCGCTGGAGATTCCTCCACCGAAATGCGACGAAATTTTGTAGGGATGTTGTAGACTCAATTCCACACAATTCCACCGAAGCAATCGTCAAAACAACATTCGAGGAGGTGAGACGATGAACACGAATCCGTTGTCCAGAAAAACTGCATGATCACGTGAAGGCAATGTTGATGTTGAGCCCTCGAGCACCATGGAGGATTCTTCCATGATCTTGGTTGAGATTGGATTTGATGTTGATGAAGACACCCGTCCGATCTAAATGATCCGACGTGGAGCGCAGTCCTCGGCATAACCGAGGTGACCAGTCAAGCCGGTGACGAAGATGCCGATGTTGACGATGTAGATCGGTTCCGACGTGTAGATCGCGATGGAGCCGATTTGATTTCGCATCGCACCACGGCAACAACCTAGCAGGCTCTCAATGAAAGCACCAATGTCGGTGTCGAACCTGGCATATCTCGTAGTAGGGGTCCTAAGCTAGGCGTCTTGGAGCGATGGTAACATGGACACAGGATTTTACCCAGGTTCGGGCTCTCTTGAAGAGATAATACCCTACGTCATGCTTTTGATTGTATTGATATGGGGGATAGTACAGAGTACAAGTATCTACCACGAGATTGTAGTAATGAAGATAATCGTCTGTTGACTAGCCTGACCTTGGTTTATATATGAACCGTAGGCCTCGGGTTTAGGGCAGTCCTTGTCTTGTGCGCCAAGTCTTGTGGAATCCTCCTTGTATTCGGCATGGGCTGCCCGAAGTGTCCCATTAGTGAATCATCATGGGGGTCCTCGGCCCGATCCACTGGTCGGTAGACGACGTGGTGAGTACCCCAAGTCCAGCACACCGTTACCAAGGCACCCCAAGTAAATATTTCAAAAGTCTCAAGTATCTAAGCTTGGGGATGCTACTCACCCCACCTCTCTTCTTCAACAATTATCGGCTAGCCTATGTTGAGCCTAAACTTTTATTCATTCACATGATGTGTGCTATCCTTGGTATGCCATTTTATTTTGTTTGATGTTTCAATAAAATCATTGTATCTGAAATTTTGAATAAGTGAGAGTCCTCACATGGCTATTTAACTAATTGACTACGCATTGATCTTCACTTATATCTTTTTGGAGTAGTTTGTCATTCACTCTCGTACCTCACATATATCCTATGAGTAAATGGTTGAATGAATTGAATATCATAAATTTGAAATTTAATATGCTTCATATACTTATCCCATGGGGAGTGATGACTTCACACATAATAAGTATAAGTGGTAAAATTTATTAAAAGTTAGCAAACACCGCATTGGTCACTTGAACAATTGATGAAATAATATTGAAGGAAGAGAGATTCGATTTATAAATATACTATCTTGGACATATTCTATGATTGTGAGCTAATTAATCATTTTCAAATACTCGAGCAAATTAGTTGAAATTGGACAAGGAAGACAACTTAATGAGTTATGTTCGGATATATTTGTGTAGAAGTTATATTGTTATGGATCCTCCAACATGTGGTGCTTGCTTCCACCTCATACTAGCCAAAACTTCCGCAGCAAGTAGAAATACTACTTGTGCATCCAAACACCCTTAAACCAGTTTTGCCATGAGTGTCCACTATACCTACCTATGGATTGAGTAAGATCCTTCAAGTATGTTGTCATTGGTGCAAAATTCAATAAAAATTGCTTCTAAATATGTATAACCTTCTATTGTAAGGGAAAATAAGCGCTGTACGAACTTGTGATGGTAAAGAAATAAAAGCGACGGACTGCATAATAAAGGTTGCTATCACAAAGGGCAATACAACATGACGTTCTTTTGCATTAAGGGTTTGCACATCCAAAAACAAAAGGCACACGACAACCTCTGCTTCCCTCTACGAAGGGCCTATATTTTACTTTCTAGTACTTACCTTTACGCAAGAGTCATGGTGATCTTCACCACTTCCTATATTTTGCCTTTTTATCTTGGCAAGCGTCATTTGTTGGGGAATGATCTAGGCATATATAGCCACTCCAATATATTTGATCATGAATTATTATTGTTGAAAATTATCTATATGATAAATAAGTTGGAAGGCAAAACTTTAAGCCCCTATCTTTCTCTGTGTTTAACAGATGCCATTTTCTCTAAAAATATGCTTTGAGTGTTAGCAATCATGGAAGACTATATGATAGTTGAGTATGTGGAATTTGCTAAATGAAAGCTCTTACATAGACCCTTCCTGAAAATAAGATGAATTGCAATTGTTTGGTGACTCAAAGCATAGTTTGTTTGTTTTCAAGAAACTTCATGGTCTATACTTTAACATGTGAATAGCTTGTTACTTCACCATGAGAACTTTTATGAGATGAGCTACTGTTTATGATATTTAATGATGCTAGAAAAAGTGTTTGGAACTATCATTGATCAAACTTGTGCACTTGCTAGCATATACACTTCATAAATTATTTCTTTTATCATTTACCTACTCGAGGACGAGCAGGAATTAAGCTTGGGGATGCTGATATGTCTCCAACGTATGTATAATTTATGAAGTATTCATGCCATGTTTACAATAACTTTATATGATTTTGGTATGATTTTATTAGAACTAAGCCGGACTGACGTTGTTTTCAGCAGAACTACCATGGTGTCGTTTTTTGTGTAGAAATAAAAGTTCTCTGAATGGGTTGAAAATTTAAGGTGATTTTTTCTAGACCAAAAGAGACCCCCTAGCATTGGAGTTGGTCCATAAGATCCACGAGGAGGCCACAAGCCAGGAGGGCGCGCCCCCTTGCCGCGTCGGGGTGGCTTGTCATCGCCTCGTGGCCCCCCTTGACTTGTTACTGATGCCAAAAATTCCAATAAATATAGAAACCTCCGAAAAAGAAACCTAGATCAGAAGTTCCGCCACTGCAAGTCAGCGTAGCCACGAAAAACCAACCTTGTCCCTCTCCGGCACCCTGTCGGAGGGGGTCACCATCACCAGAGGTCATCTTCATCATCCCGGAGGGGCCATCATCACCATGGAGGCTAAGGACCAGATAGAGAATCTCTCCTCATCTAGGGGGCATGGAGGAGGAAGCACAAGGGGGAGACCCTCTCCCCCCTCTCTCGGTGGCGCCGGAGTGTTATCGGGGGGAACCATCACCGTAGTGATCGTCTTCATCAATATCACCTTCTTCATCACCGTCCTCATATCTTCTCAGCGGTCCACTCTCCCGCATCCTGTTGTAATCCCCTACTTGAACATGGTTATTTATGCCACATATTATGATACAATGATGTGTTGCCATCTTATGATGTTTTGAGTAGATTTGTTTTGTCTTATGGGTTGATTGATGATCTAGATTGGTTTGAGTTGTATGTTTGTTTTGGTGATGTCCTATGGTGCCTTCTGTGTCGTGCACACGTGAAGGATTCCTATTGTAGAGTGTTGTAATACGTTCATGATTCGCTTATAGTTGGTTGCTTGAGTGACAGAAGCATAAACCCGAGTAAGGGGGTTGTTGTGTATGGGATAAAGGGGACTTGATGCTTTAGTGCTATGGTTGGGTTTTACCTTAATGATCTTTAGTAGTTGCAGATACTTGCTAGAGTTCCAATCATAAGTGCATATGATCCAAGTAGAGAAAGTATGTTATCTTATCCCCCTTCCTCATATAAAATTGCAATAATGATTGCCGATCTTGTTAACAATTGCCTAGGACAATTCCGCATACTCACCCATCATTATTCCACACTCGCTATTTGTAATATATTGTAATATATTCTAACTTTATGATAACAGAACCTATTTTTATATTTTAGTTCTCTGATATCATGCAAAGCTATTCTCTTCATACCCACAATGTAGTTTTATTTCTTGTTTCTAGTTGGAAGCAAACGTTCGACGTACGTAGAGTCGTATGAGTGGAAGATATGGCTTGAGAGAATATTGATCTTACCTTTAGATCCTCGTGGGTTCGACACTCCATACTTATCACTTCCACCTTTGGAAATTTCTACGATGATTCCTTGCACTTGGGGATTATCACGGGGTTGGCAGAGAACTACATTAGGTAGGCATGAGCATGAGAGCTGGGACGAGGGCCGAGCACGCCGACTGAGCTGGAATGGACCCAGCCAGGGCGCGAGTTTAGTAGAGCCGTGTAATAGGGGGTAAAGAACCCTAGGAAGGGGTTAGGGAGGGATGTCACGGAGTTTTTATTGTTGTCCTGGCCCTCATCACCATGGCCATGCCCACTCTGGGGACCCCGACTCATAAGTCGTGATCACGGAATGCACGTGTACAATGATCACAGAGATCAATGCTCACTTAACACACATAAGCTGAATAATCAAGAGTCTTACATCCAGTACATATCGTCTTTCACAAATATGACCATTATGGTCAAGTCTTACACAAATAGGGCCTTGAAAGCCAAACATAAAACATAAACTTACAGCGGAAATCTTGAACGATAGCGTGGGCCCATGCCATCTGCCTTAACCCTACAAGCATTGTGATTAGAAAGCGACCTAATTAGCATGATCGTAACAAAGGTACTCTTCACCATATTCCTGCTCTGCCATGCTTGGCTAATTAAATAAATAGTGGCAAGCCAATGAGTACTTTGAATGTACTCGCAAGCAACCCATGTTTGGAACAAGGTACAACAATGCATGATATAGCACTTAGTAGGTAATTTTGCAGAAAGCTAGTGCATTGACATGTCCTAACAACTTGTGAAGCATGCATCATGAGGTTACGAGTATGCATAAGAACATGTTACAAATATTAATATAAACAGAGTTTGGAAAAACTCCAATTTGATCATCACGTCGAATCGTTCGATTCAAATCACATATCTCCTTCCCCCCCACACACACCAAGTTATTGTAAAATACTAGACGTAGTTTAAGCAGCACCACCCTACTATGCTTGACCGTGTCCACGACTATTCGAATAGTTTTACACTCTCTGAAGATTGCACACTTTACCCACAAGACTGGGGGAACTTCCGTGTCATCCACAACTCGCGTATATTACATACCCGAGGTAAGCACCCGAACAATGGGTTTCCGTTGACATGACTAAACAAAGATTCCACTTGTTGGCCCACGTCCTCATGATATACATCACACGAGACTCACACTACTAGGAAAAACCTTATAGGCAGGACAATATCAGTAGCGCTGGAATGTAACAGACGTTGCTGCTAATTACCAGCAGCGCTGTATTTAGGAAGTGATACAAGTAAATAGTTAGCAATAGTGATGTAAACATAAAGAGCGCTACTGCTAATCGGGGCCCGACGAGCCAACCGACACTATTGGTAGTAGCAGCGCTGTCGAGAATACAGCGCTACTACTAATACTTTAGCAGTAGTGCTTTATTTGGTGGAACCGCTACTGATAATGGGCCCCACTTAATAGTAGCGTTCTTTCTAGAAAGCGCTACTACTAAGTAACATAGCAGTAGCGCTTGCTGAAGAACAGCGCTACTGCTATTCATGGCTGGTGCCACCTTTTCACCCCCCCCTCCCCCCATTGACCTCTCTCCCCTCCTTTCCCCTCTCCCCTCACCATTGTTGCCCTTCTTATCTCTTCCTCCTACCTCTTTTCTCTCCCCATTAATGCCCCCTCCACCATAACTCTCCTCCATAAATGGCCTTCTCATCTCTAGCTAGATCCATAAATGCTCCCTACCTCATTTGTTTGGCTCTCCCTCCAGTCCATTAGATATAGATCTAGCTATATCATGTCTCCCCCTCTCCATTAGTAACCTAGAGTCATCTCTCCTCCCCAACAACTTGATCTAGCTAGCTATTGACATGTCCCCAACAACTAGATCTAGCTAGATATAGCTAGATATAGGTGAGTAAAAAGTTGTTCATTTCAAGAATGGGAATATGTGTGTGAATGGGAATATGTGTGTTTGGGATATGGAGATATTTGTGCAAGTGACATGCCCCTGAGTTGCTTATGTTTTGCCGAAATGTCGATTTATTTCTGTTTCGGTGAATTTCGAGCAAACTCGATATGTCCAATTTTTAGGTAAGGTCATGCCAAATTTTTATATGACTTTGATGCATGCATGCATTTTGTTTATAACCCTTTTGCTTGTTATATTGTGCATGCAGTCGGTCATGAAGGTGAGTGGATGGAAGGTGGAGCGATACATGCAATCCGCGGTGATGGACATGCATGCAAATAATCTTACTAGGATTAGATGTTGGTGTACAAGATGCAAAGAAGGAGTCCTTTTGGACCCTTTTGACAGTGGCAGGTTGAAGGCGAACCTGCTGATGAATGGTTTCATGGATGGCTATACTCGGTGGATAAGTGAATACGATGATGATGATGAGGACGTCCACATGGCAGGGAATAACGACATGGGGCTAGACGAAGAGATGACCGATCGACATGAAGACGATGGTGTCGGACATGGCGGCGGGGAAGAGTTAAATGACGGCGGCGGAGAAGATTCTGAACATGGCAGCAGAGAAGATTCCGGACATGGTGAAGAAGAGTCCGGACATGGCGGAGAAGCAGACGCGACGATCACGCCAAAGTCTTCGATGCTACTAAGTGCAGTCGTCCAGGACTCTCATGTTCGAGACCTCCTTCGCAAGAGTACAACTAGCGAGAGAGCTACTTCTAGAGAGGAGGCCAAGTTGGCGGAACTTGAAGTAGACTCGAAGACCCCATTGTATGACGGTTGCGATCCCAAGGTGACCCGCTTGAGTTTAACGCTCGAACTTCTAAAGACGAAGGCTAAAAACAAATGGACAGACAAAAGCCTCGATGAGCATTTGAAGTATCTACGTAATAAAGTTATTTAGGCGGGGAACTTGTGTCCTACTAGTGTCAATGAGGCCAAGAAAATCATTTGCCCTTTTGATTTGCTGCACATTAGGTACCACGCATGCATCAACGATTGCATCATTTATCGGGGGGTGGGCACGCAGAAAAAACCAGCTGTCCAGTGTGCAGTGCTTCTTGATACAAGAAGGCAGGAAAGAAAGCTCCTCAGAAAGTTGTATGGTACTTTCCGATCACTCCCCATCTACGGCGGTATTTCGTAGATCCTAAGGAAGCAAAGCTCAAGCGCTGGCACGCAGAGAGGAAGAAGCCCGACGATGGAGATGATCCGAAGCTAAGACACCTCGTAGATGGTAGCTAGTGGAGAGCATTCAACATCGTATATGGATTTGCTACAGAAGATCCAAGGAACATCATGCTTTGTGCGAGTACCGATGGCATGAATCCGTTTGGAAACCAAAACACCAACCATAGCACATGGCCCGTCTTTGTATGGATGTACAGCCTCCCCCCATGGAAGTGCATGAAGGCAAAGTACATACACATGAGCATGTTGATTTAAGGGCCAAAACAACCGGGAAATAATATTAACCTTTATATGGGGCTTTTGAAAGAGGAGCTAGACACGTTATGGAAAACACCAACATGGACATGGGACGCCAGCAAAGGAGAGTATTTCTATACGAGAGCCACGCTGATGATGACGGTGCACGACTATCTCGGTTACAGGTACACCACAAGCCAGGTGTGCAACGGATATTGTGGATGCACTAGGTGCATGGATGATACAACGTCTCAGCAGCTTACGTCAACAAAAGATGGCGAGTCCGGGAAAATTGTGTACATGGGCCATCATAGATGGCTCGAGAAGGATGAGCCATGGAGAAAGCATGGAGATCTATTCAATGGGTTGGTTGATCATCGAGGACCTCCACATAAGAGGAGCGGCGCCAAAATCAACGAGCTGTTGAAAAACTGGGAACAATGCCCCGCGCCGGGAATGATGAAAAAGGCGCCGGAGCCGCTACTGAAGGTATGGAAAACGAGGTCTGTTTTCCGGGACTTGGAGTGCTGGCCCAATCACGACATGCCTCATTGCCTTGATCAAATACATATCGCGAAGAATGTCCTCAAGAGCTTGCTTGGCACACTGATGAACATGCCGGAGAATACCAAGGATGGGCCGAAGGCAAGGAAAGACTTGGAAGATTTGATGATCAGGAAAGATCTCCACCGTAAAAAGTCGACGGAGGAGACGGAGATGGAGATGGAGGAGGGGGGAAGGGGCTGAAAAGTCAACAAGAAGGAGGAGAATTATTGCCCCCCTTCTTGCTTCACCTTAAGTGCGAAGGAGATCGATCAATTCATCAAGTGCCTAATGGGAATCAAAGTTAGTTTCGGTTACTGTGGGAAGATAAGCAGATTTAGACCCCAAGAAGAAAAGGTTCAGTGGGATGAAGTCTCATGACTGTCATGTGATGATGACACAGATACTCCCGGTTGCCATTAGAGGGATAATGGACAAGCACGTCTGTGACGTGCTTACTAGTCTCTGCAACTTCTTCTACGTTATCTCTCAAAAGTCCATAAGTTTGAAGCAACTACGAAGGCTACAGGAAGAGATCGTTGTCATACTATGTGAGCTTGAGATGTACTTCCCGCCCGCGTTCTTTGACGCCATGGTGCATCTGTGTGTCCACATCGTGGATGACATCATCGACCTTGGGCCGACATTCCTTCATAGCATGATGCCGTTCGAGAGGATGAATGGGGTCATCAAAGGATTCATTCGTAACATGTCCCATCCCGATTGGAGCATCGTCCAGGGGTATCTGAAGCATGAGTGCATCTCCTTTTGTGAGAATTATATAGGCATCGAAGACCCTGTTATTGGTTTGCCCGTCAACAAGCACGATGGGAGACTCGGAGGAGAAGGTCACAACAATGGCCAGAGGATTGCACGTGGACTACTCGGATTGACGGAACGACTTTGACAGGGCTAACTTAGTAGTTCTACAAAACGTAGATGTGGTAGATGATTATGTGGCACGGCATAAAGAAACCATCGCAAATAAGTACCGTGATAAGGGGATGCTCAATATGGACGAAGAAGTTACTATAGAGCACAATGCCACTTTCTTGCGTTGGTTCAAAGAACAAGTTCTTGAAAATCCCCCGGAAGAGGGCAGTTCAGACGGATTGCTCATACACGCCTTAGCACATGGCCCTGCGCCTGAACTCGCATCCTATTAGTCATACGATATCAACGGGTACACATTCTACATGAAGGCCAAAGACATGGACAGTGAGTACCAGAACTCTGGGGTGACGATTGAATACATGTCCGACACCGATGGCACAACTGAAAGATTCTACGGAAGGGTTGAAGAGATTTGGGAGCTTGACTCTACTGGATTGCATGATGCGACGATGTTCTGTGTGATATGGGCTAAGTACATCATAAGAGAAAACAAGTATTTCACTACCATGTCTATACCACCCGCTGACGCGAAGAGCGCAACCGTGAACGTTAACGTCATCGCCAAAACTGAGCCATGGGTACATGCTAAGCACATGACACAATGCTTCTTTATAACCGACATGACCAATCCCAGTCGTGTTGTCGTGAGGAGAGACAAAAGGAGCATCGTCGGAATGGATGGAGTCGCCAACGAGGAAGACTACGACCAATACAACAACCCAATGAGGGAAGATGACGATGACGATGAAGCATACGTGAAAACAAGAATCAATACTACATTACATAAGAAAGATCGTACTCCATGGTTCTAGACAAGTCACAAGGAGGGGCTCAATTATTTGGCAATGAACAAGAAAGGGAAGAAGCTCAATGTGAAACGTCGTCGACTCTGCTGAGAAACCATCATTTATATATATGTATCTATTTTGTATACGCACTTAAGTAACCATTATTGGTCAACTGATATATATGTTACCACCACATGCATGCATGGTTTCGGTGATATTCGCGCAGTGTGGGAGGGAGACGCCATCGTAAACAGAAAGGAAGAAAGCAATACAAAAGAAATGCATAAAGGGAGAAAGCAATACAAAAAAACAAAAACAAAAGGGAGAAGGTAATACAAAAGAAAAAGAAAAGTAAACAGAAAAGAAAAGGAAAATAATAAAAAGCAATACATATCAGTAGTGTTGTATTATTAACCAGCGCTATAGCTAATATAGTTATGGCGTTGGATCCTAACACAACGCTACTACTATATGCATTTTAGAATTAAAAAACTGAAAATTTAAAAAGTTAGCAGTAGCGCTGGATTACCCGTTGTCGAAGAAGCAAATGCTGATGATGACATGGAGGATGATGATGATGACCCAGACAAGTATTTCAATACCACCTATGATGATGGAGGATTGATGGTTCAGGACGATGAAGACTCAGGCTATGAGCATGAAGATGATGACTTGATGCTGCCTGATTTGCCAGAGCCAGAACGTCCTAAGGAGGAATGCAAAAAGTCTATCTTTAAGCGATCCTCACAGGAGACGCCTCCAGATGCCGCCTCTACCTAGCAACAACCTGAGGACTGTCCACTGATTAGCCCGATGACACTGGGGGTGATAGTTAGGGAAGGTGTGATGGGCTCACTACCGCCACCCGCCAAGAAGCAAAGGAGGAGACCGGACAAGAGAGGCCATAAAGGCGCCAGAGCTGCTTCACGTAGCCAGCCGCCTCTGAAGCCCCGAGAGGTAGACAGAATACCTATCATAGGTGTGGAGCGTTTCCATGTCGCCGGCCACCCGATCCTACCTCATAAAGCGCTAGAGGACATACTGAACAATGATCTCAGGAGAATTCATGATGATGTGCTGGCCAGAGAGAAAAGCCTTCTCATCTCGAAAAAACCAGGATACCAGCTTTACGCGGCTCAGGTGCTGGGTGGGAAGTTGTACATCGAGGGATGGCCTGCGGATAAGTTCATCATGCGATTTGACTACATCTACAGCATGTTCGACATGACCAAGCTGGATTTCCAGTTCATCCACATGTATGCGTTGTATCTCAACTACATCATCAGGATCGAGAACATAAAATATATCCGCATCGCGGACCCATACCATATGCACGAGAGCTTCTTGGATGTCTGCAAAGAGCACTGTGACTATGCAAGCAAGTACATCGGCGGCTTCATGATCGCTAATAAGGACAAGGAAGCGATTCTCCTGCCTTATCATCCCATGTAAGTCATCCGCGCATATCCTTTCGTAAGTGTTAATCATTCCTTTGCAAGCATGGAGGCTAATTTGAGGTGTACTTAATTTGCGCAGCGGGGGGGGAGCGCCATCCTCATCGTTCTGTACCCAGAATACTCCCATGCTATATACTTGGACTCATCGAAGAACATCAAGAAAAAGGATTACAAGCACATAAAGAGTGTTCTCGACAGTGACCTGTTAACCTTCAGCCTATCTGGTGGATATATCAAAGTGAAAAAGTACACGAGGAATGGGCTGGTTTTCAACCATAAGACCGACCTCTGCTGCATCCAGCAACCCCACATCAGTAAGGCTGATGGATTCTACCTCATGCATCACCTGCTTGAGTTCAGAAGGGATAATCAACACCTTCGCATGTCAGCTACTACCAACAATGCCGAGATTTTCAATTGGGCTGCAAGCATAGGAAAGACACCAGATCATCAAATCCAAGCTGAGTTTTATCACGTGTAGTGTGAACTTGCCCAAGTGATCATGAAGCAGGACCTCGAACCAACAGGGGTGTTCTACCATGGGCCAATCACGCGGGATGATGTCCGAGCACTGCTTATCGCTGAGCGTCTGTACCTAAAGCCTTTCAAGAAGCTCGGGTGCTTCCTCCCTGACTATGAATATTGGACCGAGGACTGATTGTCATTGACAATATATCTGTCACTAGCATCCAGACGAAACTATGTGATGTAATTAAACCGTGGTCCTGAACTAGCATAGATCTCTCTAGTTAATTAATTTGGGTATGAGGAACTTCTTCATTTATGTTTACTATAGGTTGCTTGTATTTTGCTAATTATGCCTCTTTATGTTCTTAAGTACATTATGTTGCATATTATCGTTCACGATGTAGGTACATAGATCAGAGATGGCAAAGGGCTGCTACGCCGTGTTCGTTGGGAAGGTTCCAGGACTCTACGACCACTGGCCAGACGCTCAGGCCCAGGTGGACAAGTACCCGGGTGCTAGCCATAGAGGGTTCGACAGCAGAGCCGAAGCGTAAAGGAGTTACTTGAGGTGGATGCTCCGGCAAGAGCGGGGGCGGAACCGCCGGTGCCTCAAGTACTACATAGTCGCGGTCTTGCTCGTGCTGATCGCTCTTCTCTTCTACATCATGGTTTAGATAGAGATGATGAAACTTGTGTGTATGTCATGACCATGCAGTTGCACTTATTCGAGAAATGACATGACTTGTGTATCGCTATTTTCGAGATGTGATGATATTTGTGTTGAATGATGATGATGATGGTATGACGAGACTACTGTATGCGTATGATATGATGATAATAGTGTATGTTTATTGTAATATGATGAAAATACTATATAGAGACTGTATAAATACATCACGAATACGTAGAGGGGGTATGAATCTGTGAAAGCAGGAATACTAGTAGCAGCGTTGGAAGGCATCTAGGAGCAGCGCTTGACTTTATGCAGCGCTACAGATAGTTAGCAGTAGCACTAGTCAGTGCAGCGCTACTGCTAACCAGACTTAGCAATAGCGCTGCATCAACTAGCGCTACTGCTACAACTTAGCTGTAGCTCCTTAGCAGTAGCGCTGGACCCAACGCTACTTTTATAGGTTTTTCAAGCGCTGCTAGTAGGGTTTCTACTAGTAGTGTCACTCAACATTGTACCATGTAGTATTTATGATTGGCCTATCCATATGTTCTGAATCATATGTATGATTGGCCTCTCCGTTTGGCTAGGCCATAGGTATACTTGGGCCCACCATAGGTATAATACCGTCACGTCTCTCTGTTAGAAAAATCCACATCTGTTACTACAAAGCTATTCTGGTACTTTTTGAAACACCGTCGGGGCTTTTTTTTATTCCACGAACAAAAATGTTTTGGATTGTATTGAAATATTTTTTGGTATTATTTGATCCAAACAAATGATTTTTCCATTTTAAACCTTTTTATAACTCATCAACCCATGGTGTGTATGTGTTGCACTGGAAATACCTTGGGTTGAAAGTTGTATCCACCACCAACGAGAAACGACTTGTTGGTGGGTTATCTAGAAATAGCTACCATGGGACATTGGGGTTCCAATTTGTGGAGTATGCTCATCTAGTTTCTAATCTTAATTTTAATGTTTATGCCCAAGTGTGCGTAGCCACAATTTGCGCGATAGTCAAATTCAGTCACTACTTATGGCAACAACATGACTACCCAAGGTTCTTGTAAGTGTGTGTGTGTGTGAACCAAAATTCTTCTAGTTATAAGTTTAAAATATCATAGGTGACGATGATTGTGGGAACATATTTTTATTAAGGGATAATTAATTTGGTTCCCTTTGTTGTGTATCACACGATAGTTTTACCCCTAATTTCCGAAAACCCTCGGTTCTGCCCAAGTCACTTCGCTCCTCTTATGCTTTTGCCCTTTGACCGTTTGACCATCATTCTGAAAACTTCATAAAAAATTCATACTAACTCGGAAAAATTCAAATAAGATATCAAAATATTTAGAGAAACATCACCTATATGTGCATGTCATTCGCATTCATGACAAAAATGTTGGAAAGTCCCTATCTGAGTTTCAGCTATCATCTGTGATGGGGACTTTCCAGCATTTTTGTCAAGAATGCAAATTGCATGCACATATAGGTGATGTTCTTATGATCATTTCTGATATCTTATTTGATTTTTTAAGAGTTAGTATGATTTTTATGAAGTTTTTAAAATGAAGGTCAAACAGTCAAAGGGCAAAAGCATAAGATAAACAAAGTGGTTTGGGCAGGAACGAGTGTTTCGGAAACTAGGGATAAACCTGTCGAGTGTGACCCAACTACGGGCATAAAATCAATGGTCCCTTTTATTAATAGTTGATTTTATTTCAATAAAAATCATAATATTTAACTATTAATCATGCATTTGCTAATCTTAGAGAGGAACTGAGAATTCAAGATAAGAGCGAAAGTGGCAGAGCTAGACAAGAATATCTTGTGGTGTTGTTGTTTGGGGGAGGGTGGTAGGTGGAAGGAAAAATATGAAAGCTTGGGGAGCAAAAGACCCTTTCTAATATGAGCCTTCCTCCCCCTGTAAATGTATAAATTATGGAAATGTTACTATCTTCATTTGCACCTTCAGGTATACATACCCCCAACTAATGGTGTGTATGAGCTGCATAGCAAATACAATGGTTTGAACTATATTCATCATCCACGAGGAAAGACAATAGGGTCAATAGTCTAAAAGTATCTAACGAGATACTTGCGGGTTCTGTTGGTGCACTAGAGTTTTGGGCTCTCCAGTGCCCCTTACTCGTGCACGGGCAGTAGTAGCCACCCTAGCAGCAAGGCCTAGCTGGGAATTTCCAGATACCAACACACGAAAATCAAGATCACCGGCAAGGTCTTGCCGGGAGGGCTATTGAACCCCTAGGAAAAGCAAGGCCCCAACAAGGCAAGACCTTGGCAAGGCGAAGCCCTAGCAAGACCCCGCCAGCGCACAGGGTAGGCGTCAATCCACCTGGACACGTGTCGTGGTGTTGACGTTGGAGGGGGCTAAGCAGCGCTAATGGGACGGGCTCCCGTCCAGTCCCACTGATGGACAGAGATGCTTGACGGTGCATTAAATGCAACTGTCCTACTCCATCAGTGTTAGTTATGATAGCACTGTCGCTTTGTATACCCCGTGTACGCACTGTATGCCACTATTGGGATCCCCTCCGGAGTATAAAAGGAGGCCCAGGGCGATATGGTAGAGGACTTTTGGACTTTTGGACTTTGGACTTTTCAAGTTTTAGGATTTTCTAGCTCACGTACGTGGTGGGTGCTCATAGCGCCCCTATAACTAGAATCCTAAGAACACTGTCAATATAACCAAGCAGTAGTAAGGTTTTACGCATCTGTGCGGCCCGTACCTGGGTAAAGAACCCCGCGTGTTGTTCATCAGACCGGCTCTTTGTGTGAGCCTTCCCCCCGCCCCACCGAACCGAAAGGGATCCCTATGATCCCATAGGTGTTCGTTCCCACGACATCTTTGGCATGCCAAGTAGGGGGGATTAGGTCATGCGAATCCGTTCTGTTAATCAGCGTGCTAGTTTCTTCGCGCTCATCATCGCTATGGCCCCCAAGAAGAAGGGCCTGACAGCAGTTGGCCCATCCATGTCCGACATCCCTATATCTGCGCAGACAGGAGACAGCGTATACGTGGGTGGTGGAGGAGGAGGAGGCGGAGGTTCGGAACTTCCGCGACGCTCTGGTGACCAAGGCCAAGCAAGCGGCGGCGCTCGCTGCGGAGATGTCCATGGCGGCGGTGGGAACCCCCACGCCCCCGGGTCTCAGGACAGAGTGGTACCGCCTGCGGGTGGGATGGTAAACCCCAGGGGCGGAAGAGTATCTTCTAGGGCACCCGCACCGATGCCTATGCCACGACCTTCTCAGGACGCGCACGGAGAGCCGCACCACGGCTCCCGCAGTTCTCAACGTCCCCACGGGAAAGCTCCCGTGCATCATTCCCAAGATGCATGGGACCAACATGCTCACTAGCATGCAAGCAGGAGTGGCATGCGAACGCGGGGTCGCGATTGTGCTCCTTCTAACATGATTAGGAGTCAGAGCACCTCACGTTGCTCGCGCCGTTAGCTACAGACCACGTCGGAGAAAGCGATGGCAGGGGTGCAGCTACTCCTAAACTTCCCTCCTGCTGTAGAGAAGCTCGACAAATCGAGAGCCACCATTCAGAGCCACCTCAGCCTTGTAGATAAGTTTTGGTCCACCGAGCCGGCTCACGCCAGTGGTGAGAGGGCCGGAGGTGGCGCGACTTTAGCGCACTCTCCTCCATAGCAACATCGCCTGTCAACCTACCTTATGAGGTGGGTTGTCCAGCATTTACCCATGAGCTGCAGCAAGTCCAGTGGCACAACTCTCGCACATTCAAGCCAGAAGTTCCAGAGAAGTATGATGGCAAGAGTCATCCATCGGAGTTCCTGAGCATCTACACCATTGCGGTGCAAGTTGCCGAGGGTCACGATGACAAGATACTCGCCAACTACTTCCCGCTGGTGCTTAAGCCCAATGTTAGGTCGTGGTTGATGCACTTGCCAGAGGGATCCACCGCCTCCTGGGCAGACTTATGCCATGAGTTTGTTGGCGCCTTCACAGGAGGTCATCAAGCTCCTGGCCAGGAAAGTGATCTACACATTATCCCTCAGACGGAGGGCAAAACTTTACACAAGTACATCCAAAGGTTCAGCCGCGTGCATCACAACATCCCAGGCGCTCATCCTGCCGCTGTTATTAGTGTGTTCCATCAGAACGTCTGCAACCGCAGGATGCGGGAAGAGCTGGCAATGAACAAAGTCAGGGACGTCGCCGAGCTTTATGCTTTGGCAGACAAATGTGCTCGGGCTGAAGAAGGGAGGAGACTCTCCGGCGAAGACGCCGGTGCAGGGGTCGACTCTAAAGATGAAGACACTGCTACCCCGGCAAACAAGAAGCGCAAGGGCAAGAACGTACTTGCCGTTGAGGGATCCGGCAACCCCGATGCTGCCAAGAAGGGCAAGGTTGATGAGCCCGGCAACGATGTTGCCGGGTGCACCTCCTGCCACGCCCTGGCAGCTGCCGGCAAGCTAGAAGACTCCGGCAAGCAATATTGCAAGATCCATCGCACCAAAGGCCACGATCTCCAAGACTGCCGGCAAGTTGAGCAGCTTGTCAAGAAGCAAAAGGCCGAGTACGAGAGGCAAGACAAGGAGAAAGGCCAGGATGGTGCTGAGGGGTCCGGCAAGAAGCGTGTCGGCCAAGGGGGTCGCCGCAGAAAACCCAAGCAACAAAAAGACCGGCCCGCCCATGGTCGCGACAAACGAGAGGGAGATGATGATGATGATGTCAAAGAGGATGACGAATCTAGTGACCATAATTTTTAGAAGGCTACAGAGATGATGTGCATAGAGGGAGGTGCCTCGTCCCATTCCTCTTCCTGCCAACTCAAACAGTGGGCGCACGAGGTTAACGCGGCAGAGCCCTCTGTTGGTGCACAGAGACCTCTGAAATGGTCCAACACTCCTATGATCTTCGACGCCGAGCATGAACCTAATCACGTAACTTTGGTCGGGTGCTTACTGTTGTTGGTTTCGCTAACAATCCGTAACCCTCAAGGTGACGAAGATGTTAGTCGATAGTGGGGCCAGCCTGAACCTGATCTCACCTAATGTCATCCAGAGGCTCCAAATTTGTGACGAAGATCTTGAGCCGACGGGCACTTTCCAAGGGGTCAATTCAGGAAGAACTCGGCCGAAGGGCAAGGTCACGCTACTGGTGATGTTTGGTAGTGATATCAATTTCAGAACGGAGCAGATCATTTTTTACGTCGCCAAGATTTCGTTGCCGTACAACGGCATCCTTGGTCGCTAGGCACTGGCCAAGTTCATGGCGGCCACTCACTTTGCTTACAACGTGCTGAAGATGCCCGGGCCAATGAGCATCATCACCATCAACTCCAACAAGAAGAGCGCACTTATCTGCGCCGACCAACTCTATTGGGATGCAGTCGTAGCACCTACCGCCACGACACTTGCTCTTGCCGCTGAAGCACCCGGGGGGAAGAAGACCGGCAAGGCCTCTAGCACACATTCCGGCAAGCGCACCTCCTTGGAGTGTTGCTCTCCCATTGAGTATGTGCTAGAGAGCTCCACCGGCAAGAGCAAAAAGTCCAAGTCTGCTCCGCCAGAGACCAAGAAGGTGCCCGCCAAGGAGGACGACATGGGGGGAACTTTCACCATAAGTTCCACCCTTGATGACAAATAGGAAAGCGCGCTCGTTGCCTTCCTACGGGCGAATGTCGATGTGTTTGCATGGCAACCATCTGATATCCTTGGTGTTCCCACGGAGGTGATTGAGCAACCTTGCCGTCTTCCCACACGCACGGCCCGTGAAGCAGAAGGTCCGGAAGCAAGCTTTGGAGCGGCAACAATTTATTGCCGAAGAGATTAAGAAACTAGAGGCAGCTCGCTTGATCAGAGGAGTACTCCATCCAACATGGTTGTCAACCCGTTTATAGTGCGCAAGGCAAATGGAAAATTGAGGTTGTGCATTGACTTCACAAACATGAACAAAGCCTAACCCAAAGATCATTTTCCCTTGTCGCGCATCGACTAGATTGTGGACTCCACCGCCGGTTGCGATCTATTGTCTTTCCTTGATGCCTATTCTGGTTATCATCAGATTTTCATGGCCAATGAAGATGAGGAGAAGACCGCATTTATCACCCCATGCGGCACGTATTGTGTTTTGCGTATGCCTTTCGGGTTGAAAAGTGTTGGTTCAACTTTTGCAAGAACGGTCCAGATTGGTTTTGAGCCCCAGCTACATACAAATATGGATGCTTATATGGATGACATAGTGGTCAAAACCAAGCACAAGGCTACGCTCATATCAGACCTAGAAGAGACATTTGCCAACCTACGCAAGATCAACATGAAGCTCAACCCTGAGAAGTGTGTGTTCGGCGTTCCATACGGAAAGCTTCTCGGGTTCTTTGTATCTCAACAAGGAATCGAAGCAAATCCCGACAAGATCAAAGCAATTGAGCAAATTGAAGCACCAAGACGAGTCAATGAAATGCACTCCGGAAGTGGAGGCAATGATGTAGGATTTGAACAAGTACCTTTCCTGTTCGTCAGTCCTAGTCGCGCCAAAACCACAAGAGTCATTGCTGCTGTATCTGGCGGCAACAAATCAAGTGATGAGTGCTGCACTAGTGGCTGAAAGAGAAGTTGACGAAGAAGCAACGACAACGGCAGGGCTGCCAAGCAACAAGCCAGGACATTCCCCGACACGGTCTGGTGCCGGCAAAGAAGGATCTATGCAGTTGGATGAGGCAATTCAGAAGAAGAAGGTGGTTCAGCGACTAGTCTATTTTGTCAGCTCCTTGTTGCAAGGGGCTAGTTCAAGATATCCTGGCATGCAAAAATTGCTCTTCGGCCTTCTTATGGCCTTGAGGAAGCTGCGCCACTACTTCCAAGAACATGAGATCACCGTCGTCACCCGCTTCCTGCTACAGTGAATCTTGTGGAACCCAGAAGCTTTCGGCAGGATTATGGAGTGGGCTTTGGAACTATCAAGCTTTGGTCTTAAGTTTGAAAGCACTTCAACCATTCATAGCAGGGCCTTGGCAGAGTTCATTATAGAATGGACCCCAATGCCAGACGAAGAGGTTCCAGAGTCAACTCTCTCCGGCAAGGAAACCGATCAAGAATGTGTCATGTATTTTGATGGGGCTTTTTCGCTACAAGGCGCGGATGCCGGAGTGTTGATTGTTGCACCCACCGGAGAGCACCTCAGATATGTGGTCCAGATGCGCTTTTCTTGGGAGAGATCAACGAACAACACTGCTGAGTACGAAGGGCTGCTTGCCGGTCTCAGGATCGTGGCAGACCTTGGGATCAAGAAACTTATTGTCAGGGGTGATTCTCAACTTGTCGCCAGGCAGGTGAACAAAGATTACCAGAGCCGGTTGATGGAAGCTTATGTAGATGAAGTGAGGAAGTTGGAAGAATGTTTTGATGGCCTGCAAATGGAGCACGTTCCACGTGCAGAGAACAACGTTGTCGATGGCCTGTCAAAGTGTGTTGCCCTTAAGTTACCTGTGCAACCGGGAACTTTCATGATCCAACTATCTCAACCCTGCGTGACACCATCAACTGGACAAGAGAAGAGAAGGAAGTTAAGTTTTGTCAAGTATTTCTTGGCAGGGCTCTCGGAAGCCACCGTCGAAAAGGTTGCCAGAGAGAACGACAGGCTTGTCGGTGAGTACTATGCTCCGGCAGGGCCTCGGGCTCTTGCCGTTGAAGAACACGCTCCCGCCAGGCTTGCCGATGTGCAACAGGCTTCGGCAGGTCCTCAGGCCCTTGCTGTTGAGACAAATGCTACCCCGGTAGAGAATATGCCTTTAGTCCTTGCTGTCGAGCCTTAGGCTCCAGCATGGGCACAACACATCGTACGTTTCCTTCAGACAGGAGAACTTCCCGGGGAACAAGAGGAAGCAGAGAAAGTAGCCCGCCGGTCTAGTATGTACCAGTTCATGGACAATGACCTATACAGAAAAAGGCCAAACAGTGTGAAACTCAAGTGCATTTCCCGGGAAGATGGACTGGAGCTGTTGGCAGAGATACATGGAGGTATATGTGGCTCCCACATTGGATCAAGATCCCTTGCCGGAAAGGCATTCCGTCAAGGCTTCTTTTTGCCCACTTCCCTCCGGGATGCAACGGCATTAGTAACCAAGTGTGAAGCATGCCAGTTTCATTCGAAGAGATTACATCAACCAGCTCAAGCACTTCAAATGATCCCTCTCTCCTGGCCATTTTCGGTCTGGGGGCTTGACATCATGGGCCCCTTTCCCCACGCTGCTAGGGGCTTTGAGTACTTGTACGTTGCAATCAACAAGTTCACAAAGTGGCTGGAAGTGGAAGTAATGAGAAAGGTGACATCATAGTAAGCTGTCAAGTTCTTCAAGGGACTAGTTTTCCACTTTGGTGTTCCCAAAAGGATCATCACTGACAATGGCACACAGTTCATGAGTCGGACTTTCATGCAATATGTCCAAGACCTTGGTAGCAGAATCTGTTTTGCTTCCGTTGCCCACCTGAGGAGCAACGGCCAAGCGGAGAGGGCAAATGTTGAACTGCTGCGAGGCCTCAAGACAAGAACTTTTGACAGGCTGCACAAGTGCGGAAGGAACTGGATTGATGAGTTGCCTGTGGTTCTTTAGTCAATCAGAACAACAACAAATTGAGCTACCGGTCAGACACCATTCTCCCATGTCTATGGGGCGGAGGCAGTTCTCCCCATGGAACTCATATACGGGTCTCCTTGAGTGCTCACTTATGATGAGCTAGAGCAAGAGCAGTTGCGGCAAGACGACGCGACGCTCCTTGAGGAAGACCCTCTTCAGGCTGCTGTGAGAGATGCATGCTACCAGCAAGCTTCGCGCCGCTACCATAGCCGCAAAGTTAATGCCAGAAGTCTTGAGGAAAGCGGTCTTGTTCTTCGGCGAGTTCAGTCCGCCAAGAAATCCAACAAGTTGTCGCCAAAGTGGGAGGGCCCTTATCGGGTAGTATGAGTCACCAGGCCTGGCACAGTCCACCCGGAGACCGAAGATGGCATGCCAGTGAGCAACTCCTGGAATATTGAACACCTTCGCAAGTTCTACCCATAAGGCACAGTTGTCGGGACTCCCGGCAACCACCCTTTGTTCAAGTCTTGCCGCCGAAGCATGTAATCCTTGGTACAAAGCCAAGCTCAGGCCCTGTGCATAGTAAAATAAAGATAAGTGTTCCGCAATCCTAATCGATTCTCATGTTTACTTATGTACATGTTTATTTGAAGTGTTGCATTGCACTTAATCTCGACAAGGGCTAACGGACCGCCAAGGTTCCGTACCCATATTTCTCTTCTTCATTTTTCTCAAAGGACAGAAGGACACCTTGCGTGGAGCTTTGCCGGGGGGAAGGGAATGGTGGTACAGATACCTATGAGCAACGCCCAAAAAAATTGCCGGAAGAAGCACGACAACAAAAAGATAAGTTGCAAAAACCCCAAGTGAATCCTTGCTATGAAGTTATTTTCCTTGGAAAATTTTGGCTGCTGTACGAAAAACCTGTATGCACGGGAACCTTGCCACGATTGTCTGCGCCCTCATCGTGTTTGGGACTGCTCGACGATTTAAGTTCCCGCACCCGCGCTCCTTGTTTCATTTCGAGCCCGCTCAACGATTCAAGTGACAGCGCTCGCGCCCTTATTCTGTTTTGAGCGAGAGCAACACCGTGAATGGTTGTACCAAGGGTGCTAAGGTATCTTGCTGGCAGTAGCACCGCCAGCAGGCCACTAAGGACCCGTTCCTCAAAGCGCTCACGGTAGGGCTACGCACGCTGGCAAGATTTTTTCCAGGAAAGCATAGGAAAGTTGTGTACACAGAAAAAGGTCTAACAGGGAAGATAATACACATTCAGTCAAAATAGGGTGGAATTTACATAAGATATCACTTTTTTCTAAGTACATCTTTATTTGACTTTCTCCCCTAGGGGAGATTGCAAGAAGAAAAAGATGGAAAGGAGAGGCAAACTACAAGAAGAAAAAGATGGCGAGAAGCCCCCGTCGGAAGCCCAGCCTGACCCCTCTAGACCAACACTGCACGGATGAGCAGGGCTGCCAGATGGGCAGGCAAGAACCTGGCCCCTCCTGGACCAGCATTGCATGGAGGAGAGGGCCAGTGCGGGCGAAAAGGAGGGAGGACCCCGAAAGCCGAAGTCTGCGAGCCTGCTGGAAGATCTAGCTGGAAGTTGAGGCAGCACTTGGGACAAGGACCCCAGCAAGATCGTCTTGCCGGGAGGGGGAGGAGCATGAGGCTGATGATGATGGTGTGGCCGTCGATCAGTCAGAGGCCAGGTCGTTGTATTCCGACTTGACGGCCTGGAGCTCGGACTCATCGTCGCTTTCACTGACATCGTCCTTGTCGCTGCTGTCGCTCGAGGATGAGCTTTCGGCGTTGCTCGATCTCTCTTCGCAGCAGCTAAGACAGACGCTGGAGCGCCCATAAATATTGATGGAGAGCATATTGGCCTCCGCCATTTTGAAGCGAAGAACATGCCCCACCTGGAGGTTGTGGGCGCGGGCGAAGGTCTTCCAGCCATGCCTGAGGAACATGACGCGGTTCGCTGGGTACTCGATGTTTACCCGCGTCGCACCATTACAACAACTAGCCACCCGTAGCCACAGGACGGGTGGCTCGTCGCTCTCCATTGCCCTGGCAAAGAGGCGGGATAGGCACAAATGGCTCCGGAGGGGGCCAGCCAGCTCGAGGACGAAATCCAGCGCCATCCCCTCAGCGTGGGTCTCCTCAATGGAGAGGCCCGACATCGGAGGAGGGGGTGGAGCGGTGCTCCGCCTCCCCAGACCTCGGCCACCATGGTGGTCGCGACCCCTTTCACCTCTTCCACCGTGCGAGCTTGAACCACCCTCCGCCTCCATGGCTAAAGCGGTGGTATGATCCCGACGAGAGCTCCTCCTGGGAGCGGAGGATGGTGGTCATCCATGACCCCTTTTCATGGTGCTACCTGAAGATTGAGAAGACCTGGAAGGGCGAACTATGGAGGTTTACACTTGGAAGACGGAGGGAGGATGGCTGAGCACTGCCCTTGCTACCCCTCAATTTATAGGGGGAAGTGCGAGGGTTGGCTCTCCCTCACTCCAAAGGGCGCCGCCCACCTCCTCCAATAGCGGCGCCCTCAATCACAGGGCGAACAACAACCGCCCCGCTGCCCCAATCCATGGCGTTGTAGTTACTGCTTTTCCCAGGGACTTTAAATCACGGGCGCCCATTGCTGGCTCCCCGCTATGCATGCAGTGTGCGTGGCGGAAATGAACTGACATGGTAATTAAAAATTTGAAGGCTGCACCGCACACGTATCCCACGTCCTGCATTCAATGGGCGTCGTGGGGAAGCGCAACAAGCGCAATCATCACAACCGCAAGGCCCTGCCACGCATGCCCATACACTTATTGGGCCTATCCCAACAATGCCTCGTGATGTGTGTGGCCCAGGCCCGGGGGCTCCTATCGGTGCACTAGAGTTTTGGGCTCTCTAGTGCCCCTTACTCGTGCACGGGTAGTACTAGCCACCTTGGCAGCAAGGCACAGTAGGGACTTACCAGATACCAACATAGGAAAATCAAGATCACTGGCAAGATCTTGCCGGGAGGGTTATTGAACCCCTAGGCAAAGTAAGCCCCGTCAAGTCAATACCCCGGCAAGGCAAAGCCCCGGCAAGACCCCGCTAGTTCTATTCATAGATAGGATGACACACTAACGTGGTGTTGTGCGTCATAATTGCCTAAACTTCGAGTCAATATGGGTGGTACCAAAGTTGTTTTAAATATAAGAGTCAAAGATGACGGCTACATCTTAAACATGCAATTGCAGAATTACAAATCTTATTGAGGAAATGCCCTAACTCAAATTCAGATAAGAGATAGGAGTGAAATCACAACAAAAATAGGGAAATCATACCTAGCATGTGTTGGAGAAATGAGAAATTCACCGAATGATTTAAATGAAATAACTAGTAGATAGAACAAGAACATAGTACCAGAATCAAAACTAGTCATGCAAAGTAGAGGAGAGTATGCCACAATAAGAGGAACAAGACTTATCAGGAAATTTAAAGGGTGGTAAGTAAATATTATGTGAACATGTGAACTAGATCAAAACATATACGGAGCAAAAACTAGACCAATAAACTCTAGAAGGACCTTGAACAGAATAGACACGGACACATACTGAGCAGTAGCAGTGTAATTAGCTTTTGCGTTGAAGTTGTCACCAGCCTTGTCGTCGAAGAGGTTGTTTGACATCGGGGAAGAAGTCATTTTCTGGGAAGTGGTCATCGGCATCCATGGCGTCCTTGATGAAGAAGTCAGTAGTCGCCCATACCACATACCAAAACCTTATCAACCTTCTCCTATACAAGAGTTAAAGTGGCGGGGTTTCGGAGGCCTACTTTCTCGACCCGCGGTGCACGCCGCAAGACGGGATGGGGAAGAACCTGGCAGCAGCTCAGTGGGGAAGAACCTAGTGGCAACTCAGAGTTTGGAACTCGATGACGTGAGGAAGGTGATGTTCTGATGTGTCTCTCTGGAGAGGAGCAACCTCTCTTTTATAGGCATATGAGAAGGAGGCAAATAGGCTGCGACAAAAGACGAAACGAAAGGACAGGAGACGAAGCAAACAACTAGCAACAAAAGCGTGCAATTTTCGTATTCACACCCCATGACAGCAAAAATGTTTTTGCTCCCATGCAACCTTTCACATACCAGTCATGATGGCAAAAATTTAGACATCGCCTCAGCTCATTCCCGCGACCCACGACGCGTCATGACGAGACCTGGTGTGGCGAGGCGGGCGGCTGAGGAGGAGTGCGTGTGTATCTCTCTCTTGTTGTCATGCTCATACATGTGTGGAAACAACCTCCCTTATAAGGAGGTCCAACCCCTACTAGGTGAGCAGTATGGGACTAAACTTTCGTCCCACCTGTTGCCTTTTGTGAATGGGCTGAGTGGGCCTCTAGGATTTATTAGGAATTCTTAAAATGCTATTGGGATGGCCCACATATAGATCAAATTCCAGCAATCCCCACTAGATCCCAGAGGCACACAAAATTTTCCTTTGGTCCCAAAACACCGTTTATATACCGGTACTGTAGTGGACACTGTTAAGTTGAACTTCCACCTAGAACTCTATGCTACACTAGTAGGCAACTTGAACAATGGACTACTTGAACTACAAGTTTTCTATGAATCTAGCTTCACACAAAGCCTTGACTGATACTAGGCTACTGTGGGACTTCCTTGCGGGTGGAGCTTATGCATCATACTCCGAGGCCGTTTATGATTTTACAAGAGAGCACCTTACTCTCATAGATTGCAATGTTAACAATCAGACTCATATAGGTGTGTTCTTCAAAAGATGTTCTGCATCGCAAGACAACATCTCTACTTAAATAAGCCACTTAGAACACATTATGATATACATCAACCTGCCATATAGATTAGGAGAGTTATTGCATCTTCATGGAGCGGTATTAACAGTAAGGATACTCTCCTCTTAGTTTCCCAATTGCTTGTCTTCCAAATGTAATCCACAGGATCTCCGATCACATAGAGTAGGTCACCACTATGAACAACTAATATTGTGGGTCTCATACCCATCTCCTTTGATGCATTATCTATCACATTATGTGATAGACCCTTGGTAACAGGATCTGCCAGATTCTTAGACATTTGGATGTAATCCAATGCAATAACTCTGGTGTTTCTCATTTTTTGACAGACTTTAACCTTCTCTGAACATGTCTTGATGACTTTATGTTATCCTTTGAGCTTCTCACTTTCGTGATCACAGTTTGATTATCGTAGTCCATAAGGATGCCCGGTACAGGTTTCTCAACAGCCGGGAAGTCATTCAAGAGCGAACGAAGCCAATCTACTTCGACCTTAGCTCTATCTAGCGCTATGAGTTCTGCTTTTGTCGGGCCCATGGGACTAGAGAAACCTAGGCCCGCCTGCCTGTGGCCCAGGAGGTAGAGGATGCCTTAGGCGCTGGGTGGCCCACCTACGAGCTTCAAGGACAAGGTCCTCGCGAGGGCCCACGCCTCACAAGGTGTGCTGCAACATCATCAACAAGGGCCTCTTGAGGTCTCTCTGCGGGGCTAACCCCGACGCCCTCAGGAGGCGGGTCCATCTGGAGCTAGCCTGAGGAGGCCATACCGCCCTATGCCCGCACATGGGTGATGCATGCTGTGCCATGTGGTGCCAGGAGTCGTGCTAGCGGGTGCGGACAGAGAGGCTTTCCTCTTTGGTGATTGAGGAGTAGCGCCAGCTTGCGGGTTCCCAAAGCAACCCTCAAAGGTTGCCCTTCTGGTGAAAGAAGACCAGGACAGAGGGCTCAGCAGGACGAAGGTCATCCCCGAGCCCATAGGTGCGTCACGGCGAGGGGCTTTAGCAGGCGAAGACCACCTTTTGTCAGGATAGACTGCAATCCTGCCCCCCTTCAAAATAGCCGTTGTGGCTACCCTTCCCGCCTTGTATTTTCGGCGGAAGAGGACCAGGTACAATATAAGTGACAGAACCAGCTACCGTAGAAGGGAGACACTTTGGTTGGCAAGAAAACGCCTTGTACTCATCTTCTCCCTCAAGCAATCCACCAAGCTGGAGTAGGATCTTACACCGCAAGGTGGCCCAAACCTGGGTAAAGCCGTGTGCGTTCCTTATTCATCTTCCTTGGCGTGAGCACCGTAGGGTCGCCGTGAGGTTGCAAAGTAGAGTAGGGCAGGAGAGCGAGCGCACCCCAGAGTTCGAACCTTCTTGGGTTCGAGAGCCCCGATTTGGACATTTGGCGTGCAAGGTAGGGGTGCGCTGCCGCTTTCTAGCTCTGTCTCAGCTTTTCCTGGGCCGATCCGATGGTTGATGATATGTCTCTAACATATCTGTAATTTTTGATTGTTCTATGCTATTATATTATCAATCTTGGATGTTTTATAATCATTTTATAGCAACTTTATATCATTTTTTGGACTAACCTATTGACATAATGCCAAGTGCCAGTTGCTATTTTTGGCTTCTTTTTTTACTTTGCAGAATATTAGTACCAAATGAAGCCCAAAGACTGCGAAACTTTTTGGAGATTTTTTTGGGCCAGAAGACAACTGGACGACTAAAGAAACACCAGAGAGGAGTGTCGAGGAGGCTACAAGACACCAGGGCGCGCCAGAGGCGCCTGGCACGGCCTGGTGGGTTGTGCCCTCCTCGTGATCCCTATCTACCACCTATCAGCTCTATAAATACCCAAATATTACAAAAACACTAGGGGAGTCGACGAAACACA
Source organism: Hordeum marinum (assembly GCA_022496015.1). Taxonomy (NCBI): domain Eukaryota; kingdom Viridiplantae; phylum Streptophyta; class Magnoliopsida; order Poales; family Poaceae; genus Hordeum; species Hordeum marinum. The sequence continues at coordinate 179,446,922 of CM039678.1, read as the reverse complement.
ATTCCAGCCACTGCAAGTTCCAGAACCAGGAGACCCAATCTAACACCATCATGGAGGGGCGAATCGTCTTCATTGGTGCCTCTCTGATTTTGCGTGAGTAGTCTACCATAGACCTATGGGTCCGTAGGCTATAGCTAGATGGTTTTATCTCTCTCTATTTTGATTCTCAATACAATGGTATCTTGGAGATCTATTTGATGTAATGACTTTTTTATGGTGTGTTTGTTGTGATCCGATGAAGTTTGAGTTCATGATCAGTTCCTATCGATGAATATTATTTGATTCTTCTTTGATCTCTTATATGCATGATTACTTATAGCCTCCTATTTCTTATTCGAATCTTTGGTTTAGTTAGGCAAACTAGATCGATTTGTCTTGCCATGGGAAGAGGTGCTTTGTGATGGGTTCGATCTTGGGTGTCCTCTCCCAGTGACAGAAGGGGCAGCGAGGCACACATGTATCGTTGCTATTAAAGATAACTAGATGGGGTCTATTCCTACATGAATAGATTTCGTCTACTTCATGTCATCATTCTTATTGCATTAGTCTGTTTCTCCATGAACTTAATACACTAGATGCATGTGTTGGGTTCTACCGTAGGTGCATTGCATGCGAATTAAAATTTTCCTATTCGCAGAACATCCAAGAACATGCCATGGAGGTGGATCACAGATCATTACCACTAGACGCGTAGTGCCATGCAGGGGAAGTAGAGTTGGGGCAGCGTGTTCGTGTGGTTCGTCTCCTCCTCGTTCGATCTCCCTCGAACAGCTGTTCTGATCTCCCTCGAACAGCCGATTGCCGGATCCCACATACAGGTTCACCGGAGCGGCACAACTGCATCGCCTCTAATGATATCCGCGCGTGCAGGAGGAACACCCGTGCAGTGGACTGCTAGGTCCGAGCACACGGTCGGCGGCGGCGAGTGCAGGTGGCTAGTTGCAACTCATGCAAAGCCCTAATGGCAGCACCGAAGTGATCAACTGGATGGGTGTGGTGCACCTCCACTATATATAGGCATCCGGCACGGGCTCAACTCTTGGGCCTCGCACGGATCCTAAAGCCCACGTGTTCCTCCCCTTAAGCGCGCGACCCTTTAGGTTCTCGTCCACTTGGTCACGAGTCAGATGACATCCGACTCGACCAGTCGGTAGCAGACTCTAGCAAGACATGCCGACTCCAAGTATATGATGAAGATGGTTAGGCGAACCTGTACTTCACACTTCTGTTCCCTTTGCCACACGATATATGTTGTCATGCACAAGGCGATATGGTCATCCTTGTTGCAGCATGACCTCTTTCTCGTTCCGGTGAATCCAATCAACACTTCGGATTATTTCATAATCCTCATCGCATGGCCATGCTTATCCAAGTCGGATCACCCGAAGGGCCCAAAGTATATCTCTCCTAATCGGAGAGGCAAATCCCATCTTACTCGACCATGTCTCGCAGCATGGGTCGGGACAAGCCCTAAATCTACCTTTGTAACTACCCAGTCACGGAGTAGCGTTTGGTCGGCCCAAAGCAAGTGTTTTACCATCCTAAGTACATGTGCCAGCTTAGGTCTTAGGACATAGAACATATGTTGTACTAGATGACCTATCTCACAGATGACCTATTGCTGCATCTCATAGTTGGGTCTATCCAACTCAGACTTTATCTCGACTCAGATATGACTATGTCGAATCCGACCAGACCTTTGTGAGTCCATATTATCCGGCTACCATCCAATGCTACATGGTCAGTGAGACCGGACCATCCACCAGGTCATATGCTAGTCTAACTGGCTGCGCGTCCACATAGCCCTTTCAACTAGGGACCATTTAGGATAGTCATCACACAATGCATAGTCTCACAAACAAGTCACATACTTGTTAATACACATCAATGATAATGTCCAAGGACTATCTTTATTCATAAACACATAGGAAATATCATTATACATGATTGCCTCTAGGGTATATCTCCAACAGTCTCCCACTTGCACTAGAGTCAATCAAATAGACATCAAATGCCCATAGCTCTAACATGCCCCTCATTCTTGGGTTGTGGAAGCGGCTTAGTCAATGGGTCTGCAACATTTGCATCCTTATGAATCTTGCACAAATTGGTATCACCTTTCCCTACGATCTTTCATATCAAGTATTATTTTCGGTCTATGTGCTTGGTCTTGTGGTGTTGTCTCGGCTCCTTGGCCTGTGCGATGGCACCTGAATTATCGCAATAAAGGTCCAATGGTTATGACCAGCCCGGGAACACACCAACATCTTCCAAGAACTTCCGAATCCAAACACCTTCCTTTGCGTCTTCACAAGCCGCAATGTATTCGGCCTCTGTTGTGGAGTCGGCCACCGTATCTTGCTTGGAACTCGTCCAGCTCACTGCTCCTCCATTAATGACATACACGAATCTAGTTTGCAATCGACAATCATCCATGTCAGTTTGGAAACTAGCATCAGCGTAACCCTTTACATAGAGCTCCTCCTCACCTCCATAAACTAGGAACATCTCTTTAGTCCCTTTCAGGTACTTCAAGATAGTTTTCACCGCTGCCCAGTGACTCTCACCTATGTCGGTCTGGTATCTGCTTGTTCAGCTTATTGCATAGCCAACATTAGGCCGTGTACATAGCATGGCATACATGATGAATCCAATTGCCGAGGCATATGGAATCCTACTCATCCGGTTTAGCTCATCAAAAGTCATAGGATTCTGAGTCTTGCTTAGCCTTACACCATGTGGGACAGGCAAGAACCCTTTCTTGGTCTCACTCATGTTGAAACTCTTCAACACTTTGTCTATGTACGTGCTTTGGCTTAATCCGAGCAGCCTCCTCGATCTATCTCTATAGATCTTGATGCCTAAAATGTACACTTCCTCTCCAAGGTCTTTCATCGAAAACTTGCCATTCAATGATTCCTTGACTGAGTTCAGCATCGAAACATCATTTCCGATCAGCAGTATGTCATCCACATACAAGATCAAAAATACTACCGAGCTCCCACTAGACTTCTTGTATAAACAATAGTCCTCTTCGTCTTTGATGAAACCAAGGTCAACAATGACTTCAGCAAGACGAATGATCCAACTCTGAGCTGCTTGCCTCAATCCATAAATGGATCTCTTGAGTTTGCATATTTTACCAACATTAGTTGGATCGACAAAACCTTCGGGCTATATCATGTATACATCCTCTTTTAAATTTCCATGAAGGAAAGCCGTTTTGATATCCATCTGCCATATGTCATAATCGAAATATGCAGCTATAGCTAGTATGATCCTCACCGACTTTAGCATCGCTATCGGTGAGTAGGTCTTGTCGTAGTTAATTCCTTGAACTTGTCCATAACCTTTAGCGACAAGCCGAGCTTTGTGGATCTGAACATGTCCATCGACATCGGTTTTCTTCTTAAAGACCCATTTGCAACCAATGGCAACTACGCTAGGTGGCGGATCAATCAGTCCCAGACTTGATTCTCATCCATGGACTTTAACTCAGATCTCATGGCCTCTAGCCATGCCTCGGAATCTGGGCTCACCATCGCTTCTGCATACATGGCTAGCTCGTCACTTTCCAGCAACAATACATCACACACTCTGCGCAATCTTTACAACCTCCATGGCTCTGGTGCTGACTCCACTACGGGTTCCTGATCAACTCTGGTATGATCTCATCACCAGCCGAGTCGTCCCCGAGTGGCTCTCGAATTTCTTCGAGTCGCACCGTTCTCCCACTGGCCTCCCGATTGAGAAACTCTTTCTCTAGAAAAAACCCGTTCCGAGCAACAAACACTTTGTTCTCTTCTCGGTTGTAGAAGTTATATCCCAAGGTTTCCCTCGGATATGCCACGAATATGCATTTATCCGACTTGGGTGTAACCTTGTCTGACATGAGTCTCTTGACAAATGTTTCACAACCCCAAATCATTAGAAATGACAAACTAGGACTCTTCCCAGTCCACATCTCATGTGATGCCTTGTCTACGGATTTAGATGGCACCCTATTAAGTGTGAAAGCTGCAGTTACTAGAGTGTATCCCCAAAATGACAACGGTAAATCCAATTTATTCATCATCGACCGGACCATGTCCAACAAGGTTCAATTTCTCCGTTCGGACACACCATTTCTCTGTGGCGTACCAGGAGGTGTGAGCTGAGGTACTATACCTCGGCTTTTCAGATGATTATCAAACTCTTGGCTCATGTACTCGCCTCCACGATCTGATCGTAGAAGTTTTACCATCTTACCGAGCTGATTTTCATCCTCGTTCTAAAACTCTTTGAACTTTTCAAAAGTTTCCGACTTGTGCCTCATCAAATAGATATATCCATATCTACTCAAGTCGTCGGTAAAAGTCATGAAGTACTGATAGCCTCCTCTGGCCATTCTGCTCATTGGACCACACACATCACTGTGTATAAGCTCCAACAGCACGGACACCCTTTCGCAACTCTTTGCAAGGGGAGACTTAGTCATCTTGCCTACCAAGCATGATTCACATGTCTCAAACAACCCGAGTCGGACAAAGTTAGGAGTCCAACATCATGGAGCTTCTTCATGCGTTTCAAACTAATGTGTCCAAGCGACAATGCCAGAAGTGTGTCGGATTTATCTCATTATGCTTATGCCTCTTGACATTCACGTTATAGACTGGTTCCGTTTCTAGACTTAAAATAAATATCCCATCTACTATGGGTGCATAGCCATGGAACATTCCATTCAAATAAAATGAACAACCTTTATGCTTTATATTGAATTCATAACATTGACTCATCAAGCATGAGGCAGAAATAATGTTCCGACTAAGTGCGGGAATGTAATAACAATTATTCAATTTCAAAATAAATCCAGAAGAAAGCTTGAGCTGCATCGTGCCGATCTCCAACGCAGCAACTCTTGCTTTGTTGTCGACCCTGATGTCAATCTCCCCTTGTGCCACACGCCTAGTTCTTACCAGCCCCTGCATCGAGTTGCATATATGAACAACCGATCCGGTATCAAATACCCAAGAGCTACTAGGTATGTCAACAAGGTAAATGTCTATAACATATGTAACAAGTGTACCTTTGCCTGAAGAAGCATCTCCGGCCTTCTTGCCGTTCTCAGCAAGCCACTTGCTACAGTTCCTCTTCCGGTGACCAGCTTCCTTGCAGTGAAAGCAAATGGTCTTTGAGTTCGGTTCGGACTTTGGCTCAGTGGAGGAGACAACCTTCTTCGTGCCCTTTGCCTTACCCTTTTTCTTGGACAACCTCTTCTTCAGTTTAGCCGAGTTCTGCACCATCAACACTTGATGCGTGCCTTTCTTAATATCTCGCTCTGCCACCTTGAGCATCCCATGCAATTCAGTGAGATTCTTATCCATGCCGTGCATATGATAGTTCGAGATGAATGTACCATAGCTAGGTGGAAGAGAACCCAAAATTGCATCTGTGGACAGCTCGTCCCCAAGTGGGAACCTAACCAATCCAAAGCTTGCACGTACCCGATCATCTTGATCACATGCGGGCTCAGTGGATCACCCTCCTTCAGCTTACAATCCGTCAAGGACTGCCAGATGTTGAACCTTTCGGTCCTAGCCTGTACCTAAAACATGCTCTTAAAACTCTTGATCATATCGAAAGCCTGAATGTTTTTGAAATGCTGTTGCAAATCGGGCTCCATGCAAGCAAACATGAGTCAATTGATCTCGTTTGATTCATCAACGAGTTTCTGGTGGGCTTTCTTGGTTGTGGCATTAGCATTCTCGGCAGGTTCCTCTAGAAGTGGATCCTCTAGAACATGTTCCTTTTTATCGTGCTTGAGAACAATTCTCAGATTTCTATACCAGGTGGTAAAGTTTGTTCCATTCAGTTTATCCTTTTCCAGAATTGATTTGAATGCAAAGTTGGTTTGAGCAGGTGGTGCCATTGATCTACAACAGAAAATATGCAATCATTAAGTAACGTATTTATGTAGAGTAATTCAAGCCTTAAACAAAACTACTCCCACTGAAGTCAGCATCCCTCCGCAAACTCTCAGTGATTCAGGACCCGTCTAGCGCGAGCGACTAGTGAGCTTTAGCATCACTGCTAGCCAACTTGCCTATTCGGTAAGCATCTCATTGCTAATCGTATCTCTATACGACTCCTGTCGGTTGGGTAGGTATCTCATACCCCGGATCCCAACCTTCTTTGCCACCAGGCCCAAAACCGTTTTGATAGCCTTGTCAAGTTAACCTGATGCAGTGCATGTTCGTGTCCGACATGAACCCTCCAGTTCAAGGACACCCAGTAGCACCTCAATTTTATGAGCCCACCACTAGACGTACTTGACGTGCGAAGGTGCAACATCCAGAATGGCAATGTGCTTGATATTAATGAAGGATCTTTCTACCATACTAACATGCATAGAAACAAGAAGCAATATCAATCACATATAAACATAAATATGTGAAATAGTATGGCTCCTTCATGGACATCCTTCCAGGTCGACTCCAACTCCGATGACCAGGGCGGAACTCCATCTTGTCTGTCTCGCTGGGACACCAAAGCCTCGAACTTGATCTCTGTCCTCCAACTACTACAACAGTAATGAATTTACAGAGAATCACAAGTCGACACGTAGGTCGTTATGCAATATAATGACAACACTTTGGCTCCTGCCGGCTGACAATCATAACATGCAGGTCATGTTAAGTTACACACATGCATCACATACACATGAGCCATAGTATTCATATCAAACCTTCAAAGCAAACTTATGTATAGAATTGCATTTTACCAGTTTGTGTGATCGTGTACGAAATACAAGGTGCTACGCACATGGCAGTCCCGACGTTTTCGGAAATCATAGATCGTATCTGTACTCCGATCATGCCGAATTTTCTGATCTGATCGATCTCATCGATCATCATGAACACAATTTGGATTTACGTTTCATGGTTAACCCCGATGGAGGATACCGATTGGTAGCGGTAGGTTGTGTCACAACCTCATCGATTCCGATTGATAGAAAACATAGCCTCAATCTATCCCGATGTGTAATTGATCTCATCAACCATGCTTGTGCCTCTTGACATTCACGTTATAGACTGGTTCCGTTTCTAGATTTAAAATAAATATCCCATCTACTATGGGTGCATAGCCATGGAACATTCCACTCAAATAAAATGAACAACCATTATGCTTTATATTGAATTCATAACCTTGACTCATCAAGCATGAGGCAGAAATAATGTTTCGACTAAGTGCGGGAATGTAATAACAACTATTCAATTCCAAAATAAATCCGAAAGAAAGCTTGAGCTGCATCGTGTCGACCTCCAACGCAACAACTCTTGCTTTGTTGCCGACCCTGATGTCAATCTCCCCTTGTGCCACACGCCTAGTTCTTACCAGCCCCTACATCGAGTTGCATATATGAACAACCGATCCGGTATCAAATACCCAAGAGCTACTAGGTACGTCAGCAAGGTAAATGTCTATAACATATGTAACAAGTGTACGTTTGCCTGAAGAAGCATCTCCGGCCTTCTTGCCGTGCTCAGCAAGCCACTTGCTACAGTTCCTCTTCCAGTGACCAGCTTCCTTGCAGTGAAAGCAAATGGTCTTTGAGTTCGGTCCAGACTTTGGCTCAGCGACGGAGACAACCTTCTTCGTGCCCTTTGCCTTGCCCTTTTTCTTGGACAACCTCTTCTTCAATTTAGCCGAGTTCTGCACCATCAACACTTGATGCGTGCCTTTCTTAATATCTTGCTCTGCCACCTTGAGCATCCCATGCAATTCAGTAAGATTCTTATCCATGCCTTGCATATCATAGTTCGAGACGAATGTCCCATAGCTAGGTGGAAGAGAACCCAAAATTGCATCCGTGGACAGCTCGTCCCCAAGTGGGAAGCCTAACCGATCCAAAGCTTGCACGTACCCGATCATCTTGATTACATGCGGGCTCAGTGGATCACCCTCCTTCGGCTTACAATCCGTCAAGGACTGCCAGACGTTGAACCTTTCGGTCCTAGCCTGTACCTGAAACATGATCTTCAAACTCTTGATCATATCGAAAGCCTGAATGTTTTCGAAATGTTGTTGCAAATCGGGATCCATACAAGCAAACATGAGTCAGTTGATCTCGTTTGATTCATCAACGAGTTTCTGGTGGGCATTCTTGGTTGTGGCATTAGCATTCTCGGCAGGTTCCTCTGGAAGGTGGATCCTCTAGAACATGTTCCTTTTTATCATGCTTGAGAACCATTCTCAGATTTTTATACCAGGTGGTAAAGTTTGTTCCATTCAGTTTATCCTTTTCCGGAATTGATTTCAATGCAAAGTTGGTTTGAGCAGGTGGTGCCATTGATCTACAACAGAAAATATGCAATCACTAAGTAACGTATTTATGTAGAGTAATTCTAGCCTTAAACAGAACTACGCCCACTGAAGTCAGCATCCCTCCGCAAACTCTCAGTGATTCAGGACCCGTCTAGCGCGAGCGACTAGTGAGCTTTAGCATCACTACTAGCCAACTTGCCTATTCGGTAAGCATCTCATTGCTAATCGTATCTCTATACGACTCCTGTCGGTTGGGTAAGTATCTCATACCCCGGCTCCCAACCTTCTTTGCCACCAGGCCCAAAACCGTTTTGATAGCCTTGTCAAGTTAACCTGATGCAGTGCATGTTCGTGTCCGACACGAACCCTCCAGTTCAAGGACACCCAGTAGCACCTCAATTTTATGAGCCCACCACTAGACGTACTTGACGTGCGAAGGTGCAACATCCAGAATGGCAATGTGCTTGATATTAATGAGGGATCTTTCTACCATACTAACATGCATAGAAACAAGAAGCAATATCAATCACATATAAACATAAATATGTGAAATAGTATGGCTCCTTCATGGACATCCTTCCAGGTCGGCTCCAACTCCGATGACCAGGGCAGAACTCCATCTTGTCTGTCTCACTGGGACGCCAAAGCGTCGAACTTGATCTCTGTCCTCCAACTACTACGACAGTAATGAATTTACAGAGAATCACAAGTCGACACGTAGGTCGTTATACAATATAATGACAACACTTTGGCTCCTGCTGGCTGACAATCATGACATGCAGGTCATGTTAAGTTACACACATGCATCACATACACATGAGCCATAGTATTCACATCAAACCTACAAAACAAACTTATGCATAGAATTGCATTTTACCAGTTTGTGTGATCGTGTTCGAAATACAAGGTGCTACGCACATGGCAGTCCCGACGTTTTTGGAAATCATAGATCGTATCTATACTCCGATCATGCCGAATTTTCTGATCAGATCGATCTCATCGATCATCATGAACACAATTTGGATTTGCGTTTCATGGTTAACCCCGATGGAGGATACCGGCCGGTAGGGGTAGGTTGTGTCACAACCTCATCGATTCCGATTGATAGAAAACATAGCCTCAATCTATCCCGATGTGCAATTGATCTCATCAACCATGCACATAGCCTATCTCATGAACGACGGCAGATAAAATCCGCCGCTGCCACATATCACATATGCTACCGATCTGAAACCAAAACCAATCGAAGAGGCTCTGATATCACTGTTGGGTTCTACCATAGGTGCATCGCATGCGAATTAAAAATTTCCTACACGCAGAACATCCAAGAACATGCTATGGAGGTGGATCATAGATTGTTACCACTAGACGTGCAATGCCGTGCAGTGGAAGTAGAGTTGGGGTAGCGCGTTCGTGTGGCATGTCTCCTCCTCGTCCGATCTCCCTCGAATAGTTGTTCTGATCTCCCTCGAACAGCCGGTCATCGGATCCCACGTACAGGTTCGCCGAAGCGGCACAAGTGCACCGCCTCTAACGGTATCCACGCGTGCAGGAGGAACACCCGTGCGTCGGACTGCTAGGTCCGATCACACGGTCGGCGGCAGTGAGTGGAGGTGGCTAGTTGCAACTCATGCAAAGCCCTAAGGACAGTGCCAAAGCAATCAACCGGATGGGTGTGCCACACCTCCACTATATATAGACATCCGACACGGTCTAAACTCTTGGGCCTCGCACGGATCCTAAACCCTACGTGTTCTTTCCCTTAAGCGCGCGACCCTTTAGGTTCTCGTCCACTTAGTCGCGAGTTAGATGACATCCGACTCAACCAATCGGTAGTGGCCTCTAGCAAGATGTGGCGACTCCAAGTGTCCGATGAAGCTGGTTAGGCGAACCTATACTTCACACTTCTGTTCCCCTTGCCACACGATATATGTTGTCATGCACAAGGTGATATGGTCATCCTTGTTGCAGCACAACCTATTTCTCGTTCCGGTGAATCCGACCAACACTTCGGATTATCTCATAATTCTCATCGCATGGCCATGCTTTTCCAGGTCGGATCACCCGAGGGGCCCAGAGTATATCTCTCCTGATCGGAGGGGCAAATCCCATCTTGCTCGACCATGTCTCGCAGCATGGGTCGGAACAAACCCGAAACCTACCTTTATAACTACCCAGTCATGGATTAGTGTTTCGTCGGACCAAAGCAAGTCTTTTACCATCCCGAGTACATGCGCCAGCTCAGGTCTTAGGGCATAGAACCTATGTTGTACTAGAGACTCACAGATGACCTATCGCTGCATCTCATAGTTGGGTCAATCCAACTCAGACCTTATCTCGATTCGGATCCGACTACATCGATTCCAACCAGACCATTTTGAGTCCATATTTTCCAGCTAGAATCCAATGCTACATGGTTAGTGAGACGGGACCATCCATCGTGTCATATGCTAGTCTAACCGGTTGCGCGTCCACACAACCCTTTCAACTAGGGACCATTTAGGACAGCCATCATACAATGCATAGTCTCACAAACAAGTCACATACCCTTTAATACACATCAATGATAATGTCCAAGGACTATCTTTATTCATAAACACATAGGAAATATCATCATACATGATTGCCTCTAGGGCATATCTCCGACAGCATGCTGGATAGCGGTTGATGTGTAGAGTAATAGTATTTGATGCAGAATCATTTTGGTCTACTAATGTTGGATGTGATGCCTATATAATGATCATTGCCTTGGGTATCGTCATGATTATTTGATATTCTATCAATTTCCTAACAGTAATTTGTTTACCCACCGTGTGTTATACTCATGAGAGAAGCCGCTAGTGAAACATACGGCCCCTAGGTCTATCTTTTAACATATTGCTTTCCGATCTATATTTTCCCCATTTGTTTCAGATCTATTATTCCAAAAACACAAAAACACCTTGCTGCACTTTTTATTTATATATTTTATTTGGTGTTATTACGCGATCTATTTATCCAATCTCATATAAACCGATCTATCTTTTATCGTGCACAGATTGACAACCTCTCTTACGCATCGGATTGGAAGTATTTGTTCTTTGTGTAGGTACCGTATACATAGTGTTGCTTGGTTCTTCTACTGGTTCTATAACCTTGGTTGCATAACTCAGGGAAATACTTACCGTAGTTGTGCTGCATCATCTCTTCCTCTTTGGGGAAATACCGACGCAGACTCAAGCCACGTCAAAGGAATTTTTGGCGTCGTTGCCAGGAAGACATCATCAACATCTATCAGGTTCCTAACCACAAATCCCATTTCCTTGCAATTTACATTATTTGCCATTTGCCTCTCATTTTCCTCTCCCACACTTCACAAAAAAAATCGTTTTATTCGCCCTCTTTTTCGTTTGCCTTTTTCTCACCAGATATCTTGTTTGCTTATAATCTTGTTTGCGTAGTAACGATGACTCAAGAAAATACAAAATTGTTTGATTTTTCCAATACCAATAATTATTATTTTATTAGCACCCCGATTGCTCCTCCCGCCACTAGGGTGGAGTCTTGTGATATTAATGTTGCTTTGTTAAATCTTGTCATGAAAGATCAATTTTTTCGATACTCCTAATGAAGATGTCGCGTCCCATCTAAACACATTCGTAGAATCGTGTGATATAAAAAAGGAAAACGATGTGGACAATGATATTGTGAAGTTGAAATTATTTCTTTTCTACTTGCGGGATCGTGCAAAAATTTGGCTTTCTTTGTAACAACCCGGGACCGACGCTCCAGAAGATTCCCCTTTTGTTCCATTTATGTCACGTGGTTCGTTTGGTAGTTGCACTCATCATTGCATCATTCGCATCATCTGCATAGCATCATCGCTTGTTTTCAAAAACTTGCATTTGTTCGTAGTTGTCGGTTCTCTCCGTTCTCGTCAACAGTCGTTTCGAGTCCAACGACACTTGCACGCGCCTGAGGTATCGATAAAAATATTGTTTTTAAAGTGCGTATAAAACTTTCTCAGATTGGGTCGAAAGTTGGCGTGCGGTATAGTTTTATTGTAGGTGGACCGCCTGCCAAATTTCGTCACAATCAGAGTCCGTTTGATACCCGAACGGTCGACCGTAGCGGCATGTCATTGGTTTATTTATCGGACGATTTCGGTTTATAAAAACTTCGTTGCCGGGTCGCAAACCTCCCTCTCATCTCCACCTAACTCATCTTCACAGCCCAGTAGCCCAACCTAGCTTGCCCCTCCGTTCGTGGTCATCAGACCGCGATCGGATGGACAAGGTCCAACCCACCCTAAACCATTCCCTATATAAAACCCCATGAAGAGAGCCCTTCACTCTTTAGGGTTTCCCTCATGAAAAATTGCAGCCATCCCCCTCAAAAACCCCACCTTCTATCTCCACCTACTCCAAACCCCGTAGCCCTAGCCATCTGCCCAATTTCAGCCTCTAGATTTTGATATAAGGGCTCAAATTCGTCCAAATCCCTACCTACCGGACATGTCCACGGCCACGGGACAATGTCCGACGACCACAGAGCCAGAGCCGCCCGAGTGCAGCCCCAAGCCCCATCGCGCCATGCCCCGCCGCTGGTTCGCCTTGCCTCCCCACGCCGCCGGTGGCCGCCCCCCTGCCGGGCCCCACCTCCGCCGCCCCCATCTCCGGCTGCCCTGCTGCTCCTCGCTGCCGCATCGCCCTGCCTGCTCCCCGCCGCCGCACCTCGCCTTCCCGCCGCCGTTTGTCCTTGCTGGGCCGCCAGCCAGATCCGGCAAGCCTTGACCGGATCCGGTGCCCCGCCGGTTAGATCCCCTCGTCCCGCACCCTTCGCGCCATCCCACAGCATCGCCGGAGCACCGAGGGGCACCGTCGACGTGCCCTGTCTCTTGTCGGGAGGAGCAGGAGGTGCGCTCGAGGGGTCGGCCTCCTTTGCGCGCGTGGGTCGTGCAGCGCCCAAGGCCCAGCCGGCCATCGCCTCGCCCCTCCGTCGGCCCACCAGCGCCCTAACCTACCAGCCCAGCCATCTACTCGGCCGAAGCCCACTTGGTGAGCCCCCTAGTGCTATTTTTCGCCCTGTGCACTGTATAGTTATGCTACGCCAATTTCCTGTTTAGGCTCATGTTCAGATTCGGCCCGAGTCGTTTTTCTCATGCGTAGTGAATTTTGCTAATTAACCAATAAAAACAGATTTACAAAAAAAACCTAATCTTCATGCATTTAATAACTTTCCATCTGTGCATCGCATGTAAAAATTTTATATATGAAAAGTGACAAGAATTTCGTGTAGATTCACAATATTAAACTCTCACATGTGTTTAAAATGTTTAACCTGTTGTTTTCATGTAATTTGCATAAATGCCATGTAAAATAATTCATTTCATAACTAATAACCGTAGCTCCGATGCAAATGTTTTATATATGTAATTTGACTAGAAAAATGTGTACAATCTCATGCCACACTTTATTTCCATGATTAATAAATATAAAATTGTGTTAGGACAGATCTGTACCAAATTCATAATTTGCATATGGGAATGTTTCGGATATGCTATATGTTGCTTCCGGGCCCATTTAAAATGCCTAGATGATATATTTGTTCATGCTTCACCTCTTGCATGTCTAAAAACATTTAATATTGATGAGTACCTAAACGGGAGTGAACTAAATAATTTGAACATGGAGTTTCGTCAATTTGCAACCCATTGCATATTGAGCTTCACTTAATGTGTAGTAGTTGTTTGTTGTTCTTGCCATGCCATGCCATGCGTTGCATATTTGACCGGGCATGCATCATATTTGGTTGCGCATCATGCCATGCATATGTTCTGGTGAAACGCGTGTTGATTGTTGTTTCCGGATTGCTTCTTCTCGATAGAGTTCCGAAAGCGTTCGGAGTGTGAGGATTCGTTCAACTACGTTGGTTCGTCTTCTTCATGGACTCGATCTTCTTCTGAGTGGGATCTCAGGTAAGATGACACATTTCCCTGGATACCACTACTATATTGTTATGCTAGTTGTCCCTTTTTTATCGTTATGTCTCACTACCTACCACTTGTTTGTCAAGCCTCCCAACAATGCCATGATAAGGTTCTATCCTCCACCTCCGAGCAAACCATTGTTTGGCTATGTTACCGCTTGCTTAGCCGTTCTTATAGCGTTTGTAGCTGCAAGTGCAATTGCTTCCATGTGATAACATGGACATTATTTTGTTATCACAATATTATTGCTATTTAATTTAATGCACTTATAGACCTGGTAAAGGGTGGGAGGCTTGGCCTTTTGCTCGATGTTTTGTTCCACTCTCGCCACCCCTAGTTACTTGCAAACCGGTGTTATGTTCCATAACTGAGCGCTCCTAAAATGTTCGGGGTTGTTATGGGGACCCCCTTGATTTTCGTTTTAGGATAAAGCTTGTCTAGCAAGGCCCAACATTGGTACTACATTTGCCTAATAACTAATAAAATGCATAGGGACCCGCCGGCACCCACGGATAATTTAATCAATCCCCGGGCCAGTGCTCCTCATGAGTGTTGGTCCAAACTAGAGCACTGTGAAGGGCCAACCCGGGGCAACTCGGGAGATTTCTATCAGGCCATTGTATGCATAGCTCATATGTTGTGCCTTGAGAACGAGATATGCGGCTCCTATCGGGATTGTCAGCACGTCGGGCGGCCTTGCTGAATTTGTTTTACCTTTCTCGAACATCTTGAGTGAGGAATTCCGATTTTCTTCGGGCTATCTCGAGGTGGAGGATTTCCTGTGGAATTGCCTAGGAAGATCACGAGATCCGTGGTCGAGGCTATTTCCCCTATGTGTGGTTAATTTGTGATGCATGAGGTGGAGCACCCCTACAGGGTTAAATCTTTCGGAAAGCCATGCCCACAGATATGTGGCAATCTTGGAAACTTTGTTTAACACCCGATCATAGCAAACTTGAACTAAACTCTAATAAAATACACCAACTGTGTGCGTAACCGTGACTATCTCTTCTCGTGAGTACTTATCCGAGAGAGAACACGATGGGGTTATGTTTGACATAAGTAGGTGTTCAGGATCACATAGTGATCATTACTAGTTCATGTCTGTTATGCATAGGCCACCATACTTTACTTTCTCTTGTAAGTTAGTCACTCAAATAAATACTTAGTTGCTTACTGCAGCCTCACCACTTAACCATACCTCACCCACGAAGCTTTAATAGTCTTGATACCCTTGGAAATGAGATTGCTGAGTCCTTGTGGCTCACAGATTACTACAACAACAGTTGTAGGTACATGTAATGCGATGATTTGATATGAGTGTGATGTTTGTTTGATTTGGAGTTCTTCTTCTTCTTCATCGATCTAGTATGGGTTCCAGGTGGCAGCTTGTGATAGCAATGATGGATGTCATTTTGCCGTGTGTTTTCGTCCGTAGTCGAACCCTCCTCTTCTGTTTGATGTTTGAATATGTTGGTGTATTGATGTGATATTGATGAAGCTTGTGGAGAGTGTAAGCCTTCCATGTACTCATCTCTTCTGTACATGTACTTGTAATGATATCCATTCTTGCCACACGATGAGATGCGCTTCTATCCCTGTCGAGGCCATCATGCCAAAATAAGGATAGGATCACATCTTTGGCGTTACATTCTTCTTTGCCTCGCGATAGTATCGATTCTTGGAACAAGAGCAATGATGCTTTTTATTACTAAGTATTTTCCGCCCGCGAAAATTATTTCCCTTAGAACTCAAATCATGAATTTTAAGCAACTTGAGCATGAACATGTTGCACAATCTTGGGAAAGAATGAAATTGATGCTAAGGAATTGTCCTACTCATGGTTTAAATCTTTGGATGATCATACATTTTTTATGCGAGATTCAATTGTGTGTCTAGAAATCTTTTAGGTTCTGCCGCGGGTGGTACTTGTATGGAAATTACTTTGCGTGAAGCTACTAAATTGCTAGATAATATTATGGCAAATTATTTACGATGGCATACTAAAAGAGTACCTACTAGTAAAAAGATTAATTTGGGTTTAAGAAATTAGTACTATGAGTGAAATGGTTGATGCTCTTATGAAGTTGGTTGCTAGTAAAAAATGCTTCTATTTATCTTAATGATGTGCCTTTGTCTACTTTGATTGAGCAAAATAGTGATTCCGTAGATGTGAATTTCATCTTGCGAAACAATTTTAATAACCATGCTTATAGAGGTAATTTTAATCCTAGGCCTTTTCTTGGAAATTCCTCTAATAATTATTGTAATTATTCTTACAATAATAACAGGGACCCCTCTTATCTTGAGAGTAATTTTAAATAATTTATCAATGCTCAAAAAGTTTCAAGAAGCATTGATAAAAATAATTCAGTACTATGATAGAAGAAAGGTTGAATAAGATTGATGATATGTCTAGAAGCATTGATAAAATTTCCCATGATGTAGAAAATCTCAAGTTTCAAGCTTTTCCACCGAAGATTAATGAATCAATTAAAGTTTATATGTTTCTATGGATTAAAGTAAGAAACGAACACCTATGCTCAGAGCTAAACGAGAATTTTTAGAAAAAGCGTTTTCTAGTGATTGCTTTCATAAAAACGATATAGATCTTAAAATGATTGGTATTTGTTTTATTGATTCCTTGTTTACTAATATTAAAATGGATGATAAAGGGACTGAAGAATACTCAACTTTAGATAGAAGGCGTCCAAATAATTTGGAGGGTGAAAATCTTGATGAAAGTGGGTTTGTGGAGGTCAAAAATTTAACTAGTGATGTGCCCACTATTTTGGATTACAAAGACTTTAATTATTATAGGTGCTCTTTAGTTGAATGCATTTCTTTGTTGCGATCCATGATAAATTCTCCCCATGCTTATGAACAAAGTAAAGCTTTTACTAAACATATTGTTGATGCCATGATGAAATCTTTAGAAGAAAAATTGGAATTAGAGATTTCAATTCCTAGAAAATTACATGAGGAGTGGGATCCTACCATTAAAGTCAAGATTAAAAATTATAAGTGCTTTTCTTTATGTGATTGGGTGCTAGTGTTTGCATAATTCCGTAATATCTTTCTGATGTGCTTGGTCTTACCAATATTGAAGAATGTTCTCTACGGATTCTACTATTAAAAAGCCTAAGAATTAATGATGTTCTTATTCTAGCAAATAGGAACTATGTGCCCATAGATTTTATTGTTCTTGATATCGATTGCAATTCGTCTTGTCCCATCATACTTGGTAGACCGTTTTTACGCACTATAGGTGTCGTGATTGATATGAAAGAAGGCAATATCAAATTTCAATATCCACTAAGAAAGGGTATGGAACACTTCCCTAGAACAAGAAATAAGACACCATATGAATCATCATGAGGGCCTCCTATGGAGCAAAAACTAAAGATGACAGTACTTGAAACTATGCATTATGCCTAGCTAGGGGTGTAAAACGATAGCGCTTGTTGGGAGGCAACCCAATGCATAAAGTTTATTTTAACTTTTTATTTATGTTATTGAGTGTTTACACAATTATGCTACTATTATTATTGTGTTTCTTATGTTTTAATTTGCGATTGTGCCTAGTAAAGCCTTTAGGATCATGTTGGGTGATAGTTGATTTGATCTTGTTGAAAAACAGAAACTTTTGTGTCCAGTAAAAGAATTCTTAAAAATCACAGAAGCGATGAAAAATTCTGATTTTTTACACAAGATTTATCTACAAATTTTTACGTTGTCCTATTTTTTGACATTTTTGAGTTATGGTAGGATGGTTAGATTACAAAATTACTACATACTGGTATGTTTTTTGACAGATTCTATTTTCGTGGCATTGTGTGCTTGTTTTGATGAATCCATGGCTTGTATTGAATGGTATAAGCCTTGGTTTAGTTAGAATATAGTATAGATAATGCAATAATAAAATTTGAATGGGTTTGCAACAATACTTAGAGTGGTAATTTGCTTTATTATACTAATAGATCTCACGGAGATTTTGTTGAGTTTTGTGTGATTGAAGTTTTCATGTTTTGGGTGAGATGATGATGGATGAAGGAATAAGGAGTAAAAAAAGCCTAAGCTTGGGGATGTTATGGCATCCCAAGATAATATCCAAAGATGAACAAGCAACTAAGCTTGGGGATGCCCCGAGTGGCATCCCATCTTTCTTCTAACAACCATCGGTATTTTACTTGGAGCTATAATTTTATTCGTCACATATCATGAGTTTTGCTTGGAGCGTCTTGTATTATATGAGTCTTTGATTGATTTGATTTTTATTTTGTCACAAGTATCCTTGCTGGACACACATATCTGAGAGAGCCAAAATTATGCTATCATTTGTTAGAATTTCTCTATATGCTTCACCTATTTTTTTAGCTATGGAATTGCTCCAGTGCTTCACTTATATCTTTTGAGCACGTCGTGCTTTATATTTTTGAAGATATACTCTCACGCTTCACTTAGGTTAATTTGAGAGTTGGTAAATTTTGAAACAATTCTCTCATGCTTCACTTATTTTATTTTGAGACATGAAATTTTTATGCTCATGTTCTTCACTTAAATCTATGTGAGCTTGTCAAAAGCAATGGAAATATATGAAACTAGTCCCAAAGTGATAGATACTCAAGAGGGATATAATAAAAACTTTCACGAAGATCATTGTAAAATTATACTTGATTCCTTGTAATAGTTTTGAGAAATGATGATAGTAATATGTGAGTTATGTTGGTGAGTAATTATGCTTTAGTAAGAATATTGGTGTTAAGGTTTGTGATTCCCTATGCAAACATGAAAGTCAGTAATTGTGCAATGAAATTACATCCTACTTATGGTGCATTATTCGGTGTTAGTTATGCTTAATGATCATTTATGTGAATTTTTGTTTCTTGGTTGGTTGCTTCTCAATCTATTTGCTAGCCTTCACTTGTACTAAGTAGAAATACTACTTGTGCATCCAAAATTCTTAAAGCCAGTTTTGCCATATGAGTCCACCATACCTACCTATATGCGGTATTTCCATGTCGTTGCAAGCAAATTTGTATGTTCCATCTCCAAATTTCAAAATGAATTTCCTTTTTGTGTGCTCGTACTGCTCATGAAGCGGAAGGGGGTGACCGATATTTATCCATGCTAGATGTGTTATTATCAAGATGAGTGTTTATTCACTTGTCATTGCACGAGAGTATGGAGGTAATAGGGATGCCCAGTCCCAAAAGAAAAAAGAAATTTATTTTATTTCGTGAAATAATAAATTTCTTGGAAAGTGTTGGTATGGAAGGTAACTGTGGATTCGCCTAGCCATGGATTGTGAAAGAACGATGGAAAAAGGAATAAACTTTATTTTCTGTTTGGGAACCGCTTATGATATATCTAGCATGGAAAGGTATTGAGATCTCTCGGTCATTTTGAAAAGCATGCCACCCAATATATTTTTCTCTATCAATTTAAACCTTGGGCTCTGGCACCTCTACAAATCCCTACTTTCCTCTACGAAGGGCCTATCTATTTACTTTGTGCAATTTTTACTTTTATTGAGTCTTCATATTCTCTTATAAACCACCAACTAGGGGGGACTATGACCGTACTTGAGCATTAGGTGTAGCTAATATTTGAGTGTGTTTCATGAATGGATCAATGATTGAGCATGATGGGCTAGGGATAAATTTCTTTAGTGTTGATATTTTGAAAGACATGGTTGCTTGTCCGTATGCTTGAGTATTAAAGTCTTCATGTCAAAACTAGACTATTGCTTTGAACCATCTAAAAGTCCAAATGTCCATGCTACAAAAGTAAAAGAATATGTGATGAACATGTTAGGCAGCATTCCCATCAAAAATTCTATTTTTATCATTTACCTACTCGAGGACGAGCAGGAATTAAGCTTGGGGGTGCGGATATGTCTCCAACATATCTATCAGTTTTTATTGTTCCATGCTGTTATATTATAAATCTTGGATGTTTTACAATCATTTATAGAAACTTTATATCATTTTTTGGGACTAACCTATTGACATAGTGCCAAGTGATAGTTGCTGTTTTTTGCTCTTTTTTTGCTTGTTTTTTACCTCACAGAATATCAGTATCAAACAAAGCCTAAAGACCACGAAACTTTTTGGAGTTTTTTTGGGCCAGAAGACAACTGGAGGACCAAAGAAGCACCAGAGAGAAGGGCCGAGGAGGCCACAAGACACCAGGGCACGCTAGAGGCCCCTGGCACGGCCTGGTGGGTTGTGCCCTCCTCGGGACCCCTCTCCACCGCCTATCAGCTCTATAAATACCCAAATATTTCAAAAACCCTAGGGGATTCTATGAAACACAATTCCAGCCGCCGCAAGTTCCAGAACCGCAGGATCCAATCTAACACCATCATGGAGGGGTGCATCGTCTTCATGGGTGCCTCTCCGATTGCGCGTGAGTAGCCCACCATAGATCTACCGATTCGTAGGCAGTAGCTAGGTGGCTTTCTCTCTCTCTCTCTCTCTCTCTCTCTCTCTTTTGATTCTCAGTACAGTGGTCTCTTGGAGATCTGTCTGATGTAATGAATTTTTCTGGTGTGTTTGTTGGGATCCAATGAAGTTTGAGTTCATGATCAGTCTCTATCCATGAGTATTATTTGAGTCTTCTTTGATCTCTTGTATGCATGATTACTTATAGCCTCGTATTTCTTCTTCGAATCTTTTGTTTAGTTAGGTCAACTAGATCGATTTTTCTTTCCATGGGAAGAGGTGCTTTGTGATGGCTTTGATCTTGGAGATGGCTTTGTGATGGCTTTCCATGGGAAGAAGGGGTAGCAAGGCACACATGTATTGTTGCTATTAAGGATAACAAGATGGGGTCTATTTTGACATGAATAGATCTTTTCTACATCATGTCATCGTTCTTATTGCATTACTCCATTTCTCCATGAACTTAATACACTAGATGCATGTTGGATAGAGGTCGATTTGTGGAGTAGTAGTAGTAGATGTCGAATCATTTCGGTCTAATAATCTTGGATGTGATGCCTATATAATGATCACTGCCTTGAATATCGTCATGATTATTTGATCTTCTATAAATTGCCCAACAGTCAATTTTTTACCCACCATGTGTTATACTCATGAGAGAAGCCACTAGTGAAACCTACGGCCTCCGGTCTATCTTTTAATAGATTGCTTTCCAATCTATATTTTTGCATTTTCTTTCAGATCCATTATTCCAAAAACCCAAAAATACCTTGCTGCACTTTTTTTACATCTTTTATTTTGTGTTCTTACGCGATCTATTTATCCAATCTCATACAAACCGGTCTATCTTTTATCGTGGAGAGATTGACAACCTCTCTTACGCGTTGGGTTGGAAGTATTTCTTTTTTGTGTGCAGGTACCGTTTATATAGATTTAATTGGCTCTCCTACAGGTTTGATAACCTTGGTTTCATAACTCAGGGATATACTTACCGTACTTGTGTTGCATCATCCCTTCCTCTTTGGGGGAAATACCGACGCAGACTCAAGCCACATCAGTGACACCCATCGTGCACGCGCCAAGCGCCCTGCACCGAGCGGTTACCGCGGCCACCTCACCGCACCCGCTCCTGCCTACGTTCATGTTGGGGACCTGAACACGTAGGATGCACTGCTCATGGCGAGTGAGTTGCTCCTCCACTGCCCGATGGACGGGGGCTACGACTCCTAGGCAAACCACATCGCCGAGCTCGTCTTCATCGGAAGAAGGGCTTTGGCTCCCTACTGCCCGCCCCGTGCCCCGGCACCAAGAGATGGGAGCACAGGCGGCGGGCCAGCCTCGCCGCAAAACAATGACCCCACCAGGTCCCAGCCTGGCGAGCCCGACCAGGGCCCGGCTCGTGCCATCCTCCTCCTCAGTGTCCTGGTGGTTGGCTTTGGTCCGTCGCCCGGCCCCGACGGTGATGCGGCCGAAGGGGGCAGACGGATGTTCTACATCTACCACAATGTGCACACCAATGACACGGGAGACTGCCGGGCATTCGGGCCATCCCGTAGTGAGTGCGCCGGCCAACACGCTGGCCGCGATACCCACAGCGCTGGTCGTGAAGGTATCCATAGTGGCAACAGGAGGGGTAACCGCAGTGATGACCCCCACCAAGGCCAGCGTGAGCAGCCTCGTAGCGACAGCGAGCACGGCCGGCCCCAAGAGAGCACGCTGCGCGGGCAGCCCCATGGGGCGCACCCCCAAGACAGTAAGGCCTCACCGCCATAACCATGGCTGCCTGGCGGGAGCGGCGGCGGCTTGGGTGATGAAGGGCTTGGGGAAGGTCATGGGCCTCGCATGGTGGCCGACATCCTTGGCGGATCCCAAGCCCTCTTGTCGAGCCACCGGAGGCACCGCGGCCTCTCAGGTGGTCTCAACACACCGCCTCCTTCGACTCCAAGGACGACCCAAAGTCTATGGCTACCGTGGGCTCGCTCCTCCTGCTGTGTAACTCCCATCATCTCCAACGTTTCCTTCACCAAGACCCTCGTTGATGGGGGCACCGGCCTCAACGTGCTCTCCGTGGAGACCTTCGATACCCTTCAGGTGCTCTACAGTCAGCTAGCGCCCACTGAGCCATTCTTCAGCGCCACCAGTGGCCCCATGGTCCCCCTAGGACAGGTCTTCCTCATTGTCATCTTTGGCACGCGCGACAACAGCCGTACCGAGCTCATCGACTTCGACATAGCCCGCATCAGCCTCCTATACAATGCAATCCTGGGATACCTGTTCCTAGTCAGGTTCATGGCGGTTATCCACCATGGTTACAATTCCCTCAGGATGCTGGGTCCCAGCAACATCATCACCATCACCTGCGATGAGAAAGATGTAGTCCGTTCCCTCGAGCGAGTTTATAGAGTTGCCGCAGCAGAGCATTCCGACGACGAGGGTTGTGCTAGGCCTCGTGAGGTCGTGCCCCTCAGGAAGAGGTAGTTGCTACTCGCTCTAGTTCCTGCCACGGTGAAGAATGTGTTGCCGAGCACCGGTGGCATGGATCCCACAGCTAATACCGGTGTCGGCCTCCTCTTGGTGTAGGAAGGCGTGCCCGGCGGCCGACTCAGGCTAGGATCGGGGGATTCCGCGTGGGAAGTGCCTAGCCTAGCCGGTAAGACGAGGGATGTGCACAGGTCCCACTCGGAGGAGTTTCCTGACACGCACGCCTGCAAGCAAGGAGTATGGCGCCAGATATCAGGATCGCAGGAGCTTATCTCCAGGGAAGTTGGCAGGCCGCAGGAGGCACGGTACACGTGCGGCGAACGTCACCAATAATGCCTTGTCAGCCTAGATGCCACCCCAGGGGAAGCGGCAGGATGTGCGTGGGCGTCGACATCATGCACACCAGCGGCACGGGCTTCCAAAGCCACTCCAAATCTTTGCGTGTCACCACCGACCATGCTCGCGTGCCGTCTCGCTGGGAGAATGTCGGCTTCGCCTCACAGGGGCTGGCTCGATCCATGATGGCACCACGTGAGACACCGGGACCCTACGAGCCCTCAAGGCCTCAGGAGCTGGCCGACCCCTAAGGGCTTGACATCCGCAGCATGCCTCATCAAGCGGCATGAAGCTTCCCCAGCAGCAGAGCTACCAGGTGATTTTTTAGTTTGTTCGGGTCAAGCGGCCCCCACCCCTGTTGTATTTCGCATTTCCCCGAAGTCGGGACTCCCTCGCTATGTAATGGACCTGATTAACCTCTATTAGAGATCATGTCATTTATTTAAGCTTTAAATTCCTCGTCATTGCCTGGGATCTTTGCGCCCCATGATACGTCTCTAACGTATGTATAATTTTTGATTGTTCCATGCTATTATATTATCTATTTTTGATGCCTTATATGCATTATTATGCTATTTTATATTATTTTTTGGACTAGCCTATTAATCTAGAGCCTAGTGCTAGTTTCTGTTTTTTCCTTGTTTTGAGTATTGCAGATAAGGAATATTAAATGGAGTCCAAATGGAATAAAATCTTTGTGATGATTTTTCTTGGACCAGAAGACATCTACCAGACTCGGAGTGCAAGACAAGAGACGTGCCAGGAGGTCACAAGCCAGGGGCGTGGCCACCACTCCTGGCCATGCCTGGTAGGCTTGATGCCCCCGAGCAGGTCTCCTAACCCTATTCTTCGTCCTATAAATTCCCAAATATTCCCCCAATACCAAAAGGAGCCACACAAATACTTTTCTGCCGCGAGAAGCCTCCATTCCCGAGAGATCCAATCTTGGAGCCTTTTCCATTAATCTATCGGAGGGGGATTCGATCACGAAGGGCATCTACATTAACTCCATTGCCCCTCCGATGTTGCATGAGTAGTCCACCATAGACCTACGGGTCATTAGCTAGTAGCTAGATGGATTCTTCTCTCTCTTTGTGCTTGAATACCATGTTCTTCATGATCTTCATGGAGATCTATTCGATGCAATACTCTTTTGCAGTGTGTTTGTCGAGATCCAATGAATTGTGGGTTTATGTTTAGATTATCCATGAATACTATTTGAGTCTTTTCTGAATCTTATATGCATGATTTGATCTTGCTGAAAAACAGAAACATTTGCGCCCAGTCCATGAATTTTATAAATTTATCAGAGCGTCGAATGATTCTTAAATTTTACACATGATTGATATACAAATTTCACAGGTTGTCTTAATTTTTCAGAATATTTGGAGTTACAGAAGTATACAAAGTTTCCAGATTACTACAGACTATTCTGTTGTTTGACAGATTCTCTTTTCTTTGTGTTTTTTTACCTATTTTGATGTATCTATGGGTCGTATCGGGGGGTATGAACCATGGAGGAGTTAGAATACAGTAGATATTACACCAATATAAATAAAGAATGAGTTCACAAAAGTACCTAAAGTGGTAATTTATTTTTCTTATACTAACGGATCTCACGAGTTTTCTGTTAAGTTTTGTGTTGTCAAGTTTTCAAGTTTTGGGTAAAGATTGGATAGATTACGGAATAAGGAGTGGCAAGAGCCTAAGCTTGGAATACCCAAGGCACCCCAAGCCATATTGAAGGATACCAAAGAGCCTAAGCTTGGGGATGCCCCAGAAGGCATCCCCTCTTTCGTCTTCAATCCATCGATAAATTTACTTGAGGCTATATTTTTATTCACCACATGATATGTGTTTTGCTTGGAGCGTCTTGTATGATATGAGTCTTTGATTTTTAGTTTGCCACAATCATCCTTGATGCACGCATATTTTGAGAGAGACATGCATGAATCATGAATTTATTAGAATACTCTATCTGCTTCACTTATATCTTTTGAGCTAGGCAATGTTGCTCTAATGCTTCACTTATATCTTTTTAGAGCACGATGGTGTTTTGTTTTATAGAAATAATTGAGCTCTCATACCTCACTTATAATATTTTGAGAGTCTTTAAACATCATGGTAATTGGTTTAGGTTATAAATTTAGTCCTAATATAATAGGCAACCAAGAAGGATATAATAAAAATGTCCCTATAAAGTGCATTGAGTATTATGAGAAGTTTGATTCCTTGCATAAAGTTTTGAGATATAAAGATGGTAATATTAAGAAACATGTTAGGAAGTAATTGTGAATTGGTAAAAATACTTGTGTAAAGGTTTCCAATTCCCGTAGCATGCACGTATGGTGAACCGTTATGTAAGGAAGGCGGAGCATGATTTGTTTATTGATTGTCAGCCTTTGTGTGAGGGTCGGGAGCGCGTGATGGTTTACTCCTACCAACCTCTCCCCTAGGGTCATGCGTCTAATACTTTGCTTCGATGACTAATAGACTTTTGCAATAAGTATGTGAGTTCTTTATGACTAATGTGAGTCCATGGATTATACACACTCTCACCCTTCCACTTTCGCTAGCCTCTCTAGTACCACGCAACTATTGCCGGGGCATTAAACCCACCATATATCCTTCCTAAAAACATCCACCATACCTACCTATTATGGCATTTCCATAGCCATTCCAAGATATATTGCCATGCAACTTCCACCGTTCTGTTTATTATGACACGTACCATCATTTTCATATTGCTTTGCATGATCGTAAGATAGCTAGTATGATGTTTTCATGGCTTGTCCGTTTTTTATGTCATCTGCTATGCTAGATCATTGCACATCCCGGTACACCACCGGAGGCATTCATATGGAGTCATATTTTATTCTAGATATCGAGTTGTAATTCTTGAGTTGTAAGTAAATAAAAGTGTGATGACCATCATTATTAGATCATTGTCCCATGTGAGGAAAGGATGATGGAAGCTATGATTCCCTCACAAGTTGGGATGAGACTTCGGACTTCATGAAAAATAAAAGAGGCCAGCGAAGCCTATATAAAAGAGAGAGGACATAGATGACCACCAAAAAAAATTAGACAAAGATAGAAGGGACAATGCTACTATCTTTTTTCCACACTTGTGCTTCAAAGTACCACCATGATCCTTATGATAGAGAGTCTCCTATTTTGTCATTTTCATATAATAGTGGGAATTTTTCAATATATAACTTGGCTTGTATATTCCAATGATGGGCTTCCTCAAATTGCCCTGGGTCTTCATGAGCAAGCAAGTTGGATGCACACCCACTTAGTTTCTTTTTGAGCTTTCATACACTTATAGCTCTAGTGCATCCGTTGCATGGCAATCCCTACTCACTCACATTGATATCTATTAATGGGCATATCCATAGCCCGTTGATACGCCTAGTTGATGTGAGACTATCTTCTCCTTTTTTTCACAACCTCCACCATATTCTATTCCACCTATAGTGCTACATCCATAGCTCACACTCATGTATTGCGTGAGAGTTGACAAAGTTTGAGAACATAAAAGGTGTGAAACAATTGCTTGACTTTTCATCGGGGTTGTGCATGATATAATTACTTTGTGTGGGGAAGATGGGGCATAGCCAGACTATATGATATTGTAGGGATAACTTTCTTTTGCCATTATATTTTGAAGAGATACAATTGATTTTTAGTATGCTTGAAATATTATTGTTTATGTCAATATTAAGATTTTGTTTTGAGTCTTATCGATCTGAACATTCATGCCATAATAAAGAATATTACATGGATAAATATGTTAGCTAGCATTCCACATCAAAAATTCTGTTTTTATCATTTACCTACTCGAGGACGAGCAGGAATTAAGCTTGGGGATGTTGATACATCTCCAACGTATCTATAATTTTTGATTGTTCCATGCTATTATATTATCTGTTTTGGATGTTTTATATGCATTATTATGCTATTTTATATTATTTTTGGGACTAACCTATTAATCTAGAGCCTAGTGTCAATTTTTGTTTTTTCCTTGTTTTTGAGTTTGCAGATGAGGAATATTAAATGGAGTCCAAACGGAGTAAAATCTTCGCGATGATTTTTCTTGGACCAGAAGATATCTACCAGATTTGGAGTGCAAGGCAAGAGACCTGCCAGGAGGTCACAAGCCAGGGGCGCGTCCACCGCCGCTGGCCACGCCTGGCAGGCTTGTGGCCCCCAGCAGGTCTCCTAACCCTATTCTTCATCCTATAAATTCCCAAATATTCCCCCAATACCAAAAGGAGCCATGCAAATAATTTTTCACTGCCAGAAGCCTCCGTTCCCACGAGATCCAATCTTGGAGCCTTTTCCGGTAATTTGCCGGAGGGGTATTGGATCACGGAGGGCATCTACATCAACTCCATTGCCCCTCCGATGATGCGTGAGTAGTCCACCACAGACCTACGGGTCCATATCTAGTAGCTAGATGGCTTATTCTCTCTTTGTGCTTCAATACCATGTTCTTCATGATCTTCATGGAGTTCTATCTGATATAATACTCTTTTGTGGTGTGTTTGTCGAGATCTGATGAATTGTGGGTTTATGTTCAGATTATCCATGAATATATTTGAGTCTTTTTTGAATTCTTATATGCATGATCTCATATCTTTTCAAGTCTCTTCGAGTTATTGGTTTGGTTTGGCCAACTAGATTGGTAATTATTGCAATGGGAGAAGTGCTTAGTTTTGGGTTCAATCTTGGGGTGTCCTCACCCAGTGAAATAGTAGGGGTAGTGAGGCACGTATTGTATTGTTGCCATCAGGGATAAAAAGATGGGGTTTTCATCATATTGCTTGAGTTTATCCCTCTACATCATGTCATGTTACCTAATGCATTATCTGTTCTTCATGAACTTAATACTCTAGATGTAGGCAGGAGTCGGTCGATGTGTGGAGTAATAGTAGTAGATGCAGAATCATTTCGGTCTACTTGACACGGATGAGATGCCTATATGCATAATAATTGCCTTGGATATCTTCATAATTATTCGCTTTTCTATCAATTGCTCGACAGTAATTTGTTCACCCACCATATTATTTTCCTTCGTGAGAGAAGCCTCTAGTGAAACCTATGGCCCCCGAGTCTATTTTCCATATTATATTTTCAGATCTATATACCAAAAATACATTGCTGCAATCTTTTTTACTTTTGGTTTACCTTTTGTTTTGGTAATCTTCTATATCTATCTCTATCAGATCTCATCCCTATGAATAATCGTGAAGGGATTGACAACCCCTTTATAGCGTTGGGTGCAAGTGTTTGATTGTTTGTGTAGGTGCGAATATTGGGGACTTGCTTGTCTCTCCTAATGGATTGATACCTTGGTTCTCAACAACCGGGGTAAATACTTATCTACTTTTTTGCATCACCGTTTCCTCTTCAAGGGAAAACCAACGTAAGCTCAAGAATTAGCACCCCACAGCCGCCCCTTGGATGGTCCCATGCACGAGGGTTGGACATGACGTCTGTGCCAGGATTCGTCCTCACACCGCGGAGAAATCCAAGTGACCGAGCTCTGGCTCATGGGATGGACCCTCGTGCAAGCCACCTCACCAAGGTCCTTGGTGTCCCGCCCTCTCGAAGAACCATCACGGGTGGGCAGTGGGGATACGATACGGCTTGTTCTATTGCCGAGCAGGCACCTCATCTCCATTGACGCCTAGCCCCGAAAGCTGCGTGGTGTGCTTCATGCCCATGTTATGGCTCGCGGGGGCACACAACCGCGCCAAAAGCTAGGCGTAAAATCGCCAGGAGAATGCGGGAGGGTTTCCCAAGCCTGGTGCTTGGGATGCCCGACCCCTCCTTTATCGCCGCCCGTGACACTCTCACGTAATAATGAGTCTGGGGTTGTACACGCGCCAGAGCCTCCCAACACGCTAGATTTTGGCCTCGGGAGGACTCCCGTCCATGCCCAAGTGGAAGCCCCATGCTCCACGCTGGCGGATAGATCGAATCGCGATCATACCCACTCCCACTGGAAATCCTATGCTCCGTGCTAGTGGAGAACAAAAACGAAGAACCTCCCCCGTAGGACCGTAATAACATCTAGGTGAACGGCCCTCACCTTCGCAACCGCAGGCTCCCCCATGGCACGTGCCCACCGGTTCTCTATTGGGCCTCACCCGCGTAGGGGTTAGGCACGGTGCATGTGCTTGGGTCGGTCCTAGTGGCGCTGGCACCCAGAGGACTGGGTTATGGGCCCGCGGATACGCCCACGCGGACATCACCTCACCAAGGGCCTTGGTGCCTGTTCTCCTCACATGACACCCAAGTGTAAATCGGTAAGCACGTACCACTCAACGACCAAGTGTTTTCACACAGATCTCTCCCTAGGGCGGTTCCCCCAAATGGCCTCGCCAGGCGAGCCCAAACGACCCCCCGAGCACCACGCATCAGGACCCTTCGCATCAGCGACGGCTAGAGCACGATCAGGGGGCTAAACCCTAGCAACTCAGAGTGTGAGCGTGGTCTCAAAAAGAGGGTACAAGCTCCACCAAGAGTGCTGAACTGAAACTTGTTTTGATCCAAACTAGCATTTAGCTTAAAACATGAAAGACAACCTAACCCCTTTTCTACATACCCCCGCGGGGTCAGCATGGTTCATTGGAGGAAGGGAAAGACAACACAAAAGAAGAAAGTCTAGGCTCCCACAGCGCCGCCTTCGGAGGCCCTGACTCTGGCCTCATCACACCTAGTCAGAGTCCTCCACCTTGATCCAGGCACCTGGGGAACCGTCGGATTCGATCTCGCTCCTGCTTCCCCGGAGGAGGAACTGCCGATGTCGCTACCGCCGCTGCTGCTGCTGTCGCTCTCCATGAAGCAATCCAGGGGATCGCCGGCCTTCCCAAAGATCTTCATGAAGAGCGTGGCGGCTCTGTCAAACATGAAGTGAAGTATGTGCCCTTGCTGCAAGCCGCGGGCAAGGGCAAATGATTTCCACCCATGCTTCAAAAACATAAATCCAAGTGAGCTAGAATCTATTGCCACCTAGGAAGACCCGTTGTAGCAGTCGTCTGGCTACAGCCATAGGCCCAGGGGTGCGTGCTCCTCCATCTCCCTCGGGAAGGAGTCATGGAGCCGAAGCCAAGTGCGGCCTACCCTCCACCCTCATGATGAACTCTTGGACTGCGTTAGCAGAGTGGCCCCACGGACGGGGCGGCCGGGCGGCTGCACCATGCCGCTGGCCTCGTCCGTGGCCACCTTGCTCGCTTCACCCGCGCCCGCGAGAAGAGCCTCTTCCGCGGCTACTCGAGACAATGTGGGACACTGGCAGGAGTCGCCCCGCTCCCGAGGAGGCGCCACGAGCGCAACGACGGACGCGTGGGGATGACCAACGCCCCTTGATGGCCTCGACACACCCGCCTCCCCCATCACCGCCTTCTCCTTCTCAGCGGCGGAGAACTTCCTCAGGGGCGCCATTGCTGCTACAACGGCGAATGGCGATGGAGGTCGAGAACTGGGAGGTTGGGCTAAGGGACTCCTCGCCTCTCCCTTATATAAAGCCCTGATGGACGCCCAGCCTGTGCCCCTTACCTTCGATGAGCCAGCATAGGATTAGGGGAGCAATGATGGCCCCACTCTACGCATGGGCTTTATGTCAGCACCGGACAATTATCGAGGCATCGTGGGTAGGGGTGAGGCCCCATGTTCTGTCATGCGCCACATGTCATGCTTGACTCCCAAGTGATGGGGCCTATGCCGCTCTGGTCTCCTTCCGTTGGACGGGCCATGGCCACTGCGTGCCCATAGACTGTGTCTCCAGACCCGTGGGATCCGGGGGACAGGCCCAGACGCCTACAGTCCAAGGCACCGCGAGTACCATAGGTCGGGCGCTCTCCGTGGGGCCGCATCCTGAAGCCGTCTCGGGGGCCCTAGTGGGGCGTATTAATCAAGAGAGGCACGACTCTCATGCTTGGCTATCTTCGAGGAGTGGGCCCAGGCCCGGAGGTCACCCTTGCATGCGTCGAGGCATCCCGCCACCTCATGGGGGCCTCGGGCGACGAGCTTCCTCGCACGTAGCCCGAGCACAAGCTAACGAGCGTATGGAATATCAGGAAGAGCACCCTATAGGAAGGCTTCCCGAGGAAGGACATGCGAAGGACGATGGCCTGCCAAGGCACGGGCTAGGCACTACATGCCTTGGGGGTTGTCGCCCGAGGTCGCATCACACATCAAGGGCAGGAACCTTGGGCGCCGCACGTCATGAGCTTTCACCGGCCTCGCGGGCCCTGGCCCCCGTGCACGGGGGTTCGAGCTATGTGAGACCTTATCAACAATGCAAGGCTTGCTGCAGAACGGTCCCCAACCAGCTAGGGCATGGGGGCTACGTAAAATAAAACATAAGACCCCGCGAGGGGAGAAAGGGTGTCCAAAGCATGATAAGTAGCTACCAGTTAAGCAAAAGTTACTTGCGAACGTCTCATGCCCGCTCGGGGCCTAGTGGTTCATAACATTACAGGAGAGAAGCGTAAAAACTTAGGTGGAGGAGGCGTCATCTTCATCATGGCCGCCAGAGGTCACGATGTTGGGTTCTACAGTAGGTGCATCGCATGCCAATTAAAATATTCCTACGCGCAGAACATCCAAAAACTTGCTATGGAGATGGATCACAGATTGTTACCACTAGACGCGCAATGCCGTGCAGTAGATTGGAGCAGCGCGTTCGTGTGGTCTATCTACTCCTCGTCCGATCTCCCTCGAACAGCTGTTCTGATCTCCCTCGAACAGCCGGTCGCCGGATCCCACGCATAGGTTCACAGGAGCGGCATAAGTGCACCGCCTCTAATGGTATCCGCGTGTGTAGGAGGAACACCCATGCAGCGAACTTCTAGGTCTGATCACACGGTCGGCGGCAATGAGTGGAGGTGGCTAGTTGCAACTCATGCAAATCCCTAATGATAGCGCCGAAGCGATCAATTGGATGGGTGTGCCGCACCTCCACTATATATAGGCATACGGCGCGGGCTCAACTCTTGGGCCTCGCATGGATCCTAAAGCCCACATGTTCCTTCCCTTAAGCGTGCGACCCTTTAGGTTCTCATCCACTTAGTCGCGAGTTAGATCACATCTGGCTCGACCGGTCGGTAGCGGCCTCTAGCAGGATGTGCCGACTCCAAGTGTCCGATGAAGATGGTAAGGCGAACCTGTACTTCACACTTCTGTTCCCTTTGCCACACGATATATG
Organism: Hordeum marinum; assembly: GCA_022496015.1. NCBI lineage: Eukaryota > Viridiplantae > Streptophyta > Magnoliopsida > Poales > Poaceae > Hordeum > Hordeum marinum. Next base: position 179,414,167 of record CM039678.1, on the reverse strand, counting down.
TTGTCGTGCACAAGGCGACATGGTCATCCTTGTTACAGCAGGACCTCTTGTTCTCCTTCCGGTGAATCCGACCGACACTTAGGATTATCTCATAATCCTCATCGCATGGCCATGCTTATCCAGGCCGGATCACCCAAGGGCCCCCCAGAATATATCTCTCCTAGTAGGAGGGGCAAATCCCATCTTGCTCGACCATGTCTCGTAGCATGGGTCTAGACAAGCCCGAAACCTACCTTTGTAACTACCCAGTCACGGAGTAGCGTTTGGTCGGCCCAAAGCAAGTCTGTCTCCATCTCAAGTACATGCGCCAGCTTAGGTCTTAGGACATAGAACGTATGTTGTACTAGAGACTCACAGATGACCTATTGATGCGTCTCGCAATTGGGTCCGTCCAACTCAGACCTTATCTCGACTCGGATCTGACTATGTCGAATCTGACTAGACCTTTCCGAGTCCATATTATCCGGCTAGCATCCAATGCTACATGGTCAGTGAGACCGGACCATCCACCGTGTCATATGCTAGTCTAACTGGCTACGCGTCCACACATCCCTTTCAACTAGGGCCATTTAGGACAGTTATCATAGAATGTGTAGTCTCAGAAACAAGTCACATACTTGTTAATACACGTCAATGATAATGTCCAAGGACTATCTTTATTCATAAACACATAAGAAATATCATCATGGACGATTGCCTCTAGAGCATATCTCCAACAGTCTCCCACTTGCACTAGAGTACATCAAATAGACATTGAATGCCCATAGCTCTAACGTGACCCTCATGCTTGGGTTGTGGAAGCGGCTTAGTCAACGGATCTGCAACATTTGCATCCGTTTGAATCTTGCACAAATTGGTATCACCTTTCTCTACGAGCTTTCGTATCAAGTGATATTTTCAGTCTATGTGCCTGGCCTTGTGGTGTTGTCTCGGCTCCTTGGCCTTTGTGATGGCACCTGAATTATCGCAATAAAGGTCCAATGGTTTTGACCAGCCCGGGAACACACCAACATCTTCGAGGAACTTCCGAATCCAAACACCTTCCTTTGCGGCTTCACAAGCCGCAATGTATTCAGCATCTGTTTTGGAGTCGGCCATCGTATCTTGCTTGGAACTCGTCCAGCTCACTGCTCCTCCATTCATGATATACACGAATCCAATTTGCGATCGACAATCATCCCTGTTGGTTTGGAAACTAGCATCAGGGTAACCCTTTACACAGAGCTCCTCCTCTCCTCCATAAACTAGGAACATCTCTTTAGTCCTTTTTAGGTACTTCAAGAGAGTTTTCACCGCTTCCTAGTGACTCTCACCTGGGTCGGCCTGGTATCTGCTTGTTAAGCTTATTGCATAGGCAACATCAGGTCGTGTACATAGCATGGCATACATGATGGATCCAATTGCCAAGGCATATGGAATCCTACTCATCCGGTTTCGCTCATCAGAAGTCGTAGGAATCTGAGTCTTGCTTAGCCTTATACCATGTGAAACGGGCAAGAACCATTTCTTGGCCTCACTCATGTTGAACCTCTTCAACACTTTGTCTATGTACGTGCTCTGGCTCAAGCCGAGCAGCCTCCTCGATCTATCTCTATATATCTTGATGTCTAAAATGTACACTACCTCTCCAAGGTCTTTCATCGAAAACTTGCCATTCAATGATTCCTTGACTGAGTTCAGCATCGAAACATCATTTCTGATATGCAGTATGTCATCCACATACAAGATCAAAAATACTACCGAGCTCCCACTAGACTTCTTGTATAAAAAATAGTCGTCTTCGTTCTTGATGTAACCAAGGTCAACGATGACTTCATCAAAACGAATGTTCCAACTCCGAGCTGCTTGCCTCAATCCATAAATGGATCTCTTGAGCTTGCATATTTTAGCAGCGTTAGTTGGATCGACAAAACCTTTGGGATGTATCATGTATACATCCTCTTTTAAATTTCCATGAAGGAAAGCCGTTTTGACATCCATCTTCCATATCTCATAATCAAAATATGCAGCTATAGCTAGTATGATCCTCACCGACTTTAGCATTGCTACCGGCGAGTAGATCTCGTCGCATTCAATTCCTTGAACTTGTCCATTACCTTTAGCGACAAGCCGAGCCTTGTGGATCTGAATATTTCCATCCACATTGGTTTTCTTCTTCAAGACCCATTTGCAACAAACGGCAACTACGCCAGGTGGCGAATCAACCAAGTCCCAGACGTGATTGTCATCCATGGACTTTAACTCAGATCTCATGGCCTCTAGCCATGCTCCGCTCCCAACTCCACTATTGGTTCTCTGATCGACACCAGTGTGATCTCACCACCAACCGAGTTGTCCCCGAGTGGCTCTCAAATTTCTTCGAGTCGCACCGTTCTCCCACTGGCCTCCTCACTGAGAAACTCTTTCTCTAGGAAAACCCAGTTCCGAGCAAGAAACACTTTTTTCTCTTCTCGGTTGTAGAAGTTATATCCCAAGGTTCCCCTCGGATATCTCACGAATATGCGTTTATCCGACTTGGGTGTAAGCTTGTCCTACATGAGTCGCTTGACAAATGCTTCACAACCCCAAATCTTTAGAACAAACAAACTAGGACTCTTCCCAGTCCACATCTCATGTGGTGTCTTGTCTACGGATTTTGATGGTACCCTATTAAGTGTGAAAGCTGCAGTTTCTAGAGCGTATCCCTAGAATGACAAGGGTAAATCTGGTTTTCTCATCATCGACCGAACCATGTCCAAAAAGGTTCAATTTCTCCATTCTGACACATTGTTTCTCTGCGGCGTACCTGGAGGTGTGAGTTGAGGTACTATACCTCAGCTTTTCAGATGATTATCAAACTCCTGCTCATGTACTCACCTCCACGATCTGATCGTAGAAGTTTTATCGTCTTGCCGAGCTGATTTTCAACCTCGTTCTGAAACTCTTTGAACTTTCCAAAAGTTTCTGACTTGTGCCTCATCAAATAGACATATCCATATCTACTCAAGTCATCGGTAAAAGTCACGAAGTATTGATAGCCACCTCTGGCCGTTGTGCTCATCAGACCACACACATCACTGTGTATAAGCTCCAACGGCTCGAACGCCCTCTCGCAACTCATCACAAAAGGAGACTTAGTCATCTTGCCTAGCAAGCATGATTCGCATGTCTCGAACGACTCAAAGTCAGACGAAGTTAGGAGTGCATCATCATGGAGCTTCTTCATGCGTTTCAGACTAATGTGTCCAAGCTCGCAATGCCAGAAGTATGTCAGATTTATCTCATTAGGCTTATACCTCTTGACATTTACGTTATAGACTGGTTTCATTTCTAGATTTAAAATAAATAGCACATCTACTATGGGTGCATAGACATGGAACATTCCATTCAAATAAAATGAACAACCATTGTCCTTTATATTGAATTCATAACCTTGACTCATCAAGCATGAGGCAGAAAATAAATCTAGAAGGAAGCTTGAGCTACCTCCAACGCAACAACTCTTGCTTTGTTGCCGACCCTGATGTCAATCTCCCCTTGTGCCACATGCCTAGTTCTTACCAGCCCCTGCATCGAGTTGCATATATGAACAACCGATCCGGTTTTCAAATACCCAAGAGCTACTAGGTATGTCAGCAAGGTAAATGTCTATAACATATGTAACAAGTGTACCTTTGCCTAAAGAAGCATCTCCGGCCTTATTGCCGTGCTTAGCAGCCACTTGCTATAGTTCCTCTTCGAGTGATCAGCTTCCTTGCAATGAAAGCAAATGGTCTTTGAGTTCGGTTCGGACTTTTGCTCAGCGGTGGAGACAGCCTTCTCCGTGCCCTTTGCCTTACCCTTTTTCTTGGACCAACTCTTTTTGAACTTAGCCGAGTTCTGCACCATCAACACTTGATGCATGCCTTTCTTAATATCTTGCTCTACCACCTTGAGCATCCCATGCAATTCAGTGAGCTTCTTATCCATGTCGTCCATATGATAGTTCGGGACGAACGTCCCATAGCTAGGTGGAAGAGAAACCATAATTGCATCTGCGGACAGCTCCTCACCAAGTGGGAAGCCTAACCGATCCAAAGCTTGCACATACCCGATCATTTTGATCACATGTGGGCTCAGTGTACCACCCTCCTTCAGCTTACAATCCGTCAAGGACTGCTAGACGTTGAACCTTTCGGTCTTAGCCTGCACCTGAAACATTCTCTTCAAACTCTCGATCATATCGAAATCCTGAATGTTTTCAAAATGTTGTTGCAAATCAGGCTCCATACAAGCCAGCATGAGGCAGCTGATCTCGTTTGATTCATCAACGAGTTTCTGGTGGGCATTCTTGGTTGTGGCGTTAGCATTCTCGGCAAGTTCCTCTGGAAGTGGATCCTCTAGAATATTTTCCTTTTTATCATGCTTGAGAACAATTCTCAAATTTCTATACCAGGTGGTAAAGTTTGTTCCATTCAATTTATCCTTTTCCAGAATTGATTTCAATGCAAAGTTGGGTTGAGCAGGCGGTGCCATTGATCTACAACAGAAAATATGCAATCACTAAGCAATGTGTTTATGTAGAGTAATTCAAGCCTTAAACAGAACTACTCCCATTGAAGTCAGCATCCCTCCGCAAACTCTCAGTGATTTAGTCCCGTCTAACGCGAGCGACTAGTGAACTCTAGCATCACTAGTAGCCAACTTGCCTATTCGGTAAGCAACTCCTTGCTAATCGTATCTCTATATGACTCGTGTCGGTTCGGTAGGTATCTCATACCCCGGCTCCTAGCCTTCTCTGCCACAAGGCCCAAAACCGTTTTGATAGCCTTGTCAAGTTAACCCGATGCAGTGCATGTCCGTGTCTGACACGAACCCTCCAGTTCAAGGACACCTAGTAGCACCTCAATTTTATGAGCCCACCACTAGACGTACTTGACATGCGAAGGTGCAACATCCAGAATGGAAATATGCTTGATATTAATGAGGGATCTTTCTACCATACTAACATGCATATAAATAAGAAGCAATATCCATCACATATAAACATAAGTGTGTGAAATACTATGGCTCCTTCATGGGCGTCCTTCCATGGTAGGCTCCTACTCTGATGACCAAGGTGAAACTCCATCTTGTTCGTCACGCCAAGACGCCAAACTCTCGAACTTTATCTCTATCCTCCAACTACTACATCTAGTAATGAATTTACAGAGAATCACAAGTCGATGCGCAGGTCGTTATACAATATAATGACAGCACTTTGGCTCCTACCGGCTAACAATCATGACACGCAGGTCATGTTAAGTTACACACATGCATCACATACACATGAGCCATACTATTCACATCAAACCTGCAAAACAAACTTGTGCATAGAATCGCATTCTATTGGTTTGTATGATCGTGTACGAAATACAAGGCGCTACACGCATGGCGGTCCCGTCGGCACTATGTTTTCGGAAATCACAAATCGCATCTGCACTCCGATCACGCCAAATTTTCGAATCAGACCGATCTCATCGATCATCGTGAACCTGATTCGGATTTACGTTTCACGGTTAATCCCGATGGAGAGTATCGACCGGTAGGGGTAGGTTGTGTCACGACCTCATCGATTCCGATTGACAGAAAAACATAGCCTCAATCTATCCCGATGTGCAGCTGATCTCATCAATCGTGCACACTGTCGACCTTATGAACGACGACGTATCTCATCCACCGCCTCCACATATCAAATATGCATCCGATCTGTATCCAAATCCTATAATAGAGGCTTTGATACCACTATTGGGTTCTACCATAGGTGCATCGCATGCCAATTAAAATATTCCTATGTGCAGAACATCCAAGAAATTGCTATGGAGATGGATCACAGATTGTTACCACTAGACGTGTAGTGCCGTGCAGCGGATTGGGGCAGCACATTCGTGTGGTCCGTCTCCTCCTCATCCGATATCCCTCGAACAACCATTCTGATCTCCCTGGAACAACCGATCGTCGGATCCGACATACAGGTTCGCCGGAGCAGCGCAAGTGCACTGCCTCTAACGGTATCCACGCGTGCAGGAGGAACACCCGTGCGGCGGACTGCTAGGCCCGATCACACGGTTGGCGGCAACGAGTGAAGGTGTCTAGTTGCAACTCATCAAAGCCCTAATGACGGCATTGAAGCGATCAACTGGATGGGTATGCTGCACCTCCACTATATATAGGCATCCGGCACGGGCTCAACTCTTGGGCCTCGCACGGATCCTAAAGCCCACATGTTCCTTCCCTTAAGTGTGCGACCCTTTAGGTTCTCGTCCACTTGGTCGCGAGTCAGATCACATCCGACTCGACCGGTCGGTAGCCGCCTCTATCAAGACGTGCCGACTCCAAGTGTCCGATGAAGCTGGTTAGGCGAACCTGTACTTCACACTTCTATTCCATTTGCCACACGATATATGTTGTCGTGCACAAGGCAACATGGTCATCCTTGTTGCAGCACGACCTCTTTCTTGTTCCGGTGAATCCGACCAACACTTCGGATTATCTCATAATCCTCATCGCATGGCCATGCTTATATAGGTTGGATCACCCGAGGGGGCCCAGAGTATATCTCTCCTAGTAGGAGGGGCAAATCCCATCTTGCTCGACCATGTCTCGCAGCATGGGTCTGGACAAGCCCGAAACCCACCTTTGTAACTACCTAGTCAAGGAGTGGCGTTTGGTCGGCCCAAAGAAAGTCTGTCACCATCCCGAGTACATGCGCCAGCTCAGGTCTTAGGACATACAACGTATGTTGTACTAGAGACTCATAGATGACCTATCGCTGCGTCTCATAGTTGGGTCTGTCCAACTCAGGCCTTATCTCGACTCGGATCCGACTATGTCGAATCCGACCAGACCTTTTTGAGTCCATATTAATCGAATAGCATCCAATGCTACATGGTCAGTGAGACCGCACCATATCCACCATGTCATATGCTAGTCTAACTGGTTGCGCGTCCATACAACCCTTTCAACTAGGGACCATTTAGGACAGTCATCATACAATGCATAGTCTCACAAACAAGTCACATACTTGTTAATACACATCAATGATAATGTCCAAGGACTATCTTTATTCATAAACACATAGGAAATATCATCATACATGATTGCCTCTAGGCATATTTCCAACACGCGGTGCCAAGCCTCCCGCTCTCCTGGGAAGGCGCATCCTAGGTGAACCGCCTGACCAACAACTCCACGTGCTTGCGTACCTCCTCCCTGAGGGGGCTTCGAAGCTCCTCTGGCACCGGGTCCATCACGCTAGAGAGGTCGAAGGAAGGATCATGGATGTCACACCCTATGTTTGTATCACATTGTTATCTTTGGGTTTATAAAATTTTGAGCCAACTAAAACTTTTTCTCTGTGTTTGTGCTTGCTTGCTATGTTGTTTGCTTGCTTGTTGATTGTGTTTTATGGCACTACTAGGTTCTATTCCACTTCATATTCATCTTCCTTGTTCCAAACCTCTAGCCTAATGATCATGCCATGTGAATAGTGCCCAAAACTATTTTTATCAAATTTTGTTTTAACCAAAAATGATTTATTTAATTTAAGTTTCCAAAACCCCCTGAAATGAGGTTTGCACTACAAGTCCTCAAATCAGGTGGACCCTTCTTTCCCAAAGGCTTTATTTCAAACCTACCATATATATGACTTCTCAAAACCACCAAAGATTATTTTTAAAGATTATTTTCATATTTTATTTAAAGGCTTTTTCTTAAGGCCAGAAATGGTTTTTCCAAGGGAAAAATTATTTAAATGCTTTAAAAATATTTTAGAAAATTTAGAGAAACTCAGTGGACATATATTTTCCATATATACGAGTTTAAACACATGGGTATGATCAGATCATGGGCAAAACCCCTCAACACCCTTTCTATTCAGATCAAACTTTTGGAATATTTCTATAAGAAATATTCTCAATAAATTCCAGGAAAATTCTATCAAGTGAACACTATCATGGGGGGTGGTCTTGCAAAGTTTTATCCCAATCCAAGTTGGTTTGGTTCATCAAATCATCCCAAAACCATTCCTGTCCAGAATCAAATTTGAGCAACTTTACATTGTGAAGTGTCTTCCCTTGGCCTCAAACTTTGTGGGCATGCTCTAATGACCAAATATTGATGATACACTAAGTGGTGCATCAAGCGTAAAAGCCTAGCATCATTGGATCTACAGAAATCAGATTCTGCCAATTTCTAGGGTTCATCAAATTTCCATTATCAACTTTTTCCTCTTGAGCTCAAACTTGGTGAATCCTCTCATTTCTACCTAGCCTTTGACCCTAGTAAATATCACAGTAAGCTGGTAAATATTTCTTGCCCAAAACCTCATCAAACACCTTATGGTGATTTTGTAAAACCAGCTTTTTCACCCCTTTCCCATTTACCCTTGGCCCCAACTTTTTCCCACAGCCTCCTTTGGATACATTTTACCTCCAGTAAAAGTTCCATGGACAAATACCAAGTGTAAGGTGGGGTAAATCCCCTATTTCTACCCTGACAGCATCTTTTTCTATCCTCCCCTGCCTATTTCTTTTCTCCCCTAGCTCTCCTTAGCCTCTAAGGCATCCAAGAGCATCTCCAGGCCCCCCCAGGAGCTAGTGGACAAGGTGGGCACCCCAGAGCACGCAGGCAGCAGCAATGTCGGCCATACGCACGCTCTGGAGCACACTACAGTGCGCTCCCGCGCTATAGCCGCGGCCCAATGGCTGCCTCCGACCACCTTGGGCCTCCCCCGCATGTCCCCCGAGACGTCCTCAGCGTCCATGACACGGCAAACGGTTGGCGCCCTCCTCTCTCTCCTTCCTCCGCCCTCCCACACGCGTGCCCGGCGCCGCCCGGTTCGTCCAACCGGGGATCTCACACGCGCGGGCATCTCCCCTTCTCTCCTCCTTCCCTCAGGCCTAGACCGACCCCAGGAGCGCCCCAGACTCGCCCCCGTCTCCCCCCATGCCCTCTGGCCTTGGCCACGAGCTTGCCGGTGCACCAGCATTCGGTGGACTCGCCCCCTCCTATAAAAGGGCCTCCTGGGACCCTCTCTCCCCTCTGGTCTCTCTCTCCTCTCCCCAATAGCCCCCCTTCGCGTTTCGAGGACCGCCCGACCTCTCTGCGCTCGGGATCGACCCGAGGGCCGCCGCGGCCATCTCTCCGTCAATCTCATGGTAACGGCGTCCTCCGACCCTCTTTCTTATCTCGTTGATCCTCCCTCATCACTGACGCATTCCCCCTTCCCTGTCCTCTTTGCAGCCCGGGAACAGCCCCGATGACCCCTTCCCGAAGCGCCCTCAGCCGTGGGTGCTCGCCGCTGGCGACTCCGGCCACCTTCGGCCTCCATTCCACCTCTAGGAGACCGGCGGCTCGACCCCAAGCCCGTTCGCCTCATCGCATGCCGTTGATGTGCCCCATGACGTTACCGCTGAGCCTCTCCCCCTCCCTGTCCCGAGGTGGGAGAAGGACCTGACAGGTGGGGCCCACCTATCGGCCTCTCTTCCTCCCTCCCGCTCTCTCTCTCCTCCCCCTCGTGTCGCTGACAACCGGGCCCCGCGCATCAGGTTGGAACCTGACCACGCCCGAGGCCGGCCGGCCCAGCCTCTGGCCGCCTCTGGCCCAGGTCCCAGTGGCCTTTTCTCTCTTTTTCTTTTTCTGTTTTCTGTTGATTTTGCAAAAATCCCACAATAATAAATATTTATCCTATGACAATATTTCTTCCACCAAAAATCTTAGAATAATCCATAGAATTTAATAGTGCCTTTTATAAAAATATTTGAAAACATTTTTAGTACTCTTTTATTTTAAAACCTATATATAGGCACCTTTTTGCCTCTGTTATTTTATTTCCAAAATCTTTTTCACAACAAAACTCTAGGATAATATTTTTAGTATGACATTGGGTATTTATCATAGTAGGTTAACATTTTTGATAGTAGTTTGTGTACTCTGTTTTGTGTGATTGCTTATTTTTATCGCCTTATTTCGCGACGATAGATTGCATGGTTGACGAAGAAGTTGGACCCGAAGACTTCGAAGACCCCTAAGACTTTGTTGAGCTAGGCAAGCAGCCCTTTGATCAGGATAAGAAACCATTTTATTGCACGTCATATAGCACTTTACTTTCATCGTATTTGATCATGTGTTGTGGTGTTCCCCTTTCGATGGGATGCCTCCAGTACTTCTCCATTGACACTTGCATCGTGCATGACCCTACCCCTTATGAGGGTTGTGCGGGTGGGAGTAGTTAGGTTGCTAATAGTGGCTACGCAAATGGGATGGGACTTACGCATAGTGGTAGCAAGAAAGGAAATGATTTCAAAGTTTTTCGAAAACCCCATCGGGTGCCACTAATGCCCGAGAGAGATGATGAGAAGATAGGTGACCACTTGAGAAAGAAGTGGTGTGCCGGAGCAAGTTGAGATTGTGTTTTCAAAAACAGATTAGATTTAAGATTTGTCGACCATCCCAACCTTACATGCGCAACCACGATACCCCTTATGGGACGGGGCTTTGTTGATTACTATGGTTGGTACTAGCAAGGAGCCCGCATTACTAGTGGCAAGGGTGAAGTGGTCACTCTTGAGACGGGGTCATCCTAGAGAGGAAGCTCATGCGCTGTCTTTACAGGCACCGGGCACACCGTTGCGTGCCCTCATGGATGATACGAGTGATGTATATCACGAGGGATGGCACCAACGACCGGACTCTTTGTATAGTATCACCATGGGAAAGGCATTGTTCGGGTGCTTACCTCGGGTATGTCATATACCGCGAGTCGTGGATGACACGGAAGTTCTCCGAGTCTTATGGGTAAAGTGTGCAACCTCTGCAGAGTGAAACTATTTGAATAGCCATGTCCATGGTCAAGGACAGTTGGGTGGTGTTGCTTAAACTACGTCCGGATGTTTTCATAAAATTTCGTGTGATTACGGATGTGATGGTGACAAGAGGTCACATGAGCTAAGTCCGATGACTTAGTGCGAGGATTGAACTAAGTCCGATGACTTAGCGTGAAGAGTGAACATGAGATGTTCAACCAATACTTATGATGATATCTGCAATTTGTTCACATGGATACCTGCTAGTTGTTGATGCATGCTCACTAGTTACTTGATCATGACATTTGCATTCAAATTAGCTTTCCGCAAAATCACCTGCTTTGTGCTATATCATGCATCATTGTTACCTTGTTCCACAACTTGGGTTGCTTGCGAGTACATTCAAAGTACTCATTGGCTTGCCACTGGTTATTTAATTGGCCAGGCATGGAAGAACAGGAGTATGTTGAAAAGTTCATTGGAAACGAACATGCGAACTACGACGCTTCCCGGTAAGAATGCATGTAGGTTAAGGCAGATGGCATGGGTTCACGCTTTCGACCAAGATTTCCGCTGCTTGTACTGGTTTAAGTGTTTGGCCCTTGAGGCCCTATCTATGTAAGACTTGACCTTAATGGTCTTTATTTGTGTAAGACGTTAAGTGTGGATGTAAGACTCTTGTTATTCAGCTTCTGTGTGTTTAGTGAGCATTGATCTCTGGGATCACTGTTCAGGTGCATTTGGTGATCACGACTTATGAGTCGGGGTCCCCACAATGGCGGTGGAGGTTGGAGAAGATGCACGTTAGCGCATAGTCCAGGTGGTCACGCACGCTTGACTCGATGTCCTCCTCCACCTTGGAGACGCCCGATTCCAGCATTCTCCACCACCTTCGAGGAAAAGTCGTGATAGCCACCATCATCGTGCGTGCTCGGCAGCTCCGGGATATCCCTGACAAAGCGACAGATGCACTGCCTGCACGATGCGCAAGGCCGAGGAACTTCCCAGCGCACTACGCCTCCATCAGAGGTGCTCGCCCGTGTCGTCCTGGGCCATCTGCACAGCATCAGCGGCTTCACTGACCTGAGCCTGCAGTGACGCCAACTCCACGCTGACGTCCTCCTTTCTCGCGACGGCAACCTCAAGATCGGCCTTGATGCTCTACAGCCAGGCTCAGAGTGTGTCCACCTCCCCCTGGAGCACGTCGCAATGGAGCTCGATGTGGGCCTCCTGCCGGTCTAGCTCGTTGTAATACTCCTCCATGGCGGCCTCCCGCTCCCCATCCACCCTCACGTCGGTGTCGGCGTAGGCCTCCTCATGCATTGCCGCGAGGGTGGCCTCGTCGACAAGGACCCAGCCCTCCAAGGTCTCAAGGCGCCCGCACTCCGCCTCCTGGTCGAAGGCGGTCCTAGCGGTCTCTCGCTAGCGGAGGGCCACATCAGCCTCCCGCACAATGATGTCCGCCTCCCTGGGGGCCAGCTCTGCTTCGCGCTCGACGCCTGGTGCAGTGTGTGTGGCGTCACGAGCCACGCGCCCTCCGGGCGTTACCGGGCCGAGTGCGGGAGTGGAGGCCTCACCAGCAGGCAGTGTGTGGGAGGAGGCCCTAGGTGAGGCCTCCCCTCCGCCTCTTGAGCGTGGGCACCCTATGAATCTCAGCGGTCAGGCTCGCTGACAAGGATGGAAATGCAAGAAGAGGCCTGGATGACAAAACACTTACTCGTTGTTGGTTGCCTAGTGTCGCCACGCTGGAGTCGGTGTCGAAGTCGCTGCCCCGCTCCGGCGCTCATGGTGTCCTTCTTCTCCACCATGGGAGAGAGAAGGAAGATGGAGATGATTTTCGCATAGGGAAGAAGGAGCGGGGATGGGAGATGAATGGTGGAACTGCGTAATGGTGGTTCTTCCATCGGGTATGACAGTTTTCTAGGCGGAAGCGCAGTTCACGAGGCGTCATGGGGGAGTGGAGGCAACGTGCGCCCCAGCACACGCCACGTGTCTATCCATAGGCGGTTAGGGCCTGCGTTGTTTCGCTCTCCCAGCAGGCCGTATCATGCACATCGTGGTCCCTAGGTCTACTGTCGGGCCCCTGGGACCGAGGGTACCTAGGCATGTCTGTCTATGGCTCGAGAGGTAGGGCTGCCTTAGGCACTGGGTGGCCCTCCTACGAGCTTCAACGACTAGGTCCTCGCGAGGGCCCATGCCCCGTGAGGTGCGTGGAGGTATCATCAACAAGGGCCTCCCGAGGTCTCTCTATGGGGCTGACCCCGAGACCCTTAGAAGGCGGGTCCATCTAGAGCTGGCCCGACGAGGCCTTACCGCCCTGTTCCCGCACATGGGTGACACACGTCATGCCATGTGGTGCCAGGAGCCGTGCCAGCGGGTGCGGACAGAGAGGCTTTCCTCTTTGGTGATAGAGGAGTAGCAATAGCTTACGGGTTCCCAAAGCAATCCCCAAAGGTTGCCCTTCCGGTGCAAGAAGACCAGGACCAAGGGCTCAATAGGATGGAGGTCATCCCCGATCCCACAAGCGCGTCACGACGAGGGGCTTTAGCAGGCGAAGACCACCTTTTGTCAGGATTGGCTGCAATCCTGCCCCCCTTCAAACTGGCCGTTGTGGCAACCCTTCCCGCCTTGTATTTTCGAGGGAAGACGACCAGGGCCAATATAAGAGAGGGAACCAGCTACCATAGATGGGAGACACTTTGCTTGGCAAGAACACGCCTTGTACTCATCTTCTCCCCCAAGCAATCCACCAAGCAAGAGTAGGGTCTTACACCGCGAGGTGGCCCGAACCTGGGTAAAGCCATGTTCGTTCCTTGTTCATCTTCCTTAGGGTGAGCTGTCGTAGGGTCGTGGTGAGGTTGCAAAGTAGAGTAGGGCGGGAGAGCAAGCACACCCAAGAGTTCGAACCTTCTTGGGTCTGTGGAGCCCCAATTGACTGCTTTCGTTGTTGACCTCGTTAAGATGGTCTGCTTGCAACACTTACAAGAACAACGCCACCTCCATGAGTGAATACATATCCGCTCATGGCTTTTATCTCATCAGCATCAGAGATCCAGTTTGAGTCACTATACCCTTCAAGCACCTTTGGGTACCCAGTGTAGAGAATTCCATAACTCGTAGTGCCCTTCAAAGAGCGCATAACTATTTTTAAAGGTTTCAAATGATCATCTCCTGGTTTTGGGACAAACCGGCTGAGTTGGCTAACCGCAAAAGAGATGTCAGGTCTCATGGAGTTAGCTAAATACATAAGCGAACCAATAATATGAGAGTATTTCCATTGACCTCTAGCAATTCTTTGATTCCTTCAAAGCAACACGCTAGCATCATAAGGTGTTGGAGAGGGCTTGCAATCATTATAACCAAAGCAACTCAAGATCTTTTCCGCATATGAGATTGAAGCAATGTAATCCCACCATCATAATCTCTCAACAGCTTGATATTCAGAATAACATAAGCTACTCCTAAATCCTTCATCTCGAAACAATGATATAGGAAATCCTTGACCTCCTTGATAACATTCAGATTTGTTCCGAAAATCAATATGTCATCAACATACAAGCAAAGGATGACTCCCTCGCCCCACCATGGCAATAGTACACACATTTGTCCGCTTCGTTTACAAAAAAGCATGCAAATGTTAAAGTTCTTTCAAACTTCTCATCCCACTTCTTAGGTGTTCGATTAAGTCCATACAAATACTTCAACAATGTGCACACCTTTCCTTCCTGACCGTCCACTTAAACCCATCTGGTTTTCCATTTAAATTTCCTTGTTCAACTCTTCATTTAGGAAAGCAGTCTTAACAACCACTTGATGAACGAGAAGACCATGTGAGGCAGCTAGTGAAAGTAATACTCGAATAGTGGTGAGAGGAGCCACAGGTGAGTAAGTATGAAAGAATTCTTCACCTTCCTTTTGGGTATAACCCTTGGCCATGAGTTGTGCCTTGTACTTGTCAACGGTACCATCAGGCCTAAGCTTCTTCTTGAACACACATTTGCACCCTATAGTTTTGCACCCATAAGGACGATTAGTAATCTCCCAAGTTTCATTTGCCAAGATGGAATCCATCTCACTACGGACTGCTTCCTTCTAGGAGTTAGCATCTTCAGATGCATAGGCCTCCGAAATAGAACTAGGAGTGTCATCCATGAGATACACAAGAAAAGAAAATCATCACCAAAAGACTTTACAGTCCTATGAAGTCTCATTATTCTCCTCCACAAGATCTTCAAGATGTTGCATCCAAATGGTTTGTTCAGAAATTGCAACTACATCTCGACTTGATGAACTAGGCAACTCCTGATTTGACGAGATAGCCATATCCTTTATGGGAAAGATATCTTCAAACAAAGTTGCATCATTCGACTCCATGATTGTACCAACATGCATGTCTGATACCTCTGATTTTACAATCAAGAATCTATAACCAATGCCATGAAAATCATAGGCCAGGAAAACATAATCCACAGTTTTTGGTCCTAGCTTGCGCTTCTTTGGAATTGACAGAATGACTTTCGCCAAATAGCCCCAAGTTCGTAGGTAATAGACTTTTAGCCTTTTCTTCTCCCATTCCTCAAATGGAGTTATTTATTTGTTCTTTGTGGGAACTTGTTTTTGGAGATGACAAGTAGTCAATATCGCCTCCCCCACCATGACTTGGAGAGACCCGATGTTTCTAACGATGTGTTACCCAAATCATTTAGAGTACGGTTCTTTCTTTTGGCTACCACTTTTGACTAAGGTGAATATGGAGCTATACTCTCATGGATTATACCATGTTCCTCATGAAAAGGATCAAATTCATTGAAAAATATTCTTCACCATGATTGGAACTAAGCCTCTTGATTTTCCGATCAAGTTGGTTTTCCACTTCAGCTTTATAGATCTTGTAGAAATTTAAAGCCTCATCTTTGGATTTCGAAATATACACATGGCAATGTCTAGTGGAGTCACCAATTAATGTCATAAATTATTTCTTTCCACCTTTTGTCAAAACACCATTCATTTCACAAAGATCTGAATCTGTGGCGCAAGATTTCTTGTTTCCGCAGTTGTATAAGACTTACAAGGTTGCTTAGATTGCACACAAAATTGACGCTTAGATCCCTTGACAACGGTGAAATTAGGGATTAAGTTCAACTTGGCTAGCGACGACATACAACCTAAGTTAACATGATAGAGACGTGAATGCCATACGTTTGATTTGCTATTGTTGCAAACATGATTAACAACTTTATTTCAAATATCTGACAAGGATAGTGTGAACAAGCCTCCTGAGTCATAACCTTTACCAACAAAAGTTCCATACTTGGATATTACAAATTTATTGGATTCAAAGACAAGGTTGTAGCCATTGATACGTCTCCAACTTATCTACAATTTTTTATTGTCCATGCTAATATATTATAATTCTAGGATAAATTTTGGGTATTGATTTACCAATTTATAATATTTTTGAGCACTAACCTATTGAGCCAGTGCCCAGTGCCAGTTGCTGTTTTCTGCAAGTTTTTGACTTTTCAAGTTTACAGTACCAAACGAAATCCAATTGCCGCAAAACTTTTTGATGATTTTTTCTGGACCAAAAGAAGACGTGGAAGCTTCGGAAGGAGGCCGGAGGAGCCAAGAGGGACCCACAAGCCACCAGGGCGCGCCACCAGGGGCACACCCTGATGACTTGTGCCCCCCGGGCGCCTCCCAATGCCCCTCTCTGGCCTATAAATTCTCTTTTACCCTAAAAACCGCAAAAGCGCTCCAGAACACTTTTTCCACCACCGCAAGTCTCTGTTCTGATGGGATGCCATCTACACCTCTGTTCTGGCACCCTGTCGGAGGGGAGATCGATCACGGATGGCCTCTTCATCAATCTTGCTGCCCTCACCGTGATGTGTAAGTAGTTCACCATAGACCTATGGGTCCATAGGTAGTACCTAGATGGCCTCTCTCTCTCTCGATCTTCAATACAATGTTCATCGTATCTTTGCCTTGATCTATCTGATGTAATCCCTTTGTATGGTGTGTTTGTTGGGATCCGATGAATTGTTTGTTTATGTTCAGATTATTCATGAAAAATATTTTAGTCAAATCTGAATACTAAGATTCTTATTTGCATGATCATCATAGCTTCGTAATGTTCTCCAGTCTCATGATATAATATGGCCAACTAGATTGATATTTCTTCTGTGGGAGTGGTGCGTTGTAGTAGGTTCAACCTGGCGAGTTTCTATATCCCAGTGATAGAAGGGGACAAGTTGCATCTTTGTTTTGCTGCTACTAAGGATAAAACGATGGGGCTTATTCATATTGATTGAGTTTAGTTTATCAACATCATGTCAATGTCCTCCAAGCATTATGCCGTTTTACTTAATACTCTAGATGCATGCTGGATAGCGATCGATTGGTCAAGTAATGGTAATAGGTGTAGGCAGGAGTCGTTCTATTTTCTTATGGACGTGATGCCTATATACACATGATCATTGTTGTCAAAATCGCATAACTATTAGCTTTTCTATCAATTGCCGAATAGTAATTTGTTTACCCACTATATGCTACTTCTATGAGAGATGCCACTAGAGAACTCTACGGCCCCCAGATCTATTCACTTATATATTCACAACTCTTTCATTATCTTGCTATTATTTATTTGCTTTTTTTAATTTACAATTATCCACAATTATCTACACAATTGATCAAGGGGGTTGACAACCCTCTTGTTGGCGTTGGGTGCAAGTTGTTTGTTCTTTTGTGTGCAATCGTTGAAGACGGTTGAGGATTGTTATTCATATTGGTTCGATAAACCTTGGTTTCATAACTGGGGTAAATAATTACCCACTTTGTGCTGTATAATCCATTCCACTTCATAGAAAACCCAACGCAGATCATGAGTATCATGTAGGATTTCTGGCGCTGTTGCTGGGGAATACCATCACCAACTATCAAGTAACTTCGCATAAAATTTCATTCACTTGTCCTTGTTTATATTTGCTATTATATTTAATTTGTATCATAAACATAAAAAATACAAAAATATTTATCTTTGCTTGTTACTAGCTATCTTGTTTGAAGTCATGGATAGTTCTTCTCTTGTTCGTGTTACTCCCAATAATGATGTTATCAACTTTACACAAAAGGGGAGGAGAAATTTTGAAGGATGCATGGTATAGGATTTTCCACCCTCAAAATAAAGCAACTAATCAGCTATCCACCACCAATTTTCTTCATAATTTCTATGTTGGTGTGACAACTTGGTATAGGTTTGTCCTTGACACCATCACCGGTGGGAACTTCTTAATGTGTCATACTTTGGATGCTTATAATGCAATTGAAAATCTTGTTGGAACACCACCCCTTATCTTTAATGAATACAATTGACATTGTAACATATTATGTAAAGGTTTGGTGCTATTGAAAAGAAAATGATCACTAGTGAACCAAATGAGGAGTTAGATAAAAAAATTCATAATCATACCACTCAATTTGGGTCATGGGTAGCAATAACTTTGAAAATATTGAAGGAAAAAGACACTATTATTGATAAGAGGGTATAACAAGGATTTAGTAGGATTGATAAAATGGAGGAGGTCATTAATAAAGTGAGCTCCGCTTTCACACCATCCAAAACTAGCGCTAGTACCTCACAAGACAAAAAAACCAAGTTCATATTCATTCCTAAGAGCATTAGTACACTTCCTTCCAAAAGAAACAAAGATCTCAAAATGATTAGTGTTCTCCCCCAATTTGGTGAACTTGATAAGAGATCCTATTGTCAAGCCTTCCATTGTTCCTATTAATCATAGTTGTGTTATTGAGGATTTGAGTTTCAAAGATGACAACACTTGAAACTATGCATTATGCCTAGCTAGGGGCATAAAACAATAGCGCTTGTTGGGAGGCAACCCAATATGTATATTTATTTTTGTTCTTCCTTTATGTTATTTTGTGATAACATGATTGTTTCCTCTGTAATGATTATGTTTGTATGTTTTAAGTAGTGTTTGTGCCAAGTAAAGCCTTTGGGATGACCCATAAGATGAGTACAAACGATGCTGAAACATAACAGAAACTTTGACTCCAGTGTAGGAACTTTCATTTTTTACTGGAGAAAGATAATAATCTGAAATTCTTACATAGTATTGCTATACAAATTCTTTATATTGTCCTAATTTTTCAGAATTCAAAAGTATGAGCTCTTTACAGATTTCTACTGGCTGTTTTGTTTTAAACAAATTATGTTTTGCTTGCATAGTTTGCTTGTTTTAATTGTTGTGGATTATATCGGGGGGGTTATAAGCCATGGAGAAGTTAGAATACATTAACTATGCAAAAATGAATTAATAATCAATTTATCATAGTACCTAAAGTATGCATTATGTTGCTTATACTAACAGATCTCACAATGTTTTGTTGAGTTTTGTGTGATTAAAGTTTTCAAGTTTTGGGTGTGATCACAATTTACCACAAAATAAGGAGTAGCAAGAGCCTAAGCTTGGGGATTCCCAAGGCACCCCAAGTAAAATTCTAAGGAGACTCGAGCTTCTAAGCTTGGGGATGCCCCGGAAGGCATCCCCTCTTTCGTCTCATTCCATCGGTATGCCACTTGGAGCTATATTTTTATTCATCACATGATATGTGTTTTGCTTGGAGCATCGTTTGCTTTTGTTTGCTTTTACTTTCAGTTTGTCACAATCATCATTTGCTGGACACACCCATTTGAGAGAGACACACCTTCATCATAATTTTCTAGAATACTCTATGTGCTTCACTTATATCTTTTTAGCTTGGCAGTTGCTCTAGTACTTCACTTATATCTTTTTGAGCATGGTGGTGCGTCTATTTTATAGAAATAATATGCTCTCGTTCTTCACTTATATTTGTTTGAGAGCTGAATAAATAGTGACGGTAATTTTCATGGGTTATAAGACTAGTCTAAAAATAGTAGGTATTCAATGAATGATAATCAAAAGCATCATGTAGCACGTATAGAGAAGTTGGGTTAATGACATTGATGTGGTAATATGAAAAAGGTGTGAGTCCACAATTCTTGATTCCTAGAAGTATCGAGATTAAGAGGTGTTAACTTGTTATTCATCTAAAAATTAAAGAGGCATGGTGATGATGTGTGAGCATTTTTATTCCTCGTTGAAATCCTAGTGTTGTTTCGAGTCGGGGGCGCACGATGGTTAACTCCTACCAACCTCCTCCCTCGGGCCATGCGAGGAGTACTTTGATTTTTGATAAAAACTAATAAAACTTTGCAATAATTATATGAGTTCTTTATGACTAATGTGACACCATGGACATACGCATTCTCATCATCTCATATTTGCTAGCCTCTTCGGTACCGTGCATAGCCCATTCTCACCTCGAGGATCGATGTAACTTTCACCGATGCATCCAAACCCCATGACATGATATGCACCGTTGCACATAAGCCTCATTATATATTCCTCAAAATAGCCACCATACCAACCTATTATGGAATTTCCATATTCATTCCAAGATATATTGCCATGCAAATTCCATAGTCACTTCACATGACTTGTTCGTTCATCATCATAATGTTTTGCATGACCATATAGAGTTGAAATATTATTTGTGTAAAATCCACCTTTCATCATGTTTTTGATTCATGTCATGCTAGATCATTGCACATCCTGGTACACTAGCAGAGGAATTCATATAGAGTCATATCTTCCTATCAGCCCTTCATATTGAGTTGTAAGTAAATAAAAGTGTGATGATCGTCAAAATTAGAGCATTGTCCCAGTGAGGACCCACAAGTCGGGATGAGACTCCGGACGAAAAAAATAAAGACGGGGGCGGCCAAATGAGCCCACCATATAAAACAATTATGAATGGGGGAGGCAAAAAAAGAGAAAAACCCACCATAAAAATAAAAAAAATAAAAATGAGAGAAAAAGAGACACGGGACTTTCCTACTATCCTTTACCACACTTGTGCCTCAAAGTGTCACTATGTTCTTCATATAGAGAGTCTCCTATGTTGACACTTCCATATGCTAGTGGGAATTACCTTTTCATAATAAACTTGGCTTGTATATTCCAATGACGGGCTTCCTCAAATACCCGAGGTCTTCATGAGCAAGCAAGTTGGATGCTCACCCCCACTTAACTTCAGTTGAGCTTTCATACACTTATATCTCTAGTGCATAATTTTACATGGCAATCCCTACTCCTTGCATTGACATCTATCGATGAGCATATCCATAGCTTGTTGGTACGCCTAGTTGATGTGAGACTATCTTCTCCACTTTTTACCCCTTTGATATCAACCATCATACTATATTCCACCTATATGCCATGTCCAATGGTTCACGCTCATGTATTGCATTAAGAATAAAAAAGTTGATGCATATTGAAAAAGTATGATCCAATTGCCTGACTTGGACACCGTGGTGCTTAACATTTTAATTGATGTGGTGAAGATGGAGTCATGCCTTTCTAATATAATAAGATGAGTAGGGGTAAACATTCTTTTAGGATTGTATACTTTAAAAAATCAATGATTTTGTTTCTTATACTTATAAATATTAGTATGTTGATGTTTTTTAATTCATCATTTCTCAGTGACCATACATACCAAAGATTACGTAATGGGTAGCATGTCAAATCAAAAAAATTATGTTTATCATTTACCTACTCGAGGACGAGCAGAATTAAGCTTGGGGATGTTGATACGTCTCCAATGTATCTATAATTTTTGATTGTTCCATGCTAATATATTATCATTCTAGGATACTTTTTGGGTATTTACTTACCAATTTATAATAATTTTGAGCACTAAACTATGAACCCATTGCCCCGTGCCAGTTGCTGATTTCTGCATGTTATTGACTTTTTAGGTTTACAATACCAAACGAAGTCCAATTACTACAAACAATTGATGATTTTTTCTAGACCAAAAGAAGACCTGGAAGCTTTGGAGGGAGGCCGAAGGAGCCACGAGGGACCCACAAGCCACGTGCCCTGATGGCTTGTGCACCCCTCGAGTGGCTCTCGATGCCCCTCTCTGGCCTATAAATTCTCTTTTACCCTCAAAAACCCACAAGCACTCCCGAAACACTTTTTCTGCCGCCACAAGTCTCTGTTCCGACGGGATGCCATCTACACCTCCATTCCGGCACCCTGTCGGAGGGGAGATCGATCACAGAGGGCCTCTTCATAAACCTTGCTACCCTCACCATGATGTGTGAGTAGTTCACCACAGACCTATGGGTCCGTAGGTAGTACCTAGATGACAGTCTCTCTCTCTCTCTTGATCTTCAATACAATGTTCATCGCATCTTTGCCTTGATCTATCCGATGTAATCCCTTTGTATGGTGTGTTTGTTGGGATCCAATGAATAGTGAGTTTATGTTCACATTATTCATGAAATGTATTTGAGTCAAATATGAATTCTTCTTATTTGCATGATCATCATAGTTCGTAATGCTCTCCGATCTATTGATATACTTTGGCCAACTAGACTAATATTTCTTCGGTGCGAGTGGTGCGTTGTAATAGGTTAAACCTGGTGAGTTTCTATATCCCAGTGATAGAAGGGGACAAGTTGCGTCTTTGTGTTGTTGCTACTAAGGATAAAACGATGGAGTTTATTCATATTGATTGAGTTTACTTTGTCTACATCATGCCAATGTTCTCTGAGCATAACTCCGTTTTACTTAATACTCTAGATGCATGCTAGATAGCGGTCAATGGGTGGAGTAATAGTAATAGGTGCAGGCAAGATTCGGCCTATTTTCTTATGGACGTGATGCCTATATACACATGATCATTGCTATAAAAATCGCATAACTATTCGCTTTTCTATCAATTGCCCAACAGTAATTTGTTTACCCACAATATGCTACTTCTATGAGAGATGCCACTAGAGAACTCTACGCCCCCTGGGTCTATTCACTTATATATATTCACAAACGCTTTCGTTACCTTGCTGTTATTTATTTGCTTTTATTTTATTTTGCAATTTACAGTTATCCACAATTATCAACAAAACTCACTTGCTTGCAAATAACGAGATCAAGGGGATTGACAACCCTCTTACCGGTGTTGGGTGCAAGTTGTTTGTTCTTTTGTGTGCAGCCATTGAAGATGGTTGAGGATTGGTATTCCTATTGGTTCTATGACCCTTGGTTTCATAACTAGGGGAAATACTATTCGGCAACGTTGCATGGGAAACAAAAAAATTCCTACACACATGCAAGATCTACCCATGGTGATGAGCATCTACGAGAGGGAGAGTGAATCTACATACCCTTGCAGATTGCTAAGCAAGAAGCGTTAAGAAATGCAGTTGATGTAGTCGAATGTCTTCATGATCCAAATCACCGAGCGTCCCGTGATCTAATCACGATCCGTCCCGATCTAGCATCGAACGGACGACACCTCCGCATTCAGCACACGTACATCTCGATGACGATCCCCGCCTTCTTGATCTAGCAAGAGGGAGAGGAGAGGTAGATAAGTTCTCCGGCAGCGCAATGGCGCAGCGGCGGCGGTGGTGGAACAATTCCGGCAGGGCTTCGACTAAGCACCTCCGAAACTAGACTAGAGGAGAAAACGATCTAGAGGAAGAACAGGGCAGCACATGGCAATTAGGGTTTAGGCTGCCCTCAAATCCTCCAGTATATGTATGAGGCAGGGGAGGGAGGCTAGTGCCCCAAGGGCTTCCCCTTTGGTGCAGCCGAAGTGGGAGGTGGAGGAGTCCTACTCCAATCCTACTAGGAGTAGGATTCCTCCTCTCCACATGGAAATCTTTCCACCTTTGATTTTTTTCCTTCCCCGTCCGCATGGGCCTTAGTGTAGGCTTCGGGCAGCCCACCAGGGGCTGGTTTGTCTCCTCCTACATCCCATGAGGCCATTTGGGGCCTGAGGCCCCTCCCGATGGTCCCCCGGTACCCTCCCGACACTCCCGATACATTACTGAAAGTGCCCAAAACTTTTCCAGTGACCAAAACGGGACTTCCTATATATCAATCTTTACCTCCGAACCATTCCGGAGCTCCTCATGATGTTCGAGATCTCATCCGGGACTCCGAACAACCTTCGGTGACCACCATACATAAATCTATACTACTGAAACATCACCGAACATTAAGTGTGCACACCCTGCGGGTTCGAGAACTATGTACACATGACCGAGACACCTCTACGATCAACAACCAATAGCGGGACCTGGATACCCATATTGCTTCCGACATATTCTACGAAGATCTTTATTGGCCGAACCTCTATGTCAAGGATCCAGTTAATCCCGTATGTTGTTCCCTTTGTTCTTCAGTATGTTACTTGCCCGACATTCGATCGACGGTATCTATATACCAAGTTCAATCTCAATACCGACAAGTCTCTTTACTCATCCCATAATACAAGATCCCGTGGCTAACACTTTAGTCACATTGCTTGCAAGGCTTGTTATGATGTTGTATTACTGAGTGGGCCCTGAGATACCTCGCCGTCACATGGAGTAACAAATCCCCATCTTGATCCATGCCCACTCAACAGACACCCTCGGGGATACCTGTAGAGCATCTTTATAGTCACCCAGTTACGTTGCGACGTTTGATACACACAAGAGTACTCCTTCGATGTCAGTGAGTTCCATGATATCATGGTCATAGGAACATATACTTGACATGCAGAAAGCCATAACAATAAACTGACATGATCATATGCTACGTTTAAGTTTGGGTCTTGTCCATCACATCATTCTCTCAATGATGTGATCCCGTTATCAAATGACATCTTATGTCTATGGATAGGAAACCTTGACCATGTTTGATCAACGAGCTAGTCTACTAGAGGCATACTAGGGACACAGTGTTGTCTATGTACCCACATATGCAATGTGTTTTCAATCAATACAATTATAGCATGGATAATAAACAATTATCATGAACAAGGAAATATAATAATAACCATTTATTATGGCTTGTAGGGCATATTTCCAACACTCTCCCACTTGCACTAGAGTCAATAATCTAGCTCACATCACTATGTGATTTACATTATAATGATTCTAACTCCCATACAGTTCTGGTGTTTATCATGTTTAGCCCTTGGAAGAGGTTTAGTCAACAGGTCTGCGACATTCAGATCCGTGTGCACTTTGCAAATATTTACGTCCTCCTCCTTGATGTATTCGCAGATGGAATTGAAGCATCGCTTTATGTGTCTGGTCCTCTTGTGAAACCTTGGTTCCTTGGCCAGAGCAATGGCACCAGTGTTGTCACAGAACAGATCCATTGGATTCAGTGCACTAGGCACTACTCCAAGATCTATCATGAACTCGTTCATCTAGACACCTTCCTTCGCTGCCTCCGAGGCTGCGATGTACTCCGCTTCGCATGTAGAATCGGCTACCACGCTCTGCTTGGAACTGCATCAGCTTACCGCTCCCGCATTGAGAATAAATACGTATCCAGTTTGCGACTTAGAGTCATCAAGATCAGTGTCAAAGCTTGCATCGACATAACCTTTTACAATGAGCTCTTGATCACCTCCATAAACGAGAAACATTTCCTTAGTCCTTTTCAGGTACTTAAGGATATTCTTGAGCGCCGTCCAGTGCTCCATTCCTGGATCACTTTGAAACCTTCCGACCATACTTATGGCAAGGCTGACATCGGATCTTGTGCACAACATCACATACATAATAGAGCCTATGGCTGAAGCATAGGGGATGACACTCATCTTTTCTCTATCTTCTGCAGTCACTGGGCATTGAGTCTTACTCAACTTCACACCTTGCAACACAGGCAAGAACCCCTTCTTGGAATGATCCATTTTGAACTTCTTCAAAACATTGTCAAGGTATGTGCTCTGTGAAAGTCCTATTAAGCGTCTCGATCTATCTCTATAGATCTTAATGCCTAATATGAAAGCAGCTTCTCCTAGGTCCTTCATTGAAACACTCTTGTTCAAATACTCCTTAACGCTTTCCAGAATTTCTATATTGTTCCCAATCAGCAATATGTCATCCACATATAATATTAGAAATGCTATAAAGCTCCCACTCACTTTCTTGTAAATACAAGCTTCGTCGTAAACTTGTATAAACCCGAACGCTTTCATCACCTCATCAAAGCGCAGATTCCAACCCCGAGATTCTTCCACGAGTCAATAAATGGATCGCTGGAGTTTGCAAACTTTGTTAGCATTCTTTGGATCGACAAAACCTTCGAGTTGTATCATATACAACTCTTCCTTAAGGAAACCGTTAAGGAACGCTGTTTTGACATCCATCTACCAAATTGCATTGTCGAAATATGTAGCTATTGCTAACATGATTCTGGCAGATTTAGGAATCGCTACGGGTGAGAAGTTATCATCCTAGTCAACTCCTTGAACTTGTGCAAAGAGCTTTGCCACTAGTCGAGTTTTATAGACGGTGGCATTACCGTCCGCGTCTGTCTTCCTCTTAAAGATCCATTTGTTCTGAATGGGCTTTCATTGGCCTCTAACCATTTCTCGGAATTCGTGCCCATCATTGCTTCTACATAGCTCGTAGGTTCATCGTTGTCCAACAACATGACCTCTAAGACAGGGTTGTCGTACCACTCAGGAGCAGCACATGCCCTTGTTGACCTACGAGGTTTGATAGCAACTTGACCCGAAGCTTCATGATCATCATCATTGTAGCGACCCGACCTGAAAGGTCGAATCTCCGGTGTTCCCGTACCATCCCAAGATCATGTTGGTACACACACGGTACATCAATGTATATATCAAAGGGAAATCACACAGCATTATATTAATCGAAATCTCATATCGAGTCCTTTATTACAATAAAACTTACAATAAAGTGGCTGAAAGCCAACTCATGAGAATGTCTAAATCTTGCGGAAGCGTCGAAGGTAGATGAGTCCATCTGACTCCAAGGGCATCTCACCGAGCGTAGAACGTGTCCTCACTCCTGGTCGGAAAAGTACTCTGCAACATGATACGTTGCAGCCGTGTAGGTCAGCATATGGAATATGCCGGCAAAGTCACAAGAGAGGGGTGAAAAGATAATCATCCAATCTACATGCTTATATGGCAGGTGGGGTGGTAAGTTTTTGCGTAAAGCCAATTTTTCCTACATCAAGAGAGGGATAAGCAAAAAAATTATTACTAAGTTGGTTGATTAATGAGATGGTTCCACCAACCAATTCTCATACCCAAATTGTTAATACCCACATCATCACATTAATTGTGTTGAGAATTCCGAATGTTTCAGTTCCTTTGGCTCAAGTCGTCCATAACCGTGGACACGGCTAATCGATTAGGTTTGAGTACTCTGCAGAGTTTTGCACACGTTCCCCACAAGATTTGGTCGCCTCCGTTTGATTTCTCGCACTTCAGGGTGTTTGAGAAACGGATGACCAAAACATGGTCTTCCAAAGGGTTTCCCTGCGACTCTGTCGGTGCCCATCCTTTCCTACCGTTCTTCTACATCTCGTAGCACCGCCTGTCCAGGGTCACCACGATATCCAACCAAGCCAGAGCCCATAATGACTTGTGGCTGTGCAGGTAAGCCTTGGGTCTTGAAGCACCCATCCATCTCTTTGTTCCTGGGTGGATCTTTCCGCATGAATACTGGCCATCTCCAGCATCACCTAGGCATATCCACTGGTTTCTCCAGGGTGCCGTTCAACCATCATCCACCCAGAGGTATGTTGAAAACTCGGAGTCTTGAAATCTTGATCATTATGTAGGTCTTGAAATTATTAACTCTCTCAACTCTCATGTATCACACAACCAACCCCGTCTACTAATAGCATAGCAAAAAGTAAAACAACGTTTCCCGGGGCCAATGTGTCAAAGAGTTTGAGGGGGGTACCTACCACATGATACTACTACAATGTAACCATGTTTCCAACTAACCTATCTTGCATGCAATTGGGGAAGATGGTAGAACTAATGCATATAAAACATGGGTAAACATGATCAAAGTGACTTGCCTGATTGATGATCTTCATACGTGAGTGACTCTAAGTAACAAGCTTCGCACTCCGGATAATCTAACGAAACAAACAAGCACTCAAATAAGCATACAACAAAATATTGTAATTCACAACCATCAACCAAGAACTAGTAAACAATCAAGACAAAACAATGCACAAATCACAAGTAAGAAAAACACACAAAGTTTTGTTTACTAGGAGGTGATTGCTAAAACACTACTATCATAATAAAACTATTTTGCAATAACAAACAATTGTTGACAGCAAAATATTTTATTAATAACAGAACTGAATTCAGTAAAGTTTGTTGAGAAAAACTTTAGTAAAGTTTTTTTTAAAAGTTTTGATAAACACTATATGAAACAACTATAGTTTTACTAACAAAAGGGCAAAACAAAACTTATTACTTAATAGCAAAACATGTTCTTAACAGAAAAGAATTTACAAATAAACTTGTTTTAGAAAACAAAATTAAATTATATAAAACTTTGTTGAAAGAAAACTATTACTAACTAGTTGTTTTAATCAAAATAAACCTATTTGAAAAGAAATTGTCATTCCTATATTAACAAAGAAATAAACTAAACAATTTTATATTTTTATTAACAATAAGTAAAACACTAAATGTTTAAATCAACAGAACCTACTAAACAAATTAAAACTAAATCTAAGTTAAACTAACTAAAACTAAGTAAATAAAACTATACTATAATACTAGGCAGATTCTGTTTATAGCTAAAACACTAACAATGATCATCCTAAAAATCCTCAAACTAAACATTATGATAGTCCTAACTAATACCAAACAGTAGCAAAAAGATTCATGTCCAAATCTATTTTCAAACTCTAGTTATTCAGATTTGAATGATTTGAGCAAATTTGATTCAATTCAAATTTTATAGTTCAAATTTGAAATTTAAAAGTACAGTGTGAAACTACATGAAAAATGTGAGCTATTGCAAAAAGAATCAACTCAAAACACTTAATAGATTAAAAGTTATAAGCAAAACAAAATCATAACAGGTTCTGTTTACTAAACAAAATCAGAAAAAGGAAATATCTATCGGACGGCCAGGGGGTTACGTGGCACGATCCTATGGGTTGGGGGCGTGTGCGCGCGAGAGCTTACGGGCGGGCGACCGGTCCGAAGAGGAAAACGATTCGGAATTAAATCCGATCTAATCTAACGCGTTGATTAATGATCCGACGGTCCAGGGAGCTTACGGAGGAAAGGTCGCCGGCATTGGAGGTCTCCGGTGGATCCGAAGGCGGCGAAGACGACGGCGAGGAGCTCCGATGGTCGGGGAAGGCAGCGAAGTGGTCCGGGCAGTTGCGGTGGACGTCCTGCATCGAATGGTGAGGTCGGAGGGGCAAGGGGACGTCCGAGGCGACGGGCACGTGCAATGGAAGCTCCGGTGGTCGGAGTTACTCCGGCGAGGAATTGCGGCAGCCTTCCGGCGAGATAGGAGAGGGGTTTGGGGGAAAATGGATGCGGGGACTGGCCGGCTTTTATAGGAGTGCGGGGGAGCGAGGGGGTTAAGAGGGGAGAGAGATCTCGGGAGGTGGAAAGAAACGGCCGGCGAGGTCCGGCGCGTGCGGGGGAGGAGAGGGATGACCGGTCGGGCTAACGGTCGGTCGGGGGTGGGGCCCGGTGTCAGTGAGAGAGGGGGCGATGAATACGCGTCGGTCGGCCGACCGGTAACGGTCTCAGCTTTTAAAGCCGTTGGGCCGGCCGTTTTAATTCTAAAAACCGTTACCGTTTTCTGTTTAATGTTTTCCAGAGCGTTTCAAAAACCTTTAAAGCATTCAAAATCGTCTCTAAATATAGGAGTATTATATATCAAAATTAACAGAATAATAAATGCCATTTAATGAACATTTTTATTCTGTCATTTGAACACTTTAAAAAAATTAGAAATTGCCTATTTGTTTTTAAAACCTTTTTGCAAATATTTTCAAAACAACTCCTGGTTACTTTTGTTCAAATAGATCACCAAAATGACCCTGGTGTGGAGTGTCATGTTACTCCCCTCTTATTTTGAACATTTTACCAAGATTTCAAATAGGTGAAAGCAACTTAGGGAAAGTAGAAAGGGCTTTCAGAATTTTAGAAAGAACATTTCAACAATACATGTATTCAAGCAATGATGATGATGGATGCATAGCTATATTTCATAACATTCCAAAATGAAATTTTGGGATGTTACAAACCTACCCACCTTAAGATGAATCTCGCCCTCGAGATTCGGGTTGGCTAGAAAATAGGTGTGGGTGGTCTCTACGAAGATCTTCTTCGCGTTCCCAGGTGGCTTCTTCCTCAGTGTGGTGACTCCACAAAACCTTACAGAACTCGATGATCCTGCTGCGGGTAACTCTGTTGGCAGTCTCGAGGATTCTGACAGGCTTCTCCTCGTAGGTCAGATCATTGTCAAGTTGTATGGCCTCTAGGGACACTGTGTCTCTCAAAGGAATATCAGCCATCTCAGCATGACATTTCTTCAGCTGGGACACATGGAAAACATCATGAACTCCAGATAATCCTTCCGGCAATTCCAGCTTGTATGCAACTTTGCCTCTACGTTCAAGAATTTTGTAGGGGCCTATGAATCTGGGTGCTAATTTTCCTTTAACACCAAACCTTTTGATTCCTCGAAGCGGGGACACACGAAGATATGCTCGGTCTCCCACTTCATACGTCACTTCTTTACGTTTGCTGTCAGCATAACTCTTCTGTCGAGATTGAGCTATTTTGAGTCTGTCACGAATCAACTTGACTTTCTCTTCCGAATCTCGGATAAGATCGGGACCAAAAAGTTGTCGGTCTCCAACACCATCCCACGTAAGTGGCGTTTTGCACCTCCTTCCATATAAAGCTTCGAAAGGGGCCATCTTCAGACTGGTCTGATAACTGTTGTTGTACGAGAATTCTACGTAAGGTAAATTGTCATCCCAACTAGATCCATAATCTAGTGCACAAGCTCTCAACATGTCTTCCAGAATCTGGTTGACTCTCTCAGTCTGTCCATCTGTCTGCGGATGGAAAGCTATATTGAACTCTAGCCTTGTACCCAAAGTTTCATGTAACTGATGCCAAAACTTTGAGGTAAATTGTGTTCCTCTATCTGACACGATACTCCTCGGAACTCCATGCAGACATACGATCCTGGTCATATATATCTTGGCTAGCTTAGCCCTGGTATAGGTGGTCTTTACCGGGATGAAGTGAGCCACCTTGGTCAAGCGATCTACCACTACCCAGATGGAATCATAACCTGAATGGGTCCTGGGTAATCCTGTGATGAAGTCCATACCAAGTTTTTCCCATTTCCACTCGGGTATCGGCAAAGGTTGGAGTAACCCTGCTGGTTTCTGATGTTCCGACTTTACTCGCTGACAAACATCACATATTGCAACGTGTTCCGCAATATCCTTCTTCATACCTGTCCCCAATAACTTTCCTTTAAATCCAGATACATCTTGGTATTGCCTGGGTGTATCGAGTAAGGGGAATCGTGGGCTTCCTGAAGTATCAACTTCCTGAGCTCTAGGTCATTGGGCACATAGATTCGGTTCTCAAACCACAAAGTTCCGTGTTCATCCTCACGAAAACCTTTAGCCTTACCATCTTCCATTCTCTGCTTTATCTTAGCTACCTCCTTGTCCGATTTCTGGGCTTCACGAATTCTTTCGGTCAAGGTGGACTGAATTTCCAGTGTAGCAACATATCCTCTTGGAACTATCTCTAGCATGAGATCTCTGAGATCATCGGTTAACTCTTGGGGTAATCCTCCCGCTGTGAGTGTGTTCACATAAGTTTTCCGACTCAAGGCATCGGCTACAACATTGGCCTTACCTGGATGGTAATGTAATCTCATGTCATAGTCCTTGATTAACTCTAACCATCTCCTCTGTGTGAGGTTCAACTCCTTCTGAGTGAAATATATTTCAGGCTCTTATGGTCGGTGTAAACATCACAACTATTTTCGATAAGAAAATTGTCTCCAGGTCTTGAGTGCGTGCACTACGGCTGCTAGTTCAAATCATGGGTGGCATAATTCAACTCATGAGGTCGTAGTTGTCTAGATGCATAAGCTACAACCTTTCCATCTTGCATGAGTACTCCTCCAAGTCCTTGACGTGAAGCATCACAATAAACCTGGAAGTCCTTCCGAATATTGGGCAAAATCAACACTGGGGCTGTGACCAAACGTTTCTTCAACTCCTGGAAACTGGCTTCACATTCCTCAGTCCAAACATACTTGGATTCTTTCTTCAACAACTCTGTCATGGGCTTGGCAATCTTTGAGAAATTCTCAATGAATCTCCGGTAATATCCGGCAAGTCCAAGGAAACTACGGATCTCCTTAACTGAGGTGGGTGACTTCCACTCGGTGACGGCTTCAACCTTAGCGGGGTCTACGGCTATTCCTTCCGGAAATAACATGTCCAAGGAATCCGACTTCCGTCAGCCAAAATTCACATTTGCTGAACTTGGCATATAACTGATGCTCTCTTAGCTTTTCCAGAACTAAACGCAAGATGTTCCTTGTGTTCTTCCTCGTTCTTGGAGAATATCAAATATCATCGATGAACACCACGACAAACTTGTCCAAATATTCCATAAACACCTTGTTCATCAAATTCATGAAGTAGGCAAGAGCATTAGTCAAACCAAAGGACATGACAGTATACTCATACAAGCCATACCTTGTGGTGAAAGCTGTTTTGGGTATATCCTGTTCACGAATCTTCAGTTGGTGATACCCTGATCGAAGATCGATCTTAGAGAATACTTTGGCGCCTACTAGCTGATCAAACAAGTCATTAATCATCGGCAGAGGGTACTTGTTCTTGATAGTCACCTCGTTCAAGGCACGATAATCGACTACCATTCTCAAGGTTTTATCCTTCTTCTCCACCAAAAGAACTGGGGCTCCCCAAGGTGATGAACTTGGGCGAATATATCCCTTGTCCAATAGCTCCTTAATCTGCTTCTTGATTTCCAACAGATCATTTGCGGGCATCCGATAGGGTCTCTTGGAAATTGGGGTGTCCCTGGTTGTAGCTCTATTAGGAACTCAATCTCCCTATCTGGTGGCATGCCTGGTAATCTCTTCCGGAAATACATCCAGAAAAGTCTTTTACCACAGGTACTTCCTCCTGAACAACTCCTTGTGAGGGAATTTAACCGTGCACTATCTGGGTGCGTCGGGGATACATACTTAATCCTCTTGTTCTCCGGGGTGGTGAGTGAAACAGACTTGCTGGGACAATCAAGATTTCCTTCATACTTGGTCATCCAATCCATGCCTAGGATTACATCCAATCCCTGGGATTCTAAGACGATGAGGTCGGTGGGAAAAACATGGTTTCCTATATTGAGTTTCAGGGCATGGCATCCTATTCCTGCCATCATCATACCTCCTGGGGAACTGACCTTAATGGGCTGTCTAAGGGTTTTGGTGGGCAAACCATACTTATCCACAACTACCCTTGATATGAATGAATGAGTTGCACCGGAATCAAAAAGTACTGTAACTGGACGTGAATGCAATAAAAACTTACCAACCACAGTCTCGGGTTGATCATAGACTTCTTCCACGTCGAGGTGGTTCACCTGGGCACGAGGAAAAGGGTTTGGCTTCTTGGCTGCGGAGTTGCCGTTTCCATTTCCCTGCTTGCTCTGGGGACACTCAGTAGCATAGTGCCCTGTCTTCTGGCACTTGAAACAGGTGATGTGGCTCAGATCCTTATGAGTAGGAACGTGACGGTGCTGGTTGTTGTTCCCATTCCCATTGTCAGTCTTGAAATTGCCATGGTTGGGACGGGCATTCCCATTTCCTCCATGGTTGTGCACAACATGAGTGTGCCTTCCAAACTTACCGGTCCCTGATCCGGTATTCCCTGAGTACGGGGAGTAGCGGGGCTTCTGATGAGCTCCAGAGTTAAACTTCCCCTGAGTGTACTTCCGCTTGCGATTCTCAATTTGCTGCTTTTTTCCTCCAAGATGAGGGCCTTGTCCACCAGCTCTTGGTAGTTGTTGAAAGTAGCCACTACCAGCTGCATGCTCAACTCATCGTTGAGTCCTTCCAGAAACTTCTCTTGCTTGGCCGCATCATCGGCCACGTCTCCTGGTGCATAACGTGCCAATGTGCTGAAGTCATCCACGTACTGGGCCACAGAGCGATTTCCCTGGCGCAAGTTGCGAAACTCGCGCTTCTTCAGACTCATGGCTCCAGCTGAAACATGTGCGGTGCGGAAAGCTTGCTGGAACTGCTCCCAAGTTATCAGCAATAGGATATGTGGTGGTGGTTCTCCCACCATGAAGCTGCTGGTCCATCTAGTTGATGTGCGGCAAAACGCACCTTCTCAGCGTCAGTACATCCAACGGTGACGAGTTCTCTCTCTCATCTTACGGAGCCAGTCATCTGCCACAATGGGCTCAGTGCTGCTGGAGAAAGTTGGAGGATTCAACCTCAGAAAACGGGTGAGATTGTCAGTCTGGGGTGGATGTTGGTGGTTGTTGTTGTTCTGGTTGTTGGTCTGATTCTGGATCAATAGCTGCATCAGTGCATTCTGCTGCTGAAGGAGTTGCGTGAGTTCCGGCGGAAGGTGAAGTCGGACTCACGTCGTGGAGGCATCTTGCTGTTTTCAGAGGGGTGAGAATTAGAATAGAACAAGGGCCTAAAAGGAGAAATTCACTACCCATATGCAATGCAACAAACATATCACACCAACCACTCATTCATTTATTCAATCAATGTCAAACATCGGGAATACAAGTCTCAATCAAACTACACATCGACCTACGCTCTTAACGTTGAAAATAAAAGATACATGGAGGGCATAACTAACGTTTTCCTCAGAAGTACATGGTGACTGAGTCTCCTCCAGTGGTGCTCTCCTCATAGTCATCATCGTCGCTGATGAAAGGAGCCAAGTCTCCCTCAGGATGAAGATTTTCTCCCATGTCCATCCGTTCCTCCAGAGTGGCGATGCGAGTGTTCAGCTTGTCGATCCTCTCTACGAAATCCTTCACCTCATACTCATGCTCGTATTCGGCTTCCCGTAAGTCAGCTTCAAGGTCAATCTCACGGTTCATCAGATTCTTGATTGTCTTCGTATCAGTACGAACTCGAAGCTCCAGAGTCCTGATGTGCGTCTCCAGGGTCTGGATATATGACATGGTGGAGTCTCCAGTGGGAGGGGTTATGATGTTGCCATGGGCATCTCTGCGGCAAACCATGCTGAGTCCTGGTGAAATGGTTCCACCTCTGTATTCCTCCTGAATACGTCCAAGGGCACGATGAATGGCCATGTCTCTTCCAAGTATCCAGCTGGGTGCCACGAACTTGAAGTCGATGGGTTTTTCCGATTCCCAAAGGTCTTCCCTGGGATGTGCACCTCGATCCTGTAGCGTCCATCTTGTGGAAATGACATGATAGGAGTCCCGGTGATGCTCGGCAAAGCAATCCTCACGTCCTTGACGATCCTCATCAGCTCCTTACCAAAAGGCATCTTGCGTCAGGCTGACAAAACTCCGTGATCAACACTGGGATGAAGGTGGCCATCTATAAATTTTGAAATAATCGGAGAGAAATCAGAAATGAGTAGATGAGAGTATAAGAATTTTAAAGACAAAGAGATACAATCCTAAGGCTTTCCAATCCTAGAGGTTACGTCCTACGGTCAGCGTGTGCTCTGATACCATTTCTGTAGCGACCCGACCTGAAAGGTCGAATCTCCGGTGTTTCCGTACCATCCCAAGATCATGCTGGTACACACACGGTACATCAATGTATATATCAAAGGGAAATCACACAGCATTATATTAATCAAATCTCATATCGAGTCCTTTA